>OZ024899.1:18339828-18939828 GCA_964017195.1 Siderastrea radians
TTGTAAGGACAAGAAACTGAGTTTACCCATAAAATTGAGGTCCCATCATGAATACTCAGCCATAACAGGTGTTACGGTTTACGGCCCTTAATGACAGCCCTGGGTATACACTGATCACACTAATAGATGCTACCTGTCTGTCTGACAGAAACAGATGGGATATAAGGTGATGTGGTCACTCACAATGGTACAGCAGCTTGACAGTCCGACAAAAAAACTGTCACTAGCAAACCGTACCAAGCATAAAGATCTCACATTATGAAATTAAATGTATAAACATGATAAAATCCATATTCAATCAGAGTCAATGTGGTCACTCGTAAATAGTACAGCAGCTTGAAGATCTAACAACAAAGCCATCACTAGCAAACTGTACCAAGTACCTGATGTGACCAATCGAACTTTTCAGTAATCAAACTCAATCAAATCCAATCAAACTAAATCGAATGACTAGGTTTGATTGGTTTGGAAATCAAACACAATCGAACTAAAGAAATTGTGTAAAAGTTTGATTGTGTTCAATTTTCAAACCCAATCGAACCAATCGAACAAAAAAAACTCATTCAAAATATATAAGTTACAAATGTATTTGAACAGTATGGTTCACAATGTGGGAACAACTTACGAATTAAGTTCATCAGGCAGCAGAAGATTATATAAATTTCAATTCACCCCAGCTATTTTAAATTTTCATATACATGTATGATTCATTTATTTCTTATCAGCATATGTAATCTTTACAATAACCCACGCGAAATTCAATCAACCAAGCCGATGATGTGGAAAGAGTTGGCATTGTAAGCTGCCGAGAAAAACTTGCATCTCCCCAGATTTGGCTCTGCCACCTCTATTTTCAATGGAATGTTATCCCACACCGATCATGTTTTGTGATTGCCTAGCAGTCGAACTGAATCGAACCTTATCGAACACAATCGAACCTGATCAATGTTCGATTGCTCCATTTTTTTATGAGAGCTCGACTGAGTTCGATTACCGAACCCAATCGAACCCAATCATGTGACTGAGTTCGACTGGGTTCGATTGAATTTGATTAATCAAATGTTCAATTTGGTTTGATTGGTCACATTGGGCAACCATAAAGATCTCAAACTATGAAATAAAATGTGTAAACATGATAATTTAAAACAAAGAAAATATAAGCTTATTCCAGTCTTGATTTTAAAAGGTGTGGGAGCTCAGAAATGAGCCACAATTAATGTTGAGCTTACATCATGTACTTTTGAAGTCCCAAAGAAACTGTCATCAAGAACACTTAAAGTACGGGGCAATTCGCTTAAACGTGGTAAATATCAAACAAGGCAAGAATATTTGGATATACAAGTGCCTTAGCTCACGTTTTACAGTCTAAAATTTAGCTTACCTTGGCAATTACAACAAGAACCATGCATGATCATGAGCCATCAAATATGGCGGCCAAAGTTGACTCGATGCAGCTTGTTAAGTGGCAGAAAAACATTCCCACTGATCGTTAATCCGCTGTAAGAAGATTGTTTGCAGCTATTCAGAGACCGTGAAGCAAGGAGAAGTAATAGTTTACAAGCCATCTCTCCAAAGCGACAGAAATTTTACACCTCAAACGTTGAATTCAACCGAAGATCGTTGAAACAGGCGCCATAAATACGAACAGCACGTCGGAAAGGGAACTACTGCGCGCATGATCAATTCGTACCCAAGGTCACTCGGCCAAACCCAACATGGTACGAGATCTAGATTGGGCCAGAACCGGCAAATAAATGAACTTCAGTAGCTCTAATAATATCAGTACTCTAAATCTACAAAAAAATTTCTTTCAAATTGCAACTGCGTTTTTTCTTTTTTTCTTATCCGCTAAGTTGAGAAAATACCGCTGACAGGGAGCAACGAGCCAGGCTGGTACATCAAATATGGGGCACCTTGCGCGAATCGTTCGCCAATGAAATTGAACGGGGGTATTTTCAGATGAATAAAATTAACGCCAGTGCTCTGTTTAAAACGTTTCTAAATTGATAAACTAAAGCAAATTTGTAACACCTATAAATTATGACGCCCTGTTTGCGACTTCATGATTTACAGCAGGAGCCTGAGATTTTATGATGCCCCGTTTGCGTCAATTTACAGAGTTTTTGTGGTGCCCCGTTTACGTCAATTTACAGAGATTTTATGATGCCTCGTTTCCTTCATTTTACAGACATTTTAAAGAGCCCAGTATATGCCGTTTTACAGACACTGGTAGAGCCTAGATTCACATAGGTCCAAAGGAGGTCATTTTCTTGCCTTAACTTACATTGAGAAAAATTCAAGAAGGAAGAAAGAAAGAAAAGAAGAAGGAAAAAACCGGAACAGAATGGCACACCAACGATCGTTAGTTGCCAGGAATTAAAATTTTAAGAATACGTACGTCAGTAATCGAACGATAACTGATTTACTAGATTGAATATACCTTACGTACCCTGAGAACGACCTCCTTTTGAGCTATGGAAGACCACAGCCATTTAACAGAGCCTCGTACATGCCATTTTACAGACATTTTACTTGGCCCCGTATATGCCGTTTTACGCCAGAGCCCCGTATATGCCGTTTTACGTCAGAGCCCCGTATATGCCATTTTGTTTTCACAAAGAAATCACCTAAATTTCTTTTCAGATACAGGAGTCCATTACTCTGTCAGATAACAATTCTGTTAATAAATTACATGTTGAAAATCACTATTTACAGCTCATTTACATGACACATGGAAATGATATGCGGTTCAATCGCCCCCTTTACTAGTAACCATAAATTTACATGTTATTTACATTATCTTCAAATCTGCATTAGAACATGACCATGTAAAGTACCATTTACAGGACATTTACATTGTCCATGGAAAGATATCAGTTCCTCGTAAATTCAATTTACAGAGTTCCAACACCACAGTTTTCTGTTAAGACCATTTACATGTTATTTACATGATGTGTTAAAAAAATTTTTTTACACTATAGATACTGCAAATTTGCCAAAAGGAATTTACACGTTTTTTACATGTTTTTCGAATTATAAAACCAGAACCTGACCCTGTAAATTTTCATTTACACAACGTTTACATAATCTATTGAAACGTGTAAATTTCATGTAAATTTTATTTTACAAAACCTTAAAATGTAAATTGCTATTTACAAATCCTGTAAATCCAAATTTACATGAAAATTACATGTTTCGTAAATTTTCAACTTTTCCAGTGTGTTAATAAATTAAATAAACTTTTTACAATCAATTGGCTTCATTTTCTTGTTTATTAAATGAAGCAGATGAATTTAAAGAAATTCAAGATGGCGGATCCAAGATGTTGGACTCCAAAATGGCCATTTTATCCCTAATATGAAATTTATCTGCATAATTTCATGTCTTCCAAAAATACATTCAGAAAATATATTATACATGCCCCTTATACCCAACAAAAGAATTTTTACTCCTTCAGGTACAGTGTTCAGTAACTTTATAGCTTTAGAGCTTCTAACTGAAAGACTGAGTCTACGTTATGACGTAGCTATGACGTCACATGTCGTTACTATGGTGACAAAATGTCTTAACTTGTTAGCGTTTGTGCAAGCATCGATCTGTGAAAAATTTTTCGAACTTTTATCATTTGTTTATGACATGTATTGTTGGTAGTTTCAGCTCATTATTTCAATGCTCCTTACGTCATAATGACGTCATTACTTTACTAGTAGAGATAAAACTCTTTAGAGACGTTGGAAGGTTTTTAGACATGTTGCTGTTAAAATTTTGTGAATATGCATGCAAAACTTATGGAAATATTGATTACATACTTTTTAGGCAATAAAACCATATAAATGACGTCACAATGACGTCATATCACGTCACATCAACATCATAGTATCTGTAGTGATTAAAGTCAGCGCGTACACTATCCTGTACAAATTTGGTGGCCATAGTGTAAGCGATTTAAAGTTACATGGGAGGCGGGTGGCTTCTGACCCCCCCCCCCCCCCCCAGTCCCAGAAGGTCGAAAAAAGCCCGGTCTGAATAGGGTTAGTCAGCGCCTCTGATATTTGCGACTTGCAATTTCGCACAAATGACTTTGAATCGCTACAATCAACGTAGTCACGGCATAAATCGCACAAAAATAACAAAAGGTGAAAAAGAACCAAGCAAACACTCACTTTGACTGAAAATTCTTTCACGTCGTTTTACTGATTATTTCAGTCTAAATTCCCTTCCAAATCATCTACGAAACCCTTAACAATGCTTGTTGCTGTCTGTGAATCGATTAACAAAGTGTTTTATGTGCAAAATTGCGTGTTAGGAGCCCAGTACTAGTTTTCATTCAGAAGCAATCGTCTGTATATCGGCAAAGAATTTAAAACTGCAATCCTCGTGGAGAAAGTCCATCGTATTCCGGTGTTTTATTGTTTCTTTAATGCTTCAGTGAATTGTTTGAGGTCTAGTAAAACAAGGTTAAATTGATGAAAAATGGCAATATTTGCGGCAATATTAAACCGTTCCTTGCCGCTCAATCCAATGACCTTATATGTCGCATAATTTACGTTTTTGTAGAATGTCAACAGAAAGTACCATCGTGTGAAGTGAACGTTTGTTGCATTGTCCTATGCAACTCTGATCATGGCAGAAAATCTGTATAGGCGTAATGCTGACTACAAAAAGCATTAACATTATCACTGCAACAAAATGTGTAAATATTTGCAATAAAAAGTTGCAGAAGTGAACCACATTGTTGACCTATCTCTGTTTAACTGACACTCAAGGATCTTGCTGTTGACCAAAGGGACGGTAACTAAACTCGATGATTTTCCCCCTCGTAGGCCAATGTATTTCAGGGAGATTTGGAAACCAACTTTCCAGAAGGGTAAAATTTCATAAAGCCCAACAGCATAATGTAAAGCCCTTTTAAAACACAGGCGGTAAGGAATCCACGACAGTTCGCCTTTTTAGTTCCGGTAAAAACGGGTGAAGTTTCGTAAGGCATTGCTTTTCGTTGGCTCAAGAAGCAACCTAAACCTTGACAAAGTTTTTCTTTTCATTTTGCGTAAGAACGCTTAAATTAGCGTAAATCATGCCTTTGCAAACATTTATACGCACAGTAAAGCTCCGTAAAGCAGGAACTATACTACGACTTACGGAGCAATGTAAAGGCACATAAAGGACTCCTTTATGTAGAGATAAAGTAGAGTAAATCAATCTTTTACGTGAGCTTTACGCAACAGTAATGCTCCGTAAAGTGTGTCCCTTACAATGACTTACGGGCTAACGTAAACGTCCGTAAAGTAGAACTTTACATTTTTGGAAAGACGCGTAAACTAGCTTAAACGAAGGCTTTACGCCAGCATTACAGTAGCTTTACGGAACAATAAAGTTGCTTTTTCGTGCTGTGATAGTTCACTAATGTCTTAGAATACAGTGTCAATCGTCGCAACAAAACGTATACTACTACAGAGCCTTAATGCTCAGATGAGGTTAATACGATTGGTCCTTTGGAGTGACCACTTATCGGAACACAGATTGAACAGAAAAACCCAAATCGAACACCCCTAAAGTGTTCGCGTTGCTTACAAGAATATCTGCCTATAGAAATTGTAAATACAGGGAGAGCTCAAACACTTTTGTTTTCAAGGCGGCTGTTAAGTAGAGTTATCCGCTTACGAAAGTATTCGCTCACACAGCTCCAACTGTATTTTCAGGACCAGATAGAAAAATAATAGGCTCTAGGCTATGATATACTGATCAAGTGCAGCGAGGTGCCCGCGCCAAGACTGACAGCAAAACATTTTCCTGTCCAGCCCAATATAACACAGTCAATAAGTGTTTTATCATGTCACCATTTCTAAGCATGATTTAACTGGAAAAAATGTAAGGCTCCTTTTCAATACTTAACGATCGAGTGAATGAACAAGAGAGATCTCCGATAGAAACCAAAGAGTAGGAAAATTAATACTGTACAAAGCACTTGCCGTTGGTTTTGTTAGTTGTATACGTACTGAGATTTTTTTCTAGGCAGCCTGCCAGACCGTAAGTATGCTGATGTATATATTTGGTACAATTTTAATGCTAAATTTACCGCTCCTCTCGGTGAATATAACATTTCTAGGCGCTGCTGCTAAGCTAAGTTAATTTTTTTCTTGTGTTGTTTGTCAAGTTTTAGCTTTTTTTTTTTTACTTTTTGATGACCACATCTCAAAATTATACTAAAACAATTATTCGCCTCAGGCTCAGTAAATATTGGCGAATATTTACTTCGCGTTCGGAGAATAATTGTCCTCACGCATGAGGGATGATATGCTGGTTTTTATTTCATGTAGCATTTCTCTGAGATCTAAGCGTGTAAGAGACACCATTGATTTGACTGCCTTATATCTACGGTATCCTTGAAGTGGCATGTAGAAAACGCGACACAGGAAGAGAAGCGCCAATACGATTTTCTCGGCCACCTCCCAGCAATGTGGCCCGGTTTCGATTTTTGGACCCTGTGTCATATGTGGGTTGAGTTTATTGTTCGTTCTCGTCCTTGCTCGGAGGGCTTTTTCTCCGGGTTCTCTGGTTTTTCCTCCCTCTCAAAAAGCAACATTTCCAAATTCCAATTCGATCTGGAATCCGAAGGCCACAGGTTTCCCAACTGAAGACTGTTTAGTGTCACCCTCGTTAAAGAAAGGCAAATTTTTTTTTCATTTGTTTTTTCATACCAGCGTTTGGTCAGCTTTAAGTCTGCCATGTTTTCTTGTTACATAACAAGACAATTAAAATTCAACCAGCAATTCAAATGGCTACAAAGCAGAAAGTGTTGCGTTTTCTACATGTCATTTCAGAGCCGCCGGGTACACCAAATTGGAAACCAAGATTAAATTTGCCAGTTCTCAGTGGGAGTAAATCTCAGCTTGTCAGTATACTGTAGTTATACATTTTACATTGTTGTAAATGGAGAACTTTAATCTAAATCCTTGGTTAATTCCACCTCAAGAACTTCCCCTTTATTTTTCTGCACAGCTTAAGGTTTTAGTGTTTTACTGCATTGTTCAAATAATTTCCTATATTTTATCTTACAAAAAAGTATGTGGGGGGGGGGGGGTCAAGAGAGTTTAAACTTTCCGCTTCCCGTACCCTTTAATCCCAGTTCCCGCCCTATTTTTGTTGGCTCCCACGTCTTTGCCCTTTTACCGAGATGCGAAATACTGCCAATGTTGTGTATTTTTTCCCTATTTCTTCCGCTCTTTTGCCGCCTTCCATTTTATCCAGGGTTATCGCCCCCTGTAACCCCTCCACAAGTGTGGGATGAGCAAAACAAAAATATCGTGTTGCAGCGAGAAGAACTCCACCGGAATATACATCTAATATTCAATTTAAGCACACATTTTAACCTGCCATTTGACAACAACAACAACAACAACAACAACAAGAAAACAAAAAACAAAATAAAAGAAAAAGTTTTCAAACAGCTTTCAAACAGCTTACAAATCCTGCTTTAAAAATAACTTGGACACTAAGTAATTTAAAATGTTTTTTAAGATGTTAAAATCTACTTGCAATTATTTCACCAACCTATATTTTTGAAGGCTTTCTAATACCTATATAAGCATTGTTTTTATCAGATTAAAACAAAATCAAAAGTAGTTGAGAAACGCCATAAGAACATACGTCCAATATGTATTTTTTAACCTATTTTAATGATAGTATCAAGAAAACAGTATCAAAATGTGGTTTGTTTTTAGCAGACCTAAAGTACCGCTCATTGAGAGAGACTACCACTGTTTACTGTTTTTTGGCAATTGCATCTAAAATTACGATAGGGCTAATAACAAATAGTACAAGAATTCACGTTTCTGACTTGATGAAAGTTCGCAGCTTTCTCTTTATTTGTGTCATTTAATCAAGCTTCTGCTGGAGTGAAAATCAAAGACTACACGTACACGATGGCTCGTTTCGTACCATTCCTTTTTGTTGTACTTAAAAAGATGTATTCAAAACAGCTATTCAAACAGCTGAGAAATCCTGCTTTTAAAATAGTTTGGACACTATCTAAGTCAATTAAAAACCATTTTTAAAGGTGTTTGCAGTTATTTTGAAAGTTCGACAGAGAACAGGATTTCACAAACGTATATTTTTTTAAAGACTTTGAAACCTATATAAACATCGTTTTTATCACATTAAAACAAAACTAAAAGTAGCTGAGAAATACCATAAAAACTATACGTTAAATACGTCTTTTTTTGTTACCTATTTTAGTGACATAGATACAGAAGTAGTTTTTCAAAATCATTTAAAAACAGTATTAAAATGGGGTTCCAATTTAGTAGAATTAAAGTACTCCATCCTGAGATGGAGTAGTACTGCTGATTATTTTTGGTAATTGCATCTAAAATTACCACAGGGCTAATACCAAAACGTGCAATAATTCACGTTTCCGTCTTGATAAAAGTTCGCAGCTTCTTCTTCATTTGTGTTATTTGATCAAGCTTCTCCTGGAGTGAAGATCAAAAACTACACTTACATGATGGCTCGTTTCATGCCGCTGTTTTTGGTTGTCGCTTTGATAATTTCCATATCCCACGCAGGAAGAATCCAAAAGGTAAGTTTAGTGCTTTCTTAATGAAAATATATCAAAAAAGACATTTGCAAACAAATGATGATTTGAAAACTTTCGCGAACGATGTACTGAACGGAGAAAGATTCCAACTTCCAGTGGTTGATCTAAAAAAAAATTACCAGCAGTCAGCCATCTTCTCTGTAATAGTGAAAACCACTGATCTATTTAATGGCTACCCAGGAATAAACAGCCCAAGCGATTCTATCTATCACCAATCTAGTCAGTTAAGGTAACAAACACTAACGGTTCGGAACTTTGTTTCAGAAATTTTGGCGTTGTTAGAAGGCAGCAATTAAACAACGTTTCTGAATTCTTTCCACTTCACAGCTTTTCTTGCCAGCTCACCCATTGGAGATAACTAAAGAAGGAGACGTGGACGAGATTGTCAAGGACCAAATGGATGATGAAGAAGACGAGGATGTGGGCAAAATGACTGCTGAAGGTAAATAAAACGAGTTGAACAAAAAAACATGTTTTTCAAGTATGAGGGATAAGGAAAGGTTTTCAAATACTCACTTTTTTCAATTTATGGTTAGATTATTACCGTTTTCATTTAAAGGTGTGGATGTGAATCATTCTGAGTCAGAGGATAATGTTGGTGAAGAAGATACTGACCTGGCCAAAAAGTCTGAAGGTAAGCATAGCAAAGGCGTTATTATACTGACTTGGTTAAAGAATAATTCTCGTTCCTAAAGTCCAAATTTATCCACACAAAAGTAATAATTTCATTATGATCGAAACGCAGGTGAAAATCCACCTGAAGAGCATTTCCGCGTGCATAATAAACAAAGCATTTTCAGCTAAATTTGCCTAAATTGTAATCAACCTCTTAAACAATAAAAATTAAAAGGCGTGATTTTCGACAGTCCGTTTTAAAATTATTCAGTTTTATCACCATAACAAGTATTCTGCCACTTTTGAGTATTTTTCCCTTTTTCTAATAATGTTTATCAAATATTTGTCCCTTTGACGAAGAAAAGGATATAAACCAGAGGTTAATACAAAGAGTTCGATCAAGTACAGCTTATAATACTCTAGCCTGTAACATTGACAAGAACATAAATCGGCATTATTAAACAGACAAAACCGGCGCAAAATGCAGACCAATTCGTTAGCTTTGCCTTACCACTACGACTTTGTACTGTTATCTTTAATAATTAGCTAGTACTCGTTTTGTACCTGGATAACGAGTGGCAGCCTGGAGAATGTTGTACTGTCCACTCAACAGAACAATCATGCAATTAGCCAGATGCCATTTTTGCCAATGTATATTTATTCTATTAAATTCTCTTCGTAAATTCATTTTTTTATGAAAGAGTAGTAGTGAAGCTACCACATTCGCTCAAGTTAATGCAATGTTTTACTTTGTCGCTTCAGGTCCGAAACATCAAGTAAAGCGAGGTTGCAGACGTGTTTGTAGCTCTAAAATGAGGAGAGTCTACGTTCGAATTAGAGTACGCGTGAAGATTAACTTCAGCTGGAGGTGGGTAACCAGGTGGGTTCCCAGGCGCAGGCCCAGGCGCAAGTGCCGAACGATTTGCCGTGGGTAAATCACGCTTTTCCCTCACATTTGATCAGGACTTGACCAAGAGGCAAAATAAGATGATGCTTTCTAGAATGTAATGCTATGCATTTTTAGGTCACCACTGATGTAATGGACGATGATAAAAGTCGGTTTTAGTCTGATTATTCTTTGACTCCTGTAATTCGCTAATTGTAGTTTTTAAGTTTTCAGCAGAATAATGTAAGCAACATTAAAAAAAATCGAAATATAGCCATTCATGCTGTATGAACAATCTTGAAGTCTTTGTGTTCTTGCGTTCCGGCTGTTTCTCTTTACAACGATAAAAATGATGTTATTATTTCAAAGAAAACGGTGACATCCCAACGCTTCACCACACGTCTCTGTGAGGGCATGAAAGAGAGGAAGAGAAAAAGAGACCAAACTTCATGCTTTCCGTATCCCTCATCCTCCTCCACCTCCTCCACATTTCTGTCGTCTAACCGCCACCACCACCGCCACAACCCCCACCACCGTTACCTTGGTGGTGGAACAATATAATTATGGTTTTGGTGGCGGTGGTGGTGGTGAGAGAAAAGAAATGTGGAGGTTGAGAAAGAGGGAAATAACATTTTGTGGAGAAGAAGGAGGAAGAGGAGGAGGAGGAGGGATGTTGTTGTTCTTTAAAGCGCATTGAGAAACTGCTGTTTTGTATGAGAACAGTGACTGTCAAATCAAAGCTATTGCTTATTGTCCGGTTTTAAAACTTAATTAACATAATTCTCTTCAGCGGGGTTTCCGAATTTGTAAAATTATTGTTGTTGAGCCGCGCTTCGCTTTTATCGAATTTTGAGCAGAGAAAAAAAAAATATATATATATATATATAGTAATGAATGAAGAAGAAGAGAAACCGTATGAAGAAAGAAGAAAGAATTGCCCTGAGCGGGATTCGAACCCACGTCCCCCTGACACCGGTAGGGTGTGATGACCACCACAGCACAGCACACAGCAGCATAGCACAGCAATCATAGGTTGTCTGTTATACGTAACTGAAGCTCATTAGTATTCGACAGCAAATTAATGAGATTCCCCGTCAAAAATAGGAGATCACAGTCCCTGTGATACTACTAGTGTGTGCACTGAAATGTCGGTCTAGACGGCTCGAGTGAGTTTTTATGTCAAGGATGCATATCTCGCGGAATCTTTCTTCTTTGCCGCTCCTGCAGTGCTGTGTCTGTGTGATTCAATTCCCTGATTGTGAAGTTTCATCTGTAAATACTGTAGTACCATGGAATGTGTTAGCATTCATGTTGTATGAACAGACCAGTGTCCTACTTGTTAAAGTCCAACAGAGATAAGATGTCATTGGGATAAAATTTCCAATTTTGCTCCAGTGGTTGTTCCATTAATTAAGGATAGTCCTCTCCGATGAACGAATTTCTTTAAGTATGAGGCCAAGCATTTTTTTGAGTTAGTATAACTGGGTGACAGGGTTGATGGCTTTGTATACTGTTTTGATTCCCTGTTCTTATCTTGCCAAATTTAGTTTTAAAAAAATCTTATCATATCACATGGCGAGAAATTCGGGACAGGCGTGCGCAATGACTGTTAACACAGAAAATATTAGGGCATTTCACAATACAGACAATTGACTGAGAAAGGAATAGAGATCCAAAAAAACCGTCCTCAAAACATTCGCATGCCTCGGTTTCTATCAGATTCGATTAGTACTCCTTTTCTTTCAACTGAATTTGCTTTAATTCTCACCTTGCAAGTTGTATCCGTTGCGGTTTTGAGATAAACAGTAAGCAGAATTTTTTTACAATCGATAACAAGCTTTGTGTGACTGTCCTCTCCAAAAGGCCAAATGATACCCTACTTAAGCGTTCCAGTTCGCGTCAGAATTCATCGTGCACACCAGTTTCCATCTCTTACGTGAACTCGAAGGCGCTTTCTTTCAGGTCGAAGTATTTCTAACATTCGCCGATTTGAATCCTCTGCGGTATCCAGAAGGTAAAACATGGTAAATTTCACGGCTAATATCTACGATCTTCGATCTGCAATATCTCCACTGAAAATCATCCAAATTTCCAGCGGAACATCTCGTTCGGAAGAAAATTTATTAATTTTTATGTTGCTTTTCAAATTATGGACAGTATTTTTGGTCAGCAGCTTTTGTTTAAGCGTAAACATCGTTGTGTTTCACGCTTCCATTTGTATCGTGACTATGAGCCCGTGTCACACCGCTTTTAACAGCGGCTTATGCCATTTTAAAGAGGTTGCAATGTAAGCTGCACGGAAAAACATATCTCAGATTTCTCGCTATGTTCAAGAGAGGAGATCGATGAAAGACATGACCGTTAGAGAGAAACTTGGAAGATTGACATTAACGCTTGGCAATTGATAACCCTGTTAAAAACCTTTTACCTTTATGATTGGACTATCCACTCTGCAAATAATCTTTGCAGTACACTTGAATTCTGGCCAGCTGAAGAGACCTGTGAAGATAGAGGAAGATCCGGCGCACTAGCGGCTGGTGAGTAGGATGGTTTACTTTTGCTGCAAGATTTTGAGTTCTTGTCAGTAACGAAGTATTATTGTTTCTCTGTAGCTCAAGAGAAATGTAATTAGGACACATTCACTCACCTTTTGTTATCAGTTATCCCCATGCAGCCATCTTAAGACGCCATTTTCAACTAAATATGTCTTTTAGCTTTTTAAAGTTATCCTAAATATTGGTGACAGTGTCCCTTTAACTTTGAAGGGTTATGTCCCTTGAAATGTATATTTACAGTATACTGACATGCTGAGAGTTACTCTCTGAGAACCGGCAAATTAAACCTTTGTTTCCGAATTGTTCCACATGGCGGCTCTGAAGTGACAGTTAGAAAACGCGACACTTTCTGCTTTGTGGAGACTTTTTAGCTGTTTTTATTGGAGGCTGAATTCCAATTATTTTGCTTTGTGGGACACAATAATAATAATAAAAAAAACACTGGTAAACTTAAAATTAAAACTAATGCTGTCCGACGTTTCGATGGTTCTACCATCATTATCAAGGCAAAGTGACTGTTTCATCATGGTTCGAATATAAATGATTGAAAACAATAGTAACTTAAAATTGACAGTCAAATACTCGGGTATTACAGTTTCTTTTGGAAAATTTTAAAGTAAAAAAAATAAGAGGTCAATAAAGGAAATCATATCTGCTCTTTTCTTTCTGTATCGCGTTTTCTACATGCCATGTCAAAGACACCGTAGGTGTAAGGCAATCAAATCATTGTTGAGTTTCTTATAGAAGCTTTCAGTCATCTGAGAGAAATACTACAAGCTATAAAAAGCCGTATATCATGCTTTATGCTCGTTGGTGTATCGTTCTCTCTTCGCTGCAGTAGCTTGTCATGCTCTAAGCAAACATTGAGTTATAAAAAAAGCTTCTGAATTTGTGATATGCATTGGCAAAAGAATGAAAGTAAAGGGAACGTTTTTTGCATGAATTGCACCAGAATCTCAGTTCAAAACCTTGGCTCATATCGTTTTCCAAATAGCGTTACCTAGCACCAAATTAATTGCAAACACAAAAGCAAAATCCAAAAAAATTTAACGAGCTTAAACATCTGTTATAGCAGTCTACTACCTAGCCTTGAGCTCTCTCTGTATTTACAGATTCCCGTAGGCGGACATTCTCCTTAGGAGCCCGAACACTTTGGAGGTGTTCGATTTTCGTGTTACTGTTGTGTCTATGTTCCGGCAGGTGATCACCTCCAAGGAACAGCTCTCTCAACCTCAATCTGATCACTTAGGCTCTGCAGAAGCATTCATCTTGTTGCGACGACTGACATTGTATTGTAAAACATTTGTAAACTGCATCACAGTTTGTTGCAGTGAGAATATTAATGCTTTTTGTAGTCGGAATTATCTTTTTTGCCACGATCAGAGTTGCATAAGACCTGATACAACAAACATTGATTTTACATTGTTGTACATGGAGATCTTTAAACTCAAGCCCTGTCTCTATCCTCGGTTAATTCCAGCTCAAGAACAGCCCCCTTTTTTTTTTCTCCACAGTTCAGGATGTTGATGTTTTATGTTTACTGTATTCTTCTAAGGGCCTTCTAAATACCTTCCTTTATTTCATATTACAGATAAAGTAAGCAAATAAGGCGGAGAGAGGGAGGAAGGGGGGTGGGGGTGGGGGTGGAGGGGAGCTTAAACTTCCTGCTTCCCGTTCAATTTGATCCCGGTTCCCGCCTTATTTTTGTTGCCTCCCGCCTCTTTGCGCTTTTACGATCGCGAAATATTACGCAACGTTGCAAAATCCCCCGCCCCCATTTCTTCCGCTTCTCGCCCTCTACTTTTTCCGCAACCTCCTGTACACCTTCCGTCTCCATTTAATTCCCTTGGGCTCCCGCCCCCTCTCCCCCTCCACAAGTATGGGCAGAACAACAATTACATGTTGCAACAAGAAGAACTCAGCCGGGAAATAAATCCAATATTCAATGTAAACACATTTTTAACCTGTCTTTTGTCAAACAAAGTGTACGTAAAACAGCTTACAAATCCTGCTTTAAAAAATGATTTGGACAGCTTAGCGAATTAAAAACTTGTTTTTAAAGATCTCACAATCTACTTGCAATTATTTTCAAAGTTCGACAGAGAACCGAATTTCACCAACCTATATTTTTGAGGAAGTTTTAAAACCTATATAATCATCGTTTTTATCAGATTAAAGGGAAATAAAATGTAGTTGAGAAATACCATAAAATATTGTTCAATACGTATTTTTGACTTAATTTAGTGACAAAGATTCATAATAGTTTTTCAAAATACTTTGAAGAAATTATCGGAAAGTGGTTCTGATTTAGAAGACTTATCCTCAGATGGAGTACTACTGCTGACTGTTTTTGTTAATTGCACATAAATTTACCACATGGCTAATATAAAAAATTGCAAGAATTCACGTTTCTGTCTTGATAAAAGCTCGCAGCTTTCTCTTCATTTGTGTCATTTGATCAAGCTTCTCCTGGAATAAAGATCAAAGACTACACATACACGATGGGCTCGTTTCATTCCGCTGCTTCTCGTTGTCACTTCGATAATTTCCATATCCCACGCAGGAAGAATCCAAAAGGTAAGTTTAGTGCTTTCTTAAAGGGGCATTAAGTCACGAGGATTTCGCAGATTTCTGGTCAAAACTGTGCTAAAATTATCGGTAGCTAACTTTATCCATGCCCAATTGTGTTTGAACATTTAAAGGCGCTAAAATAGCGTGACCATGCCCCTTTAATAAAAATATATCTAAAAAGACATTTGGAAAGAAATGGTGATTTGAAAACTTTCGCGAACGATGTACTGAACGGAAAAAGATTCCAACTTCCAGTGGTTGATCTAAAAAAATCATACATTGTATTCCTCTTATGAATACGAACCCTGACAACCTTTACTCGCAGTTATCCATCTTCTCTTTAATAGTAAAAACCACTGATCTATTTAATGCAGGTGTGACAGTTACAAGAGTTAACATCCTGTTCATAATTCCTTTTTCATTTGGCTCATTGATGGCAGTATTATAAACCTGTATTCTTTGCACTTAGCACTTGTGTTTCTCGAGATAGGCGTGCTGGATACCCAGCAATAAACAGCTCAAGCGATTCTACCTATCACCCATGTCGTCACTTATTATGCGGCCCAAGACCATAATCTCTGTCATATTTCTGACTTTTCAGTCTTTTCATAAATTTGTGTGATGTTCCCAATAAAATAAAACCTACTCAGCAGTTATCTTAAACTCTTGTTTTTGTTAAGGTAACAAACACTAGCGGTTCGGAACTATGTTTCAAACCCCTTTGGCGTTGTTAGAAGACAGCAATTTAATAACGTTTCTGAATTCTTTCCACTTCACAGCTTCTCTTGCCAGCTCACCGATTGGAGATAACTGAAGGGGGAGACGTGGACCAGAATGTCAAGGAACAAATGGATGATGAAGAAGACGGGGATGTGGGCAACATGACTGCTTAAGGTAAATAAAACGAGTTGAACAAAAAGTTGTGGTTTTGAAGTATGAGGGATAAGGAAAGGTTTTCAACTACTGACCTTTTTCAATTTATAGCTAGAATATTATCGTTTTCATTTAAAGGTGCAGATGTGAAACAGTTTGAATCCGAGGATATTGTTGGTGAAGAAGACCTGGCTTGGCCAAAAAGCTTAAAGAAGGTAAGCATAGCGAAGGCGTTATTATACCGACTTAATTAAAGAATAATTCTCGTTCCTAAAGTCCAAATTTATCCATGCAAAAGGAATATTTTCGTTATGTTCAAAATGCAAGTCACAGAAAAGCCACCTGAAGAGCATTCCCGCGTATAAAATTAAAGAAGTCATTTTCAGTTAAATTTGCCCAAAGTGTAATCAACGTTTTAATCAATAAAATTAAAAGGTGTGCTTTTCGACAATCCGTTTTAATATTATTCAGTTTTATCACCATAACAAGTATTCTGCCTCTTTTGAGTATATTTTGAACTGATTTTTTTTTCTATTAGTGTACATTAAATATATTTGTCCCTTTGTGCCCGCGCTGATTTTAACGAATTATAACTCTTAAACGGCTAGACGAATAATCACCAAATCTCGTGACTTTTCCTAAAAGTTATCAGAGAAAATTTTCCTGTCTCGATGACGTGTCTATGATGATTGATGTTTCCATAGCAACCGTCTACTCAGAAGTGTATTTTGACTATTTTCCGTCTTTTTTCAGTTTTTCCCCCTTCGTTTGTAAGAAGAAGAGATTTCTTTTTTACTTTTGTGTGCTTGTTTTGACTAAGTACGTCTCTTAGAACAAAATCATATGATTTTTGGTGACGTCGTGGGCAGCTGTATGACTGCAGGCTTGGGATTCAAAATGGCGGCCTCAAATTCAAAATGGCGGGCTTGTGACGTTATTGTGACGTCACAACACGTCATAATTGACACTTCATAAGTCCAATCTCTTAAGCTAATGACGTGCTAAAAACATGCCAAGTTTCATCGCAAGAGCTTCAATACATTTCGAGATCTATGGGGGGGGGGGGGGGCACTTTGTGCCTCTCCGCCACCCAGGCTCAGAAGCTCAAAAAATGCCCAGGCAGAATAGGGTTAAACAGATAAGACTGGCGCAAAATGCAGACCAATTCGTTAGCTTTACCTCACCAAAACGATTTTGTACTGTTACCTTTAATAATTAACTAGTACTCATTTATACACCTGGATAACAAATGGCAGTCTGGTCAGTACGTTTTACCGTCCCTTCAAAAGAACACTCTTGCAATAAGCCAGTTGCCATTTTGCCAATGTATATTTATTCTAATATATAGATTTAGCCAAGCCTAAAAGCGGAGCCCCCCTTTTTGTTTTGTCTGTTTTTTGCTTTTCTTTTGTTTTTGCTGGCAGTTATTAGTTTGTGAAAATACTCTCATCCAAGTCGTTTTATTAAAAAAAAAAAAAGAAAGAAAAAAAAATTCTTGCTCCCGCTGAGCGTCGAACCCGGCTCGTCGGCGTGAGGTGCTGGTAACTAATCCACTAGGCCACGGGCGTTAGACTCTGTTTCTGCACTTAATTTTAATACTTATTTCTTTCTTCGTGACAAGCTGCCTATCAGCATGAAAATGCTGGTGTTTTTCCTGGTAAAATGTGTTCGAAACCCCGTAAAAACCATGGTTGTGGACAGAAAAAACCAAAAAGCACTAGCTCTGCTATATTTGGCGTCGAAACCGCTGCGAAAAGCTGCGAACTCAAGCGGTGTGCCGACCGAGTTTGAACAGAACCGACGAGGCAAATTTGAACTTTTTGCCTGAACTTTATCGCCGAGTTTCTTTCGCCTAGATTGACCTTTTCCCCTTCCACCAAAAAGACAACTGAGTGTTCTTTTGAACTTTTTTTTTCCATTAACAAATTTGTTTTTGACTGTTGTTGTCTTTGCTTGTTTTGCTACAACGCGGGTCAACATGCGATTTCGCGCTGAAAACACACGGGATTCAGCACAGGGTTATATCCAGTGTAGGAAGTGTATTGGTAGGCCTGTGGTGCGGACGGACGGACGTACGGACGGACGGATGTACGGACGGACGGTCACGTGACTACTACGTCACTACCAAAATTTTTTGGCTTCATAGATTACCAATTTCCTTAGCAATGGAGCTCCGCTGACGCGCTAGCGCGCTGGCTCCGCTATTAAATTCTCTTCGTAAATTTATTTTCAGTTTTATAAAAGAAATAAGCTACCACATTGGCTCAAGTTAACACAATGTTTTTCTTTGCTTCGCTTCAGGTCCGAAACGTCAAGTAAGGAGACATTGCAGACGTCTTTGTAGAACGATCACAATCTTCGTTCGAATTAGAGTACGCGTGAAGATTAACTTCAGATGGAGGTGGGTAACCAGGAGGGTTCCCAGGCGCAGGCGCAAACGGTTTACCGTGGGTAAATCACGTCTTTCTCCTACATTTGATCAGGACTTGACCAAGAGGCAAAGTTAATATGATGCTTTGTAGAATGTAATGTTACTCATTGTAAGCCACCACTTATGTGATTGATTGTGATAAAAGTCGGTTTTAGTCTGATTATTCTTTGACTCCTGTATTTCGCTGATTGTAGCGGAGGCCGCGTGCTACCGCGCCAGCGGAGCACCATAGCTAAGGAAATTTGGTAATCTATCCATCCGAGAAATTTTGGTTGTGACGTCAGCGTACGCCCGTACAGACTCTGAGGGAGGGGGAGAGGAGTCGCAAGACAACCCGACGGGGCGTGGAGAATGCTTTTTTTCTTGGTGGGAAATCGCGCGGTGCTTTTGGGTTACCGGCGTTTTTCTTGGCGGGAAATCGCATGACCATCATCGCTTTTGAAAAAGAGATTGCTTTGAAAAGTTTAGCAAAACGATTGTTCAACAGTCCTGAAGTTTTAAACTTGAGAAAAACATGTAATATCTGTAAATGGAAAGAAAAGGTTCAAAAGAATACTGTTGGAAGGCGTAAAATTCAAGTTACGAAAGCTGCTTTCAAAGGAATTCATCCTTTAGTTTGTTTTCTTCACAATGGAGAGCACAAAGTGCCCCCCCCCCCCTAAAGCTCTTGCGATGAAACTTGGCACGTTTGTAGCAAGTCATTAGCTTAACAGATTGGTCTTATGACGTGTCGTGACGTCACAAAGCCGCCATTTTGAATTTGAGGCCGCCATCTTGAATCCCAAACCTGCAGTCATACAGCTGACAATGACGTCACCAAGAAATATATGATTTTGTTCTAAGAAACATACTTAGTCAAAAGAAGCACACAAAATTAAATAAACGGCCCGCGTATTGCAGGCATGTGCGGACGTCGGAAACTGATAAATAAATGTTTTGAATCGGTGTTTTGCCGAATGTTACCGCAATGTGCACATGAGTGTTTTTAAAACTCGATTTGCTTATCATGATTCGACTCAGTGATCGAGCAATGGAAAGTGAAACTCGCTTTTAAAATAATTTAAGTTAGTTAAAAAACGTATTACCTAATAAAAAATTAAGTTCGAAATGAGTTACCCATGTAAAATTTAAGGAAGCAAATTTGAAATGAAATAAATTCTGACCACACTAAACCACTGCACTAAGTCGATGCTTTGTGTGACTCTTGGCTGGAGTCACACATAGGAGTCACATAAGTACAGAAAGGTGACACTGTCAAACTGATTGTGTGATTTTATTCACGCGAACGTGCTGTAGGCAATTCTTTTTTGCTTTTTCGTCGCTAGTTAAAATGTTGAGCTCCCGAACAGCATATTTTTGTTTCTTCATTAATGGTTAAAGTACGTTCTTAATTAGCTTTTGTCGGATTAACTGAACGTAAGCGGAAAACCGAAGTCCCTTACAAAGAGCACGAGTCATCACGATATAATGGCATTATGCCAATCTTGACATTTATGTTCGCGTTAAATTCAATTTCCTAATTTTCCGACATGAAAAAGTAAATGAGTTTATTGCTCAGAAATTAATCCCCTTTCCAATTTAAAATGAACATGAAACGTGCCATACAAACTTTTTGAAACTTTAATATGGGCCGATACAGTCGCATCGACAACAAGCGAAACATAATCAGAACTTAGGACGATACGCTCGTATGATTAAACAAAGACCACGCGATCTTACGCTCACACAGCCAAGTCTACCAGCAGTTTTAAAATCAAACAAAAAACAAACATGTACATTTTCTTTATTTCTTTATTTATATCTCGGAAATCAAACCAAAATACTG
Organism: Siderastrea radians; assembly: GCA_964017195.1. Taxonomy (NCBI): domain Eukaryota; kingdom Metazoa; phylum Cnidaria; class Anthozoa; order Scleractinia; family Rhizangiidae; genus Siderastrea; species Siderastrea radians. The sequence continues at coordinate 18,360,181 of OZ024899.1, forward strand.
AGCAAACAAAAATAAAATAAGAAAACCATTATATCATTCATGTAATATTCAAATTTTATAGTAAACATGAAGCAGAAACAGGCTAACGCAATATCGTACTCACACCACGTAAGCTCCTTAGCTTGTGTCAGTAGATCGCGTCAACATTTTCAGGAATGAAGAGAAACGGAACCGTCCCCCCAGCTTTCAAGAATTCTTTGATCAGCGGTTTGGTTGCCAGACACTAGACCGCTGACCAAACAGCCTGAGGTTTCTGCAAACCACACCCTTCCTTACACCTCCCCCCTGAATAAACCTCTCCACCCCCAAGAAAACCGCTGCCCCTAGTTACTCTTGACTCAGGAACCCGTACCAAACTCAAATAAACAGAGTCTGAAAGACGATGACAATATGCGGACGCGTAGGCCCGTACTGCGTCCGCACAAAAATTATCTTCTTCTTACAAACGAAGGGGGGGGGGGAGGGAAAACATAAAATATACTTCTGTGAAGACGGTTGCTATGGAAACGTCAATCATCATAGACATGTTATTGACACAGGAAAATTTTCTATGATAAATTTTAGGAAAAGTCACGAGATATGGTGATTATTCGTCTGGCTGTTTAAAAGTTATAATTCGTTAAAGTCAACGCGGTTACAATGTGCCCCCCCCCCCAGGCAGAATAGGGTTAAGCAGGATAATGTAAGCAACATTAAAAACATTGAAATAAAGGCATTCATACTGCATGAACAATCTTGAAGTCTTTGTGTTCTTGCGCTTCACCTGTGCTCTTTACAAACTATTCAGCGATGAAACTGATGTTATTATTTCAAACAAAACGGTTTCATCCCAGGGCTTCACCAAAGGCCTCTGTGAGGGCACAAAAAAGAGGAAAAGAAAAGAGAGACCAAACTTCACGCTTTGGCACAGCCCACTCAAAGATGGGCGGCCCTACTTTTGTCAACGAAAAAGTGGTTCACATACTCGAAAAAAAAAATATAGTGCTGAACTTTGAAACAAAAGTGCAATAGACTATCACTATGTGCATTTAAATTGATTCTTACAAATATCCAATCTGAGATCATTGACAAAAGTGCCATTATTTCCACTCGAAGATGGACAAGCAGTCCTGGCACAGCCCACTTAAGGATGGGCGGCCCTACTTTTGTCAATGAAAAAGTAGTTTCCATAGTCGAAAAAAATTAATAATATAGCGGTGAATTTTGAAACAAAAGACGGAGACTTTTGCTATATGCATTTGAAATCAACCATACAAATATTCAATCTGAGCTCCTTGACAGAAGTGCCGTTATTTCCACTCGAAGATGGACAAACAGTCTTGGCACAGCCCACTCAAAGATGGGCGGCCCTACTTTTGTCAATGAAAAAGTAGTTCACATACTCGAAAAAATAATATAGTGCTGAACTTTGAAACAAAAGAGCAACGGAGACTATTACTCTATGCATTTAAATTGATTCTTACAAATATCCTATCTCAGCTCATTGACAAAAGCAGCACTATTTCCACTCGAAGATGGACAGTCTTGGCACAGCCCACTCAAAGATGGGCGGCCCTACTTTTGTCAATGAAAAAGTGGTTCACATACTCGAAAAAAATGTAGTGCTGAACTTTGAAACAAAAGTGCAACAGACTATCACTATATGCATTTAAATTGATTCTTACAAATATCCAATCTGAGATCATTGACAAAAGCGCCATTATTTCCACTCGAAGATGGACAAACAGTCTTGTCACAGCCCACTCAAGGATGGGCGGCCCTACTTTTGTCAATGAAAAAGTAGTTTCCATAGTAGAAAAAAAATTAATAATATAGCGGTGAATTTTGAAACAAAAGACGGAGACTTTTGCTATATGCATTTGAAATCAATCGTACAAATATTCAATCTGAGGTGATTGACAGAAGTGCCATTATTTCCACTCATGCACGTGCTCGACCTTAGCGGTAGTCCACTAGCCAAAGACTTACAAGTCAAAATTGGGTTTCGTCCACATTGCAGGAATAATCGAGAACCAGAGCGGTGTTTGACAAGGATAGGTGTTCAAAAGATAATAAATAATTTAGGGCTTGGCTACCAGGTCATGTCTATATTGTGTACCAAATTTTAATTATCAGTAGCCCATGGATCACGTGAATGAACCGTTAAGGTTGAGCACTAGATACATGTGGCATTTAACACTGTTCAGTTGGTGAAACATTTAAGGCCAGCACACAGGAGGGGATTAGTCTCATGGACTTTTCTCAGGGACCAGTCCCCTCGTCCAGTCTCATGGACTTTTCTCAGGGACCAGTCCCCTTTACGTCATGTACCAAATTTACAAAGTGTATGATGGATGATGGCAGCTTTCCCCCATCTTCTATCTGCAAAATACATTTTGTAGATGCAAAAAAAAATTTGCAAACCCTGGTGGATATTCATACATAAAAACATAAAACGTGGCCAACAAAGCTAGAGTTCCCTCAACAATGGATGTCTCTGAGGTGCGCAAATTATCTTCCCAACGGCTAAGTGCACATTATTGGCCGGAGAATACAGGTCACCCTGGAAGATTCCGAATGGATAATTATGGTGTTGGTTTCCTCTCTGCCACTTATTTGGGACTGGTTTCTTCCTGTTGAAGAAACAATCAAAAACGTAAGAACAAAAACAATAACAAAAATAAAGTAAAACAATTAACAACTTGAAATTAATTTAAATAACATCTTGTGACCTTGGATGCTTACAATGTTTGTAAAGATGGACACTTCTTATTGTGGATACTTTCGGGGAGACGAAACATTTGATGATCATGCAGCATCTTCACTACAACAGTTTGACGAAAAAACATGAAATACTCGTCATGACATTAAAAGCAACAAGAACAACAACAAAGAAACATGTACATTTGGGGACTAGAATAGAAGCTGCATGAAACTGTGTATTCGGTTGGACTGTTTGCATCTTCATTTCTGCAGTCTACATTGTATTCAGTTGAAACTCTAAGCAAATATTTTATAAGGAACAATCTTCATTAAATGACTACTATGAAAAGTTAGTAAGAACTGTCCCCTTCCAGAAAAGCTTATTTCAAACCATAAGTTTGACTTATCTCTGAATTTGACTGCCATGCCAATAGTTGCCCTTCAAGTTCATGTACTTACTGTTACACATTACAGAGATAAACTCCACAAATTCCTTGTGTTTGCATGTTACAGCCTTTGCCAATGGCAGTGGCAATATTGCTATTGTCACCTCAGCCGTTTCTCCTGAAACAGAGAACAGCAGTAGTTACTGGTGGGTTAGGTGTCTATTAGCTTTGTTTTGTCCCTTTTTCCTATCTGTTTATTCTATTATCTCAGCTGGTCGTTGATTATGAAGATATCATATAAAACAACTGGAATCAAGACAAATTTGCAGTTCAGTTTACAGCCAAAGCAGTTTAAAGAAAAATCATGGCAGCAATAGCATGCAGCAGCAGAAGCCATTACTTAATATCTCATATTGTGAAATTAAATGTGCAAACACGATAATTAAAAACAAAGCCTTAACCCATATTCAATCGGTGTGAATGTGATCACTCGCACTGGTACAGCAGCTTGAGGAGCTAACAAAAAAGCTGTCACTTGCAAACTGTACCAAGCATAAAGATCTCACATTATGGAAATACCGGTATATGTTAGAATACAAACATGATAATTCAAAACAAAGGCAAAACCCATAATCAATCAATGTGAATGTGGTCAATCACAATGGTACAGCAGCTTGAATATCTGACAAACAAAGGCGTCACTCGCAAACTGTACCAAGCGTAAAGATCTCACATTATGAAATTAATGTGTAAACATGATAATTCAAAACAAAGAAAATATATTTGAATTTTGATCAAAAGGTGCGGGCCCTCAGAAATGAGCCATAAATGAGTCATAAATGTTACGAACCGGTCAAATTGAAGCTTCAACATCCTCCCCCCCCCGGGCATACCCCGGGCATTTGACTGTGCATCATACCCGGGGAGGGGGAATAAATATCTGAATGTTGCCTTGGAAGGGTGGGGAATTTGATCCGGATTTATCTCTTGTTCTAGTGTAATACACCCGTGAGTTTTCTTGGTTTTTGCAGGGTTTGACGGATTTACAAGATAGAATTTTGCCTTTGTTTGCGAATAACTCTTTCAAAAGGGTCTTTAAAAGAAGCTTGAAGGTGTCATAACGGCAGATCTCTCTCTCTGAAAAGCGAAATTTGCCTTTGAGGAGAGGTATTTCATTACTAATTGGTGGGGCATTTGAACGGCTTTTTTGCCCCAAGGGGAGGGAATTTGAACAAGCCAATCTTCAAAAGTTCAAATGCCCGGGGGGTTGCCCAGAGGGGGGGATGTTGAAGCTTCAATTTGACTGGTACATGTACCTGTACATTACTTTTGAAGTCCCTAAGAAAATGTCATCAAGAACACTTCAAGTGCGAGGGACTTCGCTCAAACGTAGTAAATATCAAACAAGGCAAGAATATTTGGATATATCAAAGCCTAAGCTTACGTTTTACAGTCTAAACTTAAGCTTACCTTGGCAATCACAACAGCTACCATGAGGCATCAAATATGGCGGCCAAACTTGACTCGATTAAGCTTGGTTAATGGCAGAAAACATTCCAACCGATCGTTAATCCGCTGTAAGAAGATTGTATGCATCTATGTACAGAACGTGAAGCAAGGAGAAGGAATAGTTCACTAGCCATCTCTCCAAAGCGACAGAAATTTATACCTCAAATGCTGAATGCTACCGAAGGTCGTTGAAACAAGTGAATCCTGTAAAAAGTGAATCCTGATTTACGTGAAAACGCTCTAACAGATTTTTCCCTAATTTCGCATACAAGTTGTGTAGGTTGAGTAGTTCAAATAGTTCAAGTTTCGTCATTAAGTGTCTGACTAGTTTTCGAGATATTCGACATTATTTAAAATGAGGGGCTGTCCATTACCGTTGCTATGGTGACAGCTGTTGCTAGGAAACCAGCGAGAAAATAAACTTTGATCATTTGTTGAAAAGGTGGTGTAGTATCAAGGAAATCGAAGTTTATCTTCTATGCGAAATTTTGACTTCAAAAGATACACTCCAAGGCCAAAAAAAACTATTGCGAGCCTCGTTAAGGTTGCAGACCTACAGGAAATACATAAACGTAATGACAGTTGTGAGGTCCGCAATATCTTTCCATCTTTTGCTTGAAACCTGAAACACTGGCAAAGTAATGCAAAGTATTAACTTAGCGAACAGCGAAGGTTTGTCTCTTTAGAAATAAATCTTAGCTAAACAATTGTAATTCAATAGAACAAACTAAAGACATACAGCATCTCAAAGGTGGCAACAGGGTAATTTCAAAAGTGCCTTTTCTGTGCTCTCTTTATCAAGAGTACCACTGCTGAGCAACCCGTCGGGGAACATAAAAAAAAACGTCAGCATAAGAAGTAAAATGCTTTGCTTACTTCTGTCAGGCAGTTTGGCCAGGCCAGCGTCCTCTTCGCTATCAATTTCCTCTAGTTCATACATGAACTGGTCCCCATCTTCGCCTGTTAATAAGGAGGAAATTATAACTTTCTTGTCCTTTTTTTGTCAAAAATTAAATAGCATTTTCCAACTATCTCTTAACCACTGGAGTTGCAAAATAGCTCTTCTCGTTCAATCAGTTTGCTTCACATTCTGCAAGCATTTTGTAGAGATCCTTACCTTCGCCGACACCTATTTGGTTCGGGGCATTCTGGTCTACGTCTTCTTCATTAGATGGCTCCAAAGGGTACTCTGGCCATAAACGCTGCAAAGTACCAAATAAAAAACAGAAAGAGAAATAAAAATAAAAACTCTTTACTTGTCTACGGGAATAGGTTCTCAAGAAGGAAGCTCGATGAATTGTTGCTATTTTCCCTAGAGTTGGAAAGAATTACAAAACGCAATTGAAATGTAAAAAAGAAAATGTTTTTTTGGATCAAGAGAAGGGCGCGCTTACTTATGGACTGTTCTTGCTTGAGAAATGAAAATAGTCGAAGCGACAACAAAAAGTAACAACGTCAAACGAGCCATCATATAAGAGAAGAATGTCTGATCCCCACTTTACCGGAAACTTGAGGGAATGACAACAGTGCAGACAAAACAGACAGTTTTAAGCAAATTTGAAGCATGAATTATTGCACGAAGTGCTTTCATAAAACTGTAAATATTGGTTAAAGGTAGGGTTAGGTCCTTGACTTTATCAGAATATGATGTTAGATAAATCTGTTTGCTGTTAGACCTGCTCAAACACCACCCGCATTCTGCCCACATAAAATTTTCAACCCACATTTAGAAAAGTAAAAAGGACTTCTAAACACATTTGCTACATATCATTGTGTTCTAATTACATACCACTGAAATTACATGTGCAAATCACTGTGGATCAGACTAGCCATAGAGTTTTTTTCCTGTTCTTCTTGGGGTGTCCATGGAGAAAAATCCAACGTGTTTTTGCTCCGGAGTAAAATGATCTCGCTTCAAGTTTTCCAGCGGATGGGAGCGGTCAGTACACGGGGTCCGGATGGGAAAATCCGGACCGCTCGAGCGCGCGTCATTAGCCACTGCTCAGTTGCTTCAGAAAAACTAAATAACGATATCAGCCATTATAAAATAGCGAAGTAAAATCTAATAATGACGAGGAGGAGCTTCGCTTTCCACGCGCGTCTTCCAAGTAGTCAAAAAATCGTTTCATTTTACTTGTAAACAAGTCCGAATTCCTGAACTGAACGAATCCTTTTCCGACAGGGATTTTATTTATTTATTTATTTATTTTTGCGTTGCTTTAATTATTAATAAATGAAACCAAAATCTTTGACACTCTAATGATTCTGAAGGGTTCTGGGTTCTCTAGTGTCCCTAACTAGAAACTTAATGAAAACTTCTAACTCCTTTATTAATCTAAAATCTTCGAATCTCATTGGAAATTGTTGAGGGTCTGAAACATCATCTGGGGAGAAAGATGCCTTGTACAAGTCTCCGTTGAGCTAGCTTCAAGTCCGTTAAAACAAGCAATCGGGAGCCGAAGTAATTATCTTTTCTTTTTCGAAATACCGGAAATTCTTATTCGCAACACAAAAAGTCAAGTTTAAATGTTTTGTCGGATACTGGAAATGGTCGGATACTGAACAATATACTGTACTTGTTTTCTGTAAAATAGGCAATTCATACGATAGCGTCATTTTACCATAACTGCCAGAACTCATTTGGTTTCTCATTTCACTTATTTGGAGTGAATCTTGTAATACAAGTGAATCACAATGTCCATAGTTTGTGCCATAAAAATAACATACAGAATGATGGTAGTAGTAGAATTACATCATCAAGAAAACGAGCAGCCATTGATCCACGAGGTGTTTTATTTAACGTCGACTTGGTTGTAGTATTTCTTTGCGTTTTAAAGTAACCAACATGGTAAGTAAGCTTCCAAAATAGAATGTTAAAACTGGAAATGCGAAAGCTGATTTTAAAGCGCACATTACACTAACGTTTATAGAAAATGTTCCCATGACTACTATACGTTGAGCAATTGAGACAACTTCCTCAGTTAAAAGTTCATCACGATCAGTTAATGCTGTATTATCTAAGCAGCCTTGTACAGCTAACTACCCGCTACTTAACAGTCTAGTTTAAAAGTGCACTCAGGAAAATGGCTAGAACTGCAACCTGTATGCAAAACCTGTTAGTTGAAGAGGTTACCATAGTGTAATTGTATTGGTTTTTATCTGAGGGTATAACGTAAACAGATTATTCATGTTTGCTGAGGACCATGAAAATAATTTTTGTTCAGACATTTACATGCGTCTCTTGCTCATATTACCCTTTTTGATCAATGCATCACACGAGAAAAGAGTAAGGAATGAAAAATAAAACATAATAATAAAATGAAGCAAAGAAAATAAGTTAGTATTAAAGAATTTAAAAAAAAGGTTCGATGCGAACTTTGTCACCAGTCAAATATTGTTCCTATTTTAAACTTTGCATGACAACGATATTGCTTTGTCTGGAAAACATATCCGGTACTTGAGCCCCGTTTGATTGAGTTTATAAAACCACTAAAAACACTTGATACTCAGCAGTAATGGATACCATTTGATATTAATCTATTGTTTTATTTTGTTTGATTGTGAAGAAAGAGATACTGAATATAGAAATTATTGAATATATTTGATTCCAAAGCACCTACAAACTTTCATGTCGAGATAAAATCCCATCGATGATAAAAAAGTCTAATCTGAACATAATACAGGCCAGTATTTTTATAATGTGTCACTTTATCAAAAACTTGCTGAGATCTTGAAACAACTACGCTAAACAAGCTGAAATACGGCAGTAAACTAGCAAACATATCGTACGACCCTTGGACTCGTTAATTTTGGGGGTACTATTATTATGAGGTTAAGAGAGATATGGAGCAGTTGGTACACAGCATCTAGGTGGTGTTTGTTCTTTCCCACTGTTTTTGTTTTTAGAACTCACAAAAAGTTTCCTTTCTTTTGAGGTCGGTTGTGTTGAGTCCTGATGACTTTCAGAGGTTTGCTACACACGGATTTCCTATCAACCGTCAAACCTACAAGAGTCGCTGCTATCGAGGAGTGGGTAGGTAGGGTCGCTTCTTTTAACTGAAACATGAATTCTCGCACGACTAGAAGTTAATTATATCCTTAGAATATTGTTCTTAAACATGAAAAATTTGAAGAGATGTCTAGAACTGGTTCATGTAACGTACACAACTCCTTTCCTTCCTCTTGTTCTTTTAAAGGAAACATGAAAGCTTTCTGAGGAGTGTTTTCCGGAAAATAGGTAGTTTCATGCTTTATTTTATAAAATGCCAATTAAACTTAATTTTAAGTTGTTTAAAGTGCTACTATGATCAAAAAATCACTTTTATTTTTTCTTCGGATTTCGAAAGTATGTTTGTTAAACACTCCCCAAGCGAAATTATAAGCCTTAATTTTGAGAAGAAGACCATTAATTTAAACTGCAATTTTCCGGTTTAATGGTCCGCCATTATTACACCAGAAAGGATACAATGACGTCATACGCGCAAGAGCTGTAAAATGTAGTGTGTGAACGCGGCTTACAAATTATGCAAAACACGAGTTTGAGAGTGTGAAAGCTCAAAACTCCCGTGCTGCATACTAAATAAGGCACTTTCACACACACTGCATTCTAAAACTCGTGTGTGAATGATGTCATTGTATCCTTTCTGGTGTAATAATGGCGGACCATTAAAACGGAAAATTGCAGTTTAAATTAACGGTCTTCTTCTCAAAATAAGGCTTATAATTTCGCTTGCGGAGTGTTTAATAAACATAGTTTCGAAATCCGAAGAAAAAATAAAAGTGATTTTTTGATCATAGTAGCACTTTAAGGTCAGACGAAATCTACTACACACTTTTTATTTATAAGAACGCGTAAAATTTGGCTGAGCCTGAGGATGTTCTTATTTTCGCCCATACATTTTCTTAAATTTTGGGGCAAATCTCAGCCTCAACGTTCTTATAAAAATGGTTCTTATAAAGAAAAAAGAGTGTATGTGAACACGTTAGTCGATTGCAGGTGTTGACAAGCAGCACTGGTTTTAAGAGGTCAGTTTTGAGGACACCGCAGGTGTCAGGTTTTAGGACACCGCTCGGCACCATGCAATTGCTTCAACTTGAAATCAACTCCAACCTTAGCACAACTTTGTTCGGAGAGGTTCAGGTTCGTGCCATCCAAGATGGTGGCCACTAGCGCAGCCGCCTTATAGAGGTATTATACGGGTATTATACGAAAAGTATAACGCACGCAGATTGGCTAAAGTTCACATTTTTTGATTGAAATAATGAAAAAATATAGTGGGAAGTTTTTACCACGCTTTGACGATTTGGTGTATTTGTAACCAACAGCAAATTACACCAGACTCTGAATTTTTACTTGAAAAGTACCAAAGAAAATCGCTTGGCAAAGGTTATCTGCTTTTTATCCGGCAAATTCACTGAATCGAGCACCACGTTGCTCCATCGAGCTAGGCTCAGAAGGCTTCACAAATGAATTCAAAATACGCGCAGAAAACTTGTGTTAACGAAAGTAAACTTCGGAAGCAAGTTTGTATTTAAAACTGACCTTCATTTCATTCGAAGAAGTGCCCAAATCCACTGAATTACTTCTCTGAGTTCGCGGTCAATCACTCGATCAGCAACTGGCTCGCCGTTCAAAAATTTTCGCTGTCACACTAACACAAATAATCTCTTCTTTTTGACTCGCAGTTGATTTCTGAGAAGTTCAGTCAATTAAAAGTCAAAATTTACAGATTACCGATTGAGTCCTCAAGGAATATTTTCAGAATAGCTTTAGTTCTGCACAAAACGTCTTCATCATTAACCTCGACGCCATCGTGGCGCTGAGCTATAGACCCGTTGCCATAGCAATTTTGTAATTTCACATGTGAAATTATAAATTAACGCTGAAATTTCGTGCCAAAATTAAGGAGTAATTTGTAACCCATGGTATTATACAATTTATCCCAGTTGAGGGCAAAAGACAAGTCAAAGATGAGGAAACGGATATCTCGTACATTAGAAATGCTGTTGACGCCGACCATGGAGGACGTGACAATGACACTGATCTTGCTGTGGACCAAGACACTGTTCGCATTCAAAAACCCAGGCTGGAACCTCTACGATCTAACGACCCGTCACAGGGTCCAGAGGAGTTACATTGGTACGCAAGAATTATCCTTCGTACATGTTACCTTGTACAATACATAACCTCGTCATTTTGATCAATAAATTTGCCTAATGCAACCTTTGTGAATCCAGTTTGAACGGCTTTCTTCTCGTTCCAAGCGCTGTATTTCTCCCAAATATTGGGCATAGGCTAACCATGGCACTAAACAACCCTCTCAGATAGTTATTCTGTACACGATTAGACTCAACGGCGATAACCACTCACAACTAAACCGAACTGTTTATTTTTTAAAACTCAGTCTGCATTTTATAGTCAGTCCGCGTTTTATACCCAGTCCGTAGTCCGCAGTCCATCATTCCACCAGTCACCCTGCTTATTGTAAACTGACTGAACTTGCAACCGTTTCTGAGAATATCTATTGCGTACACGAATAGACTCTAATAGTGTTACCGGTAATAAACTAAACTTCTAAACTGAACTCTTTAATACACGGATCGTTAGACCGTGGAGGTTCCAACCTGGGTTCTTGAATGCGAACAGTGTCTTGCTCCACAGCAAGATCAGTGTCATTGTCACGTCCTCCATGGTCAGCGTCAACAGCATATAATATATAGATTTAGCCAAGCCTAAAAGCGGAGCTCCACATCTCTCTTTCATGCTTGTTGGCCCGTAAAATACATTAAATTTTAGTTGTACAGTTATTCGCCAAGAGGTGAAAAACAGCAAGGGAAAACATGCGGACCACTGAGGAAACTGTGACTTGGCTTTTTTTTTTGTAATTTTTATTGACATGACATTACATACATTTTTTACACTAACATTTCTTTAGCTATTTACAGAAACCTTTTGGTATATTAATTACATTACCGCGCTTTGCAATACATTTTTTACATTTTGAAAAGGAAATCACACAAGATAATATATCAGGAAAAAAAATACAAACAAAGAAAAAAAAGGGTTAAGCAAAGGTAAAACTAGGATAATACAAAAAATAGTGTAGTTAAACACAAAACCATAAAATATAAAATATAGTACGAAAGTACTTACAAGAAGTGTTAAAGGGCAGAAGCATTTTCACACAAGAAGTTTTCTTTTAAGACGACTCTCAATAAATAGTTTTTGTTCCAATTTTAACACAAATTCAGTAATATTGCAAGCTTTATAGTACATTTTCTGGTAGTATAGGTAGTACTTTGCAAATAGTAGACAATAATTAAATTTAAGCTCATTATTCCTTGAAGTATTTAGGTCTGTTCCGAATAATTTTTCATGAGACGTTGGAGAAAAAGCGCAGTTGAATTTTGCATTGAACCAATCAACAGCTTTAACATAAAAAGTTTGAGTGTGGTGGCATTCAACGAAAGCATGGAGAATAGAGTCTGGCTCTTCACAGTATGGGCATCTGTTTTCATCATTTACACCATAGGTGCACAGCTCCTTTTTAGTAACAGTTAGTCTATGGAGTAACTTAAAATTGAATTCTCGTAATCTGTTTTCATGACATATTTTCCCAATGTTATTAAATTTTGCCTTTCAATCAATTAATTCCCTGATTTTAGTTCTTTTTCCCATTTTTTGGGTCCTGTGGCAGTACAGGTAGTACCATTGATGTAGAGACAATAGTTGTCCTTGCACTTCATTTTGTAAAGATCAATATTTAATGACGGCGTCAGAGGAAAGGTTGTTTTATCAGCTGTAGGGCTTTCTCGCCTGCCTAAGGATTTTGCCGAAATAAATTGCCGAAATGGAAATTGCCGAAATAACCTGTGGGTAGCTTAAGAAATTACATTTGATCTTAAATTTGTCCTGAAATGATTTAAATGTTAAGGGCTTTCCATCATTGTCCAAGATGTCCTGAATTGAGATGACGCCTTTTTCTTTCCTTTTGTGTAAGAAGAAACTATTCCCATCAATTAGGATATCTTTATTGTTAAAGAGAATCAAATCTTGACCATTGTCGTGTTGATATAAATTCCTAATTTCCAGAAAGTTTGCTAATATTTGCCTATAAAAAACTGGAATTCCAGATTTCTCTAAAAATTTGTAATCGTAATTACATCGAAGAAGGAAATTTAGTCCACCATACTTCTTAAAAAAATGAGATGTAATAGATTTCCAGGGTTCTTTTGTAGTTTCGTCAGGTATCAGTAGCCTTGAGATCCAGGCTAACCGCAAAGATTTAAATAGAATATCTGGATCAGGAGCCCGCAGTCCCCCATTTATATAGTCTTGGCACATAATATTTCTTTTGATCTTATCTGGTTTCTTGTTCCAAATAAAACTAAAAATGCACTTCTTAATTCCGGAAGTGTCATTAGGGCTGATGTCAAGCATGGATGCTGAATAAACAATTTGTGAAATTCACAGGGTTTTGACAATAAGGCACTTACCGAAGAGGGAGAGTTTGCGCCCTCTCCATAAATCTAGTTTGATGTTTAGATTGTCAATTTTTTTAGCCACATTTTTCTTATCGTTTTCTTGCTCATTGTAAGAAACAAAAATTCCAAGGGCTCGCACAGGCTCATTCGTCCAATTTAGTCCTAAGGGTTTGTTTTCCTTATGCCTCCATGATCCAAGCCAAATTGCTTTGGTTTTTCCTAAATTGAGTTTAAGTCCAGATATGTTTCCAAACAGCCGAAGTATTTCTTTTTTTTTTTTTTTTTTTTTTGCAAAATATTACTTACTATACAAAGCTAAAACTGTTTACAACAGAATACTTACAGTATAGTACCTATGCTACAAGATATTATTATTATATAAGATATTATTATAACTTAGCACGCGGTACAAACGTTAACAATGCTTACAAAATTTACGAGACATTTTAACAGACTAAAGCTACGATTACATACTGATGCTATACACTACATATACATAATAAGGCTACATTACTTGTGCGATACTGCGATACTGAAATAAGCAAATGACAGAAAAAAATAGAAAGAAATAGAGAGGAAAAAAAAATTAACAAGACGGATAGCCAAACAAAAGGAGGCTCAAATACTTATTTGTGATTTGGATTTATGTTTTTCAATTTCAAGGTGGCTTTTAAGTATAGCAAAAAAAGCTTCCCAGATATAATCCTCTTCTCTTCGTGACGCAGTATAAATATAATATTTGGCGATGATTAAACAGAGGTTCAAACCAAGGCGACGAGGAAGATCTTGAGTGAATCCATAGATTATATTCTGTTCTGATAGGGTGATAGAGTCTGAGTGCTTTATGTTCCACCAGAGAGCAAACTGGGTCCAAAAGGTTTGTACAAAAGAGCATGTTACAAAAAGGTGTATCAAGGTTTGTTTCTCGTTGCAAAGATGGCATTTCTCGTGTTGAATAAGTGAGTCCCTAAAAAGAGTGGCATTAGTGGGTAAAATGTGATGGATAATCTTGAACTGTAAAATAGTGAGTCTGATGTCTTTAGTGACTTTAAAGGGAATGCTATACGTAAGTCGTATTGTTTCTTCATCGAAATTAGCCTGTGTCATCCTCTTTTCAGCCGTGGGTTTTTCAGATTTCATTTTTACGAACATCTGGCTCGCAACTTTGCAAGAAATTTTATTTAGTGATAACTTAGTTGTGCCCTGAATTAAAGAGTTTGTTATAAGTTCGCCTTTTCCTTTTAAATGATTGATCCATTTTTTAGGGATTGCGTGGCAAAGGCCATAATACTTTAAAAAGTTAGTCTTTATCTGAAACGTAGATGCAAAATCGTTAAAGGTTAAGAAAGAGTCCTCTTTGAAGATGTCACCGATTTTAGTGACACCAGCTTCATGCCACTGTTTATAGTAAACTGAGGATACGTCAATTGTAATGAACCTGTTATTCCATATGATTTCCTCTAGTATTTGGTCTTTGGATTCGGGAGTAGAAACAGTTAGTTTTTGCCATGCTTCTAAGGCTTCTTTGTAAAAGTTCAGCGGTATGTTTACTTTCAGAGACTTCATTTCATAGTTGCATTCAAAAAGAAATCGGCCGCCCACGTTGTTTAGGTATGCTAGAGGAATGTGACTCCAACTAGCGTTGTGCGGACTATCATTTAATCGCTTAATCCATGTGACTTTGAGAGAATTGTTAATGATATCAAAGTCAGGCATATTAAGACCTCCTTTCTCCTTTGGACCTATCATAGCAGTATGCTTGATTTTCACTGTTTTTCTCCAGATGAAAGATTTGATAGTCTGATTAACCGTTTTGACAAAAGAATGTGGAAACGATAGCATAGAAGTGTTGTAGATAAGTTTTGACAGCGCGAGAGTTTTTAGAATGGTTATACGACCGTATAACGAGAGGTTCCTTGGATACCATATGTTTAGTAGATTTTTCATGGAAGTGAGCTTTTGTTCGAAATTTTTTTGATGGGAGACTTCGTCGCTATACGTGAAGTGAATTCCAAGTGCGAAAACTGGTTCCGATGGCCATGCAATGTCAAAGTGTTTAGTCTTTTTATTTCGATTCGCGCCTAACCACATTCCTTCAGTTTTGGTTGTGTTTATTTCGAGACCAGAACACTTCTGGCAGGCGTGAAGCAATTTGAAGAGATTTTCAGCTGACTGAAGGTCAGCAACAAAGGCGGTTGTGTCGTCTGCGTATTGTGAAACTTTAAATTCTTTGTCAAAAACTATAATTCCATTAATGGTTTTGTCTTGTCGAATTGCATTAGCTAATATTTCTGCGCAGAGTACAAAAAGTGCGCCGGAAAGCGGGCATCCCTGCCGTACGCCACGTTCGATTTTGAAGAACTCGGAGGCATATCCGTTGTTCATGACACAACTGGAACAGTTTGTGTAAAAGGTTTTAATCCATTGTTGAATTTCAGGACCGAAATTAAACGCTTCTAGTGTCTTGAATACGAAGTTCCCATCAAGTGTATCGAATGCTTTTTTAAAGTCGATAAATAATGCTATGCCAGGTATGTTTTCTGACTCTGTTACTTTCATAATATCTTGGATGAGCCTGATGTTTTGACCGATGTAGCGACCTTTCACGTAACCGGTTTGATCTTCATTTATAAGTTTAGGGAGAACTGTAGCAATTCTATGAGCCATGGTTTTAGTTGCAATCTTATAATCAACATTAAGTAAAGTGAGAGGTCTCCAATTTTCAAGATAGGATTTGTCTTTTTTCTTTTTCGGTATTACCTTGATGATCCCTTGCTTTTGGGTTATGTTCATTTGTCCCCGCTGGAAAGCATAATTGAAACTTTGTGTCATTTCTTCTCCTAACAAAGACCAAAAGTGTAAATAAAATTCCACAGAAAGGCCTTCGCTACCGGGACACTTTGCTTTAGCGCACTCTTTTAGCACATTATAACATTCTTCAGAGCGTAGGGGGTTTTCAAGTTTATCTTGCTCAGGTTTGTCAAGTTTGGGCAGATTTGCGTTTAGAAAAAATATATCATTTTGCGTTGCATCACACGGGCTAGCAGTGTAGAGATTTTTGTAGAAGAGCCTCTGGGATCTCAAGATCTCGTCTGGGTCAGTAATTTCCCTTCCGTCGTATTTTAATTTTGTGATGTGAGTTTTAGAATGTTGCCTCTTTTCTAAGTTTAAGAAGTACTTAGTGTTTCTTTCACCTTCTTCGTGCCAACGAATTCTGCTTCTTACAATAGCGCCTTTTGTTCTATATTCTGTAATCTTATTCAGTTCAGCTCGGAGTCGGGTATAGTTCTATGATGTTTTCTCTTGATCTGTTTGTTTTGAGTACGTTCATCAAATGATCAATTTTATTTTGTAGTTCTTTTTCTGCGTTTCTTCGGAATTTATTTTCCCTTTTCGAATACTGGACACAAAAACCCCTCACTTCCATTTTTAGCATGTCCCAGTAAAGACCTTTATCTTCAAGGTAGTTGTGTTTAGCTTTGAACTCTGGGATTTTGGCTTTGAGTTCGGAAGTGAACTTGTCATCTTTTAGTAGCGAGTTATTTATTTTCCAGAAGCCTGGGCCGCGCTTAGTATATTCCTCGGACTGAAGAACAAAACTAATTGCCGAGTGATCGGAGAAAGTGGGGCTTGTAATATCTGTCTTAAGAAGAGATGAGGAAAGATCTTTAGAGACAAGCCAATAATCTAATCGGCATTGAATTTTTAGAGAATGATTGCGCCACGTGAATTGTGATAGATTTGGATGTTGGCTTCTCCAAACATCCTGCAATTTATGATTGCTGCATAAACTGTTTATTTCTCTAATTAGTGACTTTTTCTTTTCAATAGAGGTGCCGCCGGTTTTGTCTAGCGGTGTTAGTGCGCAGTTGAGGTCGCCGCCTAAAATAATTTGCAAGTTTGTGTGTTGTTTGAGGGTGTTATTTAGGTTGGAGAAGAAAGTATTTTGTGATGAATTGTCATTTGGAGCATAAACATTGCATAACAAGAAAGTAGAATCGTGGATAATGATTTCAAGCATCAAGTATCTCCCGTTTTTATCTGCGATAGTATTATCTACTTGAAAGTCGAGTTTTGGGTTAAATAAAATCATCACACCCCGGGAATGTCTAGATCCATGGCTGTAATGGATTTTGCCACCCCATTCTGATCTCCATATTTCTTCTACGCTTTCCGTGGAGTAGGTTTCTTGCGAAGTATTTCAATTGCGTTGGTAATTGAATCAATTTTCTTTAGAAATAAAGACGTATCATCGGCAAACTGGCTTATCTTGTGCTCTGTATTAAGAATTGTAATGCCTTCAATGTTCCTCTCCAGTCTTACCCTTGCTGCAAGGATCTCCGCTCGCAATATAAACAGGTAGGGAGAAAGTGGGCAACCCTGTCTAACACCTCTTGATAATTGAAATAATTTGTTGTATATCCGTTGTGGAGAACAGAGCTCTCAGTGTTATTATAAAATGTCTTCACCCATTGTTTAATATTGCTTCCAAAATTAAATAGGTCTAGAGTGTTTTGGATAAAACCCCATTCCATCGTATCAAAAGCTTTTCTGAAGTCTAACAAGACTAAAATTCCGGGGATGTCTTGAGCTTTGGTCTGTTCTAAAATGTCATTTATTAGACGAATATTTTCTCCTATGTAACGCCCTTTGACAAAGCCTGTCTGATTGGAGTTAATAAGTAGTGGGAGTACCTTTTCTATTCTAGCAGCAATGGCTTTGGAGGCGATTTTATAATCAACATTAGGAAGCGTGATGGGCCGCCAATTTGATAAGTCTTTTAAATTTGCATCCTCTTTGGGGATAAGTGTAATCACCCCCCTGCGTTGAGAGATACTTAATTCATTTGAGGCATTTGAGGCATTTACTGTCGAGAAGTTCTTGGCCCAGTAATTCGAAGAAAAATTGGTAGAATTCTACAGTAAAACCGTCTTCACCGGGTGACTTTCCGCACCGGAGAAACATCAAAGCTCTCCGACATTCTTCTAGCGTTAATTTTCCTTCGAGGAGGTCCCTTTAGTCCCCCGTTAATTTCGGTAGTTTAGTTCTTAAGTTCTCAGTAAAACCTTGGAAGAACGAGGTTGAGTCCTCTCCCAAGAGGCCTACTCTGAGACCCAAAGTCGCCGTAACTTTGGGCGACTTAAGGCGACTTTAGGCGATTTTAGCTTATTTTGTCCAAACTTACGGGTGATTTGGGGCGATTTAAGGCGATTTTGGGCGACTCTAGGCGACTTTGGGCGATT
The DNA here is from genome assembly GCA_964017195.1 of Siderastrea radians. Taxonomy (NCBI): domain Eukaryota; kingdom Metazoa; phylum Cnidaria; class Anthozoa; order Scleractinia; family Rhizangiidae; genus Siderastrea; species Siderastrea radians. Next base: position 18,378,485 of record OZ024899.1, read on the forward strand.
TTGAGCGACTTTAGGCAATTTTAGGTAACCTTTAGTGACTTAATTGGAAATGCCAAGGTGAACCTAAGTACAGTTGTGGTATACATGTACATGGGAATCATCATGGTACACCATAATGCATTGTTACAGAAAATATCCATACTATCCCCATGAAAATGTTTTAGTTTGAATGCTCCAACAACCCCTATTCCACCCCACCCTTCTGGAAATTCTAGTTTGGTGGCTTTCAAGAGCCTCCACTGCCCCCACCCCCCTTGGAATTTCTAATGACCTCTTGTGATGTTGGTATGGACCCGCACACACACACGAATTGGTCACAGGCCAAAAGGTAAGGCATTAAGTGAAACCTGTGAGCTAGTAAGTGGCACAACAAGAAACTTAGGGGCCCCAGGATGATTCCTTGGGCATTTTATTGTATAGGGCTCTGGTTAGGCAACAGCCTTGGCAAGCAAACTGAAAATAAACTATATTAAGTTTTACATAGTTTACTATTAATATATAAACTATATACAAGGGATTTAAGGCGACTTAGAGCGACTTTGGGCGACTTTAGGCGACTTTGGGCGACTTTGGGTCCCAGAGTAGGCCTCCCAAGTCCGTTTTGTAAAGATTTTCATAAAAACCTCTTATTTCCTCGAGAATATCATCATCATTGGAGATTGTTGTTCCTCCTGCCACGGTAAGTTCAGTTATTGTTTTCTTGTTGTAGTTTCTACACTCCATATTAAAGACATATTTTGCTGGTTTCTCTCCGTGTTCAATCCACCTTATTTTGGAGCAGAGGATAGCACCGTCTGCCCTCTTCTCGTAGATGCGACGTAATTCAGTTTGAGACGCTCGTATTCTTGTTGTTCAGCGTCGGTGCCGTCGTCCGGGTTTGCGTTTATTTTACTTTCTAGTGACTCTATACGTGATTCCAACTGCTTTTCGAGATTTCTTACATTTCTAGCTTTTTTCTTGGCGTATGGGATAGTTAAACTTCGGATCTCCATTTTAATCATTTCCCATTTCAAGTTTAGATTAGTCAAATATGCGTATTTCCTGCATATTATCGGATAATTTGTTGTAATCAAATTAACAAAGGTATCATCGTTCAGTAAAGAATTATTGAATTTCCATAGACCGGGGCCCTTTTTGTTGCTTTCGAATTGCAAGAAAAGTCTAATGGCCTTGTGATCGGGTGCAATTGCATTTTTAATATCAGCAGCTTTACTAACAATGAGAGCTTTGGGAATGAGAAAGAAATCGATTCTTGATTTCATTTTAAGCGCGCTAGATTCGTAAGTAAAACACCTTTCGCCAGGGTTCTTAATTCTTAGAATATCAAAAAGGTTTAGTTCATCCATAAACTCCGCAACCAGATCTCTATAAACACTTGGTTTCCACTGAATGCCACCTTTCTTATCAATAGCCTTGACTTGGCTTATTTTCCCTGTGACTTGGCTTATTTTTCTTCAAAGAGAAGTCTTCAGCACGACTTTCACCGACAGCTCTTCTTGCAGCATTCTTTCGAAAGCTAGCTAATTAAGTTGAAAACAAACTAAAGTTACTAAAAAAAACCCATTTAAGTTGCTCCCGGTAGCGACTCGACAGACTTTTCCCTGCAAATCACATTTCTCACTGATTCCAATGCGAAATACGAATACGTCCCCATAGCGCACACCACAAAGCTTCGAATCCAGCTTAACTCGCCTTCATGGTTTTCGAAACATGCTACCATGAAACGCCATGGACACATTAGAGGCCCGAACAGAATGTCGGACCAAAAACACTACCCCGACCAGGAGACGGACCGAAGAATTGTCAGCACGAGATCTACTTGTCTCCACAGTCCCCTAAGGATATTTTTGTCAAGGCCGCCAAGGGCACTTTTTTCTGATCGACCAATCAGAATAACGAATGGACGTGTTTACAACTGTGAGATATTTTGATAAATCTCCGAGGAAAACCCTTTCTGGACGGTCACGATCGAACAGAAAACTTCTTGTCAGAGAGCTCATCTAGTTGCGGGAAACGATTTTTTTGATTTTGAAATACACGAGCTGTTTTTTCCGGCTGTTTGTGGACGTGTGTTCAATGAAATTGTGAAGAAATGATGGTCAATTGCCAAGATGTAAGTACGATCGATTCCTTATATGTACATTGCATTACTTGTCAGATGCAGGGGCCTAATTATCCTCTCCGCTATACGGTTTAAGTCTAGTTTATGTAGCATCACATTCATCTTAAAATTTATTGAGAATAGTCTTGGCCACTTTTGGTTCTTTTCTAATGTTGTTTTCTGTAGCTAAGAAGTCAAAATATGCTTTAAAATAACTTTACGTGGGACGCTGCGTCAAGAAATCTTTCGTAAAAATATTTCGATTAAATGTTTTTCAGGGTAAAACTTAACGCTGATCAGGAAGAAATCGTTTCTTTTGCTGCCAAGGGTCACAATCTTTTGATAACCGGTCAAGCTGGAGCAGGCAAAAGTGAAGTTGTGAAACGCATAATCGCAAATGCAAAAGCACGTGGACGAACCATAGGTGTGATATGTTCGAGTGGAATCGCCTGCCAAGTGTACGATCGCGGAGTGGCCTCGACGGTCCATTCATGTTGCAGTTTAATGACAGCCGAGCTGCTATGGCGCCAGGTCATCGACAGGTCTTTGGGTAACTCTGTGGTTTACGACGGTGAAGGCGTTAGACATAATAATATGGGATGAGGCGAGTATGTCCAGTCGGAGAATGCTGGAACTTGTCAATGTAATGCACCATAAACTTGCAGAGGGATCGGAGCCGTATGTACCCGTTCGCAGGAAAACAACTGATCCTTGCGGACCTCGTTTGACCAATCTCACCTTCTCTCCCCATAGCTGTTTTATTATTTGACTGAATGAAGCGGAACTGGTGGTACCGTAACTATTCTCGTTTTCCTTCTGAGCATCACTCAGAATGTCTCTGACCGCTGTAATGTCACCCTCGCAGTGTTCGAAGTTTGATAACAACCTAACCGAAATGAAATTTTATGATGAGCTTGTGCATGAATTTCAAAATGTACACGAATTTCAAAACGTACTCAACGAATTTTACCTACCATGTTTTCCATTTAACAGTTGAAGTCATCATTCAAAACACAAAGCAAAGCACGACAAGCTAGTTTAAATTTTCTACCGTTCCGACCATCGAGCGAACAGATCAAGAATACCGGTGCAAAATACAGAAAATAACACAACGACGGCGAACAAAGCGCCCTTGGTGGCCTTGACAAAAATATCCTTAGGGGACTGTGGAGACAAGTAGATCTCGTGCTGACAATTCTTCAGTCCGTCCCCCGGTCGGGGTAGTTTTTTTGGCCCGACATTCTGTTCGGGCCTCTAATGTGTCCATGGCGTCTCATGGTAGCATGTTTCGAAAACCATGAAGGCGAGTTAAGCTGGATTCGAAGCTTTGGGGTGTGCGCTATGGGGACGTATACGAGTTGGAATCTTACGGAAAAGGAGCGGTTAAACCTCTACTTTAATTCTGGGAAGGAATTGGGCCGAGATTTTTTCGGTTCGAGCGGCGGTCAGTCCGGAATCGAATGTTGAGCCTTTACTTCTTCTTAGCAGTGGAAACCCAAAATGGCATAACTCGCTTAAAACGCCTCGGATCGGCCTGAGAAGCGAGATAACAACAGACATAACGACAAGACATTGAGGTAAGTTGATTTATATCATTATATTTAGCTATAAATTCGAAAGCGTTTTCTCCCATACAAACCTTTATAAATACGAACCGCTGTAACACAACACCTCCATATGCCACCAGGCGAGAGTCACGTTTTGCGTATTTCAAAAGAGTATTATGTTAATTATTTCAACTCCTCTCATCGTGAGCTTGGGCCGCCTGTGCCCTCAACTGAGATAAATTGTATAATTTTCTGCCATTATAGTAAACTGATCGAATCACGAAACGACTACCGTCCGCCATTTTGAATCATCCCCTATAAGTATGTTGCCTAGCAGCTCTGCACATGCGTACTCCATGGTTACTTTGCGTGTATTAACAATATACGCCCAAATTTTGACCCGTAAAATACCTCCTTTACAGGATTGCACAAAGCAAAGATCGTGGGAACGAGTTTAACTTTAGCCAAATTTAGTAATCTTTGAAGATTTCAGGACGTATTCAAATCCCGTCGGACGAATTGTTGAATTCCGTGCATTTGAAAGCATTCCGGTAATACCCAGGTCTGAGAAGCTCAAAGGTCGATTAACCCTTTCCCGTCCGATTTTTTTCCTTAAAAAACGCATTTTTTACCGTTAAAGCGGTTTTTTGAGTGCTATGTTGCCAAATGCCACTAAACTTTGCTACAAAAGCGTTTTCTTACAATTTAGCTAGATTTTGAGCCAGCTTCTGTTGTAAATTGTACAATATTTTGATTTCACGCATGCGCATAAGCCAAAATTTGGACTTGCTGATTCATTTCCCAATTTTTTCTCGCTTCTTTTGCTTTCCTTTTTCTCTCCCTTTCTTTTCTCTTTATCTTCTACACCTTATCCCCTTTCTATCCACTGGAAAAGTTTTGGCCTCAGTCCTTCAAAAAACCTGGAAATGGAACATTGATCAACTAGGTGACTTGGCCTATTTTCCCCCAACTTTGCACCCAAAATTGGACACGTTTTTTCTGGTATAGCTCTACCAGAATTTAGTCGATATTCAAAATGGACACACATATTGATGGATCTGTCCTTGCTGTATTAGCTGCTTATCAAAACAATTTGGTAACGTCAAAAATGATGACATCAGGAGTGGTTCAATGGTTCCCGACGTTAACGTCGGGAAGATACTAGTCTTGACGGGAAAGAGTTAAGGCTACGAGATAGCTTAAACACTGAGTTGACCGAATTTTTTTTCCGGTTTTCTGGTTAAAAATCACAGATTCAGGTAAACTGAACAAAGAGAAATGAATTTTGCCACTTGGGAATTACGGGTCGTGGACAAATGAAATGATAATGCAGCTCGGTGAGTAGCTGAGTAATTAGCGACAATGAAGTGGGGGACATGCCTGAGACAACGGTAAATTGGAATTAGAGTTAAATCGGCGACGTTTTATGTTTTAATGCCGAAATGCATGTGTGTTATCACTTCAATTGTTTATGACCAGTTATTCCCAGGTGGGAAAGAAATCCCAGAATGCGGTAATTTTGACTAATTTTGTTTATGGGACAAGAGTGGTTCAAGGCATTTGTAAAATGGAAGACAAGACGTGAAGTAGCCAGCTTGAGGAGTCAACTTCGCCGAATTTCACGGTAGACGCTACACGCCAGAAAGTAGGTAAGGTCGTTTGTAGGTATGCGTGACTTTGTCATACTTAGAGATAAGGGAAAACAAATCACGGGACTTTAGATATACAAATAGCGCACTATATAAACATACTGTTCATCATTTGCTTGTAGGTTTTACTGGGAGGTTCCGATCCCAATTCCGATATTTCAGCAGTTTTACGTTTTATTAAGCTGTCAAAAAACAGTGTGAGATCTTAACATTAACGTTAGTTTTCTTGAGGCAGATACAAATACCCAGTCATAATATTTTGAAACTAAGATTGATCATTCAACTGTGCAGCAATTTCTATCCAGGCGATCTTGTGGAAACGTGCTAACAGTAAGCGTTGAAGTCTTGGATCCTATTGAGCTTATAAATTCGTGTTTTCCTGAAAGGATAGGTTTCCAAATAGCGCTTGTATCTTTTAATCCGTTATTTTGTCATACTTAAACATTTATATTTTGTTTAACACAAATTACAGAAATCAGTTGAGGATTACTTGCCGAAAATCCGATTTATAAAGTGGAGCTTCCGCGCTAAGTAATAGCCTTAAATATAGAAGGTTTGACTGCACCTTTTAACTACCTACGACCCGTTCGTGTTTTCGTAAAAGCCCTCATCTTTAAAATATTCCTGACAGATCGCAGTATGGCCGGTTATACTTAATTATTTCTCTTCTCGTCGGCAAAACTTGTTCGAAGCTTGTCTTCTCTTTGGATCTTTTGGAATCGCATGAAAAGACTAATCCAGTCGTTTACCAGCGCTACTGTTTTTAAGAATAACTATTGCACAAGACTGATCCATTTCAGACAGACAAAAAGGCCCGCGCATTACGGGCATGTGCGGACGTCTGAAACTGATGAATAAATGCTTTGAATCGGTGTTTAGCCGACTGTCACCACAATGTGCACAAGTGTTTTTAACCCTATTCAGACCGGGCTTTTTGCGTCCTTCTGGGACCAGGGCGGGGGAAGGCTCCGGAAGCCCCCCTATGTAACTTTAAAACCGCTCATGCTATGGCCAGCAAGTTTGCACAGGATAGTTTACGCACTAATTCTAAACACTATAGATACTGTGATGTCACTGTGACGTGATATGACATCATTATGACATCTTTCGTTGCTCAATGTTTCACTTAGAGCTCTAAAGCAATAAATTTACTGACTAGGGTATCTAAAAGATCGTAATGCTGCGGCTCATTCTGTTGATGCTGACATTAGCTAGGCAGTGATCCATCTGCTTGCGTGAGACTTAGGTTAATGCTTCTTTATTTCTGAAAATAGTCACAAATTGTGCGGTGTTTCTAAAACTAAGACCACCCTCCCACTCCCAGGCAAAAAAGTTCACATATGTCAAAGTAGGAAGGTAAATTATAATCGTAGTAGGTCCAATTTATCAAATGATGTTCAGTGTGAACATTCACGGCGGGGCCAAACCACCCCCCAAATGGGTCATTTAGACTAATTTTGCTTCTTTTTCATATTTCTTTTCCAAACTTGGCAAAAAACCTTGGGTTGTCGCCCAATTTATTTTAAGTATGAGAATGACTTAAAAAACCAAATTGTGACGTCATAATGGCTGACGTCACAAAACGAGTTAACTGAAAATTTCAAATTTGAAATAAAAAGTTATGTCATCTGAAAGAACTTGGCAAGGGGAGTAAAATGCTGAAAACCGTACCTCGCTAAGACAAACGTATCTTGAGTTATGGCAATTTAAAGACATTTAAAGTGTCCCCCCCGGAACCATACTTTTCTTCTAAAAACAACCCTGTTGATCTATTTTGTACAGTTTTTTTCCATGCAAGCTAATAATCTGGTAAAATGGACTTCTTGTTGTTCCAAAAAATCGTATCATTTTAGATTTTAAGTTTTCGGCTTGAAAACGATAATATTAGCAAGAGCATAATTGATCACGTGACACTTAATTACGTCACAAAACTGGTTTGGGGGCTCTAGCTCTGGCAGGAAAAAAATTTTCCGAGGTTTTCTTTTTCATTAAGCTTCCGTCATTTAAGACATCTTATCTGCAACTTAAATGGTGTCGTTGACGCAACAAAACAACACTTAAATTCAAACGTATTACACAAGGGGGGGACCCTATTTTGAGACTGTGAAATTTTTAAAATCTAAAATGCCATATCTCATCCATTATTTATCACATCGACAAACGGTTTTCAGCATTCAACTCCTCTTGACGTGTTCTTTCTAAAACACCAGAAAAAATTTAGAAATTCTAAAATTTTATTTTAGAGAATAATATGACGTCACCAATTATGACGTCATAATTTGACATTTGGCATCACCATTCATGTCAAATTGTTTGGCACAAAGACCCATATCAAATTACCAAGTTTGGTAAAGAAATGATGAAAAGTAACAAAATTATTAAAAATTAACCAAAAAACGGGACATTTCATGACCCATTTGGGGGGTGGTTTGGCCCCACCGTGATTTTTTGTTTAGTTAGTGTTATTTTCACCGACATTGAGTTCATATATAGGTGAATTCGATATATCGTTGTTTTTTTAGGGGGGGGGCGGGGGGCGGGGGGTATTAGTGTTGGAAATCATAACCATGCTGTATTCACTACAGTGAGGATTATGTTTGGGTTTGCTTTCATGTTTATAGAATATACATTATTTGTATACTAAAAGAAATGACTCTTGAACGTGAAACAATATTAACCAGGTAAGTTCAGTGAGCATTAGTGAATTTGTTGCATCTGTAGTGCTATGATAATATGTAATGGCATGCTTTGGTTTAACCCATTGACTCCTGCGTGTTTTCGCGTGTTCCGCATAAATTAAAATTTGTCAAGAGTAGAAAAAAATACCTAAATGCGCAGTAGAGAACTAAACATTGTAGGCTTTCCAAATTAACTCCTTTTACGCTGCAATAGTCAAATAAATCTATTCTGATGTAAAAAACTATGGTTGCGTGTCATTTATTGGCCAGAAAACAACCTTGAAGATGAAAATTGCTGAAATCTTCTGCACGGTGAAGAAAGCCGCTTGCATCTCGAATTTCAACCCGGTTATGCAAATTAGTCAGTGTTTACAAAATACTGCTTCCTGAACCCAACTATCAATTAAAAAAGACAGAGAAGTCGACTACAGGCTTTTCTAGCCAAAAATTTTATTCAGATAAACAATACATTGGCTTCTAGAAGCAAAAAACTTCCAATTTTCTTGGGTGCATGAACACTCGCGTGTAATTTTTGCAGACACTACAGCTGTGTTTATGGCGATGGCTTGATCGGACGTTGCACGGCTTTGCGAACAAAATTACAAAAATTATACGAACCTGGAGCAAACAATCAGTTAAACAATTTTTAAAAAGCAAATCAACGTTCAAAAACAACATTTACCGTACTGTAGTGTTTTTCCAGGTCTTGTAAAATTGATTTGAAGTCCACGGTTCGGTTTAAATTTTTGAGCAAACTTCAGGTTGTGTCTTGCGAATCCAAGGAATCTCAACGCAAAACGGCTTTTCGTCGCTTTAAAGACCTCCATGTCCTCTTTTTTGAAGTTCAGTTATTCTTCAGGATGATTTCTTTACATTTTTAACTTCAAAAGTGAACTATCTTAATTTTTAGAGCAGAAAAACACATCTTGAAAATTTAGGAGCGATCCGCGCGCACCGCCATTATCTTCGTTTGCAAACTCCATGCGGTCAAAAATGCCACAGAGAACTCTGGTAAAAAGTGTGGTTAAATGCAATGCATTCTGGTAAAACGTGTGGTTAAATGCAATGCATTCTGGTAAAAAGTGATTTAATTCGAGAATTCGTCCCACCTTATATATCTCTCTTAAATCCTGATTATGTTGCTGCTCGCTCGCTGCGCTCGCTCCGCAGCAAATATTGTACCGGAATGAGTGGACATCCTTTTTTGGGTATAAAGGGCATGTATAATATATTTTCTTAATGTGTATTTTTGGAACACAAAATTTTGCAGATAAAGTTCATATTAGAGATAAAGTGGTCATTTTGGATTCGCCATCTTGGATGTGCCATCTTGAATTTCTTTAAATTCATCTGCTTTAGTTAATAAACAGGAATATTAAGCCAGTTGATTTTAAAAAAAGTTTATTTAATTAGTTAACAATGTCATACACTTGAAATTTATGGCGAATAGTGAATTTATAGCGAGAAATCACTTTTTCGACCAGTTAAGTCCGCCATCTTGAATTTTCACGTTTTAAATTTCACGTTTTCCTCAAATTAGCACTAAATTCCTTTTTTTAGTGAGCGGTTATTCCTAAATGACAAACTGTTGGAACAATTAATGTAAAAATACAAATTCGATTAGAAAACATTAAAATGGTAGCGATTAAAGCGAGTATCGTGATCTTTAAAAACATGGCTGTCGGAAAGCGGTTGCCATGGCAACGTCAAGTTAGTTGGACACAAGACACTTACGCCAAAATGTTCCCAGTTAAATTTTAGGAAAAGTCACAAAATTTAGTGGTACGAGCATTAACGATTACGAAATTACACAACTTCAAAGTTGAGGCGGGCCTCAAAAGCCCCTTTCCGGTCTGAATAGGGTTAAACGCGATTTGTTAATCATAATTCGACTCAGTGATCGAGCAATGGAAAGTGAAACTCGCTTTTAAAATGAGTTAAAAAGGGTGCCTCTTAATCATTTCAAGTTAGTTAAAAAAACGCATTTCCTAATAAAAGATAAAGTTCGAAATGAGTTACCCATTTAAAAAATTAATGGAGCAAATTTGAAATGAAAATAAATTCTGACCACGATAAACGGAAAGAAAACCACCGCATTGAGTCAATGCTTTATGTGACTCCTGGCTGGAGTCATATAAGTGCTGAAAAGTGACAGCCTGTTAGATCTGTCAAAATGATTGCGTGTTTTTCTTCACGCGAACGTGCTGTAGGTAATTCATTTTTGCTTTGTCGTCGCTAGTTTAGCAAATTTGAAATGAAAATAAATTCTGACCACGATAAACGGAAAGAAAACCACTGCATTGAGTCAATGCTTTATGTGACTCCTGGCTGGAGTCATATAAGTGCTGAAAAGTGACAGCCTGTTAGATCTGTCAAAATGATTGCGTGTTTTTCTTCACGCGAACGTGCTGTAGGTAATTCATTTTTGCTTTGTCGTCGCTAGTTTAAATGTTGAGGTTCCGAACAGCATGGTGTTGTTTCTTCGTAAACAGTTAGAGTACGTTCTCAACTAACTTTAGGATTACTGAGCTTAAGTGGAAAACTGAAGTCCCTCGCGAAGTGCACGAATCATCACCACATAATGGCATTATGCCAATCTTGACATTCATGTTCGTGTTGAGTTCAATTTTCCTCATTTTCTGATATGGAAAAGTAATAAGTTTATTGCTCTTACAAAAAATCAAAGCTACTTTTGTTTCATCTTTGTTGGTGATTTGCTTTGGTGCTTTCGGAAATGAAGCCCCGTTCCAATAAATGATGAACATGAAACGTGCCATACAAAGTTTTTGAAACAATAGTGGCATCAACAACGAGCGAAACGTGTCATAATCAGAACTTAAGACGATACACTCGCATGATTAAACAAAGAGCACGTAATCTTACGCCCACACAGCCAAGTTGACCAGCAGTTTTAATTTATAATCAAACACCCAAAAATACGTCGGAAATCAAACCAGAATACTGAGGAAACAAAAATAAAATAACAAAACCATTATTTCATTTATTTAGTTATTATTAACATTTATGCTAAACATGAAACAGAAACAGGCGAACGCAATATCGTACTCATACTACGTAGGTTCCTTAGCTTGTGTCAGCAGATCGTGTCAAAATTTTCAGGAATCAAGAGAAACAGAACCCTCCAGCTTTTCAAGAATTCTTTGATCAGCGGTGTCGTTACCATAGCACCACACCGCTGACCAAAAAGCCCGAGGTTTCTGAAAACCACACCCCTCCTTACACCTCCCTCTGAGTACTTACCCCCCAAACCAAGAAAACCGCTGCCCTAATTTACTGTTGACTCAGGAAACCGTACCAAACTCAAACAAACAAACAAACAAACAAAGTCTGAAAGACGATGGCATAGATGCGGACGCATGCGCACTGCGTACTTCGTCCGCACAAAAATTTGAAAACTTTCTTTGAAGTATAAGTGCAAAAACGTGTTTGTTTTTCCCCCCGTCGCGGGACTTTGACTTGAATGCCTCGAACTGGTTTACTCGATCCAGTTCCCAAACTGTGCTGTTAAACATATCGAACGTAGGTTTAATCCAGTTATGCAGATATGTACAGACCATACTGAGACGTCAAGTAGCAGACCAAGTGTCTTCATTCCTTTTTTTTGCTGTTGCTTACATTATGATCTTTAAATCTTAAACCTCAGCTAGGCAATTACACGTAGATGCTCTAAGTCAGCGGGCAGTGAAAAAAAAACTGACTTTTGTTTTAAAGTTCACCAGCGGTGGGCTATAAAACAACTTATGGTTATGCCAAAAAGCACAACTTTACGTTGACACTTGGCTGAGCAAACGCGGGACTATAATAATAATAATAATAATAATAATAATAATAATAATAATAATTATTATTATTATTATTATTATTATTAACGAGGGTAACATAATTTACTGGTTGCCCAGTAGTTTACAATATGGCCCTCCCTAATTTTACATAAAATAGAAAAAAGAAGAATATGACACGATTAAAAGCAGATCGAACCTAATTAACTACATACTAGAGTTTCCCGTATATGAATATGTATACATCCTAGCGTTTCCCGTACATGAAGAATCACACAGGCCTGCAGTTGTAGCAGATGTGGTGGCAACGATGGAATCTGCATATTGGGCGGCAGGTATAACAGAGGTAGTGACAGTGACGTATGAGCTGCAGTCCAGGTTCTGTGGGGGAAAACTGCTACTGTAAGGGGTACTCCAATTGAGTGTCTAATGTAAATTGGGTTGAGTTTGGTTTTTCTTTACTACTTGTGGTGTACTGGGAACTAGCCTACATCCTGGAACCACATGTAAAACGGGTTGTTGATTAAAACATGGCGGTTGTGTGTGATTGCTGACTTCGTGTCATTTTATTTCGGCTACAAACATTACATTGGCGACTGAGGATTGGCTTATCAATGGCTCAGAGAGCTCTTTCAACGCTGGATCTATCAGGATCTTCATCACAAGTGGCAAATAACTGGAAGAAGTGGAAACGGGCGTTCGAGTATTACGCTGACGGAAAAGGCTTAGACAACACGAGGAAGAAAACTTCACAGCTTCTGCACTATGCCGAAATGGAGGTACAAGATATTTTCGAAGATCTTTTTGACCCCGATCCAGCGGGCAATCAAGGTCTCTATGCGGTCTGTGTTAGGAAGCTTGATCATCATTTTCGCTCCGACGAAAATATTCCATTTAAGCGCCACGTGTTCCGGCAGTTGGCGCCAACGGATGGCGAATCGGTTGATAAATTTGTTGTGCGTCTCCGTCGACAGGCAAGGTATTGTAATTTTGGTGATTCTCTCGATGACAACTTACGAGATCAGTTAATTGAAAAACTGCCCGACATAGAATTGAAGAAGAAGCTGTGGGAAACCAGAAACATCACTTTAGCTCACGTTTTGGAGAAAACGAGGGCTTCGGAAGCGGCGGGACAACAAGTGAAGCACATGGCGGGTGTATCGGACGTAAACGCAGTCGGGCGAAAGGAGGATAAGACAAACGATCAGTCGGCGAAAACGTGCTTCAGTTGCGGGAAGGCAGGACATTTCTCACGGGATCCGTGCTGTCCAGCAAAAGGCAGGAAGTGTTCTAGCTGCTCGATGTATGGCCATTTTGCAGTGTGCTGCAGAAACCTCGACCGAACTGCACCTGAGACGGGAAGAGCGCTTCGTCCAAAGAACACCAGTGGCAATCGTAAGGCGTTCAGACGACAGACAAACCAAGTGGAAGATTATATGGCGGGTAGCAGTCAAGAAGAAGAAAACCCTGCCTTTGTGTTTACTGTGATGGAAGAAAATGAGAAGGGTGTTTGCAAGGTGTCGACCGCACGTCACGTGCCGACGATGAATGTGAGTATTGATGGAATTGTTCACGAAGTTTTGATTGATTCAGGGTCTGTGAGCAATTTGATGGGGGAAGATGATTTTCAGAAATTGAAGAATGCGGGCTTCAAGGGGAACCTCGAACATTGTTCAAGGAAATTGTTTGCCTCTGGTGGCAGAGAAATTGAGGTCGTTGGGCAGTTCAAAGCGGAAATTTCGGCGGGGAAGGTTAAGGTAGTTTCCAGTTTTGTTGTACTTAAGTGCGGGCGTTGCATACTGGGGAATGCTACTGCCAAGGAGCTTGGTGTTCTCCACATCGGTCCAAAGGCCAGTCCCATTGGTGGCAGTTGTAATGAAGTCAAGAGTGACTTTGCCGACCAGCTCAAAGCGCAATACCTTAAAGTGTTCACCGGAGTTGGCAAACTAAAAGACTTTGAGTTGAAACTGCATGTTGACCCCATGTACCACCTGTGGCACAAAAGTTAAGGCGAGTTCCTTTTGTGCTTCGAGACAAAGTGAAAGCCAAGATCGATGAACTGTTAGAAGGGGATATCATTGAGAGAGTGGAAGGCCCTACCACATGGGCCAGTCCGGTTGTCGTAGCACCCAAGCCGTCAGGCGAGATACGACTTTGTGTGGACATGCGTCGCGCAAATGAGGCCATTATCCGGCCATTATCCGGCTGCCAATACCCACTGTCGATGAAGTACTAGAAGAACTAAATGGCAGTACTGTCTTTTCGAAGCTAGATCTGCGTCATGGTTTTCACCAGGTAGAGCTGCATACGGATTCCAGGGACATTACCAACCTTGTAACACATGACGGTTTGTTCCGCTATAAGAGGCTAAGTTTTGGGTTTCATGCGGCACCCGAGAAATACCAACACATCATCAGTCAGGTTATAGCAGACATTGAGGGAGTTGTAAACATCGCTGATGATTTGATTGTTCGTGGAAAGACTGTTGTGGAACATGACCAGAACTTACACAAGCTATTAGCTAGGCTGGAGAAGAAGAATCTTACCTTGAATGGCGAGAAGTGCACCTTTGGAATGGGTAAAGTAGTTTTTAAGGGCATTCTCCTTTCGAAACATGGCATTGGGCCCACCTAGGAAAAGGTGCGAGCAGTGAAAGAGGCAACCCGTCCGTCGTCAGCCTCTGAAGTGAGAAGTTTCCTGAGTCTTGAGAGATTTAGCTCGAGATTTATTCCTGATTTTGCGACCAAGGCAGAACCTCTACGAGTACTATGTCGAGTTCTATGGGGAAAGGCACAAGAGGAGGCTTTCAACACGCTGAAAGAAGACGTGGCAGGAGCATCCATGCTGGCTTATTTTGACCGGGGAGCACCCACAGAAGTCATAGCAGATGCCAGCCCAGTGGGACTTGGTGCAGTTTTGGTTCAGGAGGTAGACGGGGAACGCCGTGCAGTATGTTATGCTAGTAGAAGTCTTAGTGACACTGAACGCCGGTACAGTCAAACTGAAAAGGAGGCACTTGCGCTTGTTTGGTCCTGCGAAAGATTTAATTTGTACCTGTGTTGTCTACCCGAGTTTGACCTAGTGACTGAGCATCAAGCTCTGAAAACCATCTATGGCCCAAACTCTAAGCCATCCGCTCGAATAGAACGCTGGGTGCTGCGATTGCAACCTTTTAACTACAAAGTTCGCTATGTGACCTCCAGGGAGAACATTGCGGATGCCCTGTCCCGCCTAACTAAAATTCCAGCTTCAACAAAACACATTGACGACCGGTCGTTTACTTCTTAGGTCAATTCCAGGATAAATATATATATATATATATATATATATATATATATATATATATATATATATATATATATATATATATAAAACCACAAAAATACTGGAAATAAGATTTTGGTTTATATATATATATATATATAAACAGAGTAATTACGGTGTTGAACGAATTGTAATGGGCATATATATCATACTACTACAGTAGTAATATTACTATACCTATAGAAATATAATGTATATGAAACAGCATGTTCAGTAAACAAGGCACGACGATGCTATACAAATAACCCACGTCAAAAGTATATTTAATTGTATGAGATATATGCCTGTTAAGACGGTTAAAATAGCAACCTTCCTAGCTGGCTTACAGCGCTTCAATAACATTCATGACGTTACTTGATCTACTTGCCTTTTTGCGTTCAGACATAAAACCGTGTCCACACCTTGACTTGTCTTCCAGACCTTGTTATCATTGGCTTGCTAATGATCAGTTCTTCCGAATCAAGTTCTATGTCACTATCGCTGTCCTCGGAATTGCTTTCGTCCTCCTCCATCTGGTTGAAGTTAGCAGCGGATGCGAGCGTGACTTGCAGAGTGCTGGTATCGCTTGCGAAACTCAATGACACATCAGCGACAACAGAGCAGATCTCAGAGAAGGCAGGGGACGATTGGTCGTCCTGGTCAGCTCGAAATCGTACCCTTGCAACAGCATCAGGTTTCTGTTTTGCGTACACTGCTGGGGGTGAAGCTCCTGCCTTATCTTTCGTCGTCTCGCTCCTCACGGTTCTTTGCAAAAACAGGTTAAAATGTGTGCTTTTTTATGTTTGATTTTTCGGTTGATTTTAATGTTGCAAAACCTGTTTAAATCAGTGCAAGTAACTAATTCAATTTTCGATTTTGTAAGTATTAAGAAAGGCTATCAAAGGTTGAAATATGCTGTTGACCTGCACCGTTCCAAAGCGGCTCTGTGATTGGTTCGCTTTGCTTCGCTTTGAGCATTTCCGTACCGGGTGTACCGAGCCAATTACATCACAGGTTTTCTCGATGGAGATCTCTAAGGTATAACAATCGTGACAGTCCTGTACAGACTCCCTACTGTGGAGTTTTGTTTGCGACGTGTAAGTTATTGTGCCTTCAAAGCTTTGCTCTGACGAGCATGTCTTTTTAATTAGTAATTTGCCTCTCTTCTATTATATAATAGGAGGCTTTTTGAAAATGGTCCTCAGCAATGGCTGATTTTGAATTAAACAACATTTGTATATCAATATATTGTTTAGGGTTTTAACTCCTGGGTGATATGTCGTAACAAATCGCAATATTTGCTCCGCAGTCTTTTTCTTTTGTTTCAAAGCCGACTGTCTTCCGGTGAAAGAGACTTCAGATAATATCTCCACTAAGTTTTTAGGGTATCCACGCGCGAGAAGGCGTGTTTTGAAATTAGAGAGAGATTCTTCGAAATTTTTTTTCGAGGAATTTGTTCGTAGAAGTCTAATAGATTCGCCTTTGATAAAACCTCTTTTGACACCTGGTGGTTGACAGGAAGTGTAATGTGTGTACTGAAATGTTTTGAACAGTCGGTTTATAGTGAGTTTTTATGTCAAGTATAGCATCTTTGTTGGAATCGTTCTCCTTTATAAACAACTGCGTCAAGGAATGTGATTTCCTTGTCTGAAACTTCAGCTGTAAATTTATTGTTGGATGAAAACTGTTTGCTTGTTCAAGGAATGAATCTATTTCTTGTTTGTCGATGTCCCATAGAGAGAAAACGTCATCGATGAAACGTTTCCATACTGTAGGTTTAATTCTGCTTTAGCTCACCTATTTTTGTTTCGATGTTTGCCATGAAAATGTTGGCAAAAGCTATCTATCAAGTTCCTATATGAGCCAGATTCAACGTACCTAATATGCCGAAAGCGGCATAGAAACCACATTGAGCCGCTTAACAAACGATCAGAGGTCAAATTTAACTGAGAATAATAAACAGTGCGCGCGAGCCACAAGAAGTGGACCACCGGTTATCAGAAAATTGATGAGATATGACCTCGAGATCAAAGTCTTAAAAAATGCGACGCCTAAGTTGTAACGGCTCAATTCAGTCACCATTTAAAAATCCTCCAAACTAAACCCACTGCAAAAACACAAGAAGCAAAATTGGTCAAAAGACCGAGATAAGGCACGGCGAACAAAGACGTGAAGTAGAAGTCGCGTAGACCTTCCAACCCCATTTTATATCCGTGTTGCTAGATTGATCCATAACCTAAGTCCATCTGTCCCAAAGCATGAAGCACTGAGCAAGGCTAAATGGAACTCTTTCTGTTCTAATACAAAAGGAAACTTGCCTGCATTGCCTACCAAACAAGGGGCGGATCCAGGGGGATGGGTGGATTGGGTTGCTAGCCACTATCACTGGGGCGATTTTGTCTCGGATTGTTCCGATATCGTTATATTAGGTCAGCCCCCTCCTCCTTCAAAAATCCTGGATCCGCCACTGCAAGCTTACCAAAACTTAAACCCAGATAGCATTACGAGTCTTTTTGCAGAACATACAACCAGCCATAAATAAAAAGACAATTTGAAATTTGAACACACACGTTCTGAGTCTAAAGCACTTTAAAACAACTCATTTACTCACTAGGCCAGTATTATTTGGAATAGCCTACCAGTTCAGCAGAGTCATGCTAAATTCATCATCTTTTAAGGCAAACCTCTAAACGTTCTCTACGACTTAATAGGCCTATTTTCCTTTGGATCTTGCTCTACAATAACAAATAAGAACATTGATGAGTTTTACCTCTGATCTTCCTGAACATGATTATCACTTCCAAACACCTCTGTAACTAGCACATTTGGTTGCGTCCCTTAAAGAGTGTGCTTTTGAATGGGGATTTAATAGGTCCAAAACGTCATTCGCAAGGAAAACAAAACCTTGTCCACGCCTCATTTACTGTAACCGCACCTCAATATGCTATAGTAGAAAGTTCAAGCAGCACACCCCTCTTTTTTCTGATCTGCATTCACTCCCCATCAAATATCGCATTAGCTTCAAAATTTAGGTTACAACATACAAAGCGCTTAATGGTCTCGCCGGCCGGTTTCATTACCGACGTACTCGACAGATCTACGGTCTTCTAAGCAGATATCACTAAAAGTCAGTACAATTGCCGTTGAATGAAAGTCATCCGACATTTTCAAACCTAAGAAGACGAAGAAGAAGAAACTAAAGCTTAATAACAGCAAAATTAGACCAAAGGGGTGGTCGGAAAAATACACCGGGCCAACAGCACCCTATAGTGTCATTCTGCAAACAGCTGTCAATTATCAAATGAAAACTGAAAAAGTAGTTCGGTACTTAAGTGTAAATTTCACATGCTACTGAACAACCTATAATTCTAGGTATTCTACCGAGATTTGTGGCTTTTAGAAAGCCACGTGATTGGAGTACTGACTGATTTTATTAGCTGACAAAACAGTTAGATGTAATACCGTTATCATTTCTTTGTTCTACGTTCACTGGTTAGATTTGTTCGGTAAAACACCGAGACCCTCAAGCTTGAAGGACTACAGATGGTAGATAAGGCTGCTCAACTAAATAAGGAAAGGAACACTTTTTTGTCGTGTTTTATTCGTGTTAAACAAAATGAAATTCCAGTCTTATTGCTGCTAGAAATAAGGAGAAAAAATGCAAAAAAAAAATGCTGGCTAGGCTGTAAACTGACGTACGTATGCACAAGTGATTTCGGAAAGTCGCTTATAACCATCGAGGTAAAATCTGAATTACATTTGTGCATGGGGGCTTTATTACATTTGTGATCAATTCTTGTTAAACATTTGAGGGCTTTTTGTTAAATTTGTGGTCAGTCCTCCTTACATTTGAAGATTTAATTACATTTGTGACCAATTATTACTTTTGTAGATTTCCAGGGTTTTACTTAGGCAATTCTTTTCCCTCGAAATTTTCAAACGATGGAATGAAATTCTTCTTTACTGTCCATTAAAAAACCAGTATACTCGGTACACTCGGTACAGCCGGTACATTCGGTACACTCGGTACACTCGGTACACTCGGTACAGCCGGTACACTCGGTACACTCGGTACAGCCGGTACAGCCGGTACAGCCGGTACACTCGGTACACTCGCTACAGCCGGTACACTCGGTACACTCGGTGCAGCCGGTATACTCGGCACAGCCGGTACACTCGGTACAGCCGGTACACTCGGTACACTCGGTACAGTCGGTACAGTCGGTACAGCCGGTACACTCGGTACAGTCGGTACAGTCGGTACAGCCGGTACACTCGGTACACTCGGTACAGCCGGTACACTCGGTACACTCGGTAGGGCCGGTACACTCGGTACAGCCGGTACACTCGGTACAGCCGGTACACTCGGTACACTCGGTACAGCCGGTACACTCGGTACAGCCGGTACACTCGGTACAGCCGGTACACTCGGTACACTCGGTACAGCCGGTACACTCGGTACACTCGGTACAGCCGGTACAGCCGGTACACTCGGTACAGCCGGTACACTCGGTACACTCGGTACAGCCGGTACACTCGGTACACTCGGTACACTCGGTACACTCGGTACAGCCGGTACACTCGGTACACTCGGTACAGCCGGTACACTCGGTACACTCGGTACAGCCGGTACACTCGGTACACTCGGTACAGCCGGTACACTCGGTACACTCGGTACAGCCGGTACACGCGGTACATTCGGTACACTCGGTACACTCGGTACAGCCGGTACAGCCGGTACACTCGGTACACTCGGTACACTCGGTACAGCCGGTACACTCGGTACACTCGGTACAGCCGGTACACTCGGTACATTCGGTACACTCGGTACACTCGGTACAGCCGGTACACTCGGTACACTCGGTACACTCGGTACAGCCGGTACACTTGGTACACTCGGTACACTCGGTACACTCGGTACACTCGGTACACTCGGTACAGCCGGTACACTTGGTACACTCGGTACACTTGGTACACTCGGTACACTCGGTACAGCCGGTACACTCGGTACAGCCGGTACACTCGGTACACTCGATACACTCGGTACACTCGGTACACTCGGTACACTCTGTACACTCGGTACAGCCGGTACACTCGGTACAGCCGGTACACTTGGTACACTCGGTACACTTGGTACACTCGGTACACTCGATACACTCGGTACACTCGGTACAGCCGGTACACTCGGTACACTCGGTACACTCGGTACAGCCGGTACACTCGGTACACTCGGTACACTCGGTACAGCCGGTACACTCGGTACATTCGGTACACTCGGTACACTCGGTACAGCCGGTACACTCGGTACAGCCGTTACACTCGGTACAGCCGGTACACTTGGTACACTCGGTACAGCCGGTACACTCGGTACACTCGGTACACTCGGTACAGCCGGTACACTCGGTACACTCGGTACAGCCGGTACACTCGGTACAGCCGGTACACTCGGTACACTCGGTACAGTCGGTACACTCGGTACAGCCGTTACACTCGGTACAGCCGGTACACTTGGTACACTCGGTACAGCCGGTACACTCGGTACACTCGGTACACTCGGTACAACCGGTACACTCGGTACACTCGGTACAGCCGGTACACTCGGTACAGCCGGTACACTCGGTACACTCGGTACAGTCGGTACACTCGGTACAGCCGGTACACTCGGTACAGCCGTTACACTCGGTACAGCTGGTACACTCGGTACAGTCGGTACAGAGGTTCAACTCACACGATCCTTTGTTGTGGTTTGAAGTCTTCTCGTTCTTAAGGAACAGGTCTCTCTGCACCGATCGAAAGCGGCACTATGACTTGCTTGTTAGCGAGAAGAATAGGATACTTTGCACGAAATGATGTGATATACGAAGAAAGGGGACCTAATAGTTGGTTTACTAATAAAACAAAGAAGTCGACTTCAAAGCCAATGTGGAATAATCAACGACACACGTACTACATCTTTCCTAAAAAAAATTCTATTGTTCTCGCTAACTAGCCAAACACAGAGCCGCTTTGGATCGGTGCAGGCCTGCTCGAAATATGCACTTAAAATGTATTTTACTGTATTATAGACCGATTTTAATGCTATTGACACTGACCGCCATAAAACGATCTTGAAATGAACAATTTTGACTTAATTAATTAAAATATTTTTAAAAATATGTCTCAAAGGTGTTTGATCATGTAAAAGCTAGCCAACAAATATGGGAGATATCAGTGGATACCAGGCACGTCACATATATTTTAGTATTAGAACAGCAAAAGCACATATGGAATAGTTTACAAAAACGGATAGCATTAACTGTATGAATGTTAATTTAAAAAGAAGTAGACCTATTTCTCTCCTTCTTCTTGCTACTACAAGACAGTTTTGTTCTACTCACATTTTGTGTGCAAAGTAAAATAGAGGAAGACACCTGAAAAAAGTACAGTCAAATATCAATAACTTCAGACGTGAAGAGAAACACAAAACTGTTCAGTAAGCAAAAAAGCGGGTTATTGTGGTCTATTTGGCATCTGGTTATAGTATATACACGCTGAGATTTACTCACTGAAAACCGCCAATTGAATCCTTTGCTTCCCAACTGGTGTTAGGCAATGAAATCGATGGTAGGTATCACTTAATTTTCGTACATGTAAGAGAAATCCGACATCAAATCAGTTGCCGCGTATATATTATGTTAATTTTTCCACGCGTGATGACTTATCATTCACTCTTCACTGCATGCACTAAACAAAGAAGTTGTTAAAAAGTTTTTAATTTTCTGTAATGTGGCAAAAGTATGAAAGGGAAAGGAGAGCTTTTTGTAAAAGTACACCAGAATCTCAGTTTGCAAGCATTGCTCATTTTTGAATACATCGTATTCAATGGCATTGCCTGACGCCAAGTTAATTCCAAACACAAAAGCCAAATTTAAAAAAAATAATGATAAGCTTATGCATCTGCTTTTCCAGCCTACTATCTGGCTTATATGGTGCCTCTGAGAACTCCCAGTACGGATGTAACTGACATAATCATCAGAAAGTGTTTTGTACGGTAAAATTTGCGCATTCCTTGGTTTTAATTTTAAATCTCCCTTGTTTGTTGCAATCGGTCGTGGAGTATTGACTAGGATCTTTTTTTAATGTTTTTTAATCAAATTATGCTTAGAAATGGTGGTATGATGAAGTTCTTGTTGACTGCGGTATGTATGGGGAATATTTTGCTCTCAGTCACGAAACTCAGACCCTGCTGACTTGGTCGGTATTCTATATCACATTGTTTTCCAATCTAGCGTGTGGGATTCTCCAAAGCCTGGCGCCGATTCCATGCACAATAATTCCAACTGTATATTGAAAACGAAGAAGTTTCTATGCATGAAACTTTCTGTTAGTTATAGATTTATTATCACCTGAATAAGATGAATTGTCCCCAAAAGGATTATTTTAATTCTTTGCCAATATAAATAATAGACAATAGCTTTCGAATGAAAACTAGTACCAGGCTCCTAACATGCAATATTGGTCACAACCACGTAGTTATTCGCTTCATATACAGCACTGAGCGTTGTTTAGGAGTTTCTAAGATGTTTAAAAGGTAATTTGGGCTGAAAATTGGTTATGATGTTAAAAAAGTTCAGTTAAAGTGAGAATTTGCTTTGTATTTTTTTTACGTTGTGCTTTTCTTTGATTGGATGTGATGTAGTTACTTGTGCAAAATTGCATCACCGTAAATATCAGGGGCCCTCAATAATACTGTTTAGCATCCGTCAGTAGTCACGTATTCCTTATACTGCTTGTGGCCCCTCGCTATCTATCCTTCCCGTAAGCGATCAGCTCTGGTTGGGGACACTTTTTTTACTTTTGTTTTTAAAATACTACATTCGACTGTATATGAAGAGTCCGTATCCGAGTTCTAACTCACAGCTGTCTTTAAAAAACTATTGTGTAAACATGTTTGTGCTGTGTAATATTATGTTGGCTAGTATACTCTAAAGTTATCACATGCTCTCATCAGTTGCCTAACCATATTTTTTACCAGTGTTTAGGATATATCAGTGTTGCTAATATCATTTACTGATATTGTCTGAGGATGATTCTGAAATAGAATTGAATTGAAACACTGCATCCTTAATTGTTTGTCACATGCTTTGCATGTTCGTCACAGAAAGCTCCTGTGCACATCTAAGATCAAACTGGATTTATCCGCGTGCTGTTCCCATCGTAGCTCTGAAGCTCAAGTGGTACTGAGAACAGTGCTCTATCAACGTGAAGGTCATTCGTTCGAATTCTATTTGAGAAGCTAGCCAAATAAAGAGGTGCTCCTTTGGGAAGAAAACTCTCTGGAGTGTTTAATGGCACTGGAAAATGTTTCTTAACCAATGTCTACATTGATTGGTAGTTTAGGTAACAAAAGCACGAACAGATTGAGCAAAAAGACCTCAACAAATCCGGTTAAACGTTGGTTTCCAACTTGTGACGACAGGAATAAGAGACCAAAAGAACAAAACCAGCTGACTCATAACACTTTTCCTCAAATTCTTGAGCTAATCATTGTGACTTTAACTGTTTGTGGGCACCATTATAGTCCTGGGTGTCGTGGGTTATTAATACTAAGTTGCGCAACAACCTGCAGTGTCACCTAAACAATAGCTCGAAGGATTTAAATGTTTGCACCAGGTTTCGGGACCACACTTGGGAGTCAATTCTTTCATCTCCCAAAAATGCACCTTTTTGAAATATCTTTTTACGTTTTTGCATGCTGATATTTGATAAAATGGCTATATCAGTAAATAATATTTGGCAACAAAGATAAATCCAGAGCACTGAACGAAATTTGGTTTCTCAGGTGAAATTCGAACCCACGAATTCCACTGCTGCACCATCTGAGCTACAGAGCCGCGATGAGAAACGCGCTTGACTGAATCCCATTTCATCCTTCATGTGCCCTGGAGCTCCCTGCGACAAACATGTAAAGAAAATGAAGGCAGCATTGTTTTAATTCTATTTCAAAATTATCCTCAGACAATATTAGTAAAGTGATATTCGCAACCCTCATATATCCTGACTACTAAAAAAGGTATGGCTAAGCAACTAATTAGAGAATGCGATAACTTTAGAGCATACTAGCCAGCACGCCTTCAAATAGTTTCTAGACAGCTATAAGAACTGAGTCGGACCTAAGGTACTCATTTTTTTCATATACAGTCGACTCCAGTGTAGAAGAGGTATAAAAAGTGTCCACATTTGGAGCCGGTCGCTTACGGGATTCAAGATTCTCTTGAGCGGCCTCGAACAATATAGGGGATATGACCACTTAGGGATGGTATACAGTATTAATCAGGGCCTTTGATATTTGCGATTTGCAATTTTGGCACAAATGACTTTAAATTGCATCGAATCATACGAAAGTACGAAGCAAACCCTTACTTTAACTGAACATTCGTTGACAACGTGAACATTATTTCAATATAAATTGCCTTCCAAATCATCTAAGAAGCCCTTAACAATGCTCGTTACTGTCTATAAACCAATTAACAAAGTGTTTTATGTGCAATACTGCATGTTAGTAGCCCGGCACCAGTTTTTATTCAGAAGCAATCTTTTATATATTGGCAAACAATTAAAACTGCAATCCATTTGAAAATAGTCCATTGTATTCAGGTGTTTTATTGTTTCGTTAATGCTTCAGTTAATTGTTTGAGGGCGAAAAACTGACTTCTGTTCTCTGAGGTCTAGTAAAACAAGGTTAAATTAACGACAAACTGCATTATCTGTGGCAATATTAGACCGTTTCTTGCTGCTCATTACAATGATGACCTTATATGTCGCATAATTTACCTTTTTTAAGAACGTCAAAAGAAAGTATCATCGTATGAAGTGAAAGTTTGTTGTATTGTCCCATGCAACTCTGATCATGGGAGAACGATCTTTATGCGCGTAATGTTGACTGGAAAAAGCATTAACATTCTCACCAAACTAAAGTGTAGTTATGCAGTTCACTAATGTTTTAGAATACAACGTTTTTCGTCGCAACAAAATGCCTACTACCACAGAGCCTTAGGCCCTTGAGATTAAAGGAATTGGGCTTTTGGAGAGACACTTACCAGAACAGAAAATGAACTGAAAACCCAGATCGATCACCTCAAAAGTGTTTGCGCTGCTTACAGGAATCTGACTGCCTATAGGAATTGTAAATACAGAAGGAATTCAAACACGTTATTTTTGTCCTGAGGCGGCCTTTAAGTAGCGGTCTCCGCTTGCGAGAGCGTTCGCTCAAACAGCTCCAACTGTTTTTTCAGGAGCAGGTAGAAAAATACTAGGCTCTAGGCTGTGATAAACAGATCATGTGCAGCAAGGTGCGCGCGCCAAGACTGATAGCAAAACATTTTCCTGCCCGGCCCAACATAACACAGTCAATAAGTGCTTTATAATGCCACCATTTCTAAGCATGCTTTAACTGGGAAAACATGAAAAGCTCCTTTTCAATACTTAACGATGAGCGAATCGAACAGGATATATTTCCGATAAAAACCAGCGAGTAAGAAAATCAATACTGTAAAAAGCACTTGCTGTTGGTTTTGTTAGTTATATACCTACTGAGATTTTTTCCGAGACAGTATACCAGAATGTTAGTATAATAGATGCATAAGCTAGTTGAGTTGTGTCGATTTTGCTTTTGTGTTCGCAATTGGTGATTTGGCGAGAGGCAAAGCCATTTGGAAAAAGATATTTTGGACATGTGGCAATGCCTGTGTTACAAGCTGAAATTTTGGTGCAATTATTCAATAAACCTTTCCATTAACTTTCACCTTTTTGCCATGGCATAACATAAATTTACAAACTTCTCCAAAACTTCCTTGTTTAGAGCATGCCAAGCTGCTGCAGCGAAGAAGGAATGATATGCCTTCACGCATGAAGCATCAGTTATATGGGGGTTTATGCCATGTATCGTTTCTCTGAGATGTAAGCGTGTATAAGAGATACTTCCCATGATTTGATTGCCTTATACATACAATGCAATTGAAGTGGCACGTAGCAAACGCGACACAGTAAGAGAAGCGCCTATACTAGACGAAGCTGTGATACCCGAGTATTTGACTGTCAATTCTAAGCCGCCATGTTTTTGTCACAAAGTAAGACAATAGGGATTCGACCTGCAATAAAAATGGCTAAAAAGTCGCTACAAAGCATTAAGTTTCGCGTTTTCTAAATGTCACTTCAGAGCCGCCATGTAAACCAGTTTGGAAACGAAGGCTTAATTTGCCGGTTCTGAGACAGAAATATCAACATGTCATTATGCTGTAATTATACATTTGACATGGTAAATGGAGAACTAGTTTACCACAATCTCCGATAAATTCCAGCTCAAGAACGACCCCCGCCCCCTTTTTCTGCACAGTTAAAGCTTTCAATGTTTACTGTATTCTTCAAATAATTTTCCTCACAGAAAAAGTATAGGAAGGTCAAGGGAGTTAAACCTTTCCTCTTACCGACCCCTCTATTCCCCGTTTCCCGCCCTATTTTGTTGGCTTCCACGTCTTTGCCCTTTTACCAGATTGCAAATGTTGCGTCATTTTCCCCTATTTGTCCCCCTTTCCGGCCTCTCTTTTTCCGCTTCCCGTACACTCCCGTTCCCTTTTCTTCAGGGCTGTTACCCCTCGTCTCCCGTCCACAAGTATGGGATGAGAAAAAATGATGTGTTGAAACAAGGAGACCTCAGTCAGTATATACATCAAATATTCAATTTAAACACACATTTCTAACCTGCCTTTTGATAAAAAAAAAATAAATAAAATAAAAGAAATGTATTTAGACGCTATCTAAGTCAATTAAAAATATTTAATTAAAAGATGTTTAAATGTACTTGCAATTATTTTGAAAGTTCGATAAGATTTCACAAACCTATATTTTTGAAGACTGTTTAAACTGATGTAAGCATCGTTTTTATCAAATTAAAACAAAATTAAAAGTAACTGGAAAATACCATAAAATAGATGTTCAATACGTATTTTTACTTATTTTAGAGACTTAGACTTAAAAATAGTTTTTCAAAATAGTTCAAGAGCAGTATCAAAATATGGTTCTGATTTAGTGGACTTTACCTTCCGCTTCCTGAGATTGAGTACTACTGCTGACTGTTTTAAGTAATTGTATCTAAAATTATCATAAGGCTAATAACAAATATTGCAAGAATTCACGTTAATGACTTGATAAAAGTTCGCAGTTTTCCCTTCATTTGAGTCATTTGATCAAGCTTCTGCTGGAGTGAAAATCAAAGACGACTAACACCGACATGATGGCCCGTTTTATGCTGTTTCTTTTCGTTCTCGCTTCCATAATTTTCATGTCCCACGCAGGAAGCGTCCAAAAGGTAAGTTTACCGTTTTCTTAATAAAAATAGATCAAAAAAGAAATTTGGAGACAAATGGAGCTTTGTAATTTTCGCGAACGAGGTACTGAATGGTCAAAGTTGGCAACTTCCAGTATTTGATTTAAAAACCATGCAATGCATCGTATTTCTCATATGGATACGAGCCTTGACATCCTTTACCGAGTTATCCATCTTCTTTGCACTAGTGAAAACCACTTATCTATTTAACGCAGGTTTGCCAAATGAGAGAGTTCACATCCTGTTCATAATTGCTGGATAGCAAGAAACGACCTGCTTGCCCGACTCTATCTTTTACCCATTTCGTGTGTTCTTTCGCGGCCCAAGACCATTATAATCCCTGACATATTTCTGACTTTTTTTTCTGTTCATGAAATTGTGCAATGTCCCCCCCTCCCTTAATAAAGTTTCTGAATTCTACCACTTCACAGCTTCCCTTGCCAGCTCACGCATTGGAGATGGCGGACGAGGGAGAGGTGGACAAGAATTCCCAGGAACAAATGGACGATGAAGAGGACGGGGATGTGAGCGAATTGACTGCTGAAGGTAAATAAAACGAGTTGAACAAAAAGTCGTGTTTTTCAAGTATGAGGGATAAGGAAAGATTTTAAAATACTGGCCTCTTTCAACTTATGGCTAGAATATTACCGTTTTCATTTGAAGGTACAGATGTGAAGGAGTTTGAATCAGAGGATAATGTTGATGAAGAAGACACTGGCTTGGCCATGAAGCCTGAAGAAGGTAAGCATAGCAAAGGCATTATTATACTGAGTTAATTACAGAATAATTCTCGTTCCTAAAGTCCAAATTCATCCACGAAAAGTAATATATTCGTTATGTTCAAAACGCAAGTGAAAAGCCACCTGAAGAGCATTCCCGTGTGCATATTAAACAAGACATTTCCACTGAGTTAAATTTCCCAAAGTGTAACCAACCTTTTAAACAATGAAATTAAAAGGTTGCGCTTTTCGACAATCCGTTTTAATATTATTCAATTTTATCACCATAAAAAGTATTCTGCCACTTTTGAGTATTTTTTAACTGATTTTCTGCTTTTCTAATAATGTTTATCAAATATTTGTTCCTTTGACCAAAAAAGGATATAAACCAGAAATTAATACAAAGAATTCGATCAAGTGCAGCTTATAATAATCTATACTGTAACATTGACAATAACATACATCCACTCAATTAAACAGACAAAAACCGGCGTAAAATACAGACCAATTCGTTATTTAGCTTTACCTCACTACTACGATTTTGCACTCTTAACTTTAACAATTACCTAGTACTCATTTATCCACCTGGATAACGAGTGGCAGTCTGGAGTACGTTTTACTGTCCATTCAACAGAACACTCTTGCAATAGGCCAGTTGCCGTTTTTGCCAACGTATGTTTATTCTATTAAATTCTCTTCGTAAATTTGTTTTTTTATGAAATGGTGAAGCTACCACTTTCGCTCAAGTTAATACAATGTTTTACTTTGCTTCGCTTCAGATCCGCAACGCCAAGCAAGGAGACGTTGCAGACGTCTTTGTAGAACGATCACAATCTATGTTCGAATTAGAGTACGCGTAAGGATTAACTTCAGATGGAGGTGGGTAACCAGGAGGGTTCCTAGGCGCAGGCGCAAGTGCCAAACGGTTTGCCGTGGGTAAATCCCGTCTTTCTCTCACATTTGATCAGGAATTGACCAAGAGGCAAAGTAATATCTAATAATGCTTTCTAAAATGTAATGTTACGCAATTTAGGTCACCACTCATGTAATTGATAATGATAAAAGTCGGTTTTAGTCTGATTATTCTTTGACTCCTGTATTGCGCTGATTGTAGTTTTTAAGGTTTGTAAGCAGAACAATGTAAGCAACATTAACAACATCGAAATAAAGCCATTTATGCTGCATGAGCAATCTTGAAGTCTTTGTGTTCTTGCGTTGCGGCTGTTTCTCTTTACAACCTATTTAGCGATGAAACTGATGTTATTATTTCAAACAAAACGCTGGCATCCAAGGGCTTCACCACAGTCCTCTTTGAGGGCACGAAAGAGAGGAAGAGAAAAAAAGAGACCAAACTTCACGCTTTCCATATCCCTTATCCACATTTCTATCTTCTAACCAACACCACCACCGCCACAACAATTACCACAGTTACCGTGGTGATGGTGGACCGATAGAATTGTGGTGGCGGTGATGGTAGTGAAAGAAAAGAAATGTGGAGGTTGAGGGAGAGGGAAATAAAATTGTGGAGGGAGGAGAGGAGGGAAAAATTGTGCATGAGGAGAAGGAGGAGGAGGAGGGAAAAATTATGGTGGAGGAAGACGAGGGAAAATTAAATTGTGGAGGAGAGAAATATTATTGTTCGTTAAAGCGCATTGAGAAACTGCTCTTTTGTATGACAACAATGACTGTTAAAAAATAAATGTAACTGATAAAAAATAAATGTAACTGCAACTTATGCAGTTGCGAAAAGAAAGCCTGAAAAAAATCAGGCTCGCCGGGATTCGAACCCTGACCTCTGCGATACCGGTGCAGCGCTCTAACCAATTGAGCTAACAAGCCAACTGGGAGCTGGTTATTAAATTGGTTCGTAATATACCCGGGAAAGATGAAGAGGAAATTATGAATATATGAAATTCATACATCTGAACTGCGGAATGAAGAAATAAATGTAAAGAATATCCTCCCAGTTGGCTTGTTACCTCAGTTGGTTAGAGCGCTGCACCGGTATCGCAGAGGTCAGGGTTCGAATCCAGGCAAGCCTGATTTTTTTCAGGCTTTCTTTTCGCAACTTCATAAGTTGCGTTAATAACTGTCAGAATGAAAACTTACACGAGGCTAGGACACCAAGAATGAGACAATATTTTCAATTAGCACGAATATAACACTTCTGGTTCGTAGGGTAAGGCTGACTCATTGCACTTTTTCATCTCCATTTATGAACTGATTTTCGACTTTGTGCCTTCCAATTGTCAGTCTGTGTTCATTTTAGACATTTTATCCTCGATTGCAGGATTTTATTTGGATCTGAAGGCAAATCTCCTAGTCTATTTATTTATTTATCTTCGGCCAAAAACATATTACACAAGGCAAGAAAAAGACATAATACAAACAAGTACAGAAACACTGGCCGGGGAGACGCTACAGCTACAGCTACAGCTACAGCTACAGCTATGCAATTAAGACTGACAGCAAATTTTGTGCAAATTAGGGTAAATTTACCGTCAAAATACGGAAATCTAACGAGGAATTTGAAAACAAAACGGTGGGGTTTTGCATAGCATCCTTGAATGACAGGAGAAGCTTCGCCTTCCACGCGCGTCTTCCACGTAGTCAAAAAATCGCTTCATTTTACTTGTAAACAAGTCCCAATACGTACTATGGATGCCCTGAACTGAATGTCAGCGTTGCTCAACATGTTAGAGTTTAAATCCTTTTTCGACCGGGATTTTTTTACATCTTTTTTGCGTTGCTTTAATTATTAATAAATGAAACCAAAATCTTTGAAACTCTAATGATTCTGAAGGGGTCTGGGTTTACTGGTGTCCCTAACAAGAAACTTAATGAAAACTTCTAACTCCTTCGAAATATCATTGGAAATTGTTAAAGATTTGAAAAATTCGTCTCTTTTATTATCCTACCGCGTAATAACTCCATTATCCTCGAAAATATTCTGTGTAACAGCCTTTAGTTGAACAATTGGGTAACTTCATTCCGCAGTGAAAAGCACAAATTTACCTTTAATATTTCACTCATCTAGGGAGAAAGGTGCCTTGTACAAGTCTCTGTTGAGCTAGCTTCAAGTTCTTTAAAACAAGCAATCGGGAGCAGAAGTAATTATCTTTTCTTTTTCGAAATACTTAGCAATATATTTTACTTGTTTTCTGTACAATAGGCAATTCATACGATAGCGTCATTTTACCATAACTCATCTCACTTATTTGGAGTGAATCTTGTAATCCAAGTGAATCACAATATCCCTAGTTTGTGCCATAAAAATACCATACAGAATGATGTTGGTAGTAGAATTACGCCATCATGAAAACGACCAGTTATTGATCGATGAGGTGTTTTATTTAACGTCAGCTTGGTTGTAGTATTTCCTTGCTTTTTTAAGGTAATCAATATGGTAAGTAAGCTTCCAAAATAGAACGTTAAAACTGAAAATGTGAAAGGCGATTTTTAAGCGTATATTACGCTAACGTTTATAGAAAACGTTCCCGTGGCTACATTGAGCAATTAAGACAACTTCCTCGATCAAAAGTTCATCACGATCTCCTATCAGTTATTCTGTATTATCTAAGCAGCCTCATACAGTCTTTGTACAGCTAGCTACCCGCTACTTAACACTAGTTTAAAAGTGCACTCAGGAAAATGGCCAGAACTGTAACCTGTATGCAAAACCTGTTAGCTGAAGAGTTTACCATAATGTCGTTGTATTGGTTTTAACTGTGGGTATAACGTAAAAGGCATATTCATGATTGCTGAAGACCACGAAAATGTATTTTTAGACATTTACATGCGTTTCGTGCTCGGATTACTCTTTTTGATCGATGTATCACATGAGAAAAGAGTAATGAATAAAAATAAAACATAATAATAAACTAAAGGAAAAAAAGAAGTTAGTATTAAGGAATAAAAAAAAAAGGTTGGATTCGAACTTTGTCACCAGTCTGATATTTGTTCCTATTTTAAACTTTGCATGACAACGATATTGCTTTGTCTGAAAAACATATCCGGTACTTGAGCCCCGTTTGATTGAGTTTATAGAATCACTGAAAACACTTGATACTCAGCAGTAATGGATACCATTTGAAATTAATCTATTGTTTTATTTTGTTTATTTTGAAGAAAGAGATACTGAATATTGAAATTATTGAATATATTTGATTCCAAAACTCCTACAAACGTTCATGTCGAAATAAAATCATATCGATGATGAAAACGTCTAATCTGAACATAATACAGGCCAGTATTTCATAATGGTTACTCTGTCAAAACTTGAGAGCTTGAAGCAACTACGCTAAAGAAGCTGTTTTTGTTTTTAGAACTCACAAAAAGTTTCCTTTCTTTTGAGGTCGGTTGTGTTAAGTCTCGATGAGTTTCAGGGGTCTGCTACATACGGATCATGATTTCCTATCAACCGTCAAACTTAGGAGAGTCGCTACTATCGGGGAGTGGGTGGGTAGGGTTCATCATTTGCTTGTAGGTTTTACTGGAAGGTTCCGATCCCAGTTCCGATATTCAGCAGAGTCTTACGTTTTATTAAGCTGCCAAAAAACAGTGTGAGATCTTAACATTAACGTTAGTTTTGTTGAAGCTGTTGAGGCAAATACAAATACACAAGCATAATATTTTGAAGCCAAGATTGATCATTCAACATGGTGCTTAGTGGAACTTTCTGACTTTCCCTGCTAGCAGAGGCCCCTTTTCCTTTGTATTCGCTGAGCTGACGGACGGGATGAAAAGGAACCTCTGCCATGGGTCGAAATGAACTGTGTTGAGCATGCGCCACGGTTACTTAGCGACCGAAACGTCACGTGATGCTTTTAGCACTTGATCAGCTGACGACTCCCATGCACAGTTTTGTTGTCAAAACCCTAAAAAAGTAGACAGTTCGTCTAGAGATAGTTGTTGTCTAATTTACGGTATTAATTTCAAGTTATCTGAACAAGATGACCACAACTCCAGGAATCAAAGAGAATTTAACCCATTGAAGGCTGCGTGTTTTATGATCGCTTCACTAAATTATGCAGTTGGTAATAAACAACCCATGTGCAGTACGAAAGGACAATTTATAGGTTCGAAAAAACAACACTCTCTTGATCGAGAATAGTACAAATTTCTTACTTTTAAATAAAATACACCAGTTGTCAATTAAGAATTAGCCAAAAATACAATCTCAAAGTCAAAATTTTGAAAATTTCCGCAAGAGATTTCTCATGATGATGTTGTCTCGCGCGTGAAATCAAACCACAACAGAACATTTGTGTCTGTAATTAAATCAGATTACTACTTTTCGAAATTTTATGAATGAAGGTACACAGAAGAAGAGACAGTAAGCTTTTCTAAATAATACATTTATTAAAACACGCCTTTACTTGTTTCTGAAGACCAAACGCGTTCAATTCTTTCTTCGAGGGAAACTACGCGCAAGCGCTTTCGCTCGATGTGCAAGTTATTTTGAAGAGCATTTGGTGATGCGAACTGTGCACGTTTTTCAAAACTTTTACGAAAACTGTAAGGAATATGAAGAATCCCTCAATTAAAAAGCGATTTCGATACAAATTTACAATCAGATGTGTAATTTACTCTACCGTAGACTCGTAGAAGTGCTGGAGCATTTCACAGAAAGTCCGCAGCTCGAAAAATCTTTGGAGGTGGAAGGTTGTCGAGTGTTTCTTAGAGCTTCTTCTTTCGATTGTTTATCTTTCCGTCGTCCATGTTAACAAAAACGAGAGAAAGTGAACGTCGTAACTCATTACGAGTTTAGTTCTCTTTCCAGGACGGCGACAGGACGTCATGTTACTATGCAGGCTCACTAAATGACAGCATAATAATGAATAAGTGTGAAGGAATGCGCGAGATACAGTGGGCTCAAGTCACGGTCAGCAAACAATACAGGGAGCATGCGTTTTGGAAACCGCCGTCCACGACCATGGACGGCTGTTGAATCAAAGGGAGTTTCGACCCATGGCAGAGGTCCCTTTTCGTTCCGTCCCTCAGCTCAGCGAATACAAAGGAAAAGGGGCCTCTGCTAGCAGGGAATTTCTGACTATACGAATTTATAGAGTTTATCGTTACAGGGAAGGTAACATCTATCTTTTCACTTTATATTTAAGCCGTAAAGTACATAGCGTTCTGTTGGAGAGCTGACACGCAACACGATACGGATAGTTGTTCTCTTTCTTGAGTAATTCCGTTTGGTGTTTCAGTTACTTTTCTCCATTCGATCCACAGCAGCAAAGCAGTATTTTCTGGCTGCTGTTAAATATGTTTTTCAGTTTTCAGTGTTTCGTTTTGCATGTCGTTGTTTTTTTTGTGATGTAATTAACTGCATGAAACGTTGTTGCTTTAACATAAGGTCAAATGCAAATTCAAGGTTATTCTCACTTAACGCTGGCTATACAGCTAATGAATCTACTTGTTTAAATGGGTGATTTTTGAATGGATTATCATTTAAATGTGGCTCCTAAAAATATTAACTTTAAGTTATCGTCTTTAAATGCTCGAGAGATTCGGTCTTTTGAGAAACGGAAGGCATTGTTTGGGTGGTTAATGAAAAACAATGCGGATATTTGTTTTTTGCAAGAATCGTATAGTACTCCTGAGGTGGAAAACGTTTGGAAATCTCAATGGAAAGGGGAAATGTTTTTCTCTCATGGTACGGTTCATAGTAAGGGTGTCCTCATTCTATGAAAGAACTTCGTTCCTTTTATTCTGATCTCTACCAAAATAAGTCCAATGAAAACAGTAACGCCTTGACAGATTGACTTCTGAGTAATGTACATATTCGTAAATTAACTGTGGAACAAAGGAACAGATGTGAAGAAAAATTAACGGTAGGGATATGCTTTAACACTTTTAAAACTTTTCAAAAGAACAAAACCCCAGGGAATGATGGTCTCACGGTAGAATTTTATTTAGTGTTTTGGCCGCTTTTGGGCAAATACCTGATCGATTGTTATAATTATGCACATGAACATGGCGAGCTTTCCAATTCTCAAAAACAAGCCTTAATTGCTTTGTTGGAAAAGAAAGGCAAGGATAAAAGGTTGATAAAAAAACTGGCGTCCCATTTCACTTATCAATGTCGACACTAAAATCGCTTCCAAAACGTTAGCCAAACGACTGGAACCAATTTTACCAGAGTTAATTCATTACAATCAAAATGCGTACGTGTAATTAAGGAAAGTCGATTTTTGACGCGGTAAGAACCATTGATGATATTTTGGAATACACCAAATATAAGAAAATGTCGGGCATTCTAGTTGCTATTGATTTCGAAAAAGCCTTCGACTCTCTTGATCATACTTATCTTTTAAAAGTTCTGCAGGCATTTAATTTTGGGCCATCTTTTATCCAATGGATCCGTACTTTTTACTCAAATATATCAAGTTGCATCATCAATAATGGCTTTAAATCAGATTATTTCGCAATTGGTCGTGGTGTGCGGCAGGGAGACCCATTATCACCTCTTCTCTTCATATTAGGATTGGAAATTCTTGCATGCAGTATTCGACAAAATGAAAAGATTCAGGGTATTCAAATGATAATTTGGAGGTTAAAGTGTCACTCTTTGCGGATGACCTGACTTGCTTTCTCCGAAACAGATTCTCCTACGATTGCTTACAAGGATATCTTAGTGCTTTCTCGAAGTGTTCTGGCCTCAGAGTTAATGAGGAGAAGACTGAATTTTTTAGTATAGGCATAAAAAAATTAGAGCGTGAAATTTACTCTCATGAATTTAAAACTTCTATCAAAATTCTTATTGGTGTGTACTTTGACTACAATAACGTATCGAGGCATAAATTCAACTTTGACTCTGCCCTTAAATCGATTAAAAAAGTATTAAATATGTGGAAGTGGAGAGGTCTGACGCTCATCGGCAGAATTCAAATTGTTAAATCTTTCGCCATACCCAAAATTATGTCCAAGGCTGGTCAAATTCCATTGTCAAGTGAATTTATTAAAGAAATTAATAAAGAACTTTATTCCTTTATCTGGAAGGGCAAAGATAAAATCAAACGCTCAGCCTTAATTAATGACATAGAGGATGGAGGTCTGAAAATGCTGGATCTTGAATCTATGATCTCTGGTCAACGAATCATTTGTTTGAAGAAATACACTGAGAATTATGAAAGTCCCTGGAAGTATGTTCTGGATTTTTATCTCAAGATAGTTGGCGGGAAGTTTTTATTACATTGTAATTTTGATTGTCGGAAATTATCCATTTCACTTCCTGTCTTTTGTAGGGAGTGCTTGCAAGCCTGGTCTTCTAGGAATAATTATGATTCGTCAACCTATAAAGGGATAATGAAACAAATTATCTGGAACAATAAGTATATTTTGAGTGAGGGAAAATCTATTTTTCAACCGATTTTCTATAAGCAAGGAATTCTTAAGGTTGGCGATCTTGTTTCGAAGGAGGGTATTTTTCTCAAAAGTGACAGAATTCTCGTAGTTCCTCTTTATCTCCTGGTTACCTCTTTGCCCTAATGGGGGTTATTGATGCTATCCCAAATGAATGGCGCTCCATAATTAAAAAACCTTTATTGTGCTCCCTCTCCGTTGGATCAAACTTGTCTTTTATTAACAATTGCTGGTAAAACTATTGACCTTGCTAATATCACATCCAAATTGGTTTATAGGGAAACTTGTTCTTTTAAGCAAACTTCAGCCACCGCTAAAGCTAAAATTTTGAGTACATACCCGGATCTTTCCATAGTCTGGAAAAGGTTATATTCTTTAGCTTTTGAAACTACTTTGGATACAAAACTCAGAGAATTTCAATATAAATTATTAAATCTTATTGTTTTCATCAATTAAAAAACTTTACCAGTTCAAAATGGTGGAATCCCCCTTATGTGTTTTCTGTAATGAAGAAGGGGAATCCCTGGAGCATTTA
Organism: Siderastrea radians; assembly: GCA_964017195.1. Taxonomy (NCBI): domain Eukaryota; kingdom Metazoa; phylum Cnidaria; class Anthozoa; order Scleractinia; family Rhizangiidae; genus Siderastrea; species Siderastrea radians. Next base: position 18,415,551 of record OZ024899.1, read on the forward strand.
TTGTATTTTTGTAAGTCATCAACACTCTTTTGGAAAGGACTCTTATCTTGGCTCGCAGATGAAGCCAATATTTTGCTTAATGTCTCTCATTTGGACATTCCTTTTGGAAAATTTGACCTTGACAAAGATTTTCTTTTAGTTAATCATATTATTTTGCTTGCTAAATACTTTATCTACAAGTGCAAATTTTCCAAGGCCAGTCCATCACTTACAGTCTTCAAAGCTAAGTTAAAAGCAACCTATAAATTGGAATTATACATAGCAAAAAAGAACGGAATTCTAATTAATTATTACAGAAAGTGGGATCATCTTCTCTCTTGGCTTTCTTGATTGACTTACTTTTGATTTTTTTTTGTTAACAATAATTAAGTATGCCTAAGTTTGTACTTCTGTTTTTGAAATTTTAACCTTAGATAAAAATTTTCTTTTTTAATGCAGTACATATAATATATATCTTTTAGGACCTCTTAGTAGTGTAGTTATATTTTGTAAGTAGTGTGGCATTTGTATTAGTATTGTAAGTAGAGTGAGAAACTGTAATGTTTTGGAATTAATGTACCTGTATTAGTTTTGCAAGTAGTGTGTGAAATTTCAGTAAAAAAAAATGTTAACCAAAAAAAATTCGACTGTGCAGCAATTTCTATCCAGGCGATCTTGTGGAAACGTGCTAACAGTAAGCGTTGAAGTCTTGAAACCTATTGAGCTTATAAATTCGTGTTTTCCTGAAAGGATAGGTTTTTAAATAGCGCTTGTATCTTTTAATCGGTTATTTTGTTGTACTTAAACATTCATTTTTTGTTTTACACAACTTACAGAAATCATGTGCGGATTACTTGCCGAAAATCCGATTTATAAAATGGAGCTTCCGCACTAAGTAATAGCCTTAAAAATAGAAGGCTTGACTGCACCTTTTAACTACCTACGACCCGTTCGTGTTTTCCTAAAAGCCCTCATCTTTAAAATATTTTTTACAGATCGCAGTATGGCGCTTTACAGTAAATTCTTTCTCAGCTCGTCGGCAAAATTTGTTCGAAGCTTGTCTTCTCTTTGGATCTTTTGGAACCCATAAAAAGACTAATCCGGTCGTTTATCAGCGCTACTGTTTATAACAATAGCTATTGTACAACACTGATAGAAATATATAAAAAATCGCAAAGTTTCTTTGAAGTATAAGTGCGAAAACGTGTTTGTTTTTCCCTCGTAGCGGGACGTTGACACGAAAGCCTCGACCTGGTTTACTCGATCCAGTTCCCAAACTGTGCTGCCAAGCATATCGAACGTGGGCTATCGAGTTATGCAAATATGTACAGACCACACAGCTAGAGACGTCAAGTAGCAGACCAAGTGTCTTTATTACTTTTTTTTTCGCTGTTGCTTACAGTATAATCTTTTCAGTCAGCTAACCAATTACACGTACATGCTCTTATTCAACTGGTAGTGAAAAAACTGAGTTTTGTTTAAAGTTCACCAGCGGTGGGCTATAAAACCACTTATTTTTATGCCAAAAAGCTCAACTTTACGTTGACACTTGGTTGAGCAAACGCGGGACTAGCGTTTCCCGTATATGAAGAAGCACACATGTCTGCAGCTGTAGCAGATGTTGTGGCAGCGGTGGAATCTGCATATTGGACGGCAGGTGTAGCAGAGGTAGTGACAATGACGTATCAGCCGCAGTCCAGGTCCTGTGGGGGGAAAATGCTACTGTAAGGGGTATTCAATTGAGTGTCTAATGTAGTTTGGGTTGAGTTTGGTTTTTCTTTACTACTTTCTGTGATTGGTCAACCAAAATGATAATGATAATGATAATGATATGACATTAAGGATGATGATGATGATGATGATGATGATGATAATGATGATGATGATGATGATGATGAAGACAACAACAAATAAAAACTCGCAATATATTCCAACCGCACGCGTTTTCCTGCATGTTGTTGTTTAGTTATGTTTGTTTGGTTCGTGTTCTGATTGGTTCATTTTGTTGCCTGCTTCTGTTGTGTTATGAGTAATTACATTGGCATTGGCTTTTTAGGACACGTATTTGAAAACCGTTGTATTAGAAGTGGTGAATGGCCCTTTATAAACATGCATAACACCCAGAAATTGGTTCAGTAAGTCCGCCATAAAACCAACATCTTTCGAGCGATCAATATCATGAAAGCTTAAATCTGGCATCTATTTCAAGCTGTTAAATGAAAGAAATATAGAACTAAAAAGCTGTAAGAGAGAAATAGTTGCCCCAAAACCATTTAGCCCTAAAACACCATTACTAATAAACAATATTCAACTAATCGATCTTTTTTTTTCTAAATGCAAATTTTAAGTTTAACAAAATGGTCTTGGAAGTAATTTCCATGTGTTTGAAATTTGTAGAATTTGGTACCCAAAAACAATGTTCGGAAATTGTAATTAACTCTAGGGTGTGTCCTTGCCAATGAAATATATTGTGATTTTTATTTTGTTGTACAAGGTAGTTCTACATTTTGAGTCTGTAGATGAAATCCTAAAACATGACTTTGAGTCTGTAGATGAAATCCTAAAATATGACCATTCCTAAAATCCTAAAATGTGACCATTCAAATTAAAGCTACTGAACAGTTATTACCAGTGGAGATGCTGTTGCTTATACTGAAAAAGCTGGTTTAACGTTTGAATGTGAGGATAAAATCCTAAAGAATGACCATTCATGTTCGCTATCGAGCAGTATTTCCTGTAGTGCCTATTACCACGCTGGATAAAGTGGTTCTAACTTTTGTCTGTCACCACTAAAATTAAAGATTCTGAGCGGCAATTTCGATGTGTCACTGCTTGTTATGCAGTGTGAGGTGGTTCTAACATCTGAGTTTGTGGCCATTGCAATGAAAGCTACTGAGCATTACTACCCTGTGGTGCTGTTTATTATGATGTGTAAGGTGGTTCTAAGTTAAGAGTCTGTGGATGAAATCCTAATGTGGGGCCATACACAGAACAGCTAATGAACATCTGATGGTATCGTTTAGTACTGAAATTTGAGAATTTTCCAGTTTTGTTGCCTGGGTACTTTCTTGGAAGTTTGGACAAAGGTACTTTTTAAATTGGTAACAGCTTTTGGTTTGTTTACGGAACAGATAGAAAAAGAAGTATGTTCGCTATCACAACTTGCATACTATTTCTTTACTTACGTCGTGTTCCCAGCAGTGGACGAACTGTTCTCGGTGGACGAAGTGTAGGGTCAGCGTCTTCTGCATTTTTAATTTCATCTGGTTCACTCTTCTCCACTTCACCGCCTTTTAATTGAAAAGAAAGAAATCAATCTTGTAATGTTTGGTCAGTAAAGGCATTTGTTAAACCAAACTGTCGCAAAAAATTACTTCTCGTCCAATCTGTTTTGCTTACCCTCATCAGGCATTTCGTCCTGGTAAGGAACTTCTGCATTGTCATTTCCTTCAGGTTCCTCGTTGTCCAAATCTGGGCCTTTGAACGGGAAAGAACTTTAAAAACCAGGGCAAAAAAAGACTGTTATTTAAAAAGTATTAATTACCTTCTTCGGACATTTCGTCCGGGTTAGCGTTTTCCTCAGGTTCTCTCTCGTCCACATCTTCACCTTTGAAAGGAAAAGAAACTTACCATGTAATGCCAGATATAAGAAAACAATTTGCCAGACACACTGCCAAACACCAAATATCTTTTTCTTACCTTCTTCAGGAGTTTCGGCTGGGACAGCGTTTTCTGCATTAGCAACTTTTCCCGGTTGGTCCTTGTCCACATCTTCCCCTTTGGATGAAAAACATACATCTATGTTAAAAGAATTGTCAAATATTGGAATATTTCGTTTTAAAACTGCACCTTCCTGCTTTCATTATAATAAAGAGAGGTTTCTCATTCAAGCAGTGGTCCCTACCTTCTTCAAACATTTCTGCCAGATCCGAATCTTCTTCGTCATTCATTTGTTCTGGGTCTGGTATTGAACGCTAATGAGTTTAAAAAATCAAAACAATCTGTTAGGACTACCATTTGCCATTCAGTCCATTGTTATTGTTTAAAGTCGTTCGGCCAGATAAGTGCATTCTTCTTTGTGTATTGTTCCGCTTCTGATAAGAACAGATGCTTTAACACTGCGAACGTGCATCACCTTGCTAGTTTACCAATTGCTATTCGACTCATCTTCATCGTTTAAAATATAGTTCAATGATGGGGCGAAGAATTGGACCTTTAATCTTTTCTACCCTAAAAATGAGTCAAGCCGAGTTACAAAAATCCCAAATTTTTGCTAACACTTGTTACAACATTGAAAGGCAGAAACCATTAGGGTAAACCACTGCCCAAAGGCATTCATTTGAACACACCCACTGGACGACTTCTTCCCTGAAAAACAAATTTTTAAACAACGTCTCTACGGAATGAAGCATTTATCGCTCAAAAGGAGAAGGGAGTTTAAGGAAACGGTGTCTAAGAGTCATTTGCGTTAATTGCTACTTGACTTTTAGCTAATCGTCAGCAAAAAACTTGCAAGACATGTGACTGCTGACTAAACGGAACTGCCAGGAGCTTCATTGTCTTATTTCATTAGATAACTCAGGTATTTCGTTTTTTTCTAAATACCGCACTTTATGCATTTTGTTTTTACGTTCGATTAATTGAAAGGCTTACTTACTTCTTGGACAGTTCCTGCTTGTGAAATGAAAATCATCGAAGCGATAACAAAAAGCAACAGCGTCAAACGAGCCATCTTGTGATAGTAGTCTTTTAAGTCCTGATCTTCACTACAGCAGAAACTTCAACGAATGACGCAACTCTAGAAAAAGCAGGCACCTTTAATCGCGTCTGAAACATGAATTCTTGCACGTTGTGTTTTCATGGAACTATTAATATTGGCTTGGTACAATTTTAGACACAGTTATCTGGAACAATAACTGTTAATGAAAAGTCATTTATGTCGATCAAGTCCTTTCTCTATCTGATTAGATACAGTTAAAGCATGAGGGATTTACACGCGAACTCAAATTCGTACATCTAACATAATAAAAGACAATTATTTTTATGTTTGGTTCTTCTTTCTACCTTTATAGTGTTTTAAACACAACTGATGGTGAATTATTTATTAGTAAATCATGTGTTATTGCTTTCATGTTTTCAGCTACAGTTGAAGAACTTGAGTAGGAGAGACTTGAAATTTACGTGTTCACCGTTCCTGATACCGAACAAACCGATGCTGTGGAGGATACTAAGAGAAACTGATCAAACTGAGTTATTTTTAACAGCGTCCAGCTTAAGCCAAGAAGTTTTTCGAGCTTCCTTTTGAAACGAAGAAGTTCGATGTTCTAATGGTTTGCCCGTGGGAGTTTCTTTCTGGAGGAGAGTGCTTTGCGCCTCAGGGGTTGCTGGCGTCGTTTTGTTTCCTTAGACATGAAAGTTTCATCCACGTTGTCTCTTTCTACCCATGTAGGTGTAAAAACAGTACCTGGACACCGTCAGAGAAACCTTACCTAATGCCAAAGGGAGACCCTGTAGTATCCCATACAGTATCCCATACTAGTATCCCATACTAGTATCCCATGCAGGGGAAAAGTATAATTATAAGGAATCCTTTTTTTTATGCTCCACCAGTCGTGGGTCCCTGGTTTCTTCACAAATTTACCTTACGTTCTTCTGTATATATGATATATTCTTTTCTGATAATGTTCCAAATACGCTTTGTTTCTTGGCAACAACATTACCAACAAACTTGGCAATAATATTACTTTGTCTGAAGAACATGTTCGATGTAATTCGATATGCTGTTACCTTTCAGTGAATGTATGTTTTATTTTGTAAAGATCAGAGAAAAATTGACTTTACTCTTTAAATTGTTCTATGAGAGACATGAGAATGATCGATGAGACAACATAAAGCATCAGAATAAATCGAGCAATTGCGTGTCGGTATTCCATTATATTTCTACTCCATCAGAAAGTTGTGTATGGCAATTTAAGAGCGGAGAAAGCGATCTACTTAAAGCAAGTATGCCTATTGTCTCAATGAAGAACATGTATTCTTACACGAATCATTTATAACCCCATCAATATTTTTTGAACATGTAAATTTCTAAGCCACACGTCAGTGTTATACTTTGCTTCAAAATTACTCGTCTCTTTTTGCAAGACAGAGAAAACAGGAAAATCGTTTACATAATTGAGAAAGAAATTGATTTGCGTTTTTGGAAAGCAATGATAGCATACCGCGATAAGATGATGAGAGTGAAATTTCTTCTGAAATTATTATTAATAGTGATTTGCATAACTTAAAAGCTCCTTTCACAGAAAATTTACCACAGATGACCTTTCACAGGCAGTTTGTCTCATAGGAACTACTGTTGAAAGTTGTTGATTTTCCATGTGCTAACTTTGTTTCCCTATGGTGATTTGAAGAGCTCGAATAAAACATAAAGCAGTTTTTCATTAATAGTACAATATCGCCAATTTCTCTGGTTAACAACCGATTCCAAGGTAGCTAAAATAACGCAAATGACTGATTTCTTTGAAAATCATTAATTTTTGTTTGATCTCGTAATTGAGGTGCAGGATAAAGATGAAAAAGGTTCTGATTAACTAAGTAACCTTGCTACGAGTATTAAGAGTATCGTTGTGGATGAACGCTGTTGATCAGCAAATGCAAACACCACTCAATATAAATCAGCAAATGTAAGCAGCGCTCAATAAATTATTAAATTATTATTATTGTTATGATGACTGAGAAAATGAAATAAGATTAATGTATTCAGCGAAAATCATAGTACTTGGACATGCCACGATCACAACCTGACAAGCAGAACTGATTGGCTTTGACCGAGGCATAACATTCGCTACAGTAGCAGAAACTTAAGGTGTTAGTAACCCAAAAGCGAACTGCGCCCGGGGGAGGTACTCTGTAAATTTTAGAGTGGGGTTTACAGCTGGGACTCTGAAGCCCTTACCCTATACCAGACTGTGTTCAGTTGCATTTTGAAAGCCCATTTTACACTAGACTCCAAAGATCTGCCCCCCCCCCCCCCATCGCATAGCCGCCGACTCTCAATTGCTTCAACTGATCAGTTTCCCGATGAATGATACCCCATTCTAGCCCAAAACTCTCTGAAATCCATACCCTCTGCAGCGGCACATGCCCATATAGCTTATACTTAGGAGCACTCACCTCCTGGGGAACTCAGCGACTTCCTTTTCTAAAAGATCGGGCCATCTCAAGCATGTTACTAGGATGTATTCTGGAAATTCTAAGGTAGCGTTACGCATCATCTATAACTGTTTTAAGACTGCAGATCTAGAAAAACTGAAAAAAAGTTGTTTGATTGTAGTTATTTTTGAGTTATCAGCTCAAAACTAACCGAAAAGGCTTTGGTAGAAAATTTAAAGAAGATTTTTGTCCCAAAAATTTGAAGACAAAATTGATTTAAATAAATGGCTTTTAAATAAGTCAACTTCTCTTCGAAATAGCCCCTTTGCAAAGAAGAACAAAAATCAAGTATGTTTAAATTAATTTGAGCCTTTGAATTACTTTCTTTGATAACATTTCGAAAATAAATCAGTCTCCAAATGAAAATTACTCACGAAGGCTTACGATGGTGCTTTATGATGAGCGCCTAAAATAGACTTCTGAGAGCGACAAATATATTCAACCAATTATATTGCCCAGTGTAATCCAAATATGGAACAGCTAGTGAATGTGGAAGAACTCATCATCTAAGTAGCCTAGAGAGTTCTAAACGGGTGTAAGAGGAACTGGGAAGAACTTGTTCCCTGGGAATTAAAGATGAGAGTTAAGGCCCTGGGAATTACTCCGGGAATTGACCACTGCGATGGAAAAAACTGCTTCGGAAGAGAGGTTTTGGGAAAGTGACAGTTGGAACTTGGGCCTGACTTATTTCGGTAGGGTATCTTGTTTGCATTTGCAAGGAAGAACCACTGGAACGAGCTGCGCTTAATCAGTGCTTAATAGTTCAGCCGGATCTCCTGAATTTTTACTACTTTCACTTTATTCGTTACCACTATATGAGAGCCTGCAACAGCCTATGCCATTTTTAAACAAACCAAAATTGAGCAAACTTGGCTCCTTTTTAAGTTCCATAATAACTTTTAGAAGTTGTGTAACAACCTCACCCTCTCCCCAACTCTTTTCCTCACCCTGTTAACTCCAGTTGGGTGGGTGGGGAGTTGGAAAGACCCGAAAAGGTAGAGGGTTCATACGTCTCTGACACTTGACAAGCGGGTAATTTGAAAATTTCTATACTTTTTCATGACTTAGGAAATCAATCCTGGATACAGCATAGCTCTTGGTAGTCAATGGGGAATTGGGAAGAGCTAGGATCTCAAGATTTGTATTGGCTATTGATTATAAGTTATACACAGAGGCTTCAGGATTGTTGCATACCAAGTGGCTTTATTTCCCTGTGAAGGAATTACATTAAATAGTATAAGTTGACACCCCGTTAAGCCAGTTACTTGACGTGTCATGACTCGAATGACATCGGAGGAGCCTTATAATTCGACCGACTGAAACAGTACAGTGAACTACAATTTTCAGTTAAGTTTCAGTTAGTATCGTCTTTGGCAGAACGTTGGGTAAGTTTGGGAAAGGCAAGCTAATAACCCAAAGACCCAGTCGCAAACTGTACGGCAGGAAGGCCCGCACACTGTATGGAATTTCCATCCACTGCACTTCCAGTAGCAAACAGCGGTACAAACCAGTTTGCAAACCCGTCGCTGTGTTTTACGTTTGGTACCTAAAAGGAAACAAAATTACTAGTGTAATGAATAACACAGGAAGCACTACATTAAAAATAATGAAATAGAGAAATATAGAAGGTAACATAAATTTAATCCTTAAGACTACCATGCAGCCACATAACAAATGTGAAATAACAAAAGACAACTTTCATCAGTTGTTAAATGAATTGCAATCAATCAATCAATCAATCAATCAATCAATCAAACAATCAATCAATCAGTCAGTGAATGAATGAATAGATGGATGGATGGATGGATGGATGGATGGATGGATGGATGGATGGATGGATGGATGGGTGGATGGATGAAAAAATGAATAAATATATACATAAAACGGTTTTTTTATTGCGGTTACTCTTCGGGTGCCATATTTTTACTAGGGCCCCAGATTACACCACTTTCTAGATGCGCTACTGAATAATATAACTAGTTAAAAGTTTCTCTAATTTGTGTATAGTTCATAGTGAAAAATAAATCTATTTCACTTACGTTTTGCCGGAACTCTGGCCTGGTCAGACTCTTGTACAGCATCATTCATTATGTCCGCGTCATTCTGGTTAACAGCTCCTTCAGTCACTTGGTAAATGGTCAGATTTGCACACAGATCTGCCATCTCATTGCTCAGTCCCGAGCGGTCGCTAAGTCACCAACTACCTTCAATTTTTGTTCAGACTGAAGTGTCAGCTTCACAGCGGCATTGGCATTCACCTAAATGGAGATAAAAAGAGCACGGTTGTGGCTAAGCTTCAAAATGTGTAGACTACTCCACAGAATTAAAAGTAATTGTGTTTTGACAATTCTAGCGCTCATCCGTATGTGAAATCAGTTTCTTCCTAATTTGGTTGCGACTAAAGTGCGCATCAGCTTAACTCATATTAAATATTATTTCTCACCGTTTAAAGAGCCTGGTAATGCTACCGAATTTTTTTTTTACATGTTGATTGTGGTGATCATTTTGATGATACAAATATTCTTCGTATCCTTTCTTCCTCTCCTCTATTTATTTTGTATTTAGCGTGTTCTCTAATTCGTGTAAATCCTGCCTGTAATTCCTAAAAGTTTGCAATGGGTGTATTTGGTTCTTCATTCTTATTTAATTATAAATATGTAATTACTTATTTCTAATCACCCATTGACGGACTGCTGTACCTTCGATTAGCTTCTGCTATTGGCGGGCGGAACGGAATCTTCATTTATGAGTATTTAGTATTCAATAATTTATGTATTTAATAAAGTTTGATTTAATGACGACAATGACGACGATAATGGTGGTATTGGTGTTGGTGATGATGACAATGATAATAGTAATGATGATGGTAATGATGTCGATGAAGTTGGTGACGATGAATTAGACAATCAAACAAAATGGAAAGGATCATAAGATTAGAGTGTGTAATCAATGAGTCTAGTTTTGATGAGAATCAGTTCTATATACAGTCGGTGTTGGATTTGCAAGGCATGGTGACAGCTTAGGCCTGGGATTTCACCAAAAAACACTGCTAGGGTTAGAATTTATACTTCGATATACTTGCCAGTTTAAGAAGCTCTATCAAGTCTGCTGGTCGAGGGACATTTGTCATGGAGTTGCTTAAAAAGCAGGACTTTGCTTCTGGCACTCCGGATCATTGTCAGTTTCTGCAGACATAAAAGTTAACGACATAGAACTGCCATTGTAGCTTATTACCTTATCTCCAGGGGCTGGGTGTAATACATCAGATTTCTTGTTCACGTGAGTAATAATTAAAAAAAGACCCTTTCAGGTCAAATAATAATTGTTGAGAAAAATCTACGTGGCAAAATACTAAAAAGATCTTAAAAATCTATTAAAATTGATGAGGAGAAGATGAAGTCTCTATTAAAAAATTTTCAGAATTCGTTACAAAAACTGTAACATTGTTATGATAACTGTGATTATATTATTAATGGGCCTCTGTTGGTAGTAGCTTAGCTTGGTCACCGATCTTTTGTTGCCGTTCTTCTTCTCATTTTTGTGCAAAATTATGGTTTCACTAGTAGTCGAAGAGGCCCATTCTTGTTTGTGAATGGTTCAGCCTTTGACATGCCAACCGTTTTTAACATCCCTTGATTTTTTTTCACACACTCCCTGCACAATTTCGTTTTCAAATTGAACTTCAATTCGAAATGACTTAGGTTCATTCAACATAAATGTTCTCGATTCCCATACCTAAAGATAAACAAATATACTTACGTTTTGAAAAGTTCCAGCCTGATAGATGAGAATCATGGGCGCGACTACCAAAAGTAATAGTATCAGACAAGCCATCGTAATGATATTCCGATAAGGTTCTTACTCCGAGAGAAACTTGAGGGAATGATACAATTGGGAGAGTAAGCAGCTACTTATATGCAAGTCTGTCTATTATGCTGAAAAACGCGAAAATTTTCGCTCAAGTTATTTCTAGCCTACGAATAATTTTCCGGACCTTTCCAGCGCTACAAGTTTTTGTGCACAATTCAGTTAATCCCGGAAGTCATATCGATTTTCGCGTTTTTGTGTAGCGCTAAGAGTTCTCAGAAAAGTTCCTCGAATGAAAACTACACATTAAAGTTGACCACCTTTTTCTTTTGACACAATGTTCATATTGAAGCATTTCCGGGCTTTGTACGGAAACGGAGCTAAAAAAAAGTGTCCTCTCAACAGTGTTAAAAATTTAGGTTGGGAGCACGTCCTTTAGGTATAAAGTTTGGAGCTGGAAATTACCTATTTCCCATGAGACATTGCAGCATCAAAGTTCGTTGAACTTGACGAAGACCTGATTGAGAAAATAAATTGAAAACTTTCTGTCAGTAGGTCTAACACCAAAGCATTAAAATTTGCTCTCTCTGTCTCTGTGTACTCCTTTTTTTTTTTTTTTTTGCAAATATGCCGATCAGAGGGAGGTTTCAGTGAACAGTGGCGTACGTCCTTACTTCAATTTGTTCACTCCTAAGATTTCCTAGTCGCGCCATGATAAATGTTGCTTTTTTGCTTTCCACTTCACATATGCAGAATAGTTTGGCCTGCAAAACACTGAACCCCTCCAAGAAGACTTCCCGAGCAATGTCGCTCAACAGGAAAAAATCTAGACGCAAATTAGCTTTCTGGCCCCGGTTGTTCGAAAAGCGGAAAATTCTATCCGCCGGATAAATCACTATCCAGTGGATAGTATACTCTGTTTTGGTATCATTTATCCTCTGGATAGCGATTTATCCGGAGGATATAGCGTTATCCACCTTTTGAACAGCCAGGCCCTGAAGGCCATTGATTAGAGAACGTACGAGGGCTTCACGCACATCACAACATTGCGGAATATTTTATATGTAAATTAATGATCGTGTAAGGATTTTGTCCTCAAGATTTCATTACTAGTATGTTCCCCATTCAGGACGGAAGGTTTAATTCTGAGGGTCAAGCGAGTAAAAAGGTCGATAAAACGATCTTTTGTGTAGCGTAATAAACAATACTTCATGAAAAACTGCTCAAGAGCTGTCGTTTTAAAAATGATACCAGCAAGGTATTTTATTCCCATTGTATACAGCGTAAAAACCAGCCGCCACAAGAGAGAACTTTTCATGATGAAAAGCTAATACATCTAAGTATGGCTACAGGATTAGGATTTTCTGATCTTTGAGACAGCTAGTACAGCGTTAAATAAAGTTTTCAGGGAACTACTGCATGCTTATCGAGTAGCTTTCACATCAGTGATCATACTTAAAGAACTCGTCCACAGACTCAAAATTTGTAACTACCTTGTAAAGCACGACAAACAAAACCACAGAAAATTTCAGCTCATTAGCTTTCATTTAAGTGGCCACACTTTAGAATTTTATCCACAGATCTAGACTCAATAATTAGAACCGCCTTGAACAGTATATTAACACGAATGGTTTTCATTTGAATGGACACACAGTTTGGATTCCATATATGCCGACTGATCACTTTAAAGTTACAGCAAGGAACCACACGGAAGCGTTCAGTTATTGCTTTCATTTCAATTTCTCATTAAGAATTTTATCCGCAGACTCCAAAAAAAAATTCAACCTGATAGCCGGCTTTTCGTAAATCCTTGCTGACTTTTTTTCACCCTATAACGACATTTTTCTCCAAACAAAAGGAATAAATTTTCCCATATTACCATGGATTGGGGACAGACAAATGATGTGTCACGTTGGCTTGAAGGGATTGAATTTGTTGTGGTCTACCTTTAAGGAAGTTGTTTTTATTGCGCAGTTATTGGTCATCCAATTGAATTCCTTTTTTCCCCATGCAATGAGCCAGATAAAATTTTTTCCAACTATAACTTTAATTTCCTTCAAGAAAACTCATGAAAGGCATGAATCAACTGATAATAAAGTTTAAAATTTCCTTGACGAAGAACTTGAATAATTTCGCAAAAATATATTTATTATGTTAACAAAAAGATAATGTGAAAATGACGCTCGTTCTCCCATTCTTTGAACTTGCATTTTCAAAACGATCTGCCCAAAATTCCACGGCTTACAAAAATGCATGGTTCAACTCTAACCTACTGAGCTCAAAGCAGGAATTAAAGGAGTAGAAAAATTGCAGAGACAGAAAAATCTTTCATTCTTTGAAATTTACTTCCTCATCTTATGGGCAAATAACGCTTCCAGTTGTGAAATCAAGCAAATAAAAAACGACATTTACTTCCTCGGTGCAAAACATGCATTTTTAGGGTAGGGTCAATACCCATCGCAATTTTTCTCCGTTTTGCTTTTCCTTAAAAAAGGCACGTCTTATTATTGTATTATAATCTTACTTTTTTTCCTCCCAGTTAGCCGTCGTTAAAAAGCCGTAATGCCGTCGCAAAACCGAACTCATTTTATGGAAGTAAGACAGATACAGTGACTTCGGTTCTAATGTATGGGTCAATTCCAAAAGTATTCATCCCCCCCCCCCCCCCTCCATCCCGCCCGGGCAAACCCTCAGGCTTTTGACTTTCTGAGAAAATGTCTGATCAAATTATGCACTGCTTGGGCTGGTTATAAGGTTAAATTTCCACTCGGTTGAGGCCGATTACAAGCTGGCGAAGCAATAATCAAAGATATGTCCTTATATTTAGCTAGGGACGGAGCAAGAATAATTTTTAAAAGCGCGAACTGAATATACGCGTCAACGCATTAGGTCCATAAGGGCTCAAACCTGCTTTATACTTGTGCCAGTGTTTTTCTAGGTTTCAAAGAATTTGACTAGACTATTAGCTTTGCGCTTTCTTATAATTAAGCTTTATAACTTGTGTTCTACTAAATGCTTACACTTGCCCTCGTTATTTGTGAAGTTCTTAGCAACTGATGTGTGGCGACGGATTTGATGGGAATAAAATTATAATGACCTACCTTTGAGGAAGTCTGCTAATTGCGCCATGAAATTCTTTCTTCCACGAAATGAGTTGAGTTAAATTTTAAGAACCGCAATTTTTCTGAAAGAAAACTCGAAGAAAAGGTGAATCAACTGAGAAGAACGTCTTAAATCTTCTCGATGAATAACTCGAAGAAATTTTGCAAATATAATGATGCTGACAAAAACAATGAATGAAGATTTGACACTCGTTCTGCCGCTCTATGAACACTGCATTTTGTTTAACTTGTAAAGCGATCTGCCCGAGATTTTACGGCTAGCTTACAAAAATACGCGGAAACTCTAAAATTGAGCTCAAAGCAGGCTATTTTTCAAAGGAGAAGAAAATTTCAGAAACAGAAAATCTTTGAAAAAATTACTTCCAAAGTTTGTAGGCAAATAAAGCTTCCGGTAATGAAAAGCAAATAAAAAACCGCATTTACTTCCTTGGTGTAAAACTGCTTTTTTTATGGCGGTGTCACTGCCCATCGCGATGCGAGTTGTCTTTTTGGTGTGCTTTTCTAAAAAAAGGGGGGGGGGAAGTCTCGTTATTACAATGAAGTGCGACACATAGAGCGATTTCGCGGAGCAGTTTTTAAACAGCGAAGGTTCTGTTATAAAAATAAATTCAGAGCGCGGTAAAAGTTCATTTTTGGTGTAAATATTAGCTGACATGTGAAATGAAAATCTCGGATAGCTTTTTCAAGTGAAAAAAGGTGCTCTGTCAGTAACGATATAATTGCATTACAAACGATTGTAACCGCATTAATTCACCTGAAGAAATTCTGAAATTTCCCTTGCTGTAGACAAAACCAGTGACATAATATAATTATTTATACGCATATGCATAAGGTGGAAGTTAATTTTAAGTGTAAATATCAACTGACCTGTAAAGTGAAAATCTCTGGTAGCTTTTTCAAGGGACATAATGGTGCAGGTCAGGAACGAGGTAAATTAATTACAAATAATTGTAACATTTCAAGAAATTTCCGTTTCTAGGTAGAAGCAGTCCCGTAATTGTATGATTGTATATAATCCCAACGGTATCATAAACTTAATGATACCTTTACTATGAGATACGGAAAATTATTAAAAACTGGACTAGGTATATTGGATTTCTAGCATTTTGATTGGCTGAACGAGCAAGGCTATTAGCTCATATACCTGCTGCGACCAAATATGGTTAATGAACGCTCAACAACAAAGTGAGCGGGAAATTTTTTCCTCGAGACCAACCCGGCGAGAAAAATGGACGAGAAAAATCGCTTGGCAGCGAATTTAAATTAAGAAGAAATTCCAACAGCGTCACCAACAAGCATCACCAACAGCGTCGTCTAACACAAGTCAAAACTGTTTGAAGAAACTGTGCAGAAATAGAAATTTAAGAAAGCATCTATGAGAGCACCAGGCAGGGGTGGCACAAGCCATCTCACCGATTTCAATGAAACTTGGCCAGTTTAAAGGACTCAACCAGAAACTTAAGAATCCAAAGTGGTTCACCTTTTGGAATTAAACGGGGGGAGTTAGACCACCCGCCCGATTTTCCCAAGAAAACCCCTAAAATTGATGAAAATTTGCAGCAAAAATAGGCAGTTCCTCTACACTCAAACTTCAATGGATTTCTTTCATCTTTTGCATGGGTATTAATTGTTCTCTTATTATTAGAATGTGAAGTTGTCAGAGTGACTCAATCAATTGCTGCTAATTAAGACCTGTCAATCAATACCCGCGTGAGACTGAATTTTTCAATGGTACTAATTAAAATAGCAGGTTTTAGGTCCAAAAATCTCCAATGCGCC
The DNA here is from genome assembly GCA_964017195.1 of Siderastrea radians. NCBI lineage: Eukaryota > Metazoa > Cnidaria > Anthozoa > Scleractinia > Rhizangiidae > Siderastrea > Siderastrea radians. The sequence goes on from OZ024899.1 coordinate 18,431,450, forward strand.
ACTCTTGCTGTCAATAAAAAGGTATACGACGATGAAGACCATCCTTTGTACTAACAATATCAGCAATAAAATTTTGGGGCACTTTCCAAAATTTCCCACAGCAGTCCCAGACGTTTACCAACCATCACAGGTTCCCAGTATCAGGTTTTGTTAAAACAAGGCAACATAATTTTGACGCAAAGACAACTGCAGGTGTTCTGTTCAGCGAATGGTATCCGTTTCAGCCTAAAATTACCATACAAAGATAAAACACAGGGGTATAATTGTCTCTATAACATTCAAGAGAATATTACCGCTATAAAGGCATCTGAAGAGCTAAATATCTCTGAAAAATTGCAGTTTCCTCGGCAACAAGGGAAGTATAAACCCTTCAATCGACTCTTGTAGTCTCAAGAAGTACTCACGAGCTCTCTTGGTACATTTGCTGCGATCACAGCGCTTCCGGAATCCTGCTGATCGTTTGCAGCTCGACTTTTGAACTCCATTCAGCGACATACGACATAAAGCTCTGGCTTTCGATCGACACACTGCATGTTCGGTGAGCTACCATTGACGATTCTCCCGTCGACGTACCGTGGTGGGCTTTCCTAGCCTCAGGATTACAAAATCTGGCTCCTTTTCAACGATTCTAAATTTTTTTAGGCACAAATTACGCGAGACAACAACACTGGCGAACTGTCTCTACAGCTTGCAATTGTTTACACTTTGGGCTCAGCAATGGTCAGCGGATACCAAAAGGGGGCAACAGGCCACCCAGCAGGGGCAGCTCTTTTCAAAATTCCTCAACGTTTCACCAGGAAATGCGTGTTTTTAATTTTTTTAAATCTATTAAAATGTCTGTGCAACTGTACAGCCTTCTGACGCTATAATTATGTCAAATTTTAATGTTTCTAGAATAAATTAGAAAAAGATGAGGTTTAATCTGAAATACACAGGGTTTTCCCTTCCATTATATTTTGGACGATCAGATCCAGAATATTTCAGTGGCAAAGATATGAAAACATTCCCCGCAACCATAGTATATTACCTAAAAGCATACGTGAAACCAACCAGGATTCACCACAAGTGTAAAACTAACTTCGTGTGTACATACCTTCGTGCAGTCCCACAATTTCCATTACAAACGCTATCACAACTGTATCATTGCCAAAAGTACTTTTCTTCTTAGCGTTTATTAATTAAAGTATCTTACCTCAAAACAAACGGATTCACCACACTTGTTTGTTTAAAAACTTTACCGGACCTCCACGAGTGTAAAACAAACTGCACGTGTACATACCTTTGTGCGGTCACGCAAATTAATTCAATTACAAGCGCTATCACAACCATATCACTGCACGATAGTGTCTTTCTTCGTAATACTTATAAATTAAGTACAATGTATCTTAGATCTAAACGTACGTGGAACCACCCAGGGTTCACCACATGTGTCTGTTTAAAAACTTCACTGACTTCACTGCGGAACTCCACAAGTGAAAAACAAACTGCGCGTGCACATTCCTTCGTGCAGTCTCACAAATTCAATTACACGCGCTCTAATTTATTTAAACTGACAGTACGTGCGCACAAAACGGATAAATCGATCTCTTGTCTGAAGCAAAGATGTCAGCTTCGGAGCTGTCATGCTCATTTTCTTCCATTTGTCAAACCCGCTGCGATATTTCGAGGAGAAATCCTACTTTAACAGGATTTTACACTTTGAATTCCTGCTTGAAAGATATCAAACCGCACTTGAAGCGTCTCAATGTTGCACAGAAGTGTGTCGCTTCTGAAGGGGAACTTATCCTCGTACGCGTTGGGTTTTTTGACGGAGACGTCAGTGGTTTTACCATCTGCCCAAAACACAGGGATGACTTGGGAACTGAGTGAAAGCCTACAAGAAAATGCCAACACCCACTGCACGGAACTAAAACAAGGAAACCTGAACGGGGCCGGGGAGTCAACCTGAAGCTTAGCAAGGAGATTATGGCTAAATGGCATGTTCTTATTTTCCCTGCTGGCAGAGGCCCCTTTGTATGCGGGACGAAAAGGGACCTCTGCCATGGGTCGAAATGAACTGTGTTCAGCATGCCACACGGTTACTTAGCGACCGAAACGTCAAGCTGACGACTCCCACAACAAGCACACCTGCACAGTTTTGTTGTCGTGAATGGCGAGTTCACCAAAACCCTAAAAAAAGTAGACAGTTTGCCTAGAGATAGTTGTTGTCTAATCTACGGTATTAATTTCAAGTTATCTGGACAAGGAAGCTTTTTTAACATGACCACAGCTCCAGAAATCAAAGAGAATTTAACCCATTGAAGGCTGCGTGTTTTATGATCGCTTCACTAAATTAGCAGTTGGTAATAAACAACCCATGTGCAGTACGAAAGGACAATTTATAGGTTCGAAAAAACAACACTCACTTGATCGAGAATAGTTAAAATCTCTTACTTTTAAATAAAATACACCATTTGTCAAATAAGAATTAGCCAAAAATACAATCTTAAAGTCGAAATTTTGAAAATTTCCGCCAGAGATTTCTCATGCTGTCTCGCTCGTGAAATCAAACCACAACAAAGCATTTGTGTCTGTTTAGGTCAGATTACTACTTTTCGAAATGAAGAAGAGACAGTAAGCTTTTATAAATAATAGATTTATTGAAACAGGCCTTTACTTGTTTCTGAAGACCAAACGCGTTTAATTTTTTCTTCGAGGGAAGCTACGCGCAAGCGATTTCCTAGATGTGCAAGTTATTTTGAAGAGCATTTGGTGATGCGAACCGTGCACGTTTTTCAAAACGTTTACGAAAACTGTAAGGAATATGAAGAATCCCTCAATTAAAAAGCGATTTCCATACAAATTTACAATCAAATGTGTAATTTACTCTATCGTAGACTCGTAGAAGTGCTCGCGCATTTCACAGAAAGTCCGCAGGTCGAAAAATCTTTGGAGGTGGAAGGTTGTTCTTCGCCTTGACAGATGTTTTCTTCGCTCTAAATTCCATTCCTTGCCTTGTCGAGTGTTTCTTAGAGCTTCGTCTTTCGATTGTTCATCTTTCCGTCGTCCATGTTAACAAAAACGAGAGAAAGTAAACGTTGTAACTCTTCACGAGTTTACTTCTCTTTCCAGGACGGCGAGTTACTATTAATGCGGGCTCACTAAATGACAGCGGAATAACTGTAAAGGAATGCGCGAGATACGGTGGCCTCAAGTCACGGTCAGCAAACAATACAGGGAGCATGCGTTCCGGAAACCGCCGTCCACGACCATGGACGGCGGTTGGATCAAAGGGAGTTTCGATCCATGGCAGAGGTCCCTTTTCGTCCCGTCCGTCAGCTCAGCGAATACAAAGGAAAAGGGGCCTCTGCTAGCAGGGAACTCTTCACGAGTTTAGGTCTCATTCCAGGACGGCATGTTACTATGCGGGCTCACTAAATGACAGCGGAATAACTGTAAAGGAATGCGTGAGATACAGTGGGCTCAAGTCACGGTCAGCAAACAATACAGGGAGCATGCGTTTTGGAAACAGCCGTCCACGACCATAGACGGCAGTTGAATCAAAGGGAGTTTCGACCCATGGGAGAGGTCCCTTTTCGTCTCGCCCGTCAGCTCAGCGAATACAAAGGAAAAGGGGCCTCTGCTAGCAGGGAACTCTTCACGAGTTTAGGTCTCATTCCAGGACGGCATGTTACTATGCGGGCTCACTAAATGACAGCGGAATAACTGTAAAGGAATGCGCGAGATACAGTGGGCTCAAGTCACGGTCAGCAAACAATGCAGGGAGCATGCGTTTCGGAAACCGCCGTCCACGACCATGGACGGCAGTTGAATCAAAGGGAGTTTCGACCCATGGGAGAGGTCCCTTTTCGTCCCGCCCGTCAGATCAGCGAATACAAAGGAAAAGGGACCTCTGCTAGCAGGGAAGTTCTTATTCCTATTGGTGCAGGTATTTACACTATTTAAGTTTCATGTTTCCGACGAAGGCTACAACTGTGCTCATGAGGATCATTCTGCTCCCCTTTACCTCGTCATTACAAAAGGGAGTGTTCGCAAGGTACTCTGGATCCTCAAGCATGCAGGAGTTGACATGACTTGGGATATAGTCATTGACCAGGGGGTGTCCATCCGACTGAAAGCCCGCATGATGACCCAGAATCAACCATCGTAAGTCAAGAAAGTTTCCCAAAATTACTTCGCATGACGTAATTTGAACCTGTTTAATTTGGTGTTATAAAGGAGCAAAAGTTCCTTGACGTTATCAACTTTAATGTGAAGAATGGACTATAGGTGGAGTAAAAAAACACATGGGATACGCTTTTCCTGATAATTCTCAGCGCACCGTAAGCTGCTCGTCAATATCGCTGCCAAATCATAGAACGCAGAGTTAACATCAGGGTACCCAATCAAAGTGTATGACCGTTGGTGTATTTTCGAAGGAGAATCCGGTTTTGCGGTTCCTGTTTCACCTGCCGAGAAAAATAGCAGGTGAAATAAGAGCCGCAAAATCCGGATGCTCTCGCCGGCTAGGGGATAACGAAATCGGATAAAACCTAAGTTTACTTTCATTTTCAACATAAATGTAAATATTCCCCTCAATATTGGGTTAAATACGAACTTTCGGTATCCCCATACATTATGTTTAAATTTCGAAGATACACCTACGGTCATGCATTTTGTGTGGGTAGGCGGCGGTTTAATATGCTTGAAAAACATGCCCTAGGGTCTGTTTGTGAAGCTAGACTATTAGTAACCTAAGACAGGTTGCTAAGTTAATCGTGGAGGAGTTAATATTGCGCCCTATAGTTATGCAGCCAGTTATGCCCCTGTGGGGGCCATTTCAGGGGAAGAGGCTCTCACCCAGCTCTCACACCTTAAGGAAGTTTTTGCTTGAACAATTGCCCAAAATGTCTCTATGATTTTCTCAAAAAGGCTTGCTTGTAAACCCTCTCTCACGGCCATCAGCTCTTATTAGCAGTTGAGTGAGGAATGTGTCCATTCTGGGGGTGAGACCTCTATATATAAACTAAAGGTAAATGTTATTCTACACTGTACATTACAGGAAATGCCAGTGCTGCCAAGACTGAGGTTTGCAGAAAACCCCCCAAGCGAAACCAATTCAACAGACACGCTGTTCTCCAGCTTCTCACAAGGCACCAATCCAGACTTTGAAACGTCACCGGAATGGCAGCCTACTCCGCAAGTGAAAGAGCAGTTGATTTCCCTGAACAATTTCCTCAGAAGGGTAGACGGGAGGATAAGCCCGATACGGTCGCAGCTCGGAACTGACGTTGAAGATATTTCCTCGCGCACTTCTCGATACCACAAGCACAAAGCGGTTCAGGTTGTTGAGACTGTCCTTGAGGCCGTCGCTCCAGGAAATTCCAAATGGCTGTTCCAACAGGTTGTTGAAGGGTATTGCAGTCTGGCTGCGGAAAATCTGCCTGAGCAAGCTTTACCTACCACACTCATCCAGCTGTATGAAGAGGCTTCATCTTAGCACACAAGGTGGCAGATCCTGTCTATATTTGTCCGTGACTACTCCAAGACAGAGCTTGAGCTTGAGCAAGACGGCACGCCTTTGAGAGTGGTCCTGGTCGTGTGATCAAGCCCCCCACTCTCCAGCGCAGTCGGCTGGACCCTTCGAAGGTTGACCATTTCTTGAATTTTATCTCCAGTCCATTTTCTCTCCAGGATGTGGCCTATGGCACCAAGAAGCTCAATCTAACTAGTGGAGAGGAGTTCGAAAGCCCAAACGTCGTGAGGACAGTCATCGCATCGCGGTTAATCCAGCTATACCAGATCTACTGCGAAGATTTCAGTTTCACACCCCTTAGCAGATCAACGCTGTATAACATCCTGAAGGTATGGTGTGGCATGTGTATGTGAGGATAGCCAGGGTGTAGGTGCGAGGATCGAAGGGCCGTTGAGATGTAGTTTCAGTATCTAAAATGAAGAAAGAAATATTTCTAGGCCCAATCTATATGAACCTACAGGTTGGCTACTTTCTGATATAGGGTCATATATCTTTCCCGGGTATATTACGAACCAATTTAATGACCAACTCCCAGTTGGCTTGTTAGCTCAATTGGTTAGAGCGCTGCACCGGTATCACAGAGGTCAGGGTTCGAATCCCGGCAAGCCTGATTTTTTTCAGGCTTTCTTTTCGCAACTGCATAAGTTGCGTTAATAACTGCGAGGATCTTCTTTACACTTATTTCTTCATTCCGCAGTTCAAATATATGAGCTTCATATATTCATAATTTCATCTTCATCTTTCCCTGGTATATTACGAACCAATTTAATGACCAACTCCCAGTTGGCTTGTTAGCTCAGTTGGTTAGAGCGCTACACCGGTATCGCAGAGGTCAGGGTTCGAATCCCGGCAAGCCTGTTTTTTTTTCAGGCTTTCTTTTCGCAACTGCATAAGTTGCGTTAATAACTGCGAGGATCTTCTTTACACTTATTTCTTCATTCCGCAGTTCAAATATATGAGTTTCATATATTCATAATTTCGTAGGGTAATATAGTTACCGATGTTCTAGCCATACAAAACGGAACCCTGTTCCTGTTTTAAATGATGCTAATTAAAAGGTTGGTGAGGCAGCCACGATTTTCACCCTTGACACATTAAAACATAAAGCATCTGCAAACCAATGTGAGTAATTTAGTTAAGTTTTTTTTTTTTGCATGACCAGGGAATCTTTGTCAACCTAGGCCTCTTCATTGAAAAGTTGTCTGTTATAAATTCAGGTCTGTGCTGCTTCACAGAAGAAATCACTCGCTGGTTTAGACAGCACCCAGAACGATGGAGTATTGGCGTATTCAACACTGGTAGAGACTGTGAACCGGCTATGCAAACTAGTACGCACTACTACGCACTCAGTACGCAAGAGGAGGAGTTCAAGGGTACACGTATGCACCTGGACGACATCACCTGCGACCGTTGCGAGGAGGGCAAGGTGGCGATTCTTGAAGTGCAAATGGCCTTATCGTCCCCAGAAGTGACGTACAGGTAACTTAAAGACACGGTGATTACTCTATGCCACTTTAAACAGCGGGGAAGGGTTTAGTCTTCTTCTATTTGGATAAGTTTCAAACGTCTTTCCCCATTAATAGTATTTAAAGTAAGTTCTTTGTTGTTAGGTAGTATATAAAAAATTATGGCAATTTATGTTTTTTTCAGTGATGCCGATGACCACAAAGAACTGCAGCACGACGTTGAGACATCCATCCCCTAAATTGAGGAGTGGAAGGCGCACATACTTCGTGCTGCGCATCAAGATGCGGCAAAGACCGACGTGATAGAGAACCTAAAAGCGAAGCAGGTACTGCTGATCATGGATTGGGCGATGAAGTTTCTGCCGGCCAACTTCCGAGAGAAGCAGAGAGACTGGTTCGGGAAGAAAGGGAAGTCGTGGCATGTGTGCGTCGCCGTCTTAAAAAACGAAAATGGAGAGGACGAGGTAAATCATGCCACATGGTATTGTTTCCACTCTTCTTGCTTCAAAAGCAGCTCTGCGTCTAAAAACAACAGCCCTTAGAACAGTGTTCAAAAAATTTGAGTTGCCCGATATGCTGTTTTTTCTTACGTCTTCCCTTATGTATGGCCTTCTTTGATTTTGATACTGTTTTCAGTACAATTAATACCCATGCAAAAGATGAAAAAAATCCATTGAAGTTTGAGTGTAGGGGAGCAGTCTATTTTTGTTGCACATTTTCATCAATTTTAGGGGTTTTCTTGGGAAAATCAGGCGGGGTGGTCTAACTCCCCCCGGTTAAATCCAAAAGTGAACCACTTTGGATTCTTGAGTTTCTGGTTAAGTCCTTTAAACTGCCCAAGTTTCATTGAAATCGGTTGGATGACTTGTGCCACCCCTGCCTTTCTTAAGCATTATGTGTTTACAATAAATTTCTTTCGTCGATCGTCACGTCGATCATTGAAATTGAACAAACGGTAGGTTTTATCAGAAAGGCTTTCCACTTCAAAATGTCAAGACAAGACATAAATTAAAACACAGTGAAATGGGGCAGGAGTATTTAATAAAAACTATCACACATTCAAGGCGAGTCGGTTCGAAAATGATGAAGCAGTCTAAAAAAGTACTACAAAAAATACAGCTGCAAACTACCAAGAAGGAAGGAAGGGCGAGATTTTTTTTGGCTTTAACACGCAAAATTGACACTGGTTTACCTGCACTTGTTGTAGCTCTGTGTTCCAACAGGTCCAAATGCTCAGATAGAAATCGGATGCCATGTAAACGGAGTTGAATCGCTTTTCCAGTTGTTTGAATGTTGTTTTTACCATGGCGTCCGCAGCCTCTAAACCGAGAACAACTGCATTTTGCGCTTTGCGTTTAACAAACTATGATGGTGAATTCTAATGTTCCTCGCCACAGTCATCTTGCTTCTGAGCTGCATAGTTCAAGTTCAAATTTGTTTTGTCTTCAGTTCGATCAAACATGTACATGATAGTTCCGTTATGCGAACAGATTACAACCTTGTTCAATTTCAACTCCAGCAGCTAATATAGTGAAGTTGTACAGCTTCAATCCGCTTTGAACGATGATTACAACAATGTTTCAGGAAAAATCAAACATGTACCATATTTCAGAGCCAACAATTAGAAGATTTTTTCCAAAACCTGTGCTACTTTGCTCACTTTCGAGCAGTTTTCACTGATTCATCCAGCTTTGCAATGAAACGCTGCAACACTTCGCAAGGTTTTGGCGCCTTTTTCGTACAGTCATGTGGTCGATTCTTGTTCCGTTTAAATTTCTTTTCTCGTTTTTTACGTTCTTTCTTTCTTTCTTTTAAATAGTGGTTAAATTTTTAATAAAACAATTATTCTACTCGGGCTTGCTGGAAATCAAATGATTATAACCAACTCGGCGCTACTAGCCTCGTTGGTTATCTATCATTCGATATCCAGCGCGCCCTTGTAGAATAACTGTTAATTATAATGATTAAGTTGGCTTCACGGAATGACATTAAATTGCAGGTAAGCGCAAGTAACTGTCACATTTTTTTCGAATGGTGGGTTAGAGAGAGATTAGCTCCTTGTCGAAGCTAGTCGGGTTTGATTTGTCGATTGAGATGTACTTTTTGCAGGTTGAATAGTCATTCTTGGGTGGACAATATCTTGAACGCGATTTTTTTTAATGCTATGACTTTAGAATTGATGAAATATGGTAAGATGATAGCGATAACCTTTTTATTTTCAGTAATTTATGTCACAGTCCAGGAGCCTTCCTGCACATTCAGATTCTAGACAATAAAATAAAAAAAAGAGGCGTCTTTTAAAGTTTAGACCAATTCTTGAGAAGAACCTCAGATTTGAGCAGTTAGCTCCAGGGTTTGCTCTAATATCCGTGCGCGAGGGCCCCTGTTGCAATCAGATGACTAGATAATTACCGAAGCGTAGTTTTTTTAAGCAAAGAAAATCTGGTGCGTATTGCTGAATATTCTGTGTCAAAGTGCTTCGACATTCAGTCGTACCTCACCACAACGGCCACCTTGGGACTAGAGGAAAGTTGCCGTTGTAAGGAGGTGGCCATTAATGAGAGGTTATAACAAGAGAGAATGCATCCGCTGGGACAAACAAAAGCGGGAGAGGTGGCGGGATGCAGAGGTTTGACTGTATTTCGAATTTCTAAAAAGGGGGGTGGGGGATGAACTTAAATAAAATAAATCGTGCGGTTTAAGAGATTAAAACTATTAAATAATATAACTTGTCTAATCAATATTGTACGAAATAATTAAAATTAAAATTCGTGTAAAACTACTACCTTAGCCTCTCTAATTGCGATTATGCATTATGAGTGAGCACCCACGAGAGGCGAATAACATTATGGACAAAAAAAAAAAAGAAAGAAGACCCACGTGAGTGTGAAGCGGGAGCAAGCATGAGATAAGATTGGATACGCTTAAATTGTGGTAAGTGACAAATCCCTATTTAGGTTATGTAGTGACTAACAAATGGCACACTACGAAAATTAATTATGATCAGTATTTGTAAACAGCATTACGGAAATAAGTGACTCAGTAGCAGTCCTCTGCGCGCGAGTTTGCAGCTTTTTGTTCGACAATTCCGCACCAAAACCAAACTCAGAATTTCTTCAGAAATCAGTGCACTATCTCATACTATCAAGCGGTATCACTCTGGTACTCAATCGATAAGGACACCCTTATCAGTGTGTTTCAAAAGTCGATATAAATAGATCCGACTAGCCTCGAATTTTATAAGTCAATGTAATGGTTGTTTTTAGTTTAGCTTATTTTAACAAATGACCACATCAGTTACGCTGTATCTCATATATCGTGTACAAATAAATGTCATTGTTGCTGTTACTGGTTTTTCTCCATAAAAATTCATGTATTGTTATTGTTGCAGTCGTGTTTTCAAGTCGTGAGCCAGTTAAAAGTTGAGCTCTTGGAAGTCGATCAAAACATGTTTTGAGCAAGCTATTATGCGTCGATCAATTCGAAAGTTCAACATCCCCCCAAGGCCCCCCCCGGGCAACCCCCCCCCCCCCGGGCATTTGAACTTTTGAAGATTGGCTTGGTCAAATTCCCTCCCCTTGGGGCAAAAAAGCCGTTCAAATGCCCCACCAATTACTACTAAAATACCTCTCCTCAAAGACAAATTTCGTCTTCAATCAAACACTTTGCACGCTTTTCAGAGAGATATGCCGTAATTACACCTCCAAACTTCTTTTAAAGACCCTTTTGAAAGCGCTATTCACTGACAAAGGGGAAATTCTGTCTTTTACATCCATCAAACCCTGAAAAAAACGAAAAAACTCACGGGCGTATTACATCAGAACAAGAGATAAATCCGGTTCAAATTCCCCACCCTTCAAACGCAACGTTCAAATTCCCCCCTCCCTGGGCACGATGCACAGTCAAATGCCCGGGGTATGCCCGGGGGGGATGTTGAAGTTTCGAATTGATCGGCGCATTACTTATAACCTAAAGCCATAGTTTTGTTAAAAATCATAGGACAGCATTAAGAAACACTAATTTTGGTTAGAGGAGCGAAAGGTTAAAAAGAAAGGTTAAAAGGTTGAAAGGTTAAAAGGTTGAAAGGTTAAAAGGTTGAAAAGTTAAAAAGAAAGAGTCAGCTCGCGTAAAGAGCTGTTGGATCGGGAACGGGGAACCGAGAAGGGGGGACGAGGAGCAGGGTCTAGGAACGAGCAGTCAGCAGCATTCCTATCATATAAGAAAAGATGGAATATTCAGCATGTTGCGAGCGTGGGACAAAGAAAAAATCTGAGTCCCTTGAGTCCACGAACTCAGTAAATATGACCTATGCTCACCACGAGTCTCCCAGTGGCTCAGTGGTTAGAGCGTCCGACCGTTGTTACGGAAGGTCATGGGTTCGATTCCCGTCGGGGACTCAGATTTTTTCTTTGTCCCACGCTCGCGACATGCTGAGTATTCCATCTTTTCTCATTTCTTCTCCGAGCTTAAAATTCACCATCTTTCTTTATTCCTATCATATGTTTTTATATTAGTGGTGATGAACCATAGGAATAACAAGCCATACCTTAAATCGTAGCTTATAGGATCTAAAAAGACCTGGAAATCGTAACTTAATACCTCCTAGCAGGAGAAGAGTGTTACTGTTTGTAAAGTTCAGCAATAAATCGAAACGGATGTCAGCTAAAGCATTTCAAGTGAAGAATGTCAATTACGCTTTAACCGAAAGTATACAGGACATGGACCGCGCTCCACGGACCACGGATGGGCTTTGTTGCTGTCACATGTCTCTCTCAGCTGTCCTTGCTACATGACCCCTTCATAGAGCCTACCTTAAACTCAACAAAACTGCAATAGCTTAACAAGAAACAGGCAAATGTCACAGAAACCAAGCACAGAGAGAGAGAGAAAGAGAGAGAGAGAGAGAGAGAGAGAGAGAGAGAGAGAGAAAGAGAGAGAGAGAGAGAGAGAGAGAGAGAGAGAGAGAGTGAGAGAGAGAGAGAGAAAGAGAGAGAGAGAGAGAGAGAGAGAGAGAGAGTGTGTGTGTGTGTGTGTTGTGTGTGTGTTTGTGTGTGTGTGTGTGTGTGTGTGTGTGTGGTGTGTGTGTGTGTGTGTGTCGAGGGATAACCACGGCTGAAACTGTTAGTATCCATCTACTCATCAACAACTTTAAATTTCAGTTTTAGATCTCTTTTAAATCTTATTATCCCTCAATTTTCATTTTTAAATGAATATATTTACGAGCTGCAGAGGCTTGTCGATCACCCTTTCACTCCAATAGTGAGTTTAACCTCTTTGTCTTTGGAATAATTGTAAAGGATAGTCCACGGAGGTATCTCATGGACTATGGTCCATGTATAATTGTATTTATTAAAAACTGGAGCAGGTATATTGGATTTCTAGCATCTTGATTGGCTGAACCCAGCTAGACGGCTAACAGTTCATATACCTGCTGTGACCAAATATGGTCAATGAACACTCAGCAACAAAGTGAGTTGAGAGTTTTTTCTCCCGTGAGCAACCCAGTGAGAAAAGTGGACGAGAAAAAAATCACTTTGGAGCGAATTTAAGCTTTAATTAAGTAGAAATTCCAACAGCGTCACTGAGACACAAATGAAAATTCTTCCGGAGTGCCTGACTTCTTAGGACTACAAGAAGCTGTGTACAAATAGAAATTTACGCATTAAGCGTTGTGTCTACATTTATATTACGTCGAGCATTAACAATTTACAACGGTAGGTTTTGTCAGAAAGCTTTCCCCTCCGAAATATCAAGACAAGACAAAAAAAAACACAGTATAATGGGGGTGAAGCCTTGCGTCCGTACGCAAATCAAGAAGCAAGCTAAACCAAGCACTCAACAAACTACCAAGAAGGTATGAAGGGCGACATTTCTTCGGCTATACTACGCAAAGTTGACACTGGTTTACCTGCACTCGTTGTAGCTCTGTGTTCCAAAACCTCCAAATGTTTAGATACAAATCAGATGCCATGGAAAATGAGTGGAATCGCTTTCCCAGTTGTTTGAGTGTTGTTTTTACCATTTCGTCCGCATCCTCTAAACGAAAAACAACTGCGTTATGTGCTTTGCGGTTTAACAAACTAAGGGGGTGAATTCTGACTTTCCTCGCAACAGTAATCTTGTTTCTGAGCTGCATAGGAATAACCTGTTCAAGTTCAAATTCTGTCTTCAGTTCGATCAAACAGGCACATGTCGACACATGATGGCGCCGTTATGCGAACGGATTACAAAATTGTTCAGTTCAGCTCCCACAGCAAATATGGTAAAATTGTACAGCTTCAATCCGCTTTGAACGATGATTACAAGGATGTTTTAAGAAAAATCCATACGTAACACATTTCAGAGCCAACGAATAGAAGATTTTTTCCCCAAAACTTGTGCCACTTCGTTCAAATCGGATAAGTTTCATTGATTTATTTAGCTTTGGAAAGAATCACTGCAACACTTCGCAAAGTTTTGGCGCTTTTTTCTTTCAGTCATGTGGCTGATTCTTGTTCCCTTTTTATCTCTTTTCTCATTCTTTTCATTTTTTTCTTAATTTCATAACAATTATAGTGGTTGCATTTTAAATAAAACAACTATTCTACTCAGGCTTGCTGGATATCGAATGATTATAACCAGCTCATCGCTACGCGCCCTATTGGTTATCTATCATTCGATATCCAGCGCGCCCTAGTAGAATAATTGTTAAATGTCCTCAAGCAGTTTAAGGCCTGGGTTCAAACTTTATCCAGTTGAACAACCATATCCTCCGTGCAACGAACAGAATGAAAATTTCCTTGAATACAAATATTAATGTCCAACTTAAGCATAGACATTTCAGTTAAATTACGTGATTGATCACATGATCAGAATCTAAAGATCTTGAAAAGTCGCGATATACAAGCGAATTTTAGTTCTACTGATACTCAGTGTTTCCAACAAAGATTAAACGTACATATCTGAGCACCTAATCTAAACGTAAATCTAAATCTTATACTGTGCAAATCTCCCAAATGGGATATATGTGCACAGGGAACGGTGAGTAATGGCGTGAAACGAGATTCTTTTTAAAAATTAGGTTTATGAAGGTCCAAAAGTGAAACTTCACTGAAAAAGAAATCATCTTGTCTGCACAAATCATCATAATGATTCTAAATGTGAAGGGATTGAAAAATTAAACGGTAAAGAGAAAATAAAGGTTAGATATATCTTTAATTGCTTGATGTACAAAATCAAGTTTCAGTGATTGTTTTTTATCCATTTCTCGTTATTGAGTTAAAAATTGGGAGTTTTCAGCTTTTTGGGATTTACTAATGCGGAGTCGCTACAAATGGTAGTGACGTGCAGTGTGCAGTCTTGCATTATTTGTTCGATTTTTGAAAAATACCTCCGACCTAATCGACTTCGAATTCATAGAAAACAAGCCAGTGTCAAGAAAATAAACCAGCGGCCGCTCGACACGCGCGTCACGTTTTAGTGGCAATGTCTGTAAGAGCGGTCCACTGCATTTCGGGTCAGAAAAAAGTTTTCCCTCAAACATTGCCCTGTAAACCATCTTGGGTCACAAGTTATTGAAACGGGTTTCGTTTTGGGAAATACGTTAAAACGTTTTTTTAGAGCCCACAACAGTGAGAGCGGCAAAAGGCGAAAATTAACGCCAGGCCAGACACGCAAATTGTCTAAGTTGGCGACCTCACTACTTAAAAACAAAAATTGGCAGGGAAAAAGTGTTATTATTTTTAAGTTAAGAGGTCCTTCAAAGGTGTAAAGCGAATGTTAAATTTTATTAGTTTTAAACTGGAAGTTCGTGATAATTAACATATTAACTCACGTCTGAGCGCTCTCTGAAAACTCCCAAAAGTACCCTGTCTTCTCCGGCATTTATTTCACAAGTCCAGACAGAGTCGCGAAAAATTCCTATTGAATCCTGTTAACGGGATGTCAGAGAGCACAGAAATATTAAAATATCTTGCGCTTTTTACCTTCCTTTACCACAGTGACTTCGAACTTCTGGTGATTTTTGTCGAATATGATGCATTATGCAAATTAGGTTGTTGAGCAAATTCAGATTGTGTTAAAATAAATAGGTTCTAGATTTTAAGATTTCTCCATTTCATGTCATAAATACAGGAAAGCATACACAAATACAAGTCTCGAACTGTTCAAATTGATAAAATAAGCGAATTACCGAGTCCTGATCTTTGGATGCTTCCGAAGAATTGCGTGACTTGCATTATGCAAATTAGGCTGTCTGCTTAACTTGGTCCGTTCTTGTAACCGTCGCAAAGAAACATTTCTAATTTTTTGGATCCCTCTGTTTTTTTTTAATTGAACAGTAAAGAAATGTTAAGACTTCATGCAATTTAGGTAGAAAACCTTGGTGATGAATTCAGCTAGTTACAGTACCTACCTCTACTTTTTTGTTGTCTGGTATTGATTTTTTATGCCTACATTTTGCTCTTTTGATCTTCCTTTTCCACAGCGCCTACGAACTTTTGGTGCTTTTGTCCCGGAGATTTTGTCAAGCGCTTTGCTTTGTGTATACAAACGCTTGAGACAAACTAGGTTGTTTGCGTCGAGCAAACGAAGTAAAAATACAGTGCCAATATTTGGATGCTTTGGGGCAAAATGTGACCTTAATTATGCAAACTATATTTTCTGCCAAACGTAAAATCAGATTATATAAAGAAACTTGTAACTTCTTGTTTGATTTGAAACGGCTGAAGCTACGTCTTGGTGGGTTCCTCTTTCAGGGATAGTCAGATAGCCTTTTTTAAATATAAAAACAGTGCTCTGATTCGTTTTGTTCTTTCAATCTGTTTTATTGCATTTATTGTACAATTCGAATAATAAGAGAATAAATACAGCCTTAGCTTTTATGGTATTTTCAGGCTCAGACCTGAAGTGGCCAAAGATTTACTAGAAATTATGGTTTTCCAGTTAAATCAGGTAACCTCCAACATTATTAATAAATGTTTGTCAGACAATTTTTCATCTGGGTACGTCAACAGTACTCAACACAAGAAAAAGGGTTTGTACATATTAGCTAGTACCATTCTTCGCTCGGTGATGTCCTAAGGGCGGGAAAAGCCCTGGGAGTACAAAAGTCACATCTAGGCTTTTCCCGCACCCAGAACATGATCGCTTAATTAAGCGATGATGCCTTATAATCCAAAGAGTTCAAAAGAAATGAGCATGGTTCAAGTAAGCTGTTCAAAGGAAAGTAGTTCTTTGTTTAAGTCGAGAATTTAGCGATTGCACCGTCGTCTGGGATGTGCCTCCACTCGAAGTTAGCACGGTTCCAAGAAGCCTCCAGTTCATTAAGAGCTAGGTCGTTAATGAGAAAAGTAGTGATCTTATTTAAATTTGGTCAAGAAATCAAAACGCGCGATGCAGAATGATGCTGAATTAGGCTTTTTTGTTTTCGTTGTTGAAGCTTGTTTATATCAAAATATACAATGATATTGAATTCTTTTGATTAAAAGAAAAAAAGGAACCAGAACGCTGTTTTTATAAAGAAAGGCCATCTATCTATCAATGAAAAAGGAACCGATCAAGACGGGGCCTTAGCCGTCTCAAATCATACATCGACGAAAGAGAGATCCAAAAAGTTACAGTTCTCTCATATAATAATAATCTCGTTCAACGTTTAACAAAAAATGCAATTTGCATACATTTCGTCACATTTTACCCCAAAGCATTCAAACATTGGCATTTTATATAATTCGCGGTAACTTTGCTCAAGTGTTTGTATAAACATAATAAAGTGCTTGAAAAGCCCCCTGACAAAGGAAGATCAAAAGAGCAAAACGTAGGTATAAAAAAATCAAAACCAGACTACAAAAAAGTAAAGATTCAAGTTTATCCACCAGAAGAGAACGATGCACTTGTCATCAGCTTCTCGCGAGGTAGGGGGGGAGGGGGAACCTAGGTCATATGTGGGGGAATCAGGGACTTTGTGGGAACTTTGCAACAAATTCAAATGACGCCCCAACTCGCGGGGAAAATGTGGGGACTTTGCTTCTAGCAAGGCGAGAGGAGCTTGCAGGCAAGTTGTGTTTTCGCTCGATTGAAGAAAAGAATGCGGGGAAGAACGAGAATGTGTCTGTTAAAATCCGTCGATTATTTTTTATTTTTTGTGTGTGCAAGAAATAGACCTTCCGTTAAGTAATTCTATGAACAGGACAGTAGAACAACTTGCGGAGAATTCAGGAGAGAAAAAAGAACTGTTCAAAGAACTTAAATGAAGCGTGTAAGTTAAGTAGGACTAAGCTTTCGTGAAGTTAAGTGCGTAGTGTTTAAAGGCATGCAGTAAATGAGCCATGATCATAGTATGTTCTTTATTATCATGATTATCATTTGCCTATGCAGTTGTAACGGGACAGGATTTGAAAAACTATTTGGGACCAGAAAAAAAATTGTTTTTCAACAGAAAGTTTATGGTCTCGAGCGTTGGCCAACTAAGGGGCCGTCGACAAGTATTCACAAGTTCCCCGCTTAACGTCCACAGGACGTTAAGGTCGGACCCCTCCCCCCCCCCCCACCCCCACCCCTCCTTAACGTCCACTTAGAATTTTCCTTCCCGACGTCGCCTGGAACGACGTTTAATAGTCTGATGAACGCAGTTTGCGAGACTACTGATGTGTAAAACAACTGAAACGTTATTTGTAAGATGTGCTTTAGAGTATTTAAAAAGACCGACATTTCCTCGAACCTGTTTTGCTAAGACATCTAAAAGTTATGTCCACTTTGTGACTTTGCACGGCTTTCTACGGGAAAAAAAAAAGGATCTTAGGCCGGTGAGGGTAGAACATCAACAGACCGCCACGTTTTAAACGCCTTCTTCTCAATTCTTGTCTGAAATTCGTGTGATTGATAAGTTTCGAGTTTCGGCATATTCTTTTGCGAGGGAGAAGAGAAGAGAATATAGCCGCCATTTTGTTTCAACACGTTTCTTGTCCAAAGATGTCCGTTTTAAGAGTAGATCTGATCACGGAAAACCACTGAAATGTAATGTTCATCATCTGACTGTTCTTCGATAGTGCATTGTGTTTCTGTGGCTTTTTACGTTAAACGACCCTAGTGAGGAGATTTATTTGCCGTTTATTTGACATGCTTCTTTGTGAATAAAGCGAACACGAGAACGGTGACTTGTGTGGAACTTCTAGGATGAAAAACTAATAATTTCGTATTTGCTCGAAATGCCCTGCGTTAACGTCCAAATCTCGAATCTCCCCCCCCCCCCCACCCCCGCTTAACGTCCACTTGAAGGCCCCTAACTGACTGTTCAAAGGCTAAAATGAAGGGCGTCTTCAAGTCTTGTTGGGTGTTTGGCTTCCCCCTAAAATACTGGAGACTTTGCTAGGAAAAAATCCTCCACCGGTTTGGAAATACAAGAACTTTGAAATGGACAATTAACAAAGTCCCATATCAGCCCGGGGGCCCTTGCCCCCACGTGGAAGCCCATTGTTACAAATTGTCCATTTCATTGCAAACAGAGTCAGTATACAAAGGACACATAAATACAAGTCAATACTGTAACCAGCTGAATTTCTACCCACAGTGCATGTAGTCTTTATATTTCTTTAATATTGAATTGAAAGAACAGTGGCATCCAATAAGTTAGAAAGGTTTTTTGCGACGGTTACAGGAACGGACCAAGTTTAGCAGACAACCTAATTTGCATAATGCGAGTCACGCAATTCTCCGGAAGCATCCAAAGATTAGGACTCGGTAATCGGCTTATTTTGTAAATTTGAACAGTTCGAAACTTATATTCGTGCGTGCTTTTCTGTATTTATGACTTGAAATGGAGAAATCTTAAAATCTAGAACCTATTTATTTCCCACAATCTGAATTTGCTCAACAACCTAATTTGCATAATGCATGCGGTCATATTCGCAAAAACTACCAAAAGTTCGAAGTCACTGTGATAAAGAAAGATTAAAAGCGCAAGGTATTTTTATATTTCTGTGCTCTCTGACATCTCATTAACAGGTTGTAATAGGAATTTAGAGCGATTCGCTCTGGACTCGTGAAACAAAATGCCGGGCAAGACAGGATACTTTTGCGAGTTTTCAGAAAGCGCTCATACGGGAGTTAATATGTTAATTATCACGAGCTTCCAGTTTAAAACAAATGAAATTTAACATGCGCTTTACACCCTTGAAGGACCTCCTAACTTGAAAATAATAAACCTTTTTTCCTGCCTGTTTTGATTTTTAAGCAGTGAGGTCGCTAACTTATGCAATTTTCGTGTCTGGCCTGGCGCAGTGGTGGTTGGACACGGTCCGAAAGGCATGGTGGATCATTATATTAGCCAATCACGAGCAGTCTCTTAACGAGGACGAGAAATTAACATGGCGGCCTTTGACGGGAATGTGAGCTTCACTTCTTGTCATTTTAACGTGCTATCTGTCCCCAGTGCAACTTTCATTTAACAAGAATAATTAGGATTGGTGTGTTTCTAGATGTCTTGAAATTCTTGGATCTGGTCATCTTTTGTAAGTCAAGTTTGAGCACAATTTCGTCGTAGGTGGATCGAGCAACGTGTGCTTCCATGATATTTGAGTAGGTCTTACATCTTGAGAATTTGTAGGCTAACCCAAAAATCTAAAACTGTTTATTTTACACCAAGATCAAGATGGATGAATTTGCTTTTAGAAAATCATATAGCGCCCGATAGCGCCCCTCTAGTTTGAGAATTATGCGTTGTTGAAGTTGTCGAATTTTCTCTCCAATATTACTATTGCGCTGCGAGATGTGAAAATTACCCGCGAAACGTTGACGCGTGATCGTCTTATTTTAATTATGACAAGTATCAACAGTGTGGTGTGGCATCCCAGTTGAGTGTTTTCCCTTCTTTGTTTTGTTGTCTTTAGGTTAAGAGGCAAAATGGTTTCTTCAGTCTGCTCTGTTGCCCTGTACAATCACATTTTGTTTGCTGAAATGACCAAAATTATTTGAGCTTTAGGGTCTTAATATATAGTCACATCATCTGTTGTGGATTGGTTTCCTAAAATCCCCTAAGCAGCAGCCTTAAGGTTCTTAACTTACAACTTCTGTGCAGTGAACCATTGAGAAAGCTAAAAAATGCAGTATTGATCAGTAACTCAGATTGGATATTCACGGCACTATCTTAGACAGGCAAGAGAAACCAAAAATTGTTTGAGATATCAAAAATTTGAGATAGCCAATAGTAAATAAGAGGGCAAGATCAACCAAGGAAAACAATAAAAATATTTTCAGTTCAATATAGTTCTGAGCAGGTAGGGGGGGGGGGTTGGGTTCAAGTTAGTGGGGTCTGCTGTAAGAAGTAAAATCCAGAGCTATTGAGGGAGAACTGTAAATTATTGATTGAACATCCCTTTCAATTTGTCAGTTTAGTTGTTATTAATAACAATTAGGGCCATTGAGACCCATAAAAGGGTTGAGAACTGTGAATTGATGAAGTATCCCTTTTCTAATGGAACTCGTAAGTTTCGCTTTCTTCATCAATTTTTTACATTGATATCAATCCTTATTTGTTTTCTAGTGAATTGTCTTCCAGGAGACAGATTTCACACCAAAATGAGTGGTCTTACCGTGTTTACATGATTGGGGTACAAGTTTTTGCACCGTATCGAAAATCTTGATCTGGTACAACAACCAGAATAAACTTGCACTGATATGACTCGTAATGGTATAAAATCTTGTGCTGGTATCATGCAAACAAAGTTATACAGAGCCATAAGAGTGAATGAAACTCAAACCTGTATTACGTAAACACCCCTTAAGTTTCTGTTACTCGACTTAACAGGCAGACTTGGTGCCCAGTGGTGAGTCCAGACTTTCATGGAGGGGAGGGGGGGTTACAACTTTAATGGAAGGTGAGAGGAGACAACAAAATACAAAACTTTGTGGAGTTATATCTTGGTATTATTCTGTACTATATTCTGACTATAAGTAAATCGACAAAAAAAATCAGATGCTTTCTGAGTGAAGTATGCTGTTGTACACAAGCTAATCTGCACTCTGCTTTGTTGTAGTCTGGAGTAAATGTATAACTCTATAATTGTTTTGTTCATATATATTGTTGTCTGTTAGAGTGTTTTATCCATCCCTATTTTCTTTTGAACAAAAAGGGGGGATACCCTTGGCCCCTCCTCTGGATCCACCATTGACTTTTCAACAAGGTAGAGGTCTGAAGTAAACAAATGAAGGACTGGGCCTTTGTTTGCAAGGGGTAAATGCTCAAAAGTCAAATTTAGTTAGAGTTTGCTCTGTAGTTGGGACAGCATTCTAGTAATTATAAAAATATCACTTTACTCATTGAAAGAATTGACAGATTTGTAGAAATGACATTGGATGCATTGCTCTAATGTGCCTCACTAGTTTTAAAAGGATCCAAGCTAAACAGGTTCTCTGTGACCTCGATAATTTTGTCGTGATAATCAGTGCAAAGCCCCTAACAACCCTGTATTAAGGGTTAAAAACTATTTTCTGCTTGAGGTCCTTGTGGGTAAATGAGTCAATGCTTTCATCGAAGTAGTTGAGAACAAAATATGGGTGCACTGTATATAATATTGTCACCCATTTTAAAGGGTGAACAGAGCTTTGTTAAATTTTCTAAGGACAGATTTTCATGTCCGCTGCAAAAGAAAGTGGAATTCTCGTTCAATCACAGACTAACATTGTCAGCATCAGTTACTTTCAAAAGCAAAATAAATAAATTAACTAATTCATATTGACAGCTAGCAATTTGAACAATAATATTTTAATACAGCCTTGTTTAGCTAAGCTGTGAAAGTTTAATTTCAGACAAGCCCTTCAGGATTACTACATCCTGTATTAACGGTATTTTTTAGAAACAGAAGCTTTTGGACACCCTGGAAGTTAAAGGACTGTTAATGCTATAGAATGAACATTCGTAAGGTTTTTCATGACACGTACTCGACGCTTATCCATCGGGCAAAACTTACGATTTCACATAACTGTAGCAATTTCAAGACCTCAGAAAGCCAGGCATCTGTGTTTTCACTTTCGATGATTGGAAATAAGTCTTTCATGGCCCAAGAGGCTATTCATGGTAAGATGTTTGCAGAAATAAGTTACTAAAGAGGCTTATTCCTGATAAACCTGGATAAACCCGTGAGTGGAGTCTCCACGTGTACGCGTTCAACCGATCAATGCATGAAACCAGCCATTAACATGTTACATGAAATATCCAGATGTAAACAAAGGATAATTAGACCACAAGAATCGGAGAAACTTCCATCATTGTTATTTCCAGTTCTTGCAGTTGAATTTTTTTTCCTCTTCGAGGTCCGCACAGTACGAAGGCTCATTGCAACTCAGTTCGAATCAATCGATAGCCCCATCATGCTTTGCGAACCGTGTCTAACCACCACTGGGCCTGGCGTTAATTTACGCCTTTTGCCGCTCTCACTGTTGTGGGCTCTAAAGAAAACGTTTTAACGTATTTCCCAAAACGAAACCCGTTTCAATAACTTGTGACCCAAGATGGTTTACAGGGCAAAGTTTGAGGGAAAACTTTTTTCTGACCCGAAATGCAGTGGACCGCTCTTACAGACATTGCCACTTAACACTGCAGGCGATTTTCGCGCGCACTCGATCGCTTGTTCGCTTTTTCTCGACTATCCCTGAGCGGAAAGAGAGACTGCTCGTAGTTTACAAGCAATACTTTAACAGGTACACTTGACGTAAGCTCCCTCTACACTAATATTACTCACTTCGCCGTCAGTACAAAAGCAACTGCTGTGTTATGATCGAACCGTCCGATTCTCGTAACGTATCTAAGGAAATTAATGTGACTTATACTTGAAGAAAGTTCTCAGTTCAAATTCAGTGAAAGTCACTTCTTGCAGACTAATAATATCGGTATGGAACCAAAGTGGCTGTCGCTTTCTGGGTTATCTAGATGGTACAGTAGATCTCGGGTTACAAAGTCCTAGAAGTCGGTCAGTTTAAACAGTTTTCCTAAAAAAAATAAATAAATGTTCGTTGACTTCTTTTTATCCCAAGACCAAATTTGCATTTGAATATTGTCAACTTGAAAGGCTGTTTTCCTTGACACTGTCAAAATTCTAAACACACTAACTCATTTCAAACGGAAAGAAACATTTCAAGATACGTAGGTTCTTAACTTGCCACCCGTAAACAACAGAAAAACAAGGTATTATCAAGGGAGAAGATAATTGCGCTTCTTACGGACTAACTCAGTACGTCAAAGAGAATGTTAACGTTGAATAAGTAGACGAAAAAAAAAACTCTATCAAAGAGGCTTTCCAGATGGACTCGTGAAACAATTCAGTTCTTAGTGAGGTTCAATTGGAAATTACAAAGAGAGGCACTAAAGTTTAAACCAAAACAACAAAATGACAATTCATCGTTTGCCACCACTTAAAATTATAATCAGGTTGTACCGAAATTAAAAAGAATACCAAGAAACACGGTAAATTTAGCCAGACCGCAGACCTCTCCTGTTTTGTTAGGTTTGCTACATTATCCAGACCCAACAGGTTTCGCTCAAGCCTTAAAATACAAACCAATTTTATCCGTTCGTTAGAACATCTCAGTTTGCGACGACCGACGTCACCATTTTCACACATACATCAATTTTCAACTTCTTGCAGGCCCTAGCGCTCGTTCATATTCCACTGGCTTTATGTGCTGAAACATCAGTCACTTGTAGAACCCCAACTCCCTTGTCCTCCTGAACCAAACTCAGGGCCATTTTGTTTTTTATTACCTTGGCAAATGGTACAGGGTATAAATAAACTGTCAAATTACCTCCTGGTAAATTGATTACCCCAAAGGAATTGGCCTGTTGGCCTATCCACATGCCATCGAAAGTTTATTCAGGCCAAGCTAACGTACAAGGAAGTGTTCATTCTCGATATTTTTCTAGTCACTGTTTGCTCTGCGGATCATACTAAACACTTCGTCTTAATTTAAATGATCACATCATTGGGAGACGGCCTACACCTTCCCACATTAAACTAACAGAGGACGACAATAAGGAACCCACATAACTGTTCGAAAGGGCTTTTGTTAAGGAGGGAATTGATCTCAATTGGAATGAGCTGTTTCTTTCTCATGTTACAGTGAAAAAATTCATTGTTTTTGTCTGCTCGTGTTGCATATATAATTTCAAGTTGACACCCCAGGAGTCTAGAGTAGTTTTTGAAATCTTCCAATGCGTTCATACGTCTTGGGTAATCTTCGGTAGCCTTCGTAAGACCTTCGGGAGACTTAAATGTAGATCTAAAACATCTTCGTGGCAATTTGCTCACATGAAATCTTCGCTTTCTTTCGGCTAATAACAATTACTAATGCTTAAATATACAGAGTACGCAGAGTCGTCAAGTTTTTAAGCAGACCAAGTGTCTTTATTTCTTTTGTTTGCTGTTTCTTGCATTGTAATCTCTAAATCTTGAACCTTAGCTAATCAATTACAAGTACATGACGATAAGTCACGGTGTAATAGGAAACTGAGTTTTGTCTTAGAACGGCATTATCGGTGATCTATGACAACAACTCGTTGTTATGCCAGAGAGCGTCACATTTCGTTGACACCTGGTCGGGATAAGCTTTACCCGAAGAAACACACGCGCCTACAGTAGGAGCAAATGTGGTGGCAACGGTGCCTCGGCAGGCAAAGATAACGGCAGCTGTAACAGAGGTAGTGACAATGATGCAGTAGCCGCGGCCCTGGCCCTGTAGAAAGAAAAACACGATTTTGTTACTGCATTTGTGATGAATGGTCGCTTGAAAAAAGTAAAAGGCGGCAGGACCCCCCCCCCCCCTCCACACACACACACAAACACACAAACACAAGCCATTCATCGAGAGTTCAGTAGACAGAAGCTTCCATCTGAAATCCATTTTACACCGAAAAATGAAAAAAAAATACATACTAAGCAATAAAAAGTCGAAAGAGAACATTTATGCACTTTAGCCCCAGCATCATTTTTGTAAATTCTCCTTACTGGTCCCCTAAATTTTGTTGAGTAGTAGAGTTGAGAGAACTTGCACAAATGTCAAAACAGGAGCCCTGGTCATCTTCAGTGGTCATCGTATGTGTTATTACACGTTGTTTGCTGGTTTGTTGGTTTTTTTGTTTAGTCCCTTCATGTTTTTGTGTGAACAATGTGTTGCATTAAAATTGCACATGGTATGACGAGGAGAAATTTGATGTTGATCACCGAGGAATCGATTTTAATATTCAACAATTATTCACTGAAGCGGATGTGAACAGCAGATACTATGCCGAGTTTGAGTAGCCAATCGGAGTGAGCGAAAAACGTTATCCACTGGCTAAGTATATACTAATTTGTTTTGATTTTAATATTAAGCAATCGTCAAAACACGACTAGAACTGTAAAAATAACAACGATAAATTGCAGTGAGGCTTTTATTTTTCCTTCACTGTTTGATAATAGCAATTTAACTTTACAGGATTCTAGCCCTCTATTCGCAGTTTTTTCTTTTGTTTTGACATCTGTTTCAGTTGAAAGCGCTTTTGTTGCTGCCAATTAAATCGAAAGAGGTGCCGATTTCTAACTTTTGTGTCTGTAGACGAAATTCGAGAACCTGACCATTCAAACCAAAGTTACATATTGTTAAATTCTTTCTGGTGGTACTGTTTACCATACTGTACAAAACGGTTCTAACATTTGAGTCTGTGGATCAAAATCTAGAGAGTGACCACTCAATAGAAAGCTTCTACACAGAGTTTTTTCGGCGTACTATTTATCAGAGTATGCTGTGCAAGATGGTTGCAACGTTTGCGTCTGTGGATATAATCCTACAGCGTGACTATTGGTTAGCACGTTCCTGTTCCTGTTTACTTTGTGCTCGAAATGGTTCTAGATTTTGGGTGCGTGCACTAAAATCCTAATGCGCATCTTTATTTAAATGCAAGTTTGAGAGGAGCAATATCTCAGTGGTTTAGTGAGATTGGCATTGTGTCCACTGTTTAAAAATGCCTACCCTTTTTGGAGTGTAATAACTTTTTTGTGCTTTTTATTCCTGTTAAAATAATATCCATTACCTGGCCTTTTTGGTGGCATTGCTGATGGGCGCTGAGCGTCCTCTACGCCATTACTTTCTTCTGGCTCAACTTGGCCAATGTCCCCGCCTTTGAAAATGAAATCAGAGTTCCCAAAAAAATCAGATCTATCGTTTGCTTATTGCACTGCCACAAAACGTGTTCTCCTCCTACTAGCTTTTCTCACCTTCTTCAGGGATTTCGGCCGGGCCAGCGTCTTCAGCACTATCAGTTTCCTCTGGTCCATTCTCGTCCACGTCCTCTCCTTTGAAAGCAAAAGAATTAATCAGATTTGTTGTGTATCGCCACAAAATACTATAGTGTTTGCCAACCACACTCTCGCAAGACATGACGTCCAAGTAAACTCTTCTTTTTTTCACTTTATTAAACACATTTTTCTTACCTTCTTCAGGAGTTTCGGCCGGGGCAGCGTCTTCTGCACTGTCAATTTCTTCTGGTTGGTCCTTGTCCACATCTTCCCCTTTGGATGGAAAAAAATTGGTTTAATTAAGAATTGCAACTGACAGATATTATAACCTGCTGGGGCGCTCCTACCGTGACGCGAAATACCCAAATGGATGCCAGAATTTTTCGCTCTTAAAATGATAGTTCTTTATTTGACAGGTTATAATACAGAAGAGGAAATTAAGACATCATATAGATGGGTACATAAGGTAATGTACAATTTCAATTTGGCTTTTTTACACACTTGCCGAAGAGTGCGCATGGGCGTATTGTATTTTCCCTTCTTGTACTTTCATGTAAAACTGACATAAGTGTGTGCAATTGTATAACAGGAAAAGGCTATTAGCTATTTCCTAAGTTATAATGCGAGAACGAGAATACGATTGAAATAAGAAATGTTTTCTCTGACTGTAATCATTTGTGTAACTATGCTTGTCCCCCTTCGGCTAAGTATCAACCTGACTTTGTGTGTACTGCCAAAAAATGTCTGGTAACGCCTCTGAGTCCTGTTTTAAAACGTTTTTGGAACTACACTTTGCCACTCCCTCTTGCATGAGCTAAGGCTTCAGGACATTCATTCAAACAGTTTACCCTACCTTCTTCAAACATTTCGGCCAGGTCCTGTACGTCTGATAAGGAACGCTGCAGAGTATCAAAAATTAGAAACGTTAATAGATATGCATTTAACTGTAAAAATTATCACTTGCTGTTCAGCCCAGGGAACTCTTCCAGATCAGCAAACTCTTCATTACTCAGTTCTCTGAAGCTGGCAAGTAACTTTGTTTAGAGAGTGCAGCGAATATGTAGCGAACTAAATATCTAGAACACTGATCCGATTTCAAGGTGCGACATGCGATGCAGAGTCAATTGCTATTCTGTTTATTTTTATCATTTAAACTAAACTACAAAGTGAGCCAAATGAAAACCAACAAAACCCTCAAGTTTTGATATTTTAAAATATAGAGATCTAGAAGTGGAAAGCTGTATGATCTCGACCATGCAATTTACTAGCTAGAGGGTTTCACCTACAAATTAAATTGCACAGTTTAAACAACAGACTTCTAGCGCAAGTGTAAGGTTTGAATCCAATCCCAACGGAACTTTCATAGCTGATACTGAACTGATCTCTGCGCTAGCTACTGCACTGGTGACTAGCAAAAACTGGGAAACGAGAGTATTGCCTAACATGGGAGGAAAAAGGTCTTCGCTGCCTTAATTTATCACGCATTTTGAGTGTTTTCTAAACTACTGACTTCTTGCTAGTTTTGTTACGTTTCATCAAAAATTCCACTAACCTTTTGTACAGTTCCTGCTTGAGAGATAAAAATCATGGAAGCGACCATGAAAAGTGACAACGTACGTCAAACGAGCCATCGTGTGATAGTAAGTCTTTCGAGTCCTGATCTTCACTCCAGCAGAAACTTGAGAGAATGTTTCGAGGCTGAGAGAGCAGGCAGCATTAAACAAGTCTGAAACATGAATTCCTACACGATGTGTTTGATGAAGCGGTTAGTATTGGCGTGGAACATAAGTGGACACAATAAGAGTTTTCAGTAAAAGGTACTTCATGTGATTAAAGTCCTTACTCTATCTGATTAGATACGGTGAGAGCATGGGGCAATAACACGCGAAGAAAAAGTAAATCAAACTAAATAAAATAAAATAAATATGAATTGCTGTTTGGTTCTTTTGGGTACTTTTTAAAGTTAAAAATGACTGATTTTTGCTAAGCCAGTCACCTATCAACCTAATAGCGACAAAACGTGGGGTAGGCCATGGCAGGCCATGTTGTAGGCCATGGTGTAGGCCATGGCCTATCCTATGGCCTACCCGTGGTCAATTTCATAAAACAATTTACTCTTGAATCTCTTAAAATCCTCATCATAATCAAGCATTAATGTGAGGGAATTGCACCTATTAAAGCAAAAATACAAATAAGGTACATTTTGGCTCTAAAACATAAGAGTGAACCTTGTATATGAGTATTATTTGTGTGAAAATTATATTAGCTTTCATATCTATTGCTTGAAGAAGAACAATGTCAAGAAAGCCTACAGTGATGTCTCATGATTGTGATGGTACAAATTGCGTGACTTCATGAAGAATGTTGTTATGTTCAGTTGCTGGTAATTCTACTTGTTATGAAATATGGAATAAATAAATCAATCTATTTTAGTTTCAGTTCAGCCAGACGAACTAAAATGAAAATATTCAGTACACTGTACACAGATAACTACTGTCCGTAAAGCGAGCTGAGCTAGGTTAATTTTTATGGGAGCTAATGTCACTCGGGTCAGAAAAAAGTGTCCATTGCATTTGTCCGTATTAACACATAAAGCGGGCTAATGGAAGAAAAAAATGTCAGAGCCTTATGTCGAGACAAAATTATTGTCTGTAATAGCTGAAAGCGGACGTACGTACAGCGGGGTTCCAAGAATGTACTCTTACCGGTTCTTCTTCCTGCTCTCCATAGAGAAGAACATTTGCCAGCAGATACATGTACACGCTACGTACTGTTGTTTTCAACAAACATAGGGTGTTTTGCATTCGATGAAAACCATGGCCTTCTTTATGATAAATTGGGGAGGAATTTGTGACAACCCAAAAATACCTGAATAGGAAACTGCAGTGACAAACATTGAGTTACATTGCATTCAAAAGCCGGCAAACTCGTACTGTTGCAAAGTAAACAATTTGGCTGATGTGAAAAGGAAACTTTTGATCAACACATTACTGCAATTTCATGCAATAATTTTGAATGAACTAATAATAATTAAAGTTCCATCGGAATATGCTCCTGGTTTCGTAAGTCCTGATAGACGTGAGGTACATGTAAAAGCAGTTGGGGGGGGGGGGTACTTCATTATCTTACCTTAACAGGGATGTATGGCCTAATAAGGTATGGTTTTCACACGGTTTTGTCTTAAATGTGGGAAGGGTAAACTCAATTACCGCTAACAGCTCAACCACTCTATAAAGCTGTAAACAGATTTCTAAATTATCAACGTATTAAGATAAGAAACGGTTCATCCTTACCCTCATCTGTTCTGTCTTATACAGGGCCCGGGGGGTACTCCCTTATATGGCCTATACGGGGATGTGCCGCTGGACAGGGTATGGTTTTTGGCCTCTCTCTGTTCTAAACAGGTTATGTGATTTCATGCGAGTTTGTCCTAAACAGGGTAAATAATTTCGCACGAATCTATCCTAATTATAAACAGGGTATTGTGTGCCCTAAACAGGGTAATAAAATCGAGGTTGTTGTCCTCAACAGGGTATGTATTTTAGGCTTTTTTTGTCCTAAACAGGGTCCCAAATACGGGTCCAGACCCCCCCCGGGATACAGGGTGACAAAATCAGCGGTTTCTGTCTTAAATATGGTCAGGGTTTGACCCACCTCCCTACTCGAGCATCTGTTCAGTACCCCCCCCCCTACCCAAGGGAAAGCGGTTGTTTCTTTCAAAGTGGTTAAACTTTTTGATGACCGTTTTAAGAAATGCAGTAATTGTGCATGCACATGAAAGCTGCACGAAAAATTCTTTCGTCCGTAACAAATTTCTATGTAAATGGCATTGTAGTAAAAGACTCGAAAAAGGCATTCTTAGGAAAATTCACTACTAGTCGGCCAAAGGGGGGACCTTATTTTGTGGCTTAGGCCATTTTTTTTAGGTTTACAATCTGCTGTTTTTAGGAACTGTTTTTAGAAAATCGACCACCGGTAGGTCATAGCATAGGCCATTGCCTACACAATGGCCTACACCATGGCCTAGGCCATGGCCTACCCCACGTTTTGTCGCTACCACCTATAATACAATAATGTTCTTGAACGGTTTCAGTCAAGATTGAATTAGACGAACTTGGGCGGGAGTACTAGTCTTGAAACATACCTGTCCACTTTCCTGATATATGTATTTTAACTATACTATGAGAGGGTTAAAAAGAAGCAGAAAGAAATTGAGTTATTTTAGCGTGGTCTAATGGTTCGCCCATAGGACCTTCGTTCTGGAGGTCGACGGTAGTATTTGGGCCTCATGAGTCTGATGTGTCGTTTTATTTTCCTATATAAACATGATCTAGGTTGTCTCTTTCCACCCTTCTATCCAAGATGGTGTATAAATGGTACCAGCAAAACGTCAAACCTAATGCCAAAGGGTATCTCTGCAATGGACCAGCATCCCCCCGTGCAGGGTAAAATAGGATGAGAGTCGCTTTATGCCTGTCTGTACACATAAGCTGGGTCAAGCTTTCAGTTGTGGCCCTCTTTTTCAGTGTTATATGAATATTGATCAATAACGCACTTCTGTCATTTATTTGGCATCGTCAGCCCACATCTTTGTCATAACGGTGGATGAACTTCGGTACGTGAACATATCTTATGAAACATTCTTCTAATAACATATTTCAAGTGTGCTTTGTTCTTTTTTGCCAAACTTGGCTACTATGTTGCACTGTCCAGAGAACCTACTAGATATACTTTGGTACACAATTCCTGTTCAGTTCATGTATGTTTTATTTTACAAAGAAAAACGGATTTTATTCCTTGGAAATGTTCTTGAGTAGAAAAAAGATTGAACAATGCCACAAGAAAAATTATTCGAAATAGGCATTCGTGTGAGTATTCCGTTCTATTTCTGCACTATCAAACACTTGAGAACATGTCAAATTTCGCTCAGAGAATATCAGTGATCTCATTGAAAAACATTTATTATCGTGCGAAACATTTATACGTATCAATATCTATTGTACTTGGATATTTTGAGCTTGAAGTAAATGGAATACTTAAACTCTAAAATTAGCTGTTTTAACTTGCACGTCTTTGCCAAAATCACAAATGATGTGTAAGAACGAACACCCACTAAAAGATAGAACAAGGGAAAACACACTTCAGTTAATAGGTATCAGGTTATGTTTTTGCAAAGCAGTGATGGCATACCAGGGAAAGTAAAATTTCTTTTGGCAATAAATTGTGATTGTTGTTTACATAACATTATATTGTTCTTGATATTTGTAGACACCAATGGAAAATAAGTTGTTTTATCGAGAGCTGTTTCCTTTTGAGACATCATGCTGTACTGTGCTCAAACGACACTACCAAATTGCACCTATTGCACTCCCTCGAAAACTTGCATGAGGCTTTCTGAAAAGTCAAGTTATCCTAACCATATGGTACATTAGAGATCGAGGAATTATTTGATGAGAAATTACGCCTCAAAGTGTGCCAAAAGCCGTTTCTCACACAAGCAAGATGCACCTAGATAGCGAATTTTCAGTTTAAAAGTGACAGTTGTTATATAGAAATGCAAAGAAACAGAGAACAGTACACATCATTTTGTTGATCTTTCTTCTACAAAAGCCATATGGCACAAGCAGCTTATGAAAAGTAGTTTGTTAATAAACGGGAAAAATGTAAACCCACTCGATATTTTCCGGCCGTTTTCTTTATTGTCTGAGACACGCTTCCGTAACTAGCTTTCACAAGTTTAGCGCTGGCAGCTCAATAAAGTCCCAGATGTGTCGCTGCACTATTGGCAATGCAAGAGCAGAGATTAATAGAAAGCTCATAGCGTTAGGCTTCTATGTTAAACATCTGACAACCATTAATAGGAAATATTTGCACAAAAAATTTGGCTACTGGAGTAAGAAATGGATTACGAAAGGGTGTTTGAGTTGGCCTGATAAGCACTGCAACTATGTTCCCTGAAAAAATAAATAAATGAATGTTCTATATCATTTATTGATTTGAAAAATCTTCTGCAAGTCCATTGCTTTTGTTGTAGTTTTCATTCATATCACTGACAAATTGAGGCCAGCAAATTTTAAAAATTGAAACTAGGTTTTCATAATTAATGGATTAAGTGAATTTAATGGCAAGCAATATTATCTTTTAATTACCTTCGAAGCTCATATAACTTTTTTGAAATGTATTTGCTCACTCGTGAGCTATTCAGAAGTGGCCCCAAATGATTTTGCATCAAATTTGACAAGGATATCAGATGAATGCCTGAACTGTAAAAATTAAGCGAAAAAGCATCACCGGGAATAAAATAATTGTTAGCTTATAATGCTTTTCTTGAGGAATGACTGACCTAGGGGAAACTAAAGAAACTGACTAGGTCAGGGCCCTGAGTTCCAGTGTGGACCCTTGAAAGCGTTTGTGCGGATATCCTTTACAACACAGATTTTTTCATACTTTTGCTACAGTCAGATAATGAGTTACCTATGTCAGAAATGCAAAACAAAATTATGGGGTCACCGACTTCGTTTTCGAAATTTTGACAAATC
This sequence comes from Siderastrea radians, assembly GCA_964017195.1. Lineage (NCBI taxonomy): Eukaryota > Metazoa > Cnidaria > Anthozoa > Scleractinia > Rhizangiidae > Siderastrea > Siderastrea radians. Next base: position 18,464,211 of record OZ024899.1, read on the forward strand.
GGTCCTTGTAACTCGACATGGCCTCAGTTGTTGTTAGTTGAAAATATTAAAAATGATTCGCTGAGACCCACTTTCTCAGTTAAATTTCATTTAAGTGGGTCTGTCAAGTAAATAAATTTGACCCGGTGTCATCAGTCCTTTCAGTTAAACTCAACCTTTGAAATGGGCTTTTGCCAACACCGTACAGCTAAAATAATAGCGGAATTCGATGAAGCGTGGTCAGAAAAGTTGAAAAAAAAATCAGACTTCCACAACACAGATTTTCTTCATTTTTTCATGAAACGTAGATAATCGATAAAGAAAGTGATCTGTCTATAGAAAATCTGAGATCACCGCACATTTAAGAGAGTTAAATCCGTGCATGGATATTAAAATGCCTACTAGCCATATATCTCTACATTTCTTCAACAGCGCACGCTTTCGATGCATGACGTTGGCATGACATGGGGACGTGGATTGCGTGCTCAGTAAGGATGCGCATAAACAATTAGCGCAAACGTTCTTAAATCTTATTAAATTAAGATGAAACAGAGAGTGAAAGAGAGGAAAACATGAAAAAAAATTTCTTAAAGTGTGCATCTACTGGCTTTGTGTGCTAAGGTATCAGTCATCCCCTACTACCCTGCCCAGCCAATCTTTCCGTTTATTAATAGGTTGGCAAATGTTCCATTGTGAGTACAAACAAGTGTTGAAATTCTTGATTCTCGGTATAGTAAAATAAAAGCCACATTCTTGGAGCCTATTAACATACCATGGAAAGTAACTTCAGGCCATATAAGGCACAGGGAAGTGTTATTAATCTATACTGTTCTAGCTATGTTCCGTTTTATGAACCTCGTCATCTCTTTATGTCCCTCCTTAGGCCGAGTTTAACACAATGAATGGTTTGAACCAGGAGTCATATCTGATAAGTGGGAGATGTATGATCATCCGGGTGAGTGCAGTCCTGAGAACGACTGTTTGAGGTGACATTGACTGATTTCGACAACCTTCATTAGATCATGTGCGAGGGCGTGTTGCGAGTGTGCGCCGAGGGCGAGTTGCTAAAGGCAAATCGATTTTGGTGTGAAACCAGCTTTAAATATCTGATCTCCCCCCAGGCAATGGTAATTTTTTCATGCAACCCCAAAATGGATACCAAAATTTCTTGTGCACCCTCTTCCCTAACTTCTTTCCTGCTTATACACCAATCATTTCCTCGGTTGTTGTTTGTCGGTTCTTATCTTACATTTTCCATGTACAAATGCCTGAAACATCTGCACAAGACACAAACGTATGGAAAACTGAAAACAGCTCAATCAAGTTTAAAACTCACAAATACAATACAGAATTCATATCTGGCAAAACGTTTGATACTGCAATAAAAAACAAAGTGTGTGCATCATTTTTGAACCTGATTTTACGATTCTTGAATAAAGTTTAAGTCTATGTCTATGCTTATCATGCGAAATTGCCGAAAAAATTCCCGGAAAGCCAGGAGGCCGACAACACAAGGCATTGTAGCAGCCAAAAGAAAGAAGCGAAGGCGAGATCTTGATCAAACCGTTTAGAGGGGTCCGGGGGCACGCTCCCCCGGGTAATTTTTTATATTTGGTTCTTCTAAATTGGCTAGAATGCATCTTAAACTGCCACGCACTATGACATTTATTACTTTATACTCGCTACGAAGGAACCAAATTTCTAAAGCTAAAGCTATCGTGCCTTAAATCTCTGGCATTAAACTGACGTCATCATATTACAAGATGAAAACAAAAGGGTTCAAATTTGACGCACCCCCTTTCTGTCTTAGCTTCACTCAGTGACCCCACCCCCTTTCGTTAAACGTGAAATCGAGTGAACTCCCCAAAATCCAGCACCCCCCCCCCCCCCACCCAGGCGATGAATAATTACCGGTCCCTTGCATATCAAGCTATAATTAAAAGAGAAGCCACACTTGTAGGACGTAAAAATCACAAGGTCGTCAAACGCCCTGAGTTATACCAGTCTGTGACGCCCGGGAAAGGCAATAATGTCCCAATAATGACTGGAAGGGGGGTGCTGTGGTACTGTTTTATTTATGCTGAGCAATGTTATGTGACTTTTTATCTCTTGATCGAGTCCGCAAATGAAATCCTAATGTGCGACTACTCAAGTGAAAGAGCACGATTACCTTGTAAATGCTGTGTTTAACATGCTGCACAGAAAGGTTCTAACGTCGAGCCTGCAGCGTGATTAATCTTCAAATGAACGTTATCAAGTAGTACTTTCTAGCGATGATGTTTTTACGCCGCGCAGCTGTGGACGGCCTTTCGTAAAATAATAAATTTGATCATTCAGATGAACGCTGTATGCAGCAGTATCTTCTGTGGCGTGTTGTACCGTGTACCAGATCGAAGAAAAAGGCAATTCAGGATTATTCGCGTACTGTTTGATTATTGATATTTCGGGAAAAAAAAAGGTTGGGATGAAAACAGGTAATTCTGTAAGTTTAAAGTGGTACAGAGCCCCTAAAACAAAATTCGCTCACAAATTAATGGGAGATACCTCACCACGCCTTTGATTTGTGTTCTCGACACTTCTAGCTGAAAAGCAAAGTCTCCAGCTTGCTTTACTACACGGTGCTTTAGGCTACCAGTGACGCTTTGACGATAGCCAAAACAAATCTTGTGTGAAACGGAAATGAACTACTCGGCTCAACTCGTTTAGAAGGTGCAAGCAAAACCTTTGAGATTAATTTAATATATTTCCTAACAGCCTCGTAAAAAATCAAAATGGCTTCAGCATTGTCAGCTAGTTTAATCAAAAATAATGAAAATCGCCCTTTTCCGTCCTTTTCACCGGATTTGGCATTTTATTGGAAGATTTGGTTGTTTCATGCTCAAAAGTGGATTTCACTAAAAAAATTGGGTACTTTGCTTGACAATTTGTGTGGGAAAATGTCCGCAAAATATCAACTCTTATTGGGGATCCTAAGACACAGGGGTCTAAATTTGGAGTCTGCTAGGCAAGTGAAGGCGCAACATTATAATGCGGGGTTAGTACTGAATTTCGCACGCACTTAGTTCTATACATTTTCCAAGTGAAAAGAATCAATTGTGTTTACAGCAGTATCCGACAAAGTTATGCTGAGTTGGAAACGAGCAGAGAGCTAACCCCACCATGCTAGCAGTTTTGCAGGCCGTTTTAAGTGATCAATGGAGACGAGCTAAAACTCTTAAGAAAGCTAATAAGTGAAATGATACGTAGAGAAGCATGTTGTGTTGCAAACCAAGTGGCTTTATTTCCTTTCATTCAATGTTGCTTACATTGTTAAAATGATTTCAAACTAAGATCCCAGGGAGCCAGGTACTAGACCAGTGACCAAATGATCATTGGAAGAGCTGACTTTAACCACATCCTACGTAGACAGCGAATTGAAAATATATACCAAAAAGCTTTACATGACGTTGCCACTTGGTTGGGTCAGTGCATGGACCCAATCAGCACTTCTAACGGGAACGTGTGGTATCGAATTTCCCTGCGCATTCCCCTGAGACCTTACGAGCAACAAAGTTTATTGAATTTGTTGATTAAAGTCAATTTGTGGGATAGTGTGCCAACGGTGGGATAGTGACATAATAAAAAAAAGTCCCCAGAACTCAACAAAAGACAAGCGTGCTAAACCTTTTCATTTTGTTAGATGTCCATGTTGTAGTTTATTTTTGGATTAGTTTTAAATTTTATTATCCATTGTTTTTCTTTTGTTTGAGAGTAATGTCATTTATGGTGATAAGTGTAAGACAAAGGAAAGTAAGAATATTATTGAACCTAAGGCAAATGTGAAGCACGATTTTTTTTTGTCTATCTTCGGCCAGAAAACCTGTGAAACCAGGATTTTGCAGTGCAATACATAATTTTACTGTGTAATACCGTGGCATATTTTGCGCGTTCTCTTGACCTTATATGGTAAAATGGTGCAAGAGTGGAATAATAAAGAGGGTTATTGAGAGAAGATTGTCCCGTATCACGGCTTTCAGCTAACGAGACTTTTCGACAAGAAATGGTTTTCATGACACGCTTTCAATCAAGTTCCTCTTATTTTTTAAAACGTTTAGGGGAAAAGTAGAAATTAAACTATGGATCTCTTTTTACGAAGAAAAGTATCTGAATTTATTATTATTAAGATGACGACCGATGACAATCGATATAATCGATGAAAATTGATGAAAATCGATGAAAATGGATACTCACAATGTTTACGATCCTCGATTTTCATTGATTTCCGATATCAATCGGTTAATTGCTATTGATTAATATCGATTACGATCGATCTTTATCGATTATCGGATTTCATTGATTGGACAGGCAGGGCAATTTACAGAGATTTTACGCTGCCCCGCTTGTGTCAATTTACAGAGATTTCACAATGCCCTGCTTGCGTCAATTTACAGAGATTTCATAATGCCCTGCTTGTGTTGATTAACAGAGATTTTATGAAGCCCTGTTTGCATCAATTTACAGAGATTTTATGATGCCCTGTTTGCGTCAATTTACAGAGATTTACGATGCCTCGCTTGTGTCAATTTACAGAGATTTCACAGTGCCATGCTTGCGTCAATTTACAGAAATTTCATAATGCCCTGTTTGTGTCAATTTACAGAGATTTTATGCGTCAGTTTACAGAGATTTCCTTTTGAAAATTCAGTGCAGCTTTTTTTACGGACATTTTAGACGGTAAAGTAACTAAAGAAAATTATTGTAAATGTTAGATTTACAAGCTATCTTCAGAGATTTTGTAAAGTTTGTAATTTTTTTATTTTTGCGGCTTATTTCAGCAGTTAAAATTTACAATCATTTTATAAAGATTCTAGAAAGAAGACAATACGAAAACTGTATGAAATGTCTGCAAAAGTGATTTTACAAACATTTTGTATTCCATTTGAAAAAGTAGGCAAGATTTGAACTCTTATAAAATGTCTGTAAATTTAGGATTTATAGACATTTCATTAAGTCTGTAAGTGGTCCAGATTTTCCAGTACACTCTCTATTCAAACCTACTGAATAGAGAGATTCGTCAATAGGCTGTCTAAACAAATGTTTTGGCCTGTATGTCTGCAGGCCTGTTTGTGTCCGGCGAGCATCATTGCAAATCACCCGCGACTAATAATAATATGCATTTATAGCGCGCAAATTCAACATAGGTTTCCAAATGCCGTTACAAATATGAATTAAAAAATTAGATAAAATAACAGATTAAAAAATAAAATAAAATGTAAATTAAAAAACAAAGTGCTTTGGCCTCGTGGTGTCTAGAGGTGTGCGAAAAATTATGACTCGCGTCATTTCAACGCCTCGCTCGCGCGAATGAACGTTCTATTCTTTGCAAAAATAATCATTTAAATTTGGATCCGTTTTGATTGATCAAAAGTTATAGAAAGTAACTTTGATTTCAACTCATTCAGTAGCTAAAAATTTCTTTAGAGACATCATTTCAAGGGGAACGAGACACCCCCAAGGCTTCAATAAGTCACGACTAAGATACTTTTAAATTATAGTTTAAATGTTAGGACCGCTTAGCAATGTCTAATTGCGGTGACGAGCGTACTATTGATTGCGTAGGAGGAGTTTGAAATACATTAGTTTCCCCGGGGGAAATTCAAAGTCGTCCTGTTCTTTTGTTGTACAAGTGATTTAGCAGAGAAGAGCCTGAGAAGTCAGTAGGAAAATTACAAAGTTAAATTTTTGAATCATTTTGAATCGTTCTTTTCTGCTGAAAACTGGCAGTGAGGTTTGTTAGACTACAAAGAAACAAACCCATATGCTAACTCTGAAAAAGAGCGATCTTTCAATAAAAAACTCAACTTCAAATTATTTCCCCATACAAAAAAATGCTTGAAAATAAGGTTTTTGTTTTCAAGAAAAATTTCCAACAGGTTTCACTAGTGGTATGAGCCCGGGAAAAATCTCATTTTCGTCCTAAAGATCTTATCTACAAAAGCCATATGCTAACTTAAACGAAACCAACGTAGTTAGCCCGCAAACTCGCCTAACGTGCGTGCTAGTAGCCGGTTTGAGGCCATTTTCTCTTTTGTCTGACCGTCTGGTATCCTGAATGGATTTTAATTTTCACGCGGGCAACTTAAAAAGGACCTGGATGTGTCGTCTCATTCTGGGCGATGGATTTAATATGAAATTTGTCATGGTTATCAAATGAATGCCTGAACTGTAAACGAATAGGAGCATCGAGAATATTTAAAATCATTGTAAGCTTATAGTGCGTTTTTAAAGCATGATTGTCTAGCTGGGAGAAACTAAAGAAACTGACCTGGCTAGGACCCTAAGTTCCAGTGTTGACCCTTGAGAAGCCAAAAGTTAGACCAAAAATATAACATTTAAGAGAGCGTGTCCACAAAAATCGAACATCGAGCGGCAAACTTAAAAATTTCCAAATCGCTCAAACTTGGGCTGTTAGTAGTCCATATTGAGTTATTCTGCGCTATGTGTTTCATTTCTCGAATACTTTTTTTCTTCCGGCAGAAATTAGCGAGGTAAAATTCATGGTCAGACAAGAGAAAATTCGGCTTCAAAATTAGCCTTTTTTAAAGCAAGCTGCTCGCTTACAATTTAAAGCCAGAAGACATCCACTTGTTATCAACTTATTCTACAACCTTTGCTGAATTTCTTTGGTTATTTGCATTGCGATTGAACAGAACTAAGACACTAAGACAGACTTAGTCCAATACTCACCACTTGTTCAAGTCGTGAAAGTGGTGATTCAACTCGTACCAGTCGTACGAGTCTTAAAACGATGGTTACAGGTGGTTCGATTTGTTCAAGTTGTGATATGGTATTTTTCAGTAAAATAAAGTGTCGCTGCATCTCATTAAGGCAGGGACCCACTCAACTCGCACGAGTTGTACGACTCGTTCAAGTGGTGAAACTGCATCTCATTAAGAAAGGCAGGGGCCCAGTCAACTCATATGAGTCGTTCAACTCGTTCAAGTGGTGAAACTGCATCTCATTAAGAAAGGCAGGGGCTCGGTCAACTCGTACGAGTCGCCACTATGCCTCGCTCTTTCAGTGTATGACCCCAAAACATTCGCTGCATGAAACAAACCGAACACCAAGCTCATGCGCAGTTACGCGGGTACACGAAATACAAGACGATAACATGTCTATTACTTGTTCTATAAGCGTTGCGCAAATTGATTACAGAGTTCTAAAAGCGAACTGTTATATGGATGACTCCTTCTATTGAAGCCTTGTGAAACTGTCCAAAGGAAGATAACTATAATTTTGCGTCGTTATTTAAGCTACGTACGAAGCAAGCGAGAAACACGAAAGACATATTTCTCGTTCTATAAGCGTCGCGCAAATTGATAATAGGTTCGAAGCGAGATAGAAGGCGGTAATGTGTCTATTACTCGTTCTATAAGCGTCCCGCAAACTGATAATAGATTCTGAAAGCGAACACGAAATAGAAGACGATAACATGTCTATTACTCGTTCTATAACCGTTGCACAAACTGAGTACAGAGTTGTAAAAGCGAACTGTTATGTCAATTACTGCTTCTATTGAAGCATTGTGAGACTGGCCAAGGGAAGGCAACTTTGATTTTGCCTCTTTATTTAAGCGCATGTACGAAGCGAGCATGATACACGAAAGAAAAGACGGTGATATATTTATTGCTTATTTCACCCCAAACTCAGAGTGAAGCGTACTGACTGAAAATAGTCAAAGTGTCCTTAATGACATGCAACTCCCAAAATTACTTTATGGTCGTATGATAGGCTAGAGAAGACAAGAGTCTTGAAATAATTAGTTTACGCAATTGCTCAAAGGATAATACAGGTCATTGTACCCACCTGTCATTTTCTGAAGTAACCACAGAGAGCGAACTTACACTCGCTAGAGTTGGTGTTTTCAGTGAGGAGGAGACTTCATCTCAAAAATTGGACACTATTTGCCCATATCACAGGCGTGAACTCGAGCTTGCCAAACATGGAGCAAACAGAAAAGCAGATCGGGGAGTCTCGAAAATGATATCCGAACGAATCTTTAAGACGAACGGAACGTTTGTCCGAGTTCGATCAGGTGAGTGCAGATTCAAAGGAAAACAATTTTTATTTCGGAACTGAATACCTTTCTTATGACAGTCAGAGGAAATGCTAGAAAAAAAAGGTAACAGGCCACTTAACAGACATGCTTCATTGCGATAAACAACGACTAGGAGTAATTTAAAGGCTGTGACATTTATTGACAGGTAAGATATTTTCTTTTTAAACGTTGTTTCCTGGCTAATACTTGATACGTAATCATAATTATTGACATCCTCCAGATTGCAGAATACCCCACAGTTCATTTGCATCTCATTGAATAACAATGATGCCTATTGTTTTTCAACCCATTTTACAAAGGTTCCGACACGTCACGCCGGAGCTTAGGGGAATTTCTATTCTTTTAGAGAGTTTGTTCCTTATAAACGAAACTTGACCTCTTATTTGAATAAAAAGGAAAAAACTGCCTCAAACTTTTAAAATGTTTCAAGAAATGCCTTTCCTTATTTAAGGAAAGGAGGGGAGTTTATTTGAGCCACATCTCCCTGATCTCATCTTTTATATAATTTGGAATTCGCTTTAAGGGTTTTTTCTCGCAAGGAAAAGATGCGCAGAGACTGCAATTTTCAATGCAAACGTCATTTGGATATGTTTGATCCGGACGTGCTGGGGGTCTATTTGATCTGAAAGTGACATTTGTGCTATTTGGACTGTTAGGCATTTGTCGAGACTGCAGAAGCAGTGTTTTGGAAGGCCCAGTAGCTAGTGATGACGGTATTGCAAGTACTGGTATGGAGGAGGGAGCAGCATGCGCCATCCCCATAACAGCTGTAGAGTCACTCTTACGCACACTTGCCAGTGTTACCGTGTTATGGACAATAATCCAAAGAAAACTGTAGTTAACTGTAGTTAAGTCAGCGTACCAGAAGTGGTCGTCGTTTTACTTGTACTGAAAAGCATATTTATTATTATTTTTGGCATTAAGTGGATCCTGACAACGAACTGTCTTGTGCAACACCAGCTCATTCATCTTTTTACGCCAGAAACACCACACAGTATCTATAAAACACCAGAGAGCTCGGACGATTGTAGTGACGAGACCACACCCTCAGGTGCCAGTAGAGACAAACTGAACAATTTATTATCGAGCAGAGATATCAGTCCCATCAGATCTAAACTAAATACAGCGTGGCATTTAACCAAAGAGAGGACAAAGCGCCATTACACTTGGAAAGTGCGCCAAGCCGTCCATGCAGTAATCGAAGAAATTGCACCAGGGGAGGGAGGACTTAGTGTCATCAAGGGGTACAGCACTTCAGTTTCAACTTGACACAGAAGATCATGCGGACACGACACTCATTGAGGCCCTCACTGAATGCTACAACAATACGGACCACTGGAGCACACGTCGACAAATCCTCTCTATTTTGGCTGACAAAGTTAGTTAAGGTGCTAAAGAGATGCATCCCGGACCTGACATGCTATAAATTCAGCATTGCTAGACACCACCAGCTCCTCCATGGGCGTGGAGCAGTGATGCCGAATGTGCAGGACGCACGAATGTATGTGGCGCCAGGACAACTAAGCCACTTTTTTAAACTTATTACCAGTGGGCACATCATCCAGGGCCTCCTGTTTGGAGAAAAAAAACTGAGGTTATCCTCCAATGAGGAATTGACTATACTGATCGTCATAAAAACTGTCATTCTGGCACAGATTATTTCTCAATACGAGAAGCTATGCAGTGAGGAAGGCTTCAAACCGATGGGACGCAGTACTCTCTACAGATGTCCTGCGTGTCTGCTTGGCCTCTGTTCAGAAATCTTTACAGGGCCTAGACTATGTCGCCTCGCAGGGGGCCAAGGCATTCGAGGAGTTGGAATTTGCCGCTGAAAAAATAGGCGATAACTGCGAGTTGGCTCTGTCTTGAGCCAAAGGACAAAAAAAACAGCGGCTAAAAGTAGCGAAGCGTTACCACAAGGGAGAGCCAAGTATAGCCAAGATAAGAGACTTGACATATGCAATAATAATTAAGGTAACATATCAAAAACAGGACTTAATAGAAACAGTTAATTTATATATAATACAACATTGGCTTGCTATGATATGATTTTTATCTACTTATGTTGCTATAGTCCTGACAAAACACTTACCAGCTGTGTGAAAAGGCCGGACATAAGAAATAAAAGGCAGTGCATCAAAGGTAGGGCTTATGTAAGGAAAAAGTTCAGCAATTAATAATATATTTCCTTGTTTGATTTCATTCTCAGGTTCACGTTTCCGAGAGTGCTACTGTCCCTGATCACTCCTGACGATCCAGAATACACTTCGACTTGTGGCCACGTACCCTCATAGCGACAGCTGAGACTGGTGTCTGCTTCTTTCGTCCGTGGTGAGAGAGATTGAAGAAGGTTCAGAGAGAGCCGTTTGCTCGGACATCGAGAAAGAAGAACTGAAGTTCGTTACCTCACAGGCCAAACAGAGTATTGGGTAAAGCCCATCAGCTGCGGTCTACAAACCAGGATGAGTGCAGAATAGACGTCTTTCGTGGCCTCAGTGCCTCTTCCATTCTGTTAGTGCTTGACTGGGCTATGAAATTTTTACCCCGCAAGTTCCGGGAAAGCCGATCTGATTGGTACAGTAAAAAGGGAAAACCGTGGCATATAGCAGTGGCGATTAGAAACAGCAATGGAGAACATTTGGAGATGATGACATTCGTCAATGTGTTTGAGAGTGTTACCTCTCGAGCCAGCAGCCCAGTGTTAGTCGTACTCGATGATGTATTCAGTCAGCTCAAGACTGTTATGTCAGAACTGTAGACCATCTATATTAGAAACGATAATGCTGGATGTTATCATTGCGCACAGACCCTGGTCACAGCCCCTACGATTGGCAAAAGTCACGGCCTTCAGATCTCACGGATTGATTTCCCTGAGACACAAGGAGGGAGAGGCGCGTGCGATCGCAAGGCAGCCAAGGTTAAGTCACACATGGTGGCATACCTGAACTCCGGACACGACATCCAGACCGCTACACAGATGCAGGAAGCCATCGAGACTTTTTTAAGGGGGAGGGGGGTGGGGGTGAGCGTGAAGGTGTGCAGTCCTCCTGGCGATCCACCAAGCAAGAACATCCACAAGTGGGAAAAAGGCGAGCTATATAAACAACGTCTTGTACTGCGATGGCGGAATAAGAACATAGAAAGCCTACAACGCTGGCCCTGGGAAACTAATACCGTGGACAAAGTTCGATGGACCAAAAGAATGAGAGCTGGTGACGATGGAGGTCAGGCCCTCCATCAACCTGAAGGCCAGTTCTAGCTTCGTACCCGTACGTCCCAGATGAACCAGCGGCCAGCATCCAGCGACAGACAGACGAAAGTTTCGACAGTGATGCCATGTCCATGTCCACTGTCAACAGCTCCCGATTTTTTACGTGCCCAGAAGAGGGATGCGTCAAGACGTTAAGGCGGCACTCATCCCTTGTAAAACACCTGGACTGCGGAATGCACAAACGTACCCTAGAGCAAGAAACACTGTATGATAAGGCTATGATAGAATACGAGACTAAACTGGACTGTGGAGCAAGCAAAGCTCCAACAGTGATAGAGGCAAGTGGACCATCACTACCAACCGGACCTACTCTCATGATGGGATGGGGCACTGAAAGCGATACAGTCATGTTGCACCAACTTCACTGACAAGCAAACGCAGTACCTTAATGCCAATCTCCGAATTGGAGAAAGAACAGGCCGAGCCGACTGATGTTTCTAGAGCCACGAGGACAGCAAAAGATAGCAACGGGGAGAGACTATTTGACTACGACGATTGCCTTAGGAGCCAGCAAGTTAGCAGTTACTGCCTTGCTGCTAAGCGAAGTGCGGAGGTAGGCCATCCTGATAGCGAGGAAGAAACTCCCGGAAAAGACATTCACAGCGTGGTGAGGGACAAGGTTTTGTCTGGCGTGAGCATTCAACATTCAAGCTTTTAGACTTGAAACATCTGAAATTAAAGTAAGGCGGAAAAAGCCATTCATGGACTTGCTTTCAAGGCTGGTGCAGGGCTGCAGTTGCAATGCCAACGAGCACTCATAGTATGGACGGTACATGCTATTGGTGTGTGTTACGGTTTAAGACTTTTATGTTTTCCCGATCTAAAAAGGAGAGGTTGGGGGGGGGGGGGGTTGTTGTGTATGACCCATATCATGGCAAGGCAACTTGTTTTGCAACTGCAGAGGTCTGTTTCATTCAACCCTATTCAGACCGGGGGGGCGGGCAATTGTGCCTGCACTGACTTTGGACGCTTATAACATTTTTCATAAGCAAGCTAAACCCACTAAACTTGGTGACTTTTCCTAAAATTCATCTGGCAACAATTTGGCATAGCAAATGCTTGTCCATCAAGTTTGACGTTACCATGACAACCACTTTTGACAAGCAGTTTTTTCAGAATTTTAATTTTTCACCTTTTCATTGAAAATTATAACTTTTCTGAAGTAAGTTTTACATTTTTAAATCATTTTCTTGTTTTTTCATTGATTTCGGTTAGTTTTTGGTCAATTTTGGCAATTTTCAAAGCTTCTGGAAAAATCAAGAAATCCAAGATGGTGGATCCAAGAATGGCCGCCGTTTTAGAACCTGACGTAATTGTTACATAATATGACGTCATCAGCTGATGTTGTGGGCCTCAAAGGAAACAATTTTGGACATCCTATCTGCTCTCCAAGTTTCGTTGTCATAGCTACAATATTCGCGGAGTTAAGAGGTGGGGGCCGGATCAGCCCCCCCCCCCCCCCGTCCCAGAAGACCAAAAAAAGCCCGGTCTAAATAGGGATAAGGACGGTGCCTCCTTTTGTTACTGTGCATACGTTCTGCGCATCTCGGGATATTCTCGTTTCTTAAGGAATTTGCCCATTAATACAACAATATTTTGCGAGGTTTATGAATATGTGGAAAAAGCAGATCTTAGCAAGGGCTATCATAATCCAAAAAGAAAATTGGAGGTAACCACGCATTTTTTCAGAGATAACTATATCATTCCCTGAAAAAGGAGCTCAGCTAGCAAGTTGGTTTGTTCTGACAATGTATGGAAGATAACTAAATTGTCTAATGCTTAATACGAAACAGTTTTTCTAGGGAAATTAAAGTTAAAGCATATTGGGCTTTGACCTCAAACGTTTGTGTTTGCTTGGATTCATTAATTTCCCATTTTCATTTTGAATTTGCCAATTCCTTTTCCCAGGCTCCATCGGTTTCTTTCCTATATATCCCGCATTGCAAGAGAAAATGACTAAAATGTATCTCATCCTTTTCGTGAGATTCACAGAAGAAACTTTTAAATCACACGGAGTATAGAGTATATTGCCGTATGATATGAAGTACCGCTAGGGATCAAAAAGTGTACAGCACGTTGAAAAGAAGTTTAAAAAAGGTTCTGCTAGATCTGACCAAGGAAGTTAAAATTTTTATGCTGAAAACACCAGCATCAAATCGCCGTGATGAGGGGTGCCATTTATACATTTCCAGTTGGCAACAAATTTTCAGTTTCGGTGCTGGAATCATACACACATTAAGCAAATGAAAGAGCACTATACATTGCAATAATGACTTTCTATCCCATTTAATTTGTAGATAACCCCTTATAACAAGACGTGATATGGAAATTAGTTCTCAACACGGGAGATTGTTTAACTAAGCCTGAATGCTAGAAAAAGAAGAAAACTGTATGAGATGATGGTCAAATAGGACAGATTTATCTATAATTTTTTAAAGGCAACTACAGTTCACAGAATGACTGCACTCAGGCAAAATGATTAGCCTTACATCATTTATACTATATTTCACAGGTTTTACAAGAGGAAAATAATATGTGGTTTACAGATCTTAAGCAAGCTGTACTGAGCGTTTGAAAAATCTCCCGTAGTTTTATATGGTAAAATACAACTGTATAAGGTGTCAAGAGCACGCTTTTGTCGCGGTGTACTTAAAAAAGGATTTGAAATGTACCTTTTAAACTAAAGATTACTCAAATAGGTGCTTAGGGAACGTTAAGTCACGCAATCCACTTGGAAGATGTGCTACGGTCACGTTGTGTCACGCAATCCACTTGTCATGTGTATCGTTTTTTGTGCTACTTCCTCCAGGTTTAGCGCTCTTTCACGGAGTAAAATTTGATTTCCCCACAAAAAAAATTAATACCATTCAAAGGGCTATTTATTCTTCAGTTTTATTTCTAAATTTCGTTTCATTTGTGGTAAAGGTAGTAGGGTTAATTATTTTTTCAATTTAGGCAGTCAATTCTGTCGAGAAACAGGGGGGGATTTTTTCATGCCTGTCTCACTGTCTCAATTATTTTCAATCGTGATGCAAATCATAAAATAAAACCAGGAAAGGTTGTACAATAGTTTGATAACATATGGATGTCTTCTCGTTTTCAATTTAAGGGGAGCAGTTTGATTGAAAATGGCTTATTTTCAAGCCGAATTGTCTGACCATGAATTTTATTCTCGTCAATTTCTGCCGAGAGAAAATAGTGTTCGAGAAATGAACCACATAGCGACGAATAACTCAATATGGACTACCAACAGCCCAAGTTTGAGCGATTTTGAATTTTCACACTTTTGCCGCTATTTCTCATTTCATTTGATTCTTACAGACATTCAAGAATTGGACGTTGCAACGAATTTTACGATTTTTTGTTTCAGTTCCTAATCTTACAATTTTTCGTAATATTACGATTTTCGTTTCAAAGTAGCGAGATAAATAAATGTTACGTTTTTAGCGATTTTTCGCTTCAGACTGCAGGATTTACAAATTTAGCGCTTTTAGCGATTCTTCGTTAGCCTCAAGGATTTTTCGCTGTTTTGCGATTTTTTGGCCGTCTTTTGTCTTGCTAATTGCCTTAATGGCAACAGAGGCTTGCCAGCTACCAGATTTTACAAAATTTGCGAAATTCTGCAGCCTCAACGATTCTTTTACGGTTTTTTGCAGTCTTTTGTCTTGCTAATTGTCTCAGAGAAAACATGAACCTTTGAATATTTCTCGTTGTAAATGCTTCTTTTATGTATTTCTGATATCTCATAAGTTTTTTCTTTTTTGACATTTGCCAATTTACCAGTTTTCCTAACAATCATAATATTTATAATTTTTGCAATTCGTATTGGGCCCTTCTGATATCAGGAGGGCTTTTGTAAGGCTTTCTCGGTATCTTTGAGAATTTTTGCAGTTTTTGTAATTCTCATTGGATCCCTCAGAGATCTTGAAAAGTGAACAAAATTTGCAGCTCTTGTTGAGAGCCTTTGACATGTTTGACGCTTTATTGGTATGTTTGCGAATTTTCGCAGTTTTTGTAATTCTCGTAAAAGTTGCAGTTCTTTTTGGGTGTCTCTGACATCTTCCAAAGCATCTTCTTGTCTTAACGACTTTTTTGCAGTTTTTGTAGTTCTCGTTCGGTCCTCAGAGATCTTTTTGATTAATCACAATTTTTGTAATTCTTATAATTTTCGTAAAATTCGCAGTTCTCGGTGCGCCCGTTGGACATGTTTGAGGCTTTCTTGGTCGCTTGCGAATTTTTGCAGTTTTAGTAATTCTCGTAATTTTCGTAAAACTCCTTGTTCTCGTCGGGCGTCTCTGACATCTCCCAAGGCATTCTTCGTGCCTCAGCGATCTTTTGGAGTTTTCGTAATTCTCGTTGGGTCCCTCTGAGATCTCTGCGAATTTTCGAATTTATTGCAATTCTCGTAATTTTCGTAAAATTCGCAGTTCTCGTTGGGACCCTCTGACGTGTTGAGGCTTTTTTGGTATGCTTGCGAACTTTCGCAGTTTTCGTAATTTTCGTAAGAGAGTTAAATCCTTGACATAGCTCGTGCAACGGCATGTTCTGCTTGATATTAGGGATCATAGTATGACAAAAAGGACCCCAACCATCCAGAAAAGGTCTAGGGATGACTTTTACAAATTAAAGTTTTTGCATCGGCAGTTTAATGAACAGTGTAGAGTTCAAGTTTATTACCGTTTAAACTGAGGTTAATGAACCTTGAGATCTACTATGCCCAATCTGTACACAGAGGTGCTACAGTATTCATTACAAAGTACCTTTATTCTATGTCAAACAATGTCAATCGTTTCAATGAGCTCCTGCATTGTTAAGTAACTGTAGACATCCAGTCCAAAGTGCAAGAATAGCAGCATCAATTGCTACCTGTTTGTAGTACAAGGCAGCTGTACTACATTCCTAGGCAAAGTCCACAGTAATTTACCTTGCATTTACTAGGTTCTACAAAGGTTCCATTCACGCTATCACATGTTCACCATGCACATGTGCTCCCCTAAAACCGATATCCACCGCCTTTCTCAGCCTATTCCTTCAGGGCTTTGGTTCTGTCACAACTGCTTTTCCCTCACAACCCCCCCCCCCCTTTTCTGTTTGGAACTTTTGTCTTGCTCGGTTATAAATAAAAAAAAGGATATACATTATTTCAGAGGGTGACACCTAACAGTGTACCATGCCGTAGGTATGGCCCTATACAGCTACTATAAAAGGAGCTTTAGATGTAACAACTCTATATGTATGGTTTACTAAAAAACAGCAACAACCTTTTATAGGCTTACACTTATAATTGCTACATATAAATCTTCCAAAGGATGCACATGTAAAGCAATTCATATATACATAGGTTCACAGTGAAAAAGACTTTGGACTCTTATTTACTCTAACTTTTCATTTGCTTAGTATACATAAGGACTTTGTATTGTTCAAGTGACATCTATTTCTATATATATTACCTTAACATAAACTGAATGGCCCTGTAACATAGTTTTCCTGTCCTAGCTTGAAATAAACATTTGTGGCAGGGAAGTACAACCCTTGGCTACACTTTACCCCACAGTAAGGTTTAGCCCTTGGAGACAGGTCCGGAAACATATCCATTACAGGGTGTGGAAAACCCGGTCCCACCTCATCTGTGCTTCACCCAGGAGGGCCCCCTCCTGGTTCCCCTTAGTTCCCAGTGACTAGGGGATACGGGCCTCGCCCTACTGGAGACTGATCAGGAGCTCTGTCCAGGGTGGCTACTCCCGGTACCACCCGATCTTGTCCCCCACCAGGAGAGCTCCTCTCCTGGTCCCCCAACCCTAAGAGTACTGCGCTTCCCTGCCACCCAAAATTTGCCCATTACTCTCGTGTTGTGTCTTTTATTTATATTATTGCTGCCAAACCAACTCTCTATCGAAAAAGGGTTCATTGACGGGGGTTTTTAACACTTTGAAAAAATAATGACAGTAATTAAGAACAAGCATAATTAAGCTATTTATTATGTTAGCCGTTCATGTTGTGTTATATTTTTGGTTTTGTCTTTGTCTTTCTTTTGTTTGTGATTATATAATTTGTGCTGGTAAGTATAAGACAAAGGAAAAAAAGGAATACTAAACCAAGGGAAATTTGTAACACAACATCCATTCCCTGAACATTAACTCGTAAACTGTACCCTGCAAGGACTGATCAAACGACGTAAAAAAAGCATTGCCCTAAGGCAACGCAGATCTTAACACAACACCACAGTCAACAAGACCCGGCATGATAAGCGCTCATAACTAGAAGGCAGATACGGACAACGTTGTTTCGCTCTTATTGGAGCTCGTCAGCGTATCGTAGCCACCAACACAATGAGAGTTAGTGAGAAATCACCTATCTCATAAATGCAGTAACTAGATCCATTCCAGAAAGAGCTAGAAATCAAATGATTTCCGGGCACAAACACGTACTGCGCGTTTATGGCCTAAAAATGATATGATCTTAACTTAAACGTGCCGAATGCTGTGGTGAAACGAACGAGGGATGGCCAATACCATCCTCTATGTACAATAAAACAAAGTGCAAGATGGTCGGATCAATCCAGATTAACCGTTTAAAATGAACAATGACAGAATTTTCTGCACACGGTTTTTGCAAATAATTCTGTCATTAAATCGTAGCTAATCGATTTTGATGAAGGTTTGACACTATTCTTGAAAAGGTGGATCAGGTTTGTATATAGACAAAGACTCTAGACAGCAAACTAGAGCAAATAGTTTGTAGGTAAAGTGAAGGATTCCAAGGATGGAAGTGGATCCCTTGGACCGGGCAGTTAAATCTGCCACTGAATACAGAGTTGTAGTGTGAGGACCCATGAATCTTTCAGAATCGTTTGATGACTTTTAGATTCTTTTGGAAAAAATGTTGAGGGGGGAGAAGGATGTATTTGCACTGGGTTGATAAGTAATAGATGGACGCTAGGATAGCCTACTTCAGGGTCATGGCCTCTTGCCTTTTTTCACCCCGAAGTGCTCCAGCGTAATGTAGGAGCTTCTTACAAAGTGAAGAATTCTTATTTTAGTTTTCTTTTTCCTACCTTCTTCTGAGTTGGC
The DNA here is from genome assembly GCA_964017195.1 of Siderastrea radians. Classification (NCBI taxonomy): domain Eukaryota; kingdom Metazoa; phylum Cnidaria; class Anthozoa; order Scleractinia; family Rhizangiidae; genus Siderastrea; species Siderastrea radians. The sequence goes on from OZ024899.1 coordinate 18,482,629, forward strand.
TTCTCCTGGATCACTCATTTGGTCGGCGTCTTTTTGGTCAATTTCAGTGACTCGGTAAATTGAATGATTTGCACACAGATCTGCCATCTCGTCGCTCAGAATCCAGCGGTCGTTAAGCTTGCCGACAATCTTCAATTTCTCTAAGGTCTGAGGTGTCAGTGTCGTTTCGGCAGTCCACCTAAGGGAAGATTAAAAAAATGAGAAAGTCTTTACTTGAAAAGGTGTGTAGAACGGACAGTAGGAAGTGACGACAAAATGATATTTGTTGCCAGAAGGGAAATAAGTGGTTTTAAGCTGAGTGTGACGTATTTAGTTAATATCCTCCCAGCTCCCGGTAAGGGGGGCATTCCCGCCATCCAGGACTTCATTTCTTAGGTTCTTAAGTCATGCAAGCGAGAGAAGAGTCCTTTTCACTCGCTGTTCCAAGCACGTCAAGAGAAATTTGTATGGCCATGTTTTTATGGCTACAGCGAGTGGATTGCTTTTCTTGGAACTACCTTTTACGGCTCCAAACACCGGAATTTTAACAACTTCAGCATGATAAGTGCTTGATTGTTCGATAGCTTACTGTTCACTTACTGCTTTGGTATCATTTGATTGTTCGGTTCATTTTAGCCTTACACATTGCCTATGAAAAGGAAGCCCTAATTCTTCCAGGATAAGCGTTTTCCACGCTACAGTGGAGTTTATTTATCAATTATTCACTGATTTTAGATCGAGTGAGAGGCAATTGCTATTCGATTTTCGAAGTATTTGGCGTGAACCCTGGTACCATGTTGTGCCAGTGACCAGGCGCCACGTGCACGATCTCCGTTGTATTTCATGGCTTCTACACCGTTTTAGTTATAAGTACTACTGGCATATTGGCACTCTCCTTCCTTACAATAGACTGAGCATTATTTTAAACAGTTACCGATTTACTAATCCGACTACGAATAAAAAAAATTATATGATGGTATTAATTTAATGATTTGGGTCACAGTACTCTAAAGATTTACCGAGGAGCGATTCTCTGTGCCTCCGTTCCAAGCAAGTCAAGAGAAATTTTCCCTCCCTCCCTCCCTCTCGATATTTTTGTTATTGGATGGCGGGTGTGCCCTCACCTTTGCTGGGTTAATATACTGTAAATTGGGTTTTACCAACTTTCTGTGCTTTATTTCAATAAACGGCCACGCCTGAGGCCAAAATTTATCCCATACAGATGTTTCGTTATTTTTGTCCCAGCAAACAGAGCTCACCTATATAAAACAACACCTTGCCAACAATCATGTGGACAAGGAACATGATGCATAAAAGCAAATTATTCCTGACGATCAAGATTTATAGCATTTAAATCAGGCAGCCTTTTAGAGTTTAGTACAAAGTTAAAAATCCAAGTGAGTTTTGCTGGTGTAAAATTGGTTATGAAAGCGAACCAGGTTAATCTTGCAAGATCGAAGATGTGTTGCAAGATGATTAGATCTGTTGTAAGATGTGCAAGCAGTTTAACATTCTACACACAGATTTAGTTAGGGGTCAAAATAACATAGGAGTCGATTTATTTTGTTATCGATTACGTAACGAGTATGTAGAAAGATTTTAGCCGCAGTTTTATTTATTTATTTCCTTTATTTCTAATTGGTGTCCCCCATTAGCTGTAGAGCTTAATAACGTCGACACTGAAATGAAGTTGATATTAATAGATAACGTATAATTATCTTTAAAATTTCTACAGCGTTAAGTTTTCAGCCCATATCTAGCTCACACGGTTTTTCATTGAGAATCCAAAGCCTTAGATTCAAATTTTGGTAATGCAAATCGCCCCTAATACCTATGTAGCGAATAAGTTGTAGGCCCAAGAAAATGCCAGTCCTATTTTTATTTGACAGTATGACTACAATACGCTGCTCTCACCATTTTTTGCAGGTCTGCTGGTCTTGGGGCATTTCCAATGGAGTCTTTCAGAAAGCAGAAGGAATGAATGAAATAAAAAAGAAAGAAAGAAAAAAGAAAGAAACAGAAAGGAAGAAAGAAAGAAAGAAAGAACGAAAGAAAGAAAGAAAGAAAGAAAGAAGGAAAGAAAGAAAGAAATGAAATGGACGATGGATGGATGGATGGATGGATGGATGGATGGATGGATGGATGGATGGGTGGATGGGTGGATGGAGGGATGGATGGATGGATGGATGGATGGATGGATGGATGGATGGATGGATGGATGGATGGATGGATGGATGGATAAATAAACAAATGTACTCAGTTTCAAAATGAAGAACGTAACAACTCCACCCGGCAACATAACATGACAAAAAATTAGGCAGTGGGTTATGTATTAAATAAGCACAATATGTACACCTCTCGGAAGCAGCAGTTGGGTGCTGATAGTGCAGCTCGTATCCATACCACAAGGCTTGAAGAGAGGTTTTTTTCTCACCTTCCTGAACTTGAAGCACAGAAACAGGGCCGTGACATTTTCCTTTGAATCAAAGAAGATCTTGCCCTTGCATTAAACAAAGCTTTCAAAGAGGACTGCGACGACGAAGCAATTCATCTCAGCAAAGCCGCAAGAGTCATCCTAAAAAGATATGCTTCAGCTCAAAAGTGGTTTTAATGGCTTCTTCGAATCAGGTTGCCAAATTTAGGCTGTGCTACCATCACTGCTTGCCTTAGTCAACATGATTCTCTATGGTCCCAATATTCAAACACAAGCCTCTGATGCAAAATCACAAGCAAGCCTAAGTATTGCTCAGCTCATGCAATATAACAGTTTTGTACGTCGCCGGGGTGACCTTAAAAGAAATCGCCATAGTACCGCTAGGGAGACACCACTTTCTATCAACATCGGGATGGCTTTGCATGCAAAAACTCGCAGCCGTGATCTTGTTGATTGGCTTCACGATCTGGGCTTGTGCGTGTCATATGACAGAGTTCTCGCTATATCGTCAAGTTTGGGTAACGCTGTTTGCCATCAGTATCATCGAGACAATGTTACGTGTCTCCCAAGTCTTCGGAAGAACATATCTACATTGTCAGCTGTGGATAACATAGACCTCAATCCCAGCTCTACTGCAGCCAGCGAATCTTTCCATGAAACTGGCATATCACTTTTTCAGCAGCCCACTGTCCAACATCCAGGCGTTATTCGAGGTAGAGTGCCCTTGAACAAGCGTCTTCTACAAATACAAAGTCTTTTGATGAGCCACCAGAGTCCTTACTCGAGTTCCTCCTGTAGTACTTCCCAACAACTAACCCCTCCCCCCCGTGCCTGTAGCGTAAAGTGAAATAAGAAGAGATGATCAGGATGTCACGAGAGTTATTGGAGAAGAATTGAAATGGCTCGAGAATGTCAACGAAGCAGTTTGTAATGATGGAGAGCTAGCCGGTTTGCCTAGAAATAACAGCATTTCACGGTCAGCGTATCATTCCAGTCAAAGTGGACAAGAAGAGAGACATCATGAGCGTGCTATATCCTCGCTACTTCCACTTTTCCCACATCAAACGAAGTCAGCGGCAATGATATGCATACTTCGGATATAATTAACAAATGTGTGGATCACCTTAACCCGGGGCAGAAACTAGTAGTAGCCATGGATTAGCCACTGTACACAGTGGCCAAGCAGATTCAATGAAACTATCCAGACAAGTAAGGCGAGAAAGAATTTGTTATCATATTTGGGGGGTTCATATGGAAATGGCCTTACTAAAAGCAATCGGTGGATGGTTGGAGGGAAGTGGATAGACTGCAGCCCTAACTGAAGCCAACGTCGCCTCTCCAGGCACAGCAGACTCGTTTCTGAAGGCTGCAAGTGTCACCCGTACACGACGCGCCCACCAGGTGACAGCATGTAGTCTCTATGTGCTTCTGGCTAAGCATACTAGGCGCTACTTAAGGAAAGTCTCGAGTCTGAAAGAGATATTGCGTCATTCAACAACTGGCAATTGACGAAAACAGCTACTGTTCCTCAGTTCCTTTTTTGGTACAATACGCTTCAGCTGGAACTTTTGTCACTAACGTTTGTCAGGTCTCACCGAGAGGGCAACGTTCAGCTTTACTTTTCAGCATTGTCCAAGATAGCTCCCTGGTTCTTTACTTTGGACGACACAAATTTTGCTCGCTGGTTACTGGTCCACCTACTCGATATGTCTGCTCTGAAGGATGTTGCACCAGATGTTGTCTCACAGTTCGAAGAGGGGAAGTTTGTTGTGCACAAGACCTCGAGGAATTTTTCAGGAATACCCATTGATCAAGCTCATGAAAAAAAGACAATGCTATGGTTAAAGGAGATGGCAGAGCTGTGGGGTCAACTGAGAATGCCCGTCCTCTGCCTACCTGGATGGTGTCTGGGCCAGAGGTGTCAAGAATCATCAACGAGTTTGAAACCAGTATGACAACGGACTCCAGGCAGGAGTAGTCAAGTACAAAGCATCACGAAGACACAAGGAGTTAGCAAACTCTCTTAAGTAGAGATGGTCGTGCATTTACCAAAATGATTGAAGAAATGGGGAACCCTTCATCGAGGAGAGTGAAGATCTTTTAGTCCTGGATACTAAAGAGATAACGGCGTCGGGTGCAGCCAAGAAATTGCGCAAGGCAGAAAAGGTCGGAGTGGAACAGTATGAATCTTTCATATCTGAACGCTTGGTGCAGAGCAACAAGTCATTGTATGACCCGATAAAAGGGACCAATCTCTGTGTTTTAGTGGTCCAACACCAAAGATGTCATCTAAAACCAAGCAGGAGCTATCGTCAGTTAAGAACGATCGCTAACTGTTCTCTGGACTGTATATTTCACGTCAGACAAGAGAAGAAATCCAGATGAGTTTTTCCAACACGAGAATCAAGGTTCCCCGCCATCACTCTCATGCAATGGTAGATTACGCCTTCCCCCTAAGAAGTCAGAGCTGACATCTTTCGCCATTTTGAGTGCTCTATTGCACAGCACGCTTTAATTTCCCCAAACAAAAGTTTAATAATATATAGATTTAGCCAAGCCTAAAAGCGGAACTCCAATTATTATTTATTTATTATTATTTATTTTATTTATTATTATTTTATTTATTTATTTATTATTATTATTATTATTATTATTATTATTATTATTATCATTATAATTATTATTTCAAGTGGTACCTGACAGCAATATTATATTTTAGGTAATTATTAGTAAATACACTCTCATCAAATTAGAATGTGCATACCTGCCAACCTTATAAAATCAGAAATAGGGACCACCCCCCATGCTCACCCCAGTCCTGGGGTAGTGCTTTGCCCCCACTGCCCCCCAACACTGATCAGGATCTAGGTTGCTTTAAGGTTTTTGCATTATTTTTAAAAAATATTGCCTGTACTGTACTGTCTTAGCATTAGAATTCTCAGGTGTTGTTTAATGGTCTCAAGCACCACATGTATTGCACAAAACGACAGGATGTAGAAAAGTCATTGAAGACCCGTCTTTAACAATCCAGTTCCAAATTGTCATTTTTTCCTTGAAAATCGGAATGTCCCGATTGTTTTAGGTTTTGAAACTCAAAAATCGGGACAATTAATGGGGACGGATGGCAGGTATGAACCTGTTTTACAAAATTCTAAATAAGCCCCAGTTTCAGGTTGTAAACTTAAATATTGGGCACAATAATTATTTTTGTTCACCTTACCTCGGCCTTTTCTCTGCCACAAGTCTACGGTTTAATTCATTTACATTATTGCAGAGTTGTCAAATTGTACAGACAAGGTACTAATTGAAAAATACCTCCACCTCATTCAGTGGTTTGACAGATAAGTTGTGTGGTATAGAGCGAGGAAAAATGCGAGCAATGAGTACCGGTAAAATGTCCTTGACCATTATCTGTAAAACCACTGAATGATATTTATTATTCCACTACAATATTTGCCTATCATTTTAAATGATTTATTCAATGAGTGATTTGAAACCGGGACACTACAGTGCAATACGCTTTCTACAGTGCAATGCACTCTCATACTCTCGTGTATGTGTTTTCTCCTTATATGATAAACTGATGCTATAGTGGAATAATAATGTACCTTGTTTACTCTTATTGATGCCCAGGGACTATTATATTAAAATCAATCTCTTTAAGTACCCATCAGTCCTGAATCAACCACTCAACCACTTAGTTGATAAATCGGTCAATCAGTCAATAAAAAAATTTGTGACTAACAGTGTTGCCAACACGAATAACAAATGGTCCAGTAACCACTTATAAGTGACTTTGATGCACAGATTATGACTCACTATGTTACTACCCCTGACTGTGATGGTAGTAAATCTTGTGATTTAATTTGTTTTTGGTTTGATCATTAGCCTTTACACTGCATCTGATGTCACCAATGAGCAATGTTACTGATTGCCATAATCTGGTAGCAAAGACAAACAAAAAGAACGCCTCTTCATAAATCATTTCAGGATAGTCTGAAACCTGTCATGTAATGAACTGACAAAAGGGGATCAGACTGTGGTGAATCCATCATTTGAAATAGTTTTCCCTGGCAAGTGAATTCAGTCAGATAACTCCGAATCATCATTCCTGGGAAGTTAGTTGTGTGTGTGCGTGTGTGTGTGTGTGTGTGGGGGGGGGAGGGGGGAGTAGGGTTACTCCCAAATAAATGCTACTCGTGTATGGATGTGTTAATTACTGAGGGAACATAAAGTGTATGTGGATACAGTCAAACTAATCACCAACATCAAAATTTGCAAAAAAAAACCAAAAATATAAATTAAACTTTATTTCAAAACTGCTCTTAAAATTTTTTATTTCAATTGATAATGTCTGCCTGGGAACATACATGTAGCTAAGAGTACAAATTTATTAACCAAATCCTTACAATAAACTGCCATATTTTTTCTGACATCAGGTTGATGGAATAAAAACCTGTATGGAAAACAAAGCAGAGTAAATGTTTAATTATCTCAGTTGCCAAAAGTAAGCCCATGGCTTTAGGGAGGTTCTAAGGATATTTGCGCAATTTTTTTATGCGCATCAATACTGCGCACACAATTCACAACATTGGCATTATGTCATGCCGCGTCATGCACTGAGCATGCACGCTCGCATGAAAAACTACCCCAAATGTTTTAAGACACTGTAAACTGCCGCTTATAAGCCCTAGGGTGATACAACTTTGTAAAGGGTTTTGGGTGGGCTTATAAATGGAGGGGCTTATATCCGGGGGGGCTTATAAGCGGAGTAAGAAAAACGTTACGAAATGAGCCACAGCAGTGTTGATCGGAATACATTTTTAATGTACCAGTTTGTAATTAACCTTTGAAATGTCATAATAAGTCAAATTCATTTCCATTTTAACAACAAAATCAAAACTGCAACAACACGAACATAACCGGAACATAACAAAACAGAAGCTCAGAGTTAATCTTTGCAGTTTTCTGTGAGAGTGCTTAATATTAAAGAAACAGGGAAAACTAGAGCAGTGCTTATATCCGGGGGGGGGCTTATTACCGGATGTATTTTTTGTTTACAGGTGGATGGGCCTATAGCCGGGGGGGGGGGGGGCTTGTAAGTAGGCGGGCTTATAAGTGGCAGTTTACAGTATTTGTTTTGAGTTTTAAGCATGTGCATTTAAACAAGTGGCATTGAAACATTCCAAGTGGACAAAAGGTAAACTGTATTTTTAGAGATGGTTGGTCTCATGTAAATACTTATGCCAGTCTGAATTTCAGACTGCACCAGAAATTGCACCAGTCTGAGTTTACAGTGCTTTAATGAAATCAGGGTTTTACTGCCGCTGGGTATCTGAGGATGTTGTTAAACATTCTTGAGAGCTGCTCAACTTTAGTCTGAGGGGGTGTTTGCATGACACCAGTTCATTGTATGCTTTTCATTCTGATACAAGTTCACCCCAGTTCCCTCTTGCTTCTCTGTATTTGTTACATGATTACAGCACAAAATCTCATAACAGTGCGAGCCATACCTGGGTGAGTTCATACCGGTATCATGTTAACATGGTGTAACTATTTGATTCATTCTGCATTAAGTTAATTAACCATATAGCCATCCAGATAAATCTCACATCACCATGGAAAAAGGATTTTGTAACTTGATGAAGGGAGATTCTTAACTACAGATCTCGCATTGTTCCTAGGGGATTTTTGTGGATGGTATTCTGTCATACGCTGTTTTCAGCATTTCGTGCCGCTATATTGGTGAAATAATGAAGAACATCTGAATTCCACAACTGAACATTGCGCGTGCATAGCTACTGCCAGTCCCCAACCGCACATTAAAAAGAAAATCAGTAAAACTAAGAGGAAACTAGTAAGTTCCGATTTTTTGGCGAATCGCCCCACCCTTCTTTACAATCCGAAGCATGCAATTACTGTTTTTACAAAGAATAGAAGAAGTACAGCACAAAAATGTATAAACTAAGATATGTGCTTGGCCATCATAACTTTTATATTCATAATAAAGCAAATCTCTAGAAACTGTTGCTTCAAATTTTGCATCCTCTAAATCTATATATTTGAATGATTTTAAAACTGTTTAATTATGTTTGACTGGGTTCAGAAATTGAATGGAATCAAACACAGCTGTATATATAGGCATATTTTTGGTTAATAATTATTGTGTTCAATTACCGAACCCAAATTTACCCAATGACTGCACTCAATCCAGTTCAATTTACTGAACAGTTAGATACGTAAGCTGGGCTAATTATATAACTGATATCTTCCACGTACCTTAACTTCACTGTAAGAAAATGCTGCATCACTGATCACTGCTGGCATATATGCCTAGAATGGAAAAAAAAGGATCAGTGAAAAAAAAAACACAAAACAAAACAAATTCAGGGCTAAAAATTGGCAGTCGCCCAGTCGCCAGTGGCGATTTAAAACTGACCAGGGCCACTAAAAGTCAAGGCTTAAATGCCTGATAAAGGACTGCAAATAAAAGTTACACTGTAGTTACAATTCAAATAAATTAGACTTTCATTGGAGCATCTCTGTTTTATTTCCCCTCCTCAACTCTAAGTTCATCAATTGAAGAAAATTTTCAGTTCTTGGAGTGCAAATTCGTGAGAGCGAGCGCCTGGCAAATTACTTTCATCCTTAAAATAATATTAACTTTATTGTTTTTCTTTTGACAACATCAAATATGTAACATACATTATTAAAGCATTCACAACGCAATTTTTGACCAATGTGACATTAATGAACAGAAAGAATGGGTGAACAGAATAGTAATTATACTCAATGTCAATTATTAAGGGAGTCGTCATTCACTTTGCTAGCATAATGTCACTTCCAGCTTTGAAATGTTGTTGCCAAAGCTATACTTTGCTTTACTTTTGTGATCCACCTGATTCATGAGACGTACAAGTGCCTACTGTTGGAAATTTTTGCATCCCGGCACCCGTGAAAGTGTTCTTCTTTCCAGCTTTTGTGGAATCCTGACAAATGATTAATAAATCATCGCCTGAACCCCTCATTTGCAGCTATCCAAACACGTTTAACCATTTGTCTAAAAAGTGGTTATGTCTTCCACCCTTTGCACGGTTCATTGCTATAATACAGGTAAGGTAAAGCACTTGAACATCGATCGATTGAATGAGCAACAAAATGGCAGGACCTCATTTAAGTTTACTGGATGTTCAATCATCTCCAGTCTCCTTTGCTTAACTCAGTAAAAAGCCAGTTGCAATTAATCAAACATGTTCTAACTAATCCCAGCAGACAATTGTCAGTTAAACAAGCCAGATTGCCTTTAGGAAGCAAAAACACATCAGTACAAATATGTCAATTGCATAAAAAAAATCCTTTGCTTACATCTGGATCCCCCCCCCCCCCCTTGGGAATACAGTGGTTTTTGAGAAAACCAAACAATGCATGCAGTATTTATTTGAACTTTCTAAAACATGAACATTCCATTATAAGTGACAAATAGTAAGAAGCACTTTCCACAATGCAGTGCTTTTATTTCATACATGTAGGTTAACTGAGATCGAAAAAAATGGCAAATTGCAGTCGCCTTCTGAACTAATGCATGGTTCAATTTTGCCTGTTACCATCCCCCCACCGGGCAACCCCGGGGACAAGTCCAGCCCTCGAGTCCGGGGGTGGGGAATTGTTTGAAGTGGTCTTGTCCTGGGGGTAGAAGAGTGGGGCAAATCGAAAATAACTTCTTGTTGTTCTTGTAAAGTACGTCACTTCTCAGTTGATATGACAGCCCCAGACCGCGTGGAGAAGATTGCCTATTTCCAGTGAAAATCTCTAGTATTTGTAGCAGACTGTTTAGAGAAGAATAATATCTCAAAATTAAAATCTGTGTTTGACAGTATGTTTATCATAAATTGTTGGACGAATGTGCATTTGATGCGTACTCGAATGAATGGTGGTCATCACAAACAAAGAAATATTTCTTCAGTGTGTTTATATTTATAATAAGACGACTTAAATAGACTCTATATAAAAACGGATGCACAGCTTTATGTTAAACAGAGATCTCAGTCCAGTGTTCTTATGAAACAAGCTAAGAAAAACTCCCTTAAATGCTGCCATCAATTTGTTCATGGGCCTCTTGTGCGTATGCGCTATATTTAGAATAAAACATGGCGAAGAAAATTTCTTTACTTGCCAGCTGTATGCCAGTGCAGGTAGAGTTTTTTCTTCAGTTTTCTGTTCATGTTTTTATTATATTATGCATGTAGTGTCCTTCGTTCAATAAACTCTAGAAAAGCGTTTAAGTTCTTGTCAAAACGTCTGGTTTTGCTATTGTATGGAAATCAATATCGTCATTTAGGTTTTGTACACAAAACAACGTATTTGTGGTCGATGAGGAGTCCCGGGGTTGGGGAATCGTCTCTTTCTGTGTGCCCGGGGGTGGGGAATAGACTGCCAAGTGAGAAAAAAAAAATGCAAATCCCCGGGGGTAGGCCCGGGAAGGGGGGGATGGTAACAGGTAGAATTGAACCATGCATAATATTGAGTGATAAACAAAATTAATTCACACATAAGCTTAACTTGAGCTTAAGTGAAGCCAAATAAAATTATTGAAATTCAAGCAAACAATTCATTAGTGATAAACAAAATTAATTCACACATAAGCTTAAGTCTTGAGCTTAAGTGGAGCCCAATAAAATTATTGAAATTCAAGCAAACAATTCATAAGTGATAAACACAATTAATTCACACATAAGCTTAAGTCTTGAGCTTAAGTGAAGCCCAATAACATTATTGAAATTCAAGCAAACAATTCAGAAGTGATAAACACAATTAATTCACACATAAGCTTATTGGTCTTGAGCTTAAGTGAAGCCAAATGAAATTATTGAAATTCAAGCAAACAATTCAGAAATCAGAATAAGGGTCAAAAAATATTTAAGACCTACTTCAGTAGATACATAAGCTCAAATGAGGATGTGCTTTTTCATCGATTCGTTACTTGCATGGATTTTGGTAGGGGTTTTGCCGAGGATATTGTAAACAATGACTGGATTCAGAGTTAAAAAGAACGAGGCATATATCAATGATGTCCTGTTTTGTTATTCTTTTGTTTAGTCAATGAGTTAACATCTTGACGATTCGCGTTGGTACTTGTTTTCGCCTTTTACTTCACTGCATGCTTTCATAAGCTGTTTTCTCCTTTGCCTGGCTACACTTTGCTCCGTGAAAACAAAACACACTGGTATTCTTCAAAGCTGAGAAAAGCGGGTTATCGTCGTAAAAGTAAATAACTGGAAATATTATATTTATGACCAAAGCCAAGACAACTTTCTCTTTGTTCGAGATAACGGGGAATTGGAAATGAGCCAGTTGAGTTGAGATAAATAAAAGCGAATTTCCCATACCGTAATATTCTGTGAAATGATTGAAAAATTCCGAGAAACTCACCCGGGAAACTCAGCAAGCAGGTCTTCACGCTGGTTCAGTTAAAGCATCGGGCCAAAGCAATCCATATTTCTCCTCTCAATAAAGACATCCATATTCCACTTAATAGGCATTTAGGACCGGCAGTCGAGTTTCTTTAGCCTATCTTTTCATTTCTAACGTTGAAAAGGTATTGTGTCCTCGTTCTCAGCCACGCGCGCGGCCAGATTGCGAAATCTTGTAACATGATACCATCACCTTTGCACTACCCGCTCAAATTGCGTTCCCTTTTTTCGTTTTGTTTTGGTTTGTTTCTTTTCCTCTTTTTTTCACTTTCTATGAGTAGTATTAAATGACATACCGTAAAAGGTGCGGTGTTTAAGTTTTGACGAAAAGTTCACTTTTGTAACAGTGCATTTTTTTTTTTGTTAAACAAACTTTGCTAAAGCACGGAGATTGATTTTAACTGAACACCTTGTAACTTCATGCTGTCCTTGGCGTAAATTTCTTCTCCGTTCTCGATTACGACTTCCTTCCCCTTGATGATCTGTAGAATAAAATACAAAAACGTAGACGTAAATTATTCGGTGGTACAAAATTATTTCCAATCACAAATAGATAAAAATCAAGAAAACTGTACCCGACATGTTTACAGTTCTCTGTCGGCGTCTCTCAGTTTTCCTCTGGCGTTGTTCTTCAGTACCGTTCCGTCTTATTTCTAGTTGCTTTTATCTCTCTGCTGTACTGTTCCTTCGTCTTTTTCGTTTTCGTTTCTGCTCTGCTTGACCGGGTGCTTGACGCTGTTCTTCAGTGGCGTTTCTCCTTCTTTTCCGTTGTTGTTCTCTATCTCCGTCTCTTTTCCTTCGTCTCTGCTCTTCCAGCGAAAATTGCCTCATGTAAGAATGTCATGAAATGCGACGTACGTACGTACGTATGTATGTATGTATGTATGTACGGCGCACGCGCCCGCGAGCCATTCCGCTTGCCATGACCATAAAAAATTACCAGCACGCCTTTAAGTATGACTATGGGGCTCCACTCCCGCGGCCTACGGCCGCGGAGGAGTTCCGCTATCAACTGAAAGGCCGTTTCTTCCTTGGTTTTATTTTTAAATTTCCCTCTGTTTGAAGTAAAGTTAGTACGGTAAATTATAGAGAAACAGGGGGGATTCTTTTCAGGTCTCTCTCATAGTAACATGTCTTTTTTCAAATTTGATGAAAATTATGAAAGAAATTGAAGAAAGAATGTTAAATAAGCTGATGCTAGCCTGGAAACAGGCTCACTTTGTGTGTTATTGGCGGAGTATCTTGGCAGTGGAAGTCGGCGAGCGAAGCGAGCCGGCGAGAAGAATGGGGCGAGGAAAAGTGAGCCTGCACGAAAGCCGTTGAATCTTGAATTCCACCCCTGCGAGGTGACAAGTCTTAACTGTCAAGTTATCAAATATCTAACCAATACAAGCGAAAACAAAATGTAAACAAATACGACAGTAGAGTTTCACACTCAAGAGGATCGATTTCTTTATGAATGTCCCAGAATAGCGCAAAAGAAAATTATAAACACAGTCACAAGTATGGATTTAGGAATCCTCTAGTAATCAAAACGCGAAGGCATCTGTGCTGATGACACGGAATCAATGCACGAGAAGGCGTAAGAAGTTAAAAATAGCGAACTCTAGGGACATGAGAAATTTGCAATTACAAAGAGTGGCGAGCCGCTACCGCAGAAGACTTCACCAGGAACAATCGATACCATCTTCCCATAATAACAAAACACCGAAGACTGCAAGATAATGGGCTTTGGTTACGATAGCCAGATAATGCCCATTGCATGGTCAATAAAATCTTACAGATCCTGTCATTATGGAGATCCCAAGAAGAGAACTAAGAGAGGCTTGAAAACTACCACGCACTAAAACCAGGCTGCAATAACCGAAACGAAAGTGGCTGATGTTCCAAAAAATGACACAAAACCGCAATCGCTAACGAGATGCAACCAGCCGAGCCACGTTAACCTTATTTAGACCGGGCTTTTTTTGGACTTGTGGGACCTGGGGAAGAGGGCGTATTACGCCCCCACCTCTTAACTCCGAGAATATTAAAGCTATGACAACGAAACTTTAGGGACAGATAGTACGTCCAAAAGTGTTTCCATTGAGGTCCGCAACATCAGTTGATGACGTAATATGACGTCACAACAACGTTTTGTTCTCAAATGGCGGCCCTCTTGGATCCGCCGTCTTGGATTTCTCGAATTTTCCAAAACCTTCAAAAACCGCCAAAATCGATCAAAAGATGATTAAAATCAATAAATTAACAGGAAAACGATTTAAAAATGTAAAATTTAGTTCAAAAAGTAATGATTTTCTTATTAAAAAGACGGAAGTTCAAAATTCTGAAAAAACGGGCTTGTCAAAAAGTGGTTGCCATGGCAACGTTAAACTTAAAAGACAACGACTTGCTATACCAAATTGTTCCCAGATAAATTTCAGGAAAAGTGACCTAGTTTGGTGGCTGTAGCTTGCTTATTAAAAACGTTATAAACGTCCAAAGCCCGTGCGGGCAGATTCCGCCCCCCCCCCAGTCTGAATAGGGTTAAGAAATTAAATCAGGTAACTCGATGCAAGGACCACTTGGACAAACAGTAGCGAGGTGAAGCCGGATCTTGGTGTAGATCAGGATCAGCAATGTTGAATAAAACAAAAAACCAATTGCAAGGCTGATCGGACAGCTAAGAAGGGTAATAATTTTATTGCCCAATATTTCGGTGAGACAAAACTCACCTTCATCAGGGGCTGTAAAAGCTAAGTAAAAATCGAATGAAACGGTTACAAGATTTAAAATGATTAAAATGAAAAGATTAAATATGATTGGTTGACAAACATAGAAAGCGGAAACGTGACTAAAAGCTTTTTTTAAAAATAGAAATAGATTAAGTTTCATCTCGTCTGTTTATTCCGTGAGGTTCAAGTGTCTTGCCCTTTGAAATCAAAAATGCTTCTCTGGCTTTACGAATGCTGTCCCTGTTTGAGTGAATGAGTTCTAGGGGAATGAGTTCTATGTCGTTGATGGAGTGGCCAGGGAGAATGAAGTGATCTGAAACGGCGGTGGGTTGATCAATGTGACGATGGGTGATGGCTTTTTCAATTGCGCGTCTGTGTTCCCCAAATCTGTCGCTGAGTTGACGTTTAGTTTCTCCAATGTATTGTACCTTGCATCTGGAGCACTGTATCATATAGATGAGATTGGAAGATGAGCAAGAGATGTGATGTAGAATTTGCCTTTGTTCGTTGGTGGAGAAGAAGGTGTAAAACGTGGTTCCCTCTGTAATGAAAGGACATGTTTTGCACCTACCTCTGTTACAGCGGAAAGCTCCAGGTGTTTTGGGGGGTGGTCTGCGGTGTGTGGCTCTGACTAGAATGTCACGTAAGTTGTTGCAACGGCGGTATGATATGAGAGGAGGAGAAGGGAATGCTGCTTTGCATCGCTGTGAAGAACGAAGAATGTTTAGGTTGTTGAAAATGATTTGACGTATGTTAGGAAGGGCTGGATTAAATGTTACTACAAACGGGATTCTGTTATTCTCTTGTTTCGTAGATGTTTCGAGGGCTTTGCTGCGTGGAATTTTACGCACTTTCTCCATTTCTTCTTTAAGAAAACGGTGTTGATATCCTCTCTTGATTAAATGTGTTGTGAGTGCGTTGGAACGTGTGTTAAAGAACTCATCCGTTGAACAAATTCTTCTAAGTCGTAAGGCCATGCTGAACGGGATTGATTGTTTGGTGTGAGATGGGTGGCAGGATGATTTAAGGAGATACTGATGTTTGTCTGTAGGCTTAACATAAAGGTCAGTTTCTAATCTGCCGTTGATGAGCAGTACGTTAACATCAAGGAAAGGGATTTCGTTGTAGGAGAAGGAATTGGTAAATTTGATTGTAGGATGTAGGTTGTTTAAGTATGTGATAAAATCATTTAATTTTTCTTCGCCATGTGTCCAGAGGAGGAAGATGTCATCGATGTAACGCCACCAAATTAGGGGAGAATGTGAAGCAGCTGCTAGAGCGTCTTTTTCAAATTTTCCCATGAAAAGGTTGGCGTATGAGGGAGCCATTTTGGTCCCCATAGCTGTTCCGTTAATTTGTCTGTAATGCTGTCCATTAAAAGTGAAAGTGTTAGTACTAAGTATCATGCGAATGAGATCACAGAGTCTGGTCGTCTGAATAGTAGGATTGAGTCGTTGGTCCAGAAATTCGCTGCAGGCTTGGATTCCGTCATTATGAGGTATGTTTGTATAGAGTGAAGATACATCAAGGGTAACGAGTAAAACACCATCAGGTAGTTGACCGATGCTGTTGAGTTTGTTGAGAAAATGGGTGGTGTCTTTTATGTAAGAAGGAAGTTTGGTAACTAGTGGTTGAAGATGAAAATCGACAAATTGGGAAATACGTTCTGTGGGATGGCTATTGCTAGAGACTATAGGGCGACCAGGATGACCCTGTTTGTGTATTTTAGGAATGGTGTAAAAGCGACCTGGTTTAGGAGAGTTTTCTTTGAGGTATTTCGCTGTCTTGTCATCAATCATTTTGTCAAATTGTAATCCGGAAATGTATCTTTTGACACATTCGTGAGTGAGCGGAGTAATGTCTTTGTCGATTTTTTCGTAGAATTCTGTGTCGTTGAGTTGTCGGAGGCATTCATTTTCGTAGCCGTCCATGTCCATGACAACCGTCCCCGAGCCTTTGTCTGCAGGTTTAATGATGATATCTTCTCGCCGGATGAGACGTTTCAAAGCTCGTCTTTCTCGTTTGGTCAAGTTGTCACGTATTCTAGTTGGTCTAGCGTTGAGTAATTGTTCCTCTATGGTGTTGGAGAATGCGTCTAATGAAGCGTCACGTCCGGGGTGGGGGGTCCAGGTAGATTTAACACAGAAGGGGTTGTGGCTATCTTGAGATGAATTGTTGTTGTTATCGTGAAAATATTCATGCAGTCGGAGTCGTCTTATGAAATCAGAGATGTCTGCTTTGAATTCCGGCCAGTTGATATGAGTTGGAGTAGGACAAAATTTGAGGCCACGAGAGAGTAAATTGACTTCGTCTTGAGTTAATTGTACGCTTGACAGGTTTATGACGGTGGTGGTGTCTAGTTTCCTAGTTGTTTTTCTACGTTTACGTCTACGTCTGTTACGTCTGGCTGAGGTGTTGTTAGAAGTGGTCATGCTTCTGTCTGGGTCAGGATGCATGTCTTGTGGAGGTCGTGAGTCTTGTAGGTCTTGCGTGTTGGCGTGACATCTGCGTTCTGCGGTAAGAATCGCTTGCTTTTGTAAAAGTTTGTCTTTCAGTTTGCGGGTAAGATTAGAGATGTGGTTGGAGAGTTTATCCGTAAGTGCAGTATAGGTTGTTGAATCATTGCAAGCAGATCTCAGCTTATTTTTAAACTTGATTTCGTCTCTTCGAAGGTCTTTTATTTTAATCTTACATTCTTGGATCAGTAGTTTCAACTGCTGAAGGGCAAAATGTTGTTGGTTTTGTTTCCAGGAGCGGAAGAAGTATGGATTATGGCTGTCGAATGCGGGTCTTGTTTTTGGTAGTAAGCTTGAACCTCACGGAATAAACAGACGAGATGAAACTTAATCTATTTCTATTTTTAAAAAAAGCTTTTAGTCACGTTTCCGCTTTCTATGTTTGTCAACCAATCATATTTAATCTTTTCATTTTAATCATTTTAAATCTTGTAACCGTTTCATTCGATTTTTACTTAGCTTTTACAGCCCCTGATGAAGGTGAGTTTTGTCTCACCGAAATATTGGGCAATAAAATTATTACCCTTCTTAGCTGTCCGATCAGCCTTGCAATTGGTTTTTTTTTTTTTTTTTTTTTTTTTTAAGAAATTAAATCGAATGAGAAACCGATAGACTGCGAGCAGTCGTCCTATTTTCCTTCTTGCTAGAATTAGGAGAGGAAAGAGACTGTTCGCAGTCTAAAAACTGACTGAGAAAGGCAACAAACAATAACACCACTTGTCACAATAATAAAGACTGTCATTGCGTGTCATTTCAAACCAATCAGAATGCTGCGTTCGTGGACGAACGCGGAGAATTCATAATTCAATCGCTTTCGTGTAGGCTTACTTTTCCTCGCCCCATTCTTCTCGCCCGCTCGCTTCGCTCGCCGACTTCTGCCTCCAAGATACTCGCCCGAATAACACGCTAAGTAAGGCTACTCGCAGGCTAAGCTGAGGCAGGTGGGTGTCTTCTGGCTTAATAGCTACGGCATGAAGTGTGCTTAACCCTACTTACCCTGGGGGGGGGGGACACTGTGCCCGCGCTTACTTTAACGAGTTATAACTTTTAAACGGCTAGACGAATTATCACCAAATCTCGTGACTTTTCCTTAACTCTTTCCCGTCAAGACTAGTATCTTCCCGACGTTAACGTCGGGAACCATTGAACCACTCCTGATGTCATCATTTTTGACGTTACCAAATTGTTTTGATAAGCAGCTAATACAGCAAGGACAGATCCATCAATATGTGTGTCCATTTTGAATATCGACTAAATTCTGGTAGAGCTATACCAGAAAAAACGTGTCCAATTTTGGCTGCAAAGTTGGGGGAAAATAGGCCAAGTCACCTAGTTGATCAATGTTCCATTTCCAGGTTTGTTGAAGGACTGAGGCCAAAACTTTTCCAGTGGATAGAAAGGGGATAAGGTGTAGAAGATAAAGAGAAAAGAAAGGGAGAGAAAAAGGAAAGCAAAAGAAGCGAGAAAAAAATTGGAAATGAATCAGCAAAAAAAAAAAAAAAAAAAAAGAAGTCAAAATTTTGGCTTAGCGCATGCGTGACATCAAAATATTGTACAATTTACAACAGAAGCTGGCTCAAAATCTAGCTAAATTGTAAGAAAACGCTTTTGTAGCAAAGTTTAGTGGCATTTGGCAACATAGCACTCAAAAAACCGCTTTAACGGTAAAAAATGCGTTTTTTAAGGGAAAAAATCGGACGGGAAAGGGTTAAATGTATCAGAGAAAATGTTCCTGTGTCAATGACATGTCTATGATGATTGGTGTCTACTCAGGAGTGTATTTTGACTATTTTTTTGTCTTTTTTCAGTCTCTTTTCTAGTTTTTCCCCTTCGTTTGTAAGAAGGAGATAATCGGTAGAATTGTATGTAGATCATCGCAGTGAAGGTGTTTCAACCTAAGCGGTTGAAAAGAAGAAACCTTAGAAAATTCAGGCTTGAACGCTTGAATTTCAGGCTTGAATTTCATATATTAATGTTCAAGAAGATAATCCTTCACTTTTTTGAGCTTGTTTTGATTAAGCATGTTTCTTAAAACAAATTCATATATTTTTCAATGTCGCCCTTGTCAATTGTATAACTGCGGCCTCAAGATAGCGGCCTCAAATCCAAAATGGCTGGTTTGTGATGTCATTGTGCCGTCATGACACGTCATAATGAACACGTCATAAACCCAATCTGTTAAGCTAATGACGTGCTAAACACGTGCCAAGTTTCATCACAAGAGCATTAATACTTTTCGAAATCTATAGGAGGGGCGCTTTGTGCCCCACCCTCCCCCCCCTTCCCCAGGCTCAGGAACTCAAAAAAGCCCAGGCAAAATAGGGTTAAGAATGGCTGATTTTTCAAGATGAAGTTTGTTGTGTTTGGCCCTAAAATTGATTCTTATCATTTTCTGCGGAAACACAAAGTTGTTTGAGAAAGGAACCACAAAGCGATGAAGAACTCAATATGGACTTCTAACAGTCAAAGTTTGAGTGATTTTGAATTTTCACGTTTTTGAAAATATTTTCCCATTTTGTTTGATTCTTGCAGACTGTCGCTCTACAGCTCTGACTTGAATGCCTTGACTTTAGGATTTCAGTAACTCAGTGACCCAAAAGTTAGAGCCATGATGTACAGCGTAATAAACAGCACCACAAGGAAGTGCAGCATGCCCAACCGCTGCATTATAGCTTTCATTTAAATGATTGCACTTTAGAATTTTATTCACGGATTCAAAAGAAAAAAACTAGCTTCTAAAACAACAAAGCAAACAGTATTACCCTGATAGTAAAATACTGCTGAGTAGTTTTTATTTGACTGGTTTCACGTTAGGATTTCATCCACAGACTAAAAAGAGAGTACCATCCCAGTGTAAAGCATGACGAACAGTACCATTGAAAGGTACCGCTGGACGGACAGCTTCTTCTGAGTGGATTCACTTTAGGGTTTCTTCCAAATACTCAAAAGTTACAACCAAATTACTTGACTCAGTTAGAGTAAAGCATTGTCGGTTTTATACTGACGGTTTCACTTCGCCGATGATCAACGGCGAGATATTAAGTCCTTCATTATACAGAAGGTTTCACTTGGCCGATGATCAACGACGAGATATCGATGCCTAGTTTGTACTGACGGTTTCACTTCGCCGATGATCAACGGCGAGATATTGAGTCCTTCATTATACAGACGGCTTAACGCCGCCGATAATCAACGGCGAGATATTGATTCCTTCATTATACAGAAGGTTACATTTCGCCGATGATCAACGGCGAGATATTGAGTCCTTCATTATATAGACGGTTTCACTTCGCCGATGATCAACGGCGAGATATCGATGCCTACTTTATACCGACGGTTTTACTTCGCCGGTGATCAACGGTGAGATATCGATGACTACTTTATACCGACGGTTTCGCTTCGCCGATGATCAACGGCGAGATATTGAGTCCTTCATTATACAGACGGTTTCACTTCGCCGATGATCAACTTCGAGATTTCCGATCTGTATTATATAAAGAATATTTAATCAAACTGATAGCGACATTCACATGAAAAAAGCCGTTCTATATATTGAAACAATCACATAATATGTGAATGTCTGTACTCCCATTCCTGGGATAGTAGTGGGGTGGGGGGATACTCCCCCAAAAAAAGATATGGGGCAGGGTGTGCTCATCAGATATTTTGAAGGTGTACTCCAGGATTCATTCCATTTTTATACATCATCCACTTAGTAGTACTGAGGGGTCAGTCAAACTAATCAATGACATCAAAATATTAAGCAGAAAAAGACAAAAAAATATATAACCTTATTTCAAAACTGCTCTTCAAATTTTTTATATGAATTGATAGTGTCTGGGAATATAGCTAAAAGTACAAATTTCTAAACCAAACCCTCATAATAAACTGCCATATTTTCCTGACATCAAGTTGATGGAATAAAAACCTGTAAGAAAAACAAAGCAGATTTGAATTATCGCAATTACCAATAGTAGGACAGTCGGTGTGCACGCTCCAGAGAAAAATGAGAGACTGCTCGTAGTCTATGAGAATGGTACCAATTTGGGCCGGGACGACTTCAGATCGACTCCAAATGCTTACCTCTGTTTGCACGAAACATACAAAACATGAAGCTAGTATAAAATAATTATCATCTTAGGCTGTGTTTACACGAGTGATTTCATCCCAAGATGACTTTCATATCAGTGTCTGGTCATTTACCTTTAAGTTTTTACATAGTTTGGAGCTGAAATGGTGTTTACCCCGGGACGATTTCATCTCGGTGCTGAAGACCGGGATGAAATCGTCCCAGGGTGAACACATTTCAGCTCCAAATCATGTAAACATTTACAGGTAAATGACCAGACACCGCCATGAAAGTCACCCCGGGATGAGATAAAAGTCATCCCGGGATAAAGTCACTCATGTAAACAGGGCCTTAGGCTGGTTTAACTCATCACTGCTGCTGAACCAATATGAATGACTCAGAACGGTTTGAAATCAGACTGGGGAGCCACTTAAGCATGAACAGGGTTCCAGTTGGTCTGAGATATTTGTTTTGGGTATGTGGCGTTGGAGCATTCCAAGCTGTTGGATCATAGATAAACTGGATTTTTAAGGATGGGATGGTTGCGGACCATATTAACACAAACAGAGTTTAGATTGGTCTCAGGTAAACACTTCATGCCAGTCTCACTTTCAGACCGGTCTCATATAAACAAAATCGTACCAGTCTGAGTTTGCACCGGTCTCATGAAATCAGGGTGTTACTGCCCCTGGGTCTCCGAGGATGTTGTTAAACATTCTTGAGAGCTGCTCAACTTTAGGCTAAGGGGGTGTTTACATAATACCAGCATGTTTTTATTCTGGTACAAGTTCCTCCCGATTTCCTCTTGTTTCTCTGTATTTGTTTAATGATTACAGCACAAAATCTCATAACTGTTCAAGTCATAGCTGTGTGAGCTTGCCCCAGTAGTGGTACTGGGCCACAATAATCACTGTGGTGCGGAAACCCATACATGGTATAACTATTTGATTCACTCTGCATTAAGTTTTAACCCTTTAACCATCAAGAATAAATCTCACATCACCGTGAAAAATGGAGTTTGTAACTTAAGTGGGTATAAGGTTTTCATCACCTACCCCAATGGAAGTCTTGATGGAACACTCATGTAAATGTTGTGATTTAATTTTATCCTTGGTTCAATTTTTATTTGCCTTTGTGAGTATTAGGATTGCCAAATTTTCTTTTTCTGAAAAGGCTGTTTTAACCACCCAGTCTTCTATGTGTTCACATGACAATATAAAACAGATCATGCTCAAATTCCACACTACAGAAATTTGTGCTTGTTCTCACACACTTTAAGGCAGATGGTTTAAATATCTGGTATATTTGAATGATTTTAAAACTGTTTAACTGTGCTTAATTATGTTTGACTGGGTTCAGAAATTGGAATCAAACACTACTGTATGCATATTATTGGTTTAATTGTGTTCAACTACCGAACCCAAATTAAATCGATCATTGCATTTGACCCAGTTCATTTTATTGAACAGTAAGATAGTACGTAAGCTGGGATAATTATATGATTGATATCTTCCATCTGCATACCTTCACTGTAAGAAAAGCTGCATCACTGATCACTGCTGACATATACATGCGTAGTATAGATAAAAAAGGATCAGTGAAAACAACAACTTCAGGGCTAAAAATTGACAGTCTCCTGGTTGCCAGTAGCAGTTTAAAACTGACAAGGGCCACTAAAAGTTGGGGTTTGTTTTTATTGACATGTGACTCCAGTCTTACTTATAGTTCTACAGTATGTGGTACTTTTTCGACGTGATTATTGGCGAAATCCCTGGAAAGACTTACTTCTCACCCGGGTTGGGAGGGGTCTATTCAAGTAAATATGGTTTTAAATTTTTTGATTTAGACTATAGGATTTTGAAAGCCACTTTATCTAAATGGCCTGGACCACTATACTAAGCGAGCAAGTGAGAAGACCCTGGGGACGAGGTTGGAACTCAAGGATACTGGCCCGAGTTGCAATTCAATGATTCAAGCACTGAAGTTAATTTTTTACCCTGCAAATTATGGAATAACTTAGTCAGTAAAAGTGGAGAATGAAATGTACAAAAAAATTACATCCACCTGCTTTGAGCTCGATTTTCTTAAGCATATTTTCCCAAAAGTGATCAACACATAACTTTTAATAAACGTTTTACATGTACCTAATTGGAAATTTAAATTTGTTGTTTGTCATCAAATCATGCCAACTATAGCTTTGAACCTTACTTGATCTAAGAAACATTCGTGAGACATTAGATGTATATAAATAATCTGCAAGCAGTGAAGAAAACCCCAGCTAATAAAAAAATGGAGTTGGAGATAAAGTAAAGTATGTTATGTGTTATGTTATGTTGTTATGAGATGTTTACAACACGTAAGCTTAAATAATGCTACACAAAATAATTTAAGCTTATCTGCCAGTATCAACATTAGGAGAATAGCCTGACCTTCTTTCTTTAAGCAGTAGCTGTATGAAACATTAATTTTAACAGCAACGCTGTAATTAAAGTTGCTGAAAACATAAAGGATGCGATGCTACGCTTTTACTTGGCCAACAAATAACATACGATTCACAGACGAGTGTACAAAAACTACATCACTACATATAACGTTTATTTAAAGGCTTACGAAACTTAATAAACTTTAGTTACCAACCTAAGTGTCTATCTTTCGGCTTTTTGCTACCGGAACGAAAATGACAAATTATTTAAGCACTGGACTAACGATAAGTTAGTCGATGATCGATCGGTAGAGCCCTGCTAATATATTACGCTGTTTACCGAAGACAATAAAAAGCTATAATTACACGTACCTGACATGAGCAATGTAGCAAAAAATGAAGTGCTGTCCTCTTTCCGAGAAACCATTTACAATTCTTTAGCAGAAATGGACCACAGAAAGTTAAAACACCTTTTCACCCCATTTTTCAGCTTTTGTTGCTAGCTTTGCCGCTGCGCCTAAAAGGTGTGCACCAGTCTTCCTGAGCAATCCGTGACATTGGTGCCCAGTACTCTGCGTGCCTGCAAATTCACATTCCTAAGCTATATGAAAACGATTTTTTAAAAAAACTGTTAACGTAGTTAGAAAGAGCATAGTTTGAAACCAAATACGCTGATTCGTTTTTACATTTATATTAAAACCTCACAAAACAGGGGATTATCAAAAGTTAAGGCTCATTTTTCATCGTGCTTTTTTCAAAAGGAAAAATAATAATGGACGTTTTTGAATAACCTGCAATTTTTTCTGCAATATTACTGTGAGAAATTACGAATTTATTGAGCTTAAAGCAGTTTTAAAGTGATTTGAATTTTCTGTGCGCTCTGGTCACGTGACCAATGACGTCACAACAGTGAGCATATCATGGTCGTTACTTTTATGCAAAGTTCTATTAACCAGCCAAGCTTTGTTTCTCCCCCCCCCCCTTAAACTACCATAGCTACTGTCTCCTTACCAGTCCCCTGGAAAATCCTCCTGTACAGAGCCACCTTAATTTTCAAATGCCAGATGTCAACTGGCAATTTCCATATTGCCCATTCAAATGACTATGAGGGCACGTTATCTGCCTTTGAATTGATGGAGGTCTGTTCTTGCAGTGAGCTAAAACATATTTTTTGCCATAGGCACGTGAATAATGACGTCATCACCCTAACGTTAATATGAGGGATAACTTTTACGAAGTTGTAAATAACACATGGTACAACATTCTCTTCGACCACAAGTTAACCAAGTTATTTTGCATTGAAATTTTTCTGGTGCAAAGCATTCTGGGAAGGTTCTTATTATAATTATAGTATTGTTTTTAATTATTATTATTATTATTATTATTACCATTTAGTTTAGAATATAACTTTAAGACTAAGACTTAGTTAAGGTGCCGAATGCAGAAAGGCGAAGTGCTGACGGTTTGTTTACAAATGGGAATTTAGACCGCTAAAACTAGCAACAAACTACAAATTCAAATTTCATAAACGCTGCAGTTATTCCTAAATGATAAACTGTTGTTATAGTTAATGTAAAAGTACAAATTCGATTAGAAAACATTAAAACATGCTGCGATTAAAGCGAGAATCGTGATTTTTAAAAACATGGCTGTCAGAAAGCGGTTGCCATTGCAACGTCAAGTTTGGTGAACACAAGACACTCATGCCAAAATGTTCCCAGTTAATCTTTAGGAAAAGTCACGAAGTTTAGTGGTACTAGCATAAACGGTTACGAAATTACATAGCTTCAAAGTTGAGGCGGGCCTCAAAAGCTCCCCTCCTCCGGTCTGAATAGGGTTAAAAGGTTTCTGAAAGATTGAAAAACACATTTGAGCCTCTGAGTGATAAGAAAAGTTGTTAATCGCTGAAATGTTGTTAGCTTCTTCCTTGGATTTAGCTGGATAAAGGACAACGAATTTGGCCGTGGCTTGTTCTATTTTTTTTTTGTAAACCTTGATTATAATCTGATCTATCTTGTAGACGAAATCGGATTATTTTTCTTACAGTCGAGCACTTCGGAAATTCATCATGCTTTCCTATAAATCGCCATCGCTATTTGTCGACAAAGCCACCGGTTTGCTGTTTACAGCTCGCAGCCAAACTCTATTTTTTCCTGCTCATGTCGCCTTATAAGACGGGGTTAATCACTCCTTCCTCAAAACATGTTTAACATAGGTGTAAAAGTCCTTAGGTATAAAACTTCAGCTTAACCCCCCCCCCCCCGCCCGAAAAAAAAAACAGAGGAACCGAAAGCTCATGTTTGAAATCACTCTGTGCAGCACTCAGTATTTTTGCGCGCTTTTGAATGAAGATGAAGTCGATGCCAAGCCACATCCGAGACATAGATACTTTATAATTTCTAGCCGTGCATCTATTTTACAAATAGGTTCCATGTTGCCGTGCGTCTGTTCAGTAATAGGTCACAGCTGACGTCAAAATGTGTTAAGAACAAAAAAGGTGGCACACTGGCCGTTAGGCCAAGTGTGTCACTGATCTTCTTACCACATTTTGACGTCTTCTGTGGTATATTACTGAAAAGACGCACGTCAATATTGAATCTATTTGTTTTCTGTAATAAGAAAAGAGGAAAAAGTTGCAATGATGACGTCATCTATGCGTCTGTCCTCACCAGTAGTCCTGCAGTATGTTATAAATTCTGATCTTGGCGTGTTATCGAGATGGTTTGGAAGGAATTATTTACAGATTATGCTGCAAAAACGCAAGCCGTTTCAATTGGGCCGTCGTTATATGAATACAAATTTAATCTGAATGATAAGAATGTAGAGATGCAAGATACACTTAAGATCCTAGGGGTGGTCCTAGATAAAAAAAAAAACTAACTTTTAAGACTCACATAAAAGAACAACTTAAGAAAGCTTGCGCAAAGGCATCGGCCTTGCGGATACTAGGCAAGTTTATTTCAAAGGACGTAATGCTACGTCTTTATAAGGCGTATGTGCTCCCCCATCTAGAGTATTGTAGTCCTCTTTTGTTGGGTGTTGGTAACGTCAAGGCTAGTAAAATGGAGAACACTAACTGTTATATACTAAGATCTATTTTCGACTATCCAAAGTCTGTGTCATACGAGACCCTTCTAAAAATAGCTGATATTAAGTCCATAGAACAACGTAAAGAATTTCAATCATTAGTTATGTTGTACAAGTGTTTGTATAATCGGGACGCGGCTTATATCAGTGAATATTTTTCATTTTAACTCTATTCTGCCTGGGCTTTTTTTGAGTTTCTGAGCCCGGGGAGGGTACAAAGTGCTCCTCCCCTCCTGTAGATCTCGAAAAGTATGAAGGCTCTTGCGATGAAACTTGGGACGTTTGTAGCACGTCATTAGCTTAACAGACTGGGCTGATAACGTGTCAATTATGACGTGTCGTGACGTGACAATTATAAAGGTCACAAAGCCGCCATTTTGAATTTGAGCACACCATCTTGAATCCCAAACCTGCCGTCATATAGCTGACAATGACGTCACCAAAAAATATATGATTTTGTTCTAAGAAACATACTTAGTCAAAACAAGCACACAAAAGTAAAAAATTATATTCTTCTTACAAACGAAGGGAGAAAACCTGAAAAAAGACTGAAATAAAGACAGAAAATAGACCAAATACACTTCTGAGCAGACGGTTGCTATGGAAACGTCAATCATCATAGGCACGTCATTATTCGTCTAGCCGTTTAAAAGGTATAATTCGTTAAAGTCAGCGCGGGCACAATGTGCCCCCTCCCCCCCCCCCCCCCCCCACCGCTTCGTGCTTGTAAAGGTGTGACATATTTTTAAATTTTATTTGTAAATATGAATTGTTAACATCAATAATAATTTTTAGTGTTTTTAGCTTTTAGGTTACTAAATATTATTTGATTAGCTTTAATATATTGATTACTTTTATCTTTTACATTTATTAACATACACGTACACGTTTTAACGAGAACTTGTGTACTCCTGCGTGCAACGTGTCTAAATAAAATTTGACTTGATTTGATTTGATTTGATAGATCATAGCTAAGCACCAATATAAATGTGTGTACAATTCAGCACATTATATAAAAAATAATACGCGCTCAGATCCATTGACTTGTATACAGCAACTATATTGTAAACTCTCAAAAGGCACGCTCAATTTCAATGAAGACACAACCCAGCTATATTATAATTTGCGAAAAATTGTCATGACAACGCGGCCAAGGCCAAACTTTAAAACTTTCTTCACAAACCCGCCCGTAAAATTTTGGTTTTTTCTCCGTAATGTAGTTGAAAAAAATATTATTACAATGTGTTTCATCCCTACAAGCAATTTACCTTGACAGTTTGCCGAAAATCTAAGTGCTAAAGCTTTAAAACTCTGTATGTTTGTTTAAAACGGTTTGTTTTTCAGTTTTTATTTCGCGATGCGCGAGCTGTATTGCGTTATCATTTGTGTTCCAGTTTTGACCTGGAAAAGAAGTCGATTTTCACATTATTCTATCAGCGGAGCACCATGGATAAGAAAATTTGGTAACCCATCGATGCGAGAAATTTTGGTTGTGACGTCAGCGTAAGCCAGTACGTACGTACGTCCGTACAGACGCTGGGGGAGGGGGAGGGGAGTCCCAAGGCAACCCGACGGGGGGGAGAATGCCATATTTTCTTGGCGGGAAACCACGCGGTGCATTTGGGCAACCGGCGTTCTTCTTGGAGGGAAATTGCATGTCCACCGTCACTTTTAAAAAAAAATGTTTTTTTAAACTCAACTTGTTTAGAAAAACGATTCAGTTCGAAGAATTGACGTTTAAAACTTGAGAAAAAATATCCAATATCCATAAGTGGAAAGAAAAAATAGTGACTTGTCTTTTTGGTGGAAAGCGAACGTTCAAGTTACGAAATGTGCCTTCGAGGAATTGTTTTCTTCATGGTGGACAGCTTGTCCTGTTCTGAAACACAACCGAGTAAGAGAAGTTTTTCAAGCGTTTAAGGTAAATGATTTTGAGCATTACGGTCAAAGAAATTCCGTTTTGAAATGGGAATTTAATTTATGTCATTAGAAATGTGTCATTTAATTTTATTTTACGTTGACATTGACTTCAAAAAATTATAAGAAAATGCGCTCAGATTTGAGAGAGATGGAGTCTTGGGAATATTTTGCGTCAGCTGATTTCACTTGCATAAACGGACCCACGATGCCGGAAGTGTAACACCGATTTTATTTCAGTATAAACTTATGGGTTTTCGCATAAACTTTTTCAAAAGTGATTTCTCTGCCCAATGTTACATAACAGTAGGTCCAAACACAGTCGTAAGACAACAGCATTTCAGTGAGTTTGCACAGTGTGATGTCGGCGAATAATGGTTTTCAATTTTGACGGTCGGGTCCATCGCTTTGGGCAACTTTCGATTTTCTTGCCCTAGAAGTTTTCAATAGTAATAAACTTTTAAGCGAAGCAGTTGTCGCTTTAAAGCTATTTTATCAGAAAAGCTTCCGGAAACAGTTATGTGTGTTCCTCAAAGCGGCAGAATTTTTTCACTTCGCGGCCGCTAGACTTACACGAAATTCCTTCGATAATTTACAGGTGCTTGTAAGTTCCCAAAAACCTTTTTCCGGGTAATTTTTTCCAGTAAAATGCCAGTGAATTTTTGACTAGACTTTTAGTGGCAATTCGTGTTATTTGTTAACATCCGAACACGAAAACCCAAAAAGATAACCCATTTGCTTCGGAGTAAGTTATATTTTGTTGTTGTAAACGAGCGACGTTTCAAGTTCATTCAAGCGAACAGCTAATAATCCGAGAGAGATTTGACAAGCCTTGACAGTTAAAGGACAGGATATGGGAACATTGCAAAAACCATACTGCAAAAACCAAGCAAGACGGCTTGTGGGTAAAATATGATTTTATTTTGATGCCCGAAATCAATAATAATAATAATAATAAAAAGAAGAGGAAGAAGAAGAAGAAAGCTGTGCTTTAGAATGACTTTCGAGCTCGGAAATCACAGAACAGATCCCCAAACTATTGGAGGACAATTTGGAACACTTTCGGGCTTTTTGAGAAACACTTTTTGAAAGAGAATGAGCTAAAAAAGCCCCGAAATATATTTGGACAGACAAGTTTCAGGACTATTTTTGACAAACGAACACCAGCTAATTCCTTGGGAGCTCTCCTTTTAGGCTTGGCTAAATCTATATATTATTTTGTCGATCTCCGGCGTTTGAAAAAAAATGTGTTGATGCACTGATAGAGTTTATTTTGTTTCATTAGGCAATCTTGAGTTGAAAAAGGGGCCGAATTTAAACATTTTGTTGCAAATCCAAAACTGTTCTCGAAAGCAAGGATCGCGCGGGCAAATCTTCAAGACAATTAAGAATTTCCATTTTGATCAACAGAAATAATTGCTCTGGCTCATCGCTTCATTCGTAAAAAAGAGACATGGGTTGCGATTTAAAAACAACTAATAAATTCGATGTTGACACGACATTACGGCTATATATCTAGTCGTTGACATGACGACTAGTTGGGAGAAAATGCATTCCAGATTAAGCGGGGTAAACAGTGAATTGCAGACAACCCAGACAACAGTGCTCACTTAATTTTCACCCTTGCATTCAAGTTGCTGCTAACATTATGTCGCGTTGAGCTGTTGGTTAAACATTCTAACCTAACCATAACGATCGGGGAATAATATTTAACGCCGGAAATATTCTGGACGATACTAATCTAGAATTGATACATGTCACATTGTAATTCTAAACTAAGAGACCTCTCTTCTCAGATGTCGAGGCTTCTTTAGGTATTTCGATGTTCGCGCATGAAAGAATGACATATGCAGGGCGGAAAAAAGTGTGAAAGTCGCTTTATGCCTGACTGTACAGCCTGACTGGACAGAAGTGGTCCCATATGAATTGGTATAAGATTTGACACGGGTATCATATGAATCCTTGAACTGAAAAAATTAAGCAAAAAAGCAACACCGAGAATATTAAAAATCATTGTTAGCTTATCGAGCGTTTTTGAGGAATGGTTGACCTCCGGGAAACTAAGGAAACTGCCAGGGCAGGCCATGGCCCTGAGTTCCAGAGTGGATCCCCTTGAAAGCGAAAAATTAGACCAAAAATATAACATTAAATGAAAAGATGAGACAGAGAGAGAAAGGGAGGAAAACATGAAAAGAAAAAAAAGAACCTCAAAGTGTGCATCTACTGGCTTTGCGTGCTAAGGTACCAGTATCAGTCATTAATAGCAATACACACCCCCTTGGCTGCCCTCCCAGGCCAATTTTGCCGTTTAATAACAGGTTGACAAATGTCCCACTGTGAGTACAAACAAACTGTTAAAATTCTTAATTCTCGGTACATTAAAATAAACGCCACATTCTAGGCCTCTGCGCTTATCCACATACCATAGAAAGTTACTTCAGGGTCATTTCAGTGTTATTGTGATTATTCAAATGAACACTAACATGCGCTAGTATCGTCTGTACAGTGTGTTGCCTAGTTTTCGTACTCTTAAGTTTAAAATCGCTATATCTTTTCGTCTGTGAGATGAAAATTTCTGAAATTTCTTTTTAAGATAGCCCATTTACTTACCTTTAATATATAAAAAGATTGGCGGTTTGATCGACGTATGTTCACAATTATGCAGTTTTTCCCAAAACTCGTAAGTTGCCCAGTCTACGTACACCTGGCCCAGTTTTTGAGCATCGATAAAACAACATTTTTCCACGAAAACGCTCGACACAAACTGATGTGTCAGCCACCCTGCTGGGTGCTTACCGTGCTTTCTCTTTGATTTGTAAATAGAAATCGGCTTAGCGACCAATGTTTTCTTGTACGAAGCAAATGGTTATTCGGGGGATGGATGTTTAATCGATCCTGCAGTGTTGAGTTTTCAGTCTCCCACTTTTGGGCAGTTTTTCTTACGCCCAATCCATCGTCTCGTACGCCATTTACTCCCTTGCCAAAGGTTGTTGACCGGTTACTATTCTCCGTATTACAACTGTTGAGAAAAGGCCTGTATAAGATTCGTCGTTTTACTTCCGTTTCTGCCTAAGCCTTTAGAATAGCAAACGCTTTGCTTCCGTTTCCCCTTATGCTTGGTTTTCTTAGCTACTTTTGTAGATGTTTATTAGAATCGCAACGGAGTGAAAAGAAATCGGTAAAACCGGTAAACTAACTATATTTCAAGATGCATGTCAACATTCTATGCATACACACCTTAGTTCATTATATTGACGTTTTAGATTGTTTGCGTGGGATTAAGTTTATTAAATATTCGTGACCTTTGCATGACCTGGATGTAAAGCGTCGCTGTTATACCACAACAAATACATGTAGTGTATCGTACTTTGCAAGCATTGTTGTGTAATTCTTGCTACACTTGCGACTTATAGTTTTCGAATAGTAAAGTTTAAAAGTCAGTTCTAAAACTTATTTAAAAAATAGGTTTTGAGAAAGGCGCAGCTAAGTGTAGGAAAACTGGCATAGTAGGTTGAAATGTATGCGAAGATTTTCACCACTAAAATTCAGGAGCAGTTAAATTTAAGCTGGCGTTGAAAGCTCTCCTATTCACTTTCATCTTTTATCTATCATCTGTCCAAAAATCATGACGTTCCTTGCAAATTACCCACAAAACGGGCTGTGTGTTTGTCTACAATACCTTTACTGTGCAGTGAAAAGTGTAAATATTAGTCGCGTGAGTTTATACTATTTAGAAGGTAGGCTTTAAGTTTTAATTAAAAAGCAATTGAGCATTGCTCGCGTCCCGTTATATTATCGATATTTCGGAAAAAAAAGGGTTGGGAAGACAATACTTTAGGGAATTTTGTAATTTTGAAACTTTAATGTGGTACAGAGCCCCCTCAAACAGAATTCTTGTACTTTGTCAGTGCTCACAAATGGCAAATTCCTCAGCTCACCTTTGATTTGAGGTCTCAGCAGATATAGCTGAAAAGTAAACTCTATGACTGGCGTTACTGCATGGTACTTTAGGCTAAAGGCTAGCAGTGACGATTTGGTGATAGCCAAAATAAACCTTGTGTGTAATGGTAACGAACTACTCGGCTTTAGTGTGAATTTGTTTACTGAAGGTGCAAGCAAAAGCTTTGAGATGAGTTAATATTTCCCAGCAGCCTCGTAAAAAATCAAACGGTTTCAACCTTCTCAGTTTAAATTTGTGTGGGAAAATTTGTCTGGGAAAGATTGCCATGCAGGTATATCACAAGCCCGTAGGACATCTGAGGAACAGCTCGAATACAGATTAAGGGTACCCAGACACGGGAAATGGTATTTTTTTCTGTTTTTGTGTTTTCTTCTTTTATTTTAACTTTTTTTCCGCTTGTTTCATTCCTAGGTTTTCTAAAGGAACGAGGCAGTATTCATCATATGAGCAGCTTACGCCATCAGTACAATCGAGTTTGTCTTTTTGTTGTTTGTATCCTGGATACCGTTTCATAGTAACTTGCAGATCCTAAGCCGCAGGGGTCTAAAGCTGGAGTCTGCTGGGCAAGTGAAGGCGCAACATTCTAAAACGGGGTTAGTGTTGAATTTCGCATGCACTGTGATCATTTTCCACACGCATTTTCAAATTTTCTAAGTGAAAAGAATCGATTGTGATTACAGCAGTAACCGACAAAGCTGTGTCGAATTGGAAACTAGTAAACAGCTGACCTCGTCATGCTTGCAGTTCTGCAGGCCTTTCCATGAAATACGAACCATTATAGTGTAACTAGTGTTCAATGGAGACGCGCCTCATCAAAGCTTGAAACTCTTAAGTTTCCAAACAAAAAGGCTGGTAAGTGAAATGATACAAAGAGGACCATGATGCGTCGCAAGCCAAGTGGCTTTATTTCCTTTTACTCAATGTTGCTAACATTAAAATGATTTTAAACTAAGACCCTAGCTAGCCAGGTACTCGTCCAGTGACCAAACGGTCATTGGAAAAATTGACTTTAACCCCATCCTGCGCCAAGAATGAGTTAAAATTATACTCATAGAACAAAGAGCTTTATTTTACGTTGCCACTTGTTGCCTGGGGGTGGGGGGGTACTCAATAAAGTTGTATACCGGGGGGGTCCGCCCAGAGGCTCCTACCCTTACTCTTTGATATGAAAATTTTTACCAAGATTGCACCCCTTTTTACACTTACAGCAGAATTGCATCCATTTCTAATACCTCAAGGATACACCAAAACAGTAGAATTTCCTATGATTGCCAGATTCCCCCCCCCCCTCTTTCAGTCCTTCTGGCTCAGTTGCTTAAAGGCTCCAAGCTTTTATGTGCTTTGCGTTGTAATTTCTGCAAAAATCTGTCACCCTTTTATACACTTAGCTTTAGCCGCTATCTCTTTCTCTTTGCAGCAGATTTTGTGACCCTTTGATATTATAGTAAAATTACCAATTTCCCTACACTTAACAATACTGAAAGCTTAAAAAAGGCACCCCTTGGGGGCAGAGCCTCCCCGTATAGCCCACTATAGGGAGTACCCCCCCCCTTAAGCTTGGTTGGGTCAGTGTCTGGAGCCAATTAGCACTTCCATCTGCAGCTCCATCCACTACACTTCCATCCACAGGACCAGCTACAACCACGTTTCCTCGGCTGTTTGGGATCGAAAGAGCAAAAAGTAATACGGTTTAGTGAATTTGTTGATTACAGCCAATCTGTTACAAAATGAATGGCTGTGCAACAGCATGTTCTGTTTGATATTAGGGATTATAGCACAATAAAAAGACCTCCAGAACTAGAAAAGGTCTAGGGATGACTGTTTGACAAATTAAAGGGTTTGTAGAGTTGTTGTCTATCTCCATAAAGTACATTAGCGTATGACTTCACAGTAAACACTTTTTGTTACCTTCCTCAGGAATCTCGGCTGGGGCATCGTCTTCTGCACTGTCAATTTCTTCTGGTTCTTCTGGTTCATAATTGTCCTCCTCTTCCCCTTTAAAAAAAATCAGAGTTGCTCAGTCTATCGCATCAAAAATTACATTAGCATTTGCCAACCACACTGTCGCGAAACGTCGACGTCCTACCTTCTTCAGGTGTTTCGGCCGGGGCATCGTCTTCTGCACTGTCAATTTCTTCTGGTTCTTCTGGTTCATAATTGTCCTCCTCTTCCCCTTTAAAAAAAATCAGAGTTGCTTAGTCTATCGCATCAAAAATTACAATAGCGTTTGCCAACCACACTGTCGCGAAACATCGACGTCCTACCTTCTTCAGGTGTTTTGGCCGGGGCAGCGTCTTCTTCAGTTTCTTCTAGTTGGTCCTTGTCCACATCTTCCCCTTTGGGTGAAAAAAAAATTGTCTTAAGAATTGACAGATATTATAATAGCCTTTTTTAAATCGCTTTAGAACTACACTACTCCCACTTGCATGAGCTAAGGCTCGTGATCATGACATTCAATTAATCGTTTTCTCCCTACCTTCTTCAAACATTTCTTCCAGGTTCTGTACGTCTGATAAGGAACGCTGCAGAGTGCGAAAAATTAGAAACGTTAACAGATATCTTTATATGTTTAAAAATTATGACTTGTTGTTTAACCTGTGAAAAAGTCAGTCAGATCAGCAAACTCTTGATTACTCAGTTCTCTGATCCTGGCAAATAACGTTCTTTACAAAGTGCAGCAAATATGAGGTGAATTATATATCCGGAACACTAATCGATACTTGCAAAGTGTGACATGCGATGAGGAAAACTGCTATTTTACTCATCTTGATCGTTTAAACTAAAGCACAAAGCGAACCAAATCCAAATGAACAATACCCTCAAGTTTTAATTTTTTTTTTTGAATATAGAAAAGCAGAAAGCGATATGAATTGGCCCATGCAATCCACTAGAGGGTTTCACCTTCAAATTAAAATCCTCAATATAAACAACAGACGTCTAGCTCAAGTGTCAGGTTTGATTCCAGTCCAGACGGAACTTTCATAACTGATGCTGAACTGTACTCTACGCCAGCTACTGCACTGGTTATTAGCAAAAATTGCGAAGCTAACCTGAGTATTCCCCAAATGGGAATGGCATGAAGGTCTTCGTTGTCTTACGTTTTTAAATAGTTTGTTTACTTTGATTTTTTTCTGAATTCCCGAATTCATGTTAACTATTTTACGTTTTGTTAAACATTCTACTTACTTTTTCATGCACAGGTCCTGCTTGAGAAATAAAAATCATGGAAGCAACAATGAAAAGCAACAGCGTCAAACGAGCCATTTCGAGTCCTGATCTTCACCCCTGTAGAAACTTGAGAGAATGTCTTGAGTGCTGAGAGAGTAGGTAGCTTTAAACAAGTCTGAAACATGAATTCCTGCACGATTTGTTTGATGAAGCTGTTAATATTGGTGTGGAACATAAGTAAACACAATGTGACTTTTGAGAAAAAGGTACTTCGTTTCAATGAAGTCCTTA
The DNA here is from genome assembly GCA_964017195.1 of Siderastrea radians. Classification (NCBI taxonomy): domain Eukaryota; kingdom Metazoa; phylum Cnidaria; class Anthozoa; order Scleractinia; family Rhizangiidae; genus Siderastrea; species Siderastrea radians. The sequence continues at coordinate 18,518,657 of OZ024899.1, forward strand.
CTCTCTTTCCGATTAGATACTGTGAGAGCATGAGGCAAAAACACGCGAAGAAACAGTAAACCAAAAGTAATAAAGATAAAATAAATAAAATAAATAAAAATAAATAGCAATTAACATTTGCTTTTTCTGGTTACCTTTTGTAGTGAAAAAATGACTGATTTTTGTACGACTTGTCATTTATCAACCTATCATAAGATATTGACCTAGAAAGGTTTCAGTCACAGTTGAAGAACTTGAGCAGGAGTCTTGAAACATACCTGTCCACTTTGCTGATATCTTAATCAAAACGATACTTTGGTGGAGTAAAAAAGAAACAGAAAGAAAATGAGTTATTTTTGCAACGCATGTCTGTCACGGATTAGTTTTGTTTGTTGTATGACATTCAGATTATCTTTTTGGAACATGACTTTGACACGTGGACAGATCACGCGGTTGAAACACGTGGACATGAAATAAGAATGGACAATTCGACATCAAATATCAACAGGATAAATGGAGCCACTGCATGTGGGTATTCCGTTATATTGCTTCTCCATCAAACACTTGAGAGCATGAAAAATTTCGCACAGAGAGCAGTCAGTGGTCTCAGTGAAATACATATTCTTGCGCGAATCATTTATATCCCTATCAATATACATTGTACAAGGATATTTTGAGCAAGAGGTAAATGGAATACTTATAATGTACAACTAGCTGTTCTAACTTGCTCGTATCCTTTGCCAAATTCACAAATGATGTGTTTGAACAAACACTTACTAAAGGATAGAAAAAGGTAATAAATACTCCAGTTAATAGGTGTTAAAGCAGTGATGGCAGACCAGGGATTGTGAAATTTCATTTTGGAAATAGATTGTGGTAGTGGCTCACATAACATTGTATTGTTATTTACCAATGAAAATAAGTTGTCTTATCGACAGGAACCTCCGTTTGAGAGGTCATTCTGTACTGTGCTCAAATGACATTATCACAAGGCACAAGAGAAGAGGTTTACAAAGCTCATAACGTTAGGATATCTTGCTACAAATCCGAGTAAATAAATAGAAAATTGTTTACTCAAACAATTTGGCTACTAGAGTAAGAAAAGGAAAACGAAATTAATGGGGGTTCAAGGAGGCTTGATAAGCACTACAACTATATTTTTACGCTTCGTTTAAAAAGAGATAAGAATATTCGAGTTGCAATCGGTAATGGCATCAGTTGTTGAATTGAAATATCTTTTGCAAGTCAGTTATTCTTGTTGTAGTTTGTGTTCATATCACTGACAAATTGAGGCGAGCAAATTTCATAAAAATGGAACGCAGGTTTTCATAATGAATGAATAAGTGTATATCTTCCTGTACAAAGTTTTGTTTGCATGAAGAATCATGCAAAGATATTGCCGATGAATTATGGCGCGCTATATTATCGTTATTACCTTCGAAGGTCATAGCATTGTTTAATGTATTTGCTCACTTGTTCCTGTTAGTGAAGTGAGTGATTTAGAAGTGGTCCTATATGATTTGGTATGAAATTTGACATGGGTATCATATGAACGCCTGAACTGTCAAAATTAAACGACAAAGCAACACCGAGAATATTAAAAATCATTGTAAGCTTAAAGTGCGTTTTTGATTGACCTAGGGGAAACTGAAGAAACTGACTCGGCCAGGGCCCTGAGTTCAAGTGTGGACCCTTGAAAGCCAAAAGTTACACCCAAAAAATGAAAGTGTGCATCTACTAGCTTGGTGTGCTATCAGTATCGGTAATTAATAGCAATATACACCCCCCTACTACCCTCCCGGCCCAATCTTTCCGTTTATTAACCCTATTTAGCCTGAGGGGAGCCGGGGGACACATTGTGCCCGCATTGACTTTAACGAATTATAACTTTTAAATGGCTCGACAAATAACCACCAAATCTCGTGCCTTTTCCTAAAATTTATCAGAGAAAATTTTCCTGTGTCAATGAGGTGTCTATGACGATTGATGTTTCCATAGCAACCGTCTACTCAGGAGTGTATTTTGTCTATTTTCTGTCTTTTTCATCCTTTTTTTCAGTTGTTTACCTTTCGTTTGTAAGAGAAGACAATCCTTCACTTTTTTGTGCTTGTTTTATCTAAGTATGTTTCTTAGAAAAAATTCATACATTTTCCGATGTTGTCATTATCAACTGTATGACTGCGGGCTCGAGATTCAAAATGGAGGCCTCAAATTCAAAATAGCTTGTCTGTGATCAATTATGACGCGTCGTAAACCCAATCTGTTAATCTAATGACGTGCTTAAACGTTCCAAGTTTCATCAGAAGAGCGTTAATACTTTTCAAGAGCTTAAAGGGGGAAGGAAGCACTTTGTGCCCCCCCCCCCCCCGAGGCTCAGAAACGCAAAAATGCCCAGTCAAAATAGTGTTAACGGGTTGGCAAATGTTCTATTGTGAGTTCAGACAAGCTGTTGAAATTCTTAGTTCTCAGTACAGTAAAATAAAAAAACACATTCTTAGCCTCTGAGCCTACCCACATACCATAGAAAGCTACTTCAGGTCATACAAGGCAAAGAGAAGTGTTATATATCAGTATGTATGGTTCTCGTTACGTTCTGTTTTATGAACCTCATCATCTATTTATGTCCCTCCTAATGGCAAGTTTAACATAGTGAATGGTTAGAGCCCAGGAGCCATAACGTAAGTCGGTGAAGTATGATCGCCTGGGCGAGTGTAGTCCTGAGAAGGACTGTTTGTGATGACATTGACTGATTTCAACAACCTTCATCAGAGTGCCAGGGCGAGTTGCGAAAACAAATAGCATTTCATATCAAATAATCAATAAAAGGGAAGCCACCCTTGTGGGGCGTGAAAATCACAAGCCTGTCAAATGCCCTGAGTTATACCAGTCTGCGACGCCCGGGACAGGCAACGTCAGTAACTTGCACAATAATAACCGGATGGGGGAGCTGTGGTACTGTTTCATTTATGCTGAGCAATATCATTTTTGATTCTTGACCGAGTTTGCGAAAGAAATCCTGACGTGCGACTACTCATGCAAGTGAAAAAGCACGATTACCTCGAAATGTTGTATTTATAATGCTGTACAGAAAGGTTCTAACGTTTGAGCCTGCAGCTTGATTAATCTTCAAATGAACCTTATGAAGTAGTACTTTCTAGCAATCCTGAACACTGGATACGGCGGCATCTTCTGTGACGTGTTGTTTTACTTTAGAAGGAAGGTTTGAAATTTTAATTAAGTATGAGCCGATTGAGATAAAAGCAAGGGTGCATTGCTCGTGTTCAGTTTGTTTACTGATATTTCGGAAATAAAAGGGTTGGGATGAAAACAGGGAATTTTGCAAGTTTGAGAGTTTAAAGTGGCACAGAGCCCCCTCAAACAGAATTCTTGTACTTTGTCACTGCTCCAAATGGCAGATACCTCAGCTCGCCATTGATTTGTGCTGTCAGCCATTATAGCTGAAACGGTAACTCTGCGACTGGCTTTACTGCATGGTACTTTATTTAGGTTAAAGGCTAGCAGTGACGATTTGGCGACAGCCAAAACAATCCTTGCATGTGTGAAATGGAAAATAACCTTACTCGACTTTAGTGTGAATTCGTTTAGAGGTGTAAGCAAAGGCTTTGAGATGAATTAATATTTCCCAACAGCCTCGGCCTACACCTTTTCTGTTTAATACTTTGAATTTGCGTGTTAAAATGTCCCCAGCTCTTTCAGCTCTTAGTGGGTTAGATAGTGGGGAGGAGCGTTGCGTCACGACCCTAAAGACGGCTGCGCAGGAGACTACACGGAAAATGGCTTTTTTAAATTTTTTTCCTCACTTGCTTCATTTCTTAGTTTTGTGAAGGATTGAGGCGGTATAGATTTATGATATGAACAGCTTATGCCATCAGTACAATCGAGTTGGTTTTGTTGCTGTTTGTACTGGAAGTTGTTTCATAGTAAAGCCGCAGATGTCTAAAGTTGGAGGCTGTTGGGTAAGTGAAGGCGCAACATTATAACACCACTCATGTCCAATACACCCAAACTGAGTCGAATCGTCTTAGAGGAAAGTACGATTCGAGTCAGCTCAAGGATCAAAGACTTCACCGGAAGTCCCTTTAGCGGAACTCGATTTACCAGAAGTCAGGTCGCGAATAAATGCGCAGGGAGGTGAAAATTTTTGACGAATCGACTCGAATCGACTCGATTCGAGTCGATTCGTATTCCTAAAATTCGATTCGACTCAACGGAAATCAGGTCGTAAAGTCCTTCTAGTATGTGCGCGTGACACAATAAGACATAACAAGGAACGGATAACATGGACCTTTCTCGTTCTTAAAGCGTCACTGATGCAACACTAAACAGGAACATTGTAATGAACCTTCTTCCTCGCTTGTATTGTTGATCTGAAGGATTTGCACACGGAACGACAAGAAGATAACATAAACCTTCCTCGTTCTTAAAGCGTGATGCGACACTAAAGGGAAAATTGCAATGACCCTCCTCCCTCGCTTGTTTTGTCGATCTAAAGGATTTGCACAGGGAACGACAAGAAGATAACATGAACCTTCCTCGTTCTTAAAGCGAGTTGATTCGACCACTTTTCCTACCCTCCCCGTTCCCCTTCTTGTGTGATTTTTTTTCTAAGTGTCTCGCAAATCGACTTTCCAGTTAGTCGAACCGACTACACAACGGACGATTGGAGTCGAATCGACTCGAATCGAGTCGATTCGACCACTTTTTCTACCCTCCCTGTTCGCCTTCTTGTGTGATTGCCTAAGTGTCTCGCAAATCGACTTTCCAGTTAGTCGAATCGACTACACAACGGACGATTTGAGTCGAATCGACTCGAATCCAGTCGATTCGACCACTTTTCCTAGCCTACCTGTTCGCCTTTTTGTGTGATTTTTTTCTAAGTGTCTTGCAAATCGACTATCCAGTTAGTCGAACCGACTACACAACGGACGATTGGAGTCGTATCGACTCGAATCGAGTCGATTCGACCACTTTTTCTACCCTCCCTGTTCGCCTTCTTGTGTGATTGTCTAAGTGTCTCGCAAATCGACTTTCCAGTTAGTCGAATCGACTACACAACGGACGATTTGAGTCGAATCGACTCGAATCGAGTCGATTCGACCACTTTTCCTACCCTCCTTGTTCGCCTTTTTGTGTGATTTTTTCTAAGTGTCTCGCAAACCGACTTTCCAGTTAGTTGAATCGACTACACAACGGACGATTCGAGTCGAATCGACTCGAATCGAGTCGATCCGACCACTCTTTCTACCCTCCCTGTTCGCCTTCTTGTGTGATTTTTTCTAAGTGTCTCGCAAATCAGTCGACTTTCCAGTTAGTGGAATCGACCACACAACGGACGATTTGAGTCGAATCGAATCGAATCGGGTCGATTTGACCACTTTTCCTACCCTCCCTGTTCGTCTTTTTATGTGATTTTTTCTAAGTGTCTTGCAAATCAACTTTCCAGTTAGTCGAATCGACTACACAAAGCACGATTCGAGTCGAATTGAGTCGATTCGACCACTTTTCCTACCCTCCCTGTTCACCTTCTTGTGTGATTTTTCTAAGTGTCTTGCAAATCAACTTTCCAGTTAGTCGAATCGACTACACAAAGCACGATTCGAGTCGAATCGACTCGAATCGAGTCGATTCGACCGCTTTTCCTACCCTCCCTGTTCGCCTTCTTGTGTGATTGTTTCTAAGTGTCTTGCAAATCGACTTTCCAGTTAGTCGAATCGACTACACAACGGACGATTCGAGTCGAATCGAGACGAGTCGTCATTACCTTAGAAGAATCAAGTCAGTTTGGGTGTATTGGACAGCCCTCTATAAAACGGGGTTAGTATTGAATTTCCTATGCACTGCGTCACGTCACGTTGCCATGGCGCTAAATTTTTCTGTTCTAAACAATTTCTTTTGACTGAACAAAACAATGGCGCGTCGGTCACGCAGCTTAAGTTTCTTCAAGCAAACCACGTGAAAAAAAGAAAAGACTACATAAAAGTCTTTGTCACGTTTTGCTTTAGGGTTCTCCTAGAGTTACGCAATGTAAATTTTACTCTAAGAAGGTCAAAAAGGCCGAAATGGTTCAGACTGTGCTTCGCACCCGACTGTAACCATCAGTCCGAGAGCCATACGTGGAAGTTCTTTGGCAAGGAAAAAAAGAACGAAGAATACAGACGATGGATTCGATTGCTAAGGTTTGTATATTTTTTTGCTCATAAACACTGCAATAGCATAAAACTGAAATCTAGTGTTTGTACACGTAAAGCTTCCGCGAAACAATTCACAACAAATCGAGTTCAGGTGTCTTTGATGTCGATCGGCGGATTGTTTTGGTTTGGCAATATCCGTGGATTAAGCCTTCCCCTACATTATATAAGTTTAACTTTTCCGAACCAAACAATCATCAAATGTCTTCAGTCGAAGAAAGTAAGAAAGTGGATCATTCGCGGCCTGATTTTGTGTGATGATGTGGTTTCGCAGTATGTGCAATCTCGTAGTGTAAAATCACATGGCTTTCTTTAGCGTTTCAAGATCGAATTCTAGTATACGTTTTGCCCTTTATTTTAACATTTTTAAATGCACTACTTAAGGGCAGTCGAGAAATAAGCTTGAGTGATTCTCTTCTTTTATATATCTCTCGGAAAACAGGGAGAAAGACAGAGCCGAGTCAATACTGACAAGAGTGTGCAGCTGCCATTTCAGGGATGGTAATAAAGCTTTCGGACCAGAGATTTGTGCGAGAAATGAAGACAAGATTTTCCCAGCTTAAGGAGGACCACATAAGAAAAAGAAGACAGTAGCAACAAAGAAGGAGACATTGCAAGAGATGGTGGAGGCAATGATTAAAGGAAAGGAGCAACAGCAAAATGAAAGCCCCAAGGATACAAAGAAAGCCAGCACAAAGGAAATTGTTCTGGAGGCAGAGTTAGATCAAGTAAAGAAAGAACTAGCAGACGTGCAGGCCAGACAAAATTACTGAAAGAAAAGCTACACTATTTCATGATTGACTGCAGAGGTTATAAGAATGGAAACAGGGCTTCCAACTAGAGAGGTTTTTGATATTGGAGTAAATCATGCATTAAGATTCAAGGAAGGATTCCATCACTTACTTTTCTGGTTGGAAAGTGGAATCAATCACGTTTGAAGATCAAATTTTTATAACTCTAATGGAGATAAGGCGAAGCTACACCAACCGTCACCTTGCACAGTTATTCAGTTGCAGTGTTGGAACAATAGCAAATATTGTAACTACTTTTATTCATGTTTTGCATTCTATTTTATTTCAAGATACATGTATCATGACATCTGTCCCCCCTAGAGATAAAAATTAGCTATTTGCACCATCTTCACTTTCTCAGTTTACCTCTTGTAGAATGGTTATTGACTGCACCGATATTGCAGAGGTTGCAATCCCTAGCTTAATGAGTCAACAAAATGCTACATATGCAAGCTACAGGAGTATGAATTCGTTCAAAGGCCAGGAGTGGCACCAAATGCAGTTATCACTTATGTAAGCAAGTTGTACCCTGGTGCAATTTCTGATAAGGCTATACTGTACAGCAGTCGGGATTATTGAATCATTTTGTGCCTGGGGATACGATTATGGCAGACAAGGGTTTTCTAATTCAAGGTATTCTGCCAAATGGACAGTTTCTTTTAAAATACCACCCTTTCTGAGTAATGGTGTATTTACAGAAAGGTGGTGTATTTACAGAAAGGGCAAAGGCCACAAAATCGATTGCCAGAGCAAGGATCCATATAGAGAGGGCAAACGCTGGGCTAAAAAATTTTAAAATATTAAGTTTCATTCCCCCCTACCTACGCTGTTAGGCAGACATTCTTTTTCAACTGTGTGCCGCTCTTGTAAATTTACAGTGTCCACTCATCAAGGAAGGATGTGAAGCAACAGACTGAGTGATTTTAATAATTTATTTAAATATCTGTATTGATTGTTCCTTAATAAAAGTTAACTGTTACCAAGCAGAAATTTGCTTTGCTGGTTACATTCACTAAATGGTATTGATTCCCGTGATTACATTTTAAAAACAAGAATTAAGAATTAAACTTTTCTAAAATTATGAGCATCATGTAACCTGTGTCGAAGAATCCCTGACAGTGACAATTAAGGAGTCCTCCCTGGTTTCTTTATCAGAAACTAGTTATTCCATTTTGCTTTCCTTAGTGTCTATTGGTCCATAACAGGAGGTTGTGAATCGGCAATCAACTGGATGATATTTTTGATTGACCTCAACCCACTCTACAACTACTGGTTACTATCTGGCTCATGGTGTAAACTCCTGGTAGGGGCACTTAAGGGAAGCTTGGGTGGGGAAACGCCAATGAGGCCTTCTATCCCTGACCCTTTTCAAGACAAAAATATATTCATTTTACATAAAAGTACAACTCCAAGTAATGTTAGCACCAGGTCCAACAATACCAGTCTCAGAATACCATAGCCTCCCCCCCCCCAAAATGCCCACTATTATGTCCATTACTCAGATTAAAAATCTTGAAAAGATCAAGTGCACTACAATTTTCCTTCCACTGTTTTTGGGAAATGTGTTCGAGGTAAAATTTGTTAAGCGTGGGATGTTGGCCGCCCAATTTTCTTCCGTTTCTATTCTTAGAATAGCTACATCCTTTGTAGTCCATACAACAAAATAACCAAACTTCTTGTGTGTGAAGTACATTTCTCCTTAGACCTGATGCCAATAAACATGGTGTTTCCTCAGTGCATACTGTCCACTTTCAGTTTTCTCAAGGCAAAATGTTTCTAATTTGGCTGCCTCTTCGATGGTGAGGTTTCGTTCAGTGTATGGACACTTGACCTCAAGAACAGTTTCATGGTCAACAATGCCACCCGGAGAAGCACCAAGAATTCCAGAGGGATGAAACCAGATCCCAGTATCTTTCACTGTTTTTCCTGTTCGCAGCGTGCTAAATCACCATTGTACAGCTTTTACCCTGGATAAATCATATTCTCCAAGGAGACGCTTTAGGAGTGAAGCGGTTTCTCTTTTTTTGCCTTGAGGACAGAACCGAAGTCACCCAAACAAACGCGATGAAGTTAGCTTTCAAGTTTCGGCACGTAACGACTCGAGCGCTACTAAAAAATATGAATGTATCTACAACGCTATCACGCTAAAAAGAAAATCTTCATCTTTAATTAAAAAGTTCTTTATTATCTGTAGTTCTTATACAGAATCAAATAATTCAACTAGGCGAAAACACGCCGTGACAAATTAGTGACTTGAACCGACTTTAAAGCTTTCGTTCAGCTTAACACACCGTGACTTTGTAAACCTTCTTTTTCATATTTGCGTGTTCTTCTCCACGTAAAACGCCCTGTTGGTAAGTAAATGCCTCTACAAGTTCTAATTTGTAATGATTTTCTCCTTTTTTGATGGATTTCGTTTCTTCTGAGAAGAAAGAAAGCAGCGAAGCGATAGAAAGCGACGCCATTTTGAATGGAATACGCTTTTGTTTAGAACAGAAAATTTTGCTGTCATGACAACGTGACGTAATGGCTTTAGAACTCTATGCCTAACAGCCTAGCAGATTTAGCAAGTAGAGGTGTTCGGTATACTTATTTACACTTCAATCAGTAGCAAAATTTTAGCCATTTCAAGTGTAACAAAAGCCATCTAAAGAAACAAGAAAAACCTTCATTCCCGTGCGATAGCATGGCCAGAAATTCGAGACAGGCATGCGCAATGACAGTTGACACTTAGAAAATATCAGGGCATTTCACAATACAGACAATTGACTGAGAAAAGAATAAAAATCGAAAAAAAATGTCCTCAAAACATTCGCATCCCTCGGTTTCTATCAGATTCGATGAGAACTGCTGTTCCTTCAACTGAATTTGCTTTAATTCTCACCTTGCAAGTTGTATCCGTTGCGGTTTTGAGATAAACAGTAACCCGACAGTAAGCATAACTTTTGAACAAGCTTTGTGTGACTGTCCTCTCCAAAAGGCCAAATGATACCCTGCTTAAGCGCTCCAGTTCGCGTTATAACTTTTCTTACACACCAGTTTTCATCTCTTACGTGAACTCGAAGGCGCTTTCTTTCAGGTCGAAGTACATTTAACATTCGCCGATTTGAATCCTCTGCGATATCCAGAATGAAAAACATGGTAAATTTCAGTAAACATCCCACGGCTAAAATCTATGAACTTCGATCTACAATATCTCCACCGAAAATCATCCAAATTTCCTGAAAAACATCTCGCTCGGAAGATAATTTACTACCTTTTCTGTTGCTATTCAAACGCTGGACAGTATCTTTGGTCAGCAGCTTTTATTTACGCGTAAACATCGTTGTGTTTCGCCCTTCCATTTGTACCGTGACTATGATCCCATGTCACACCGCTTTTATCAGCGGCTTATGCCATTTTAAAGAGGTGTTAATGTAAGCCGCACGAAAAAACATGTCTCAGATTTCTCGCCATGGTTTTTGGGGATCATAAACAGGAAAGCAAGTGAAAAGAAACGTTTCATCACTGCTATATGTTGGCTTAATCTTCGGTTACTTATTGACAAGCTGGGAGCTGAGAAATTCTTTATTGTACCCATGCCTTTTCAGTCTCGAAATGTGAAAGACATCTCCACCAGAACTTCCACAATTCAAGGATGATTTTCTGTACTGACTGACTTCTTATTGAAATATGCCAATTTACCTCAGTATTTTACATTCAAGATGTACACCTATATTAATTTCTGAACATCAGATGATTACAAAATCAAAGTTGCACTGACAACAATTTATTGGCTGTAGTACGATGCAAAGAACGAATGAAGTCACGTAAGCATATGTTGGCCTTATTTTGTTTCCTATCTGTTGCTGTGTTTGCACCCATCACAAGCTGCATTTCCAAAACAAAAAACTCTAAATATTAAAGCATGGACAGTTGTGGTTTCTTGAAGGATTATTCCTTATAACTAATAAGTCATGAAATGATACAGCACATTTAAACCATCCCAGAGGCTTTTGCAGTTTGTGCTAAGATGTTACAAAGTTACAATGCAGAAATAAATGTTTTTCACTGGTTGATGATATTTTTTGGTCGAACTTTAACCCCTGTTTCTCAAGCAGCTTTCCTTGATGTATTTCTGTCATCTTATAAGTTATTTTTGACATTTGCTAACTTACCAGTTTTCCCAATATTCATAGTATTTGCAATTTTTGCAATTCTTATTGGGCCACTCTGACATCATGAAGAGCTTTTGTAAGGCTTTCTTAGTACCTTTGGGAATTTTTTGCAGTTCTTGTAATTCTCCCTGGATGTCGCAGAGATCTTGGCGAATTTATGGAATTCTCTTACTTCTCGTGATTTTCGTAAGATTCGCAGTTCTTGTTGGGACCCTCTGACATGTTTAAAGCTTGTTTGGTACGTCTGCGAATTTTTGCAGTTTTCGGAATTCTCGTAAAATTTGCTTTTCTCGTTGGGTGTCTCTGACATCTTCCAAGGTATTCTTCTTGACCTAGCGACTTTTTGCAGTTTTTGTAATTCCCATTGGGTCCCTCAGAGATCTTTGTGATTATTCAAAAGTTTTGTAACTCTCGTAATTTTTGTAAAATTCGCAGTTCTTCTTGGGACCCTCTGACATGTTTGAGGCTTTCTTGATACGGTTGCGAATTTTCGCAGTTTTCTTTTCTCTTTTCATAAAACTTGCAGTTCTCGTTGGGCCTCTGCAACATCCACCAAGGCATTCTTCGTGTCTTAGCGATTTTTTTCAGGTTCGCAAATCTTGTTGGGTCCCTCTGAGAACTTTACGAATTTCCACAATCATCGTAATTCTCGTAATTTTCGTAAAATTCGCAGTTCTCGTTGGGATCCTCTGAAATGTTTGATACTTTTTTGGTATGTTTACGAAGTTTCGCAGTTTTCACAATTCTTGTAAAATTCGCAGTTCTCGCTGGGTGTCTCTGACACCTTTCAAGGCATATTGGTGTTAAGCGATTTTTTGTAGTTTTCGTAATTCTTGTTGGGTCCCTCTGGGATTTTTGTAAATTTTCAGTGACTCGGTAAATTGGGCGATTTGCGCACAGACCTGCCATCTAGTCACTCTGAATCGAGCGCTCGTTAAGTTTGCCGACGATCTTCAATTTCTCTAAGGTTTGAGGTGTTAGTGTCACGTCGGTAGTCGTGTCCAGCTAAGGGAAGATTAAAAAAGTGAAAAAAGTCTTTACTTGAAAATTTAAGGTGTGTAGAACGGACAAATTAGGAAGTGATGCAAAAAAGCTAATTACTCCCAACGATGAAGATTCATAGCATTTAAAGCAGGAAGCCCTCTAGGGTTTAGTGCAAAGTTTAAAATTCAAATGAGTTTTGCTAGTGAAAAAATTGGTTTATGAAAGCGAACCAGGTTAATCTTGCAAGATCTAAGATGTGTTGCAAGAAGATTAGATGTGTTGTAAGACGTGGAAGCAGTTTAACGTTGTACACACTGATTTAGTTAGGGGTTAACATAACATAGGGGTCAATGTTTTATTTTAGTTAGTTTATTATGAATTGCATAACGAGTATGTGGAAAGGTTTTAGCCGCAGTTTTATTTATTTCCTTTATTTCTAATCAGTGTCCCCCATTAGTTGCAGAGCTCAATACGTTTGAAACTGAAATAAAGTTAATATTACTAGATAATGTATATTTATCTTTAAAAATTTTTAAACTACTACGTTTTCAGCCCATATCTGGCTCACACTGTTTTTCATTGTCAATCCAAAGCCTTTGCTTCAAATTTTGCTAATGCAAATCGCCCCTGATACGTATGTAGTGAATAAGTTGTAGGCCCAAGAAAATGCCAGTCCTATTTCAGTTTAAAAATTGTAGTAACAGTATGACTAGAATACGCTGCTCTCACTAGTTTTTGCAGGTCTGCTGGTCTGGGGGCATTTGCAATGGAGTCTTTCAAAAAGCAGGACTTTGCTTCTGGCACTCGAATCATTGTCAAGTTCTGCAACAAAAATAGATATAAAAGTAGCGAGGAAGTAAGTGACAACGTAACCAACCAACCAACCAACCAACCAGCAATGAATGAATGAATAAACGAACGAATGAATGAATGAATGAATGAATGAATGAACGAACCAAAGAACCAACGAACCAACGAACGAATGAACGAATGAACGAACGAACGAAAGAATTGATCAAACAATGAATCAATGAATGACTGAACGGATGGATGGATGGACGTCCCATGGGTTAGTAAATGACGGATGGATAGATGGATGGATGAATAGAATCTTTTTATCTTCATACAGCATTCTATCAATTAAAATATACAAGGCACTGAAATTTGTATTGCATGAAATACGTACATATAATAAAGGAATTATCCGTATAACCGAATAAAATTTGTTATTTTTTTACAGTTTATCATGATATGAAATCTATACTATGAGTATTTGCTGATGCCCACTAGGAGGAGCCAGTTTAGTTACAAATCTTTTGAGGGAGTTCTCTACCTTTAGACGAGGGGGCAAATCATTTTAGCTTCACTTCGCTCCAGTAAGCGAAAAACTATTTTTGTAGCGGTTTGTGCGACATTTTTGGAAGCATAACTCACTGGCTGGCTGGCTGGCTGGCTGGCTGGCTGGCTGGATGGATGGATGGATGGATGGATGGATAGACAAATGTACTTGCTATGAGTCTTATTACTTTTTCGAAATCAAGAACGTTCCAACCCCACCTGGCAACATAGCATGAATTCAAGGAGAAAATTACCGAAATCAAAATAATATTACCAGAAATTAGCCAGCATTTTCAAAAGTTAATTACCTTGTCGAAGTCGTACACAATATCGCCTGCGTCTTCGCCAGTTGAAGCTCTTTGCAGGTGAATCGTCTCTGACTGCATCCGAGTATTGACTTTGACTCGTTGAATAAAATCTTTTCCGTGTTTGGACGGAGTCTGCAATATTATAATATTATAACATTACCATATATTATTGTAATGTTATGTTAAGCATAACATAATAATATAATAACTGTAACTATATAATATTGTGGACTTCTGTTTATAGCAAATTTTAAATTTGTCTAGCAATATTCACTGTCTATATATTTATTGCTTCTTCCTGTAAATCATAAGCTCTCTGAGAGTTTGACGAGATCAATTCTTGATCATAAATGATCCTAAATCTCACTTTAACTTTTCGGCCACTAAAAAAGTCCAACGTTTGCTGATAATCGACCCACAAAAAGTGGGTACATACTTACACCGTGCTGAAAATGTCATGTTCGTAATTTAAACAGACAGCTTCAATGATAATAAAATTTTATGGAGTCCAATTTTCCTTATTATGAAGCGACAAATATACTTACCTTTTGAAAAGTTGCGGCCTGTGAGATGAGAATCATGGGCGCGACCATCAAAAGTAACAGCATCAGACGAGCCATTGTGATAATTTTCCGATACGTTCTTACTCAGAGAGAAGCTTGAAGGAATGATACAGTTGCGAGAAAAATCAGCTACTTTTATGCACGTGTGGCTGTTCAGTTCTATGGAAATATCACGAGAAAATACGTTTTAATTATTGCTAGCTTAATGAATAATTTTCCGGAACATTCCAGTTAACAGGTTTGTTCAACAATTTTGGTTCCGGAAGTTTGACTGAGTTTCGCGTTTTACTTGCAGTAGTAAGACTTAACTGCGGAAGTTCGTAGAGGAGAAACTGAAGTGAAAAGTTAACACAGACTGAACTTTTTTTTCTTCTGATGTTATGTTCGTTTTCAAAGCCATTTCTCTACTCCTAGCTTTTGAAATAATAATAATAATAATAATAATAATAATAATAATACAATTCTTTATACAGATGGCCTATATCACACAAGGTGGTTTTCAATAGGGCACTGTGAAAATATAACAAGATAAAATTAACTAAAATACTAAAATGCTAATTTAAATATTAGAAAATTAAGAGGGATTAAACACCTAAGTTCTACTTAAAAGTAGAAGAAAATGGAAAGCTATTTTATAATTTAAACCTATTATGTAACGATATTCTAAAAGCATTATAAGATAGGTTTCTCATCTCCATAGGCAGGGCATTCCAGTCAAGTAAGGCACTATTTAGGGATCTAAGCAGTCCCCAGTTAGTATCTGATTTTATGATTCGAACAGTGTCCTTTGACCGAGTGTTGTGACTGTGATGGTCCGAACCTCGGATGATCATGTTGTTTCTATTGTCCGAGTTTATTAAATTGTACATATAAAGGCAGCGTTTCATTTGTCTTCTGGTTGTAAGATTCACCCAATTCAGATCTACAAGCGCTTCAGTTGAAGACGAATGTGGCGCCCTATCCAGGACCATCTTGGCTGCTCTATTTTGGAGAACTTGAATAGAATCCATTAAAACTTTGTTGTTTTTGTCGCCCCATACGATACTTGCATATTCAAGTATTGGGATGACCATTGTTGTGACATAGATCTTTCTTGCATAAAGAGGGAACAGATGCTTAATTCTCTTTAAAACGCCTAACCTCTTCGCAACTTTGCACGCCGGGCCAGGAGAGGGCACGAAGCTGCATGCTCGGAAAAACTTTTGCGTCTTTTATCCGATAGAGCTCAAACTTTGCACAATGATAGAAATTTTAATTCCAAACAATCGTATCGTTTTTGTTTTTTGATTTTAACGGTTTTTGGCGGGAAAATGACGCCACAGTGCTAAAGGCAAATTTTCGTTTCCCTGTTATGGCACAAAAAGTACATGATTCTGAAAGAACTCATTGAGATAAAGTGAAATGCGAAGAAATTATTGAAAAAGCTCGATCCGTCTTGAAGATATAAAGTTCGGAAGTTTGAATTTTCCGCCATTTTGTTACTATTTTTAGAACATTTATAAAATTCAGATCTTTATATCTTCAAGACGGATTGAGGTTTTTCAATGATTTTTTCGCATTTCACTTTATCCCGACAAGTTCTTTCAGAATCATATACGTTTTGTGCCATAAGAGACAATTGAAAATTTGCCTTTAGCACTGTGACGTCATTTCCCCGCCAAAAACCGTTAAAATGCAAAAACAAAAACGATACGATTGTTTGGAATAAAAAGTTCTATCATTGTGCAAAGTTTGAGCTCTATCGGATAAAAGACGCAAAAGTTTTTCCGAGCGTGCAGCTTCGTGCCCTCTGCTGGCCCGGCGTGTTGCTTTGTATTTGGTCAATATGATCGTGCCAGGTTAGGTACTGATTTATAGTCACGCCAAGGTATTTGAATTCCGTAACGTTCTCCAGCCGATCGTTATTAGCGTCAAGAGCTATATCATTAAATTGACTCGAATCTATAAAACAGTAAACAGTGTATTTAGTAACACATGATGCGAGCTCAAGGTGAAATTTGGAAAGGAAATTCAATTATGTTTACATAAGACATGAGACATGAGACATTGGAGCTATGGATACTTTTAAGCTGGTCAAATGGACTTGGGAACGTAGAATGAGAACTATCTGTCGAGCAATGCACCACACCATTGAGTTCTAAACGATTTGCTCTCTAGGACCAGGTGTGCAGCATTTTTTTAGGTGGGCATTCTTTTTGTTTTGCAGATATGCGGATCAGGGAGAGCATGTCGAGGATGTTTTCTCTCTTAAGATCACTGTCCAAAGTTCTTGGGTCATTTTGATAAATGCTGTATTTTCCTTTTCACTTCACATCAGTCCAAAACCTCAAGAAAATTCAGTGAACTTCTCATACCACTCTGCCCCTTAAAACGTTGATGGAAGATCTTCTTCGCAGTTAGCCTGTTCCAGGCTCCTAGATAGTGCAGGAGTACCCAACGAATTTTTTTTCTTAAATTGATTGATTGTTGCTCTAAGATGTTATTTAGTGATCACCGAGTTATTTTTGGCCCATAAATATTTTTGCTGGCAAAAATTTATCCGTTCTTCAGAGCCAGCAAGCTAAAGAGTGAGAGTTTCATTTGCCAGCAAGCGTCGCTCGAAGGATTCCATTTTCCCAGCCAGTGGCACATTTGATAGCAATGCTAGCCAGGAAATTATTGCCTTCAAATTTGCCAGCCAGGACGGTTATCTCAAAACCTTATCTCCCAGCAAATAACAGAAGGCCTTTAAATCTTCAATGGTATTTTTTTAAGTTCCAAGCCTTTTTTCCTCTATTATATATCACATCACTTGTATCACTTACGTTATCGAGGCGCCGAACTTGCCATTTACTGAGGAATTGCACAGGTACTGTTACCTAGTGATAACCTTTAAAGACGCTATGAGATTTGTATATTGAGTTTCGCAGCAATAGTCCAGTCAGGTTTCAGTAGTCAATCACCTCAAAAGTTTCATTGCAAAGTCTCGCGGCGTTAACTGCAATTTAAGTACCGTAGTAGAAGTGAAGACTTAACAAATGGATTAAATTGGGCACTGTGTGTACTCTGATAACGCACAGATGACGTCAAAACGTGATGAGAACAAAGTACATGCAGGCGAGTAGCTTCTGCGCCACCGATCTCGTCAGAGGACACTTCACCGCAAAAGTTTCACAAAATGAATTGCAAAGTTTCACAGCAAAGGTCCGGTCTTATCAGTAGGTGCTTCACCGCAAAAGTTTCACAAAATGAATTGCAAAGTTTCACAGCAAAGGTCCGGTCTTGTCAGTAGGTGCTTCACCGCAAAAGTTTCACAAAATGATTTGCAAAGTTTCGCAGCAAAGGTCTGGTCTTGTCAGTGGATGCTTCACCGCAAAAGTTTCACAAAATGAATTGAAAAGTTTCACAGCAAAGGTCCGGTCTTGTCAGTAGGTGCTTCTCCGCAAAAGTTTCACAAAATGAATTGCAAAGTTTCACAGCAAAGGTCCGGTCTTGTCAGTAGGTGCTTCACCGCAAAAGTTTCACAAAATGAATTGCAAAGTTTTGCAGCAAAGGTCCGGTCTTGTCAGTGGATGCTTCACCGCAAAAGTTTCACAAAATGAATTGCAAAGTTTCACAGAAAAGGTCCGGTCTTGTCAGTAGGTGCTTCACCGCAAAAGTTTCACAAAATGAATTGCAAAGATTCGCAGCAAAGGTCTGGTCTTGTCAGTGGATGTTTCACCGCAAAAGTTTCACAAAATGAATTGCAAAGTTTCGCAGCAAAGGTCCGGTCGTGTCAGTATTTGCTTCACCGCAAAAGTTTCACAAAATGATTTGCAAAGTTTCGCAGCAAAGGTCTGGTCTTGTCAGTGGATGCTTCACCGCAAAAGTTTCACAAAATGAATTGAAAAGTTTCACAGCAAAGGTCCGGTCTTGTCAGTAGGTGCTTCACCGCAAAAGTTTCACAAAATGACTTGCAAAGTTTCACAGCAAAGGTCCGGTCTTGTCAGTAGGTGCTTCACCGCAAAAGTTTCACAAAATGAATTGCAAAGTTTCGCAGCAAAGGTCCGGTCTTGTCAGTGGATGCTTCACCGCAAAAAATTCACAAAATGAATTACAAAGTTTCACATCAAAGGTCTGGTCTTGTCAGTAGATGCTTCACCGCAAAAGTTTCACGAAATGAATTGCAAAGTTTCGCACCAAAGGTCCGGTCTTGTCAGTAGGTGCTTCACCGCAAAAGTTTCACAAAATGAATTGCAAAGTTTCGCACCAAAGGTCCGGTCTTGTCAATGGATGCCTCACCGCAAACGTTTCACAAAATGAATTGCAAAGTTTCACAGCAAAGGTCCGGTCGTGTCAGTAGCTACTTCACCGCAAAAGTTTCACAAAATGAATTGCAAAGTTTCGCAGCAAAGGTCCGGTCTTGTCAGTAGGTGCTTCACCGCAAAAGTTTCACAAAATGAATTGCAAAGTTTCGCAGCAAAGGTCCGGTCTTGTCAGTGGATGCTTCACCGCAAAAGTTTCACAAAATGAATTGCAAAGTTTCACAGCAAAGGTCCGGTCTTGTCAGTAGGTGCTTCACTGCAAACGTTTCACGAAATGAATTGCAAAGTTTCGCAGCAAAGGTACGGTCTTGTCAGTGGACGCGTCACCAGCGCAGCAAAGGTCTAGTAACGTTTCAGTAGACAATGACGTTTATTTAGTGCTTGAAAGTTTAGGACAAAATGTTTTTCTGCGGGAGTCACTGCGCAATCCGCGTCTCACAAACTTTCGTTAGGGGTTCGTTAGATCGGGGTTCCACGGCATGTATGTCAGTTTGCTTGACCAGCGCGACGAACGCGACAAACGCGCGAGAAAATATTCTGGACTGTAGAATTCTCGCGCGCGAAATTAAGATAATCTTCAACGGCAGACTCCGCTGATCTTGCGAAGAGCGTGCGATAGCTACTAATTAGAAAAGGCACACTTTAGGACAAGAAAATGTTATTATTTGATTTCTCAAAATCCAAAATATATACAGTGCCTTCAAATACACGATGGTATCAATGCTTATACAGCTGGCGATAGCCTTTCTTCGCTTTTAAATTCAAAGTGGTCGGTTAATTTGGCGATCAACAAATATAAACGGAACTGAATTAAGAAAACTGAAAAAGCGTATCTTTATTACCCAGATGACGCCCTATAATGTGAAAAACAAGCCTACGTACGATTCGGACGAGTCCCTACCATTCCTGAGATTTTGCAGCCGGTAGATTTTAAGCCGTTTAAGAGACGCCCCTACGAAACGTACTCAGTCAGATTAGTGCGCTAAATCAAACAAAAATATCAATTTTATTTCTTGAAAGCTCTCGAGTCGGTAACCGGACAACCTAAAAGGAACCTTAGCCACTCACATCCTCAAAATAGTAGAAATATACCAACGCGACCGTCTGTTCATGTTCTATGGGCAGTAGTTTGCACGTTGTTGCTCAGAGTACTGGATATATTGCATGCGCAATATCGTTTTGCAATTAAGAATTAACTGGCCGTCCTCTAGTGACAGCAAAACAAAAGGTACCGACAAAGCAAAGAAATATTTCACTATTTACGAAGTGAAACATAAAAATCACGCCGCGTGACATCCTTACGTTTTGCCAGCTATAATAACAACAGTTCGTCACGCCAACCGGAAGAGTTAATTTTTCCAGCCGTAGAATAATTTGGTAAACACAGACCCAGCAAGCTTTCGGTAACAGCAAATTGCCAGCAAGATTTCTATACCAGTTGACAAGTTGCCAGCCAGCTCATGATGACCCTGCAGAACGGTTATTTTGCAGAACGGCTCCGTCGAGTACTCCTGATAGTGGGGAAAGCGCAGAAAAGACTAC
Source organism: Siderastrea radians (assembly GCA_964017195.1). Classification (NCBI taxonomy): domain Eukaryota; kingdom Metazoa; phylum Cnidaria; class Anthozoa; order Scleractinia; family Rhizangiidae; genus Siderastrea; species Siderastrea radians. Next base: position 18,538,811 of record OZ024899.1, read on the forward strand.
TTAACAACTTTCGTTGTTAACTGGAATAATTACAGCATAGCGTTGTACAACACAAAAACAGCCTTCACAAGGAAGCGCTACACATGATCGATAGCTTTATATCTTACACTGCTTCACGTTTGATTTCATCTACGGGCTCAGAAGTTAGAACCACCTTGTATATAGATAAAGGATACCACAGGAATGGACTTCTCTAAGTAGCTTGAACTTGAAAGTTCACGCGGTCTAATTGAGGAAATTGGCCACAGACTCAAACGTCTGTATTACCGTGTACAACATAATGAACAACATCACAGGAAATTACTGCTCAGTAACTTTCATTTAACACTGGTCACTTTTTAGTATTTAATCCACAGAGAGCATAGTAAATATTGCTACCACTGAAGGACTGCTCACTTTTTAGGATTTAACCACAGAGTCAATCCACACCTTGTAGATCTAGTAAACAATGCTACCAGAAATGACTGCTCTGTAGTTGTTTGGATATGGTCATACTTTTGTTTTTCATCTACAGACTCCTACATCATAATAAAGACAAACACAGGAAGTCATTGCTTTCATTTGAATGGTCACTCTTAGCTTTATGTTAGATTTCATTCTTATAGCGATCACTTATAAGCTAGAAACATCGTGTAAATCAAAATAAACAGCATCACAGTAGAGTACTACTACCTACTGTAGATCTCACTTGATCTCACTTGCGACCCCCTTTGTGAGCAAGACCTGAGCATGCGTGTAACAAGCGTGCGCTGAAATGACGCAATATGGCGCGTGCGATAATAATAATTTTTTTACAACAACTCCTCGAGGTTTTTGTAAAGGTTTTACAGCTATTTCATACTGGTAGCGCTTACTGACTACGTCAAGACTTTATCCTTTCATGACAAAGAATGATAGCACTACGCGACGAGCGATTCCCACAAGCCAGATCTCAAAGATTTTTTCATCTTTTTCTCGATCTTGGCGTCAAGTACTGCACACGCGAAAAAAAATAGGCGCCAGAGAGAATTTCTTAGCGCCCGCAGTTGTCTTTCAGAAAAACTGTAGAAAGCCACCTTAATTTGCGAGAAAACAAGTTTCATTATTAGCTTGCAAGCGTGTAAAGTTTTAAGACATTCTTGATGTAAATTTAAATTAGTGTTCCAGCGCTTGAAGTAGAAAATGCTGTCTGTTCTTCAGTGAGATGTAATGCCGTTAAGCAGTAACGCGCGTCGGTTAATTTTAAAAGTCACAAATTTATCTACGACACACGCGTGCGCTAAAAAGTAACAATCAGAGAAATGCAAAGTCAATGTTCATTCCACTTGGTTGTAAAGCCTTGTGACGGAAGATTAATCTCGCTTCCATGCTACGTCGCACCATCGTTGTCCTGAAACCCGCACAGATTACGGTCACTAGCATATCGCTCACACTGTATCCTGGGGACGAGAATGTTTGCCAACAGGGAGGTCAGAATCTGGAATCTGTGGCCGAGGCGTCTCCCAGTTTCCCTGATGTAGATCTTAGAACATTTGCGGCACGAAATGACGTAAATCAAATTACTGGTTGTGCAAGTGAACTTGTCCTCGAATCTCAGTTGACCGCCCGGGGTGTCGAGAGTCCACCAAGGGTTGGTATGGGCGCAGGTTACGCAGCGGGGACGGCCACCTTCCAACTGGACACCAGCTCCTGGAAAATTTGCAGCATCAGACTATTACATCTCCAAATGCTGCCGCGAAATCAATATGCTCGACTTCAAACAGCGGTCACTAAAACAAACCTATCCCCACAAGAAAAAGAAGCCCTTTTCTCTCTACGACAACGCAACGACGTTGTAGTCAAACCAGCCGACAAAGGCGGTGCTGTTGTAGTATGGGCACGTGACCTTTACATCCAGAAAGCTGAAGGAGAATTGTCAGACTTAGCCTTTTATCAAAAGCTAGATCGTGATCATACCGTGGACCTTAATAAGAAAGTTACTGAAGTCGTCCATGACGCCATTTCTAAAACGCGAGCTTCCACCATCGGCCACCAATATAATTGCTGACCACCCCCGTACTTCAAAATTCTACCTACTTCCCAAGAGTTAGAAGCCAGGGAACCCAGGCAGACCTATAGTATCAGCTTGTAACTGTCCTACTGAACTCCTAGCCACTTACTTCGATATGATTACCAAGCCCCTCGTAGAAAACCTACCGAGCTACGTCAAAGACACTAATCACATGCTTGACATTGCTAACTCTTTTCGTTTTTCCGGCACCTACAATTATGTGTTCACCATGTACATCAAGTCATTGTATACCGTTATACCCAATAACGATGGCTTACTGGCGCTCACACACTTCCTCAACAAACGTACTGAGCTGCAACCACCTACCCATACCCTGGTGCGCCTCGCCGAGCTCGTCCTTACCCTTAATATCTTCTCCTTCAATGGCGACTATTACCAACAAACTGGAGGCGTGCCGTGGGAAGCCGTTTCGGTCCCAGCTATGCGTGTTTATTCGTTAGCCACATTGAGGAGCAGATGTTCCAGCAGTACAAAGAAAAAACACCTGACCTAAGCGCTATATTGACGATTTAGTGGGTGCAGCGTCGGGCACCAAAGAGGACTTGGAAGAATTCGCCACCTTGGTAAATAATTTTCATCCAAAACTGAAATTCACTTGGGCCATCTCAGACGACAAGCTTCCCTTCCTAGATCTCTATTTGACTCCATCCTCTAACCGCCTCATCGCTACTACTATTAAACAGACTCCCACTCTTATCTCAATTACTCATCCTCGCACCCAGTTCGTTGCAAGAACTCAATTCCCCATAGCCAATTTCTCCGCCTGAGAAGGCTCTGCAGTGAAGAAGAAGACTTCAGAACTAGAAGTGAAGAAATGACTTCTGATGTGGTAAACCAGGCACTCCATCAACACCTCGTGAATCAACTGTCAACTCAAAAACCGCACCCCCCCCCCCCCCCACAGAAGAACAAGTTGTCCCTCTTGTCCTGACTTACCATCCCCAAAACGAGCAAGTAAGGAAAACATGACCAGAAACTTCGCTCTTCTCAAATCCGATCCTGACACCAGGGATATTTTTCAACCCGTCCGTATCTTGTGCGCATATCGCCGCGACAATAATTTACATGACATTTTGGTAGAGAGCAGCCTTCAAACAACAGGACCTACCGATGGAGAATCAGGGACTTTCCCTTGTGGCCGTCCCCGCTGCGTAACCTGCGCCCATGTCAACCCTTTGTGGACTCTTGACACCCCGGGCGGTCAACTGAGATTCGAGGACAAGTTCTTTTGCTCGACCAGTAATTTGATTTACGTCAATTTCGTGCCTAAAATGTTCTAAGATCTACATCGGGGAAACTGGGAGACGCCTCGGCCACAGATTTCAGGAGCACATACAATCAGTTGGCACGAATACTGACCTCCCTGTTGGCAAACATTTCTAGTCCCCATGACACAGTGTGTGCGGGTTTCAGGACAACGATGGTGCCACGCAGCATGGAAGCGAGATTAATCTTCCGTCACAAGACTTTACAACCAAGTGGAATGAACATTGACTTTGCATTTCTCTGATTGGTACTTTTTAGCTCGCGCGCGTTTGTCGTAGATAAATTTGTGACTTTTAAAATAAACCGACGCGTGTTACTGCTTAACGGCATTATTTCTCCCTAAAGAACAGACAGCAGTCGCGAAACGTCTGAGGATTTTTCCACATTTTGTACTTCAAGCGCAGAGACACTAATTTAAATTTACATTAAGAATATCTCGATTTACCCGCACTACACAGTTTTAATGCAATTTTCCATGGAAAGTTTTGTTCAGCTTGCCAGGGCGCCCAGAATCACGTCACGGGTCCAGTTATGACTGTATTAACATAGTGTTTCTGAAAAACGTCTGAATTTCTTCAATAAAAAGACACACTACTGGAAGATTTCTTATAAATTTTGTAGTGGAGCTGTAAGTTTGATCGAGAAACTTATCTTTTGGTTTCCGAAAGAAAGTGAGTTCTGCAATGATCTGAAAACTGCTCGAGTAGCAAAAACTGCGTCATTTCAGCGTGCTTTATTTACCAAAAAGAAGGTGGTGTTCTATGTTTTCTGAGAAAAAAAGCACACTTGAGGTCTCAGAAAACTGCTAGTGCAAGCACGAGCGGAACGCGAGTGCGTTCAGCAGGTGTTCTAGACCTCAAAAGTGCATTATTTTCTTAGAAAACTTAAAACACTATCTTTTATATATATCTACTATCTTTTAGATACTTTATTTTGATATTGTAACTTAAGTATTTAATTTCATCTTTGCTATCTATTATATATTTATTTTACATAGTTTTTTCCCCTACTTATTGTATCTTGTTTTAATATTTTTTGCATTTTTACTCTTATAATCTCTATTTAGGACTTTTCTGAAAACCACGTATGTGAGAAGGTTTCCTAATGAAAGATTATTACTATTACTGTTATTATTATTATTATCATTATTATTATTATTATTATTATTATTATTATTATTATTATTATTATTATTATTACCATTTGGTTTAGAATATAGCTTTAAAACCAAGACTTAGTTGAGGTGCCGAATGCAGAAAGGCGAAATGCTAACGGTTTTGTTTACTAGGACGGTTAACTACAAATGGGAATTAAGACCGCTAAAACTAGCAACAAACTGCAATTTCAAATTTTATAAACGCTACAAATAATTTTCTTGTGTTTTCCTTTTACGATCCTTAAAAGGTTTCTGAAAGATTAAAAAACGAAATTTGAGCCTTTGATTTATAAGAAAAGTTGTTAATCGCTGAAATGTTGTTAGCTTCTTCCTTGGATTTAGCTGGATAAAGGGAAACGAGTATGGTCTTGGCTTGTTTTATTTTTCATTTTTTTTTTGTAAACCTTGATTATAACCTGATCTATTTTGCAGACGAAATCGGATTATTTTTCTTACAGTCGAGCACGTCATTGGTTCCTGTAAATCGCCTTCGCTATTTGTCGACAAAGCCACCGGTTTGCTGTTTACAGCCCGTAGTCAATCTCTATTTTTTCCTGCTCATGTCGCCTTATAAGACGGGGTTAATCACTCCTTCCTCAAAACATGTTTAACATAGGTATAAAAATCCTTAGGTATAAAGCTTCAGCTTAACCAAAAAAAAATTCAGCATATTATATAAAAATAGTGCTCACTCTAAGCTCTCATAAGACACGCTCAGTTTCAATGAAGACACAACCCAGCTATATCATAATTTGCGATCATGTCGTCTTAAAATGCTGGCTTGTGATTGGTTCAAAAATTGACATGACAACGCTGCCAAGGCCAAACTTCAAAACTATTCTTCACAAAACCGCCGGTAAAATTTTAGTTTTTGCTCATTAATGTAGTTGAAAAAAAAAACATTATTCAATGTGTTTTCATCCCTACAAGCAACTTACCTTGACATATTGCCGACAATCTAAGTGCTAAAGCTTTAAAACTCTGTATGTTTCTTAAAAACAGTTCGTTTTTCAGTTTTTATTTCGCGATGCGCGCACTGTATTGCCTTATCATTTGTGTTCCAGTTTTGACCTGGAAAAGAAGTTGATTTTCACGTCATACTTTTAGTGCAGCACTCTGGATAAGAAAATTTGGTAACCCATCGATGCGAGAAATTTTGGTTGTGATGTCAGCGTACACCCGTACGTCCGTGCAGACTCTGGGGGACGGGCAGGGGAGTCCCAAGGCAACCCGACGGGGGATGGAGAATGCCATCTTTTCTTGGCGGGAAATCGGGCGGTGCTTTTGGTCAACTGGCGTTCTTCTTGGCGGGAAATCGCATGTTTAGCAAAACGATTCAGTTCGAAGGAATTGAAGTTTAAAACTTAAGAAAAAATATCCAATATCTATAAATGGAAAGAAAAAGTTCAAAAGAATACTCAGTTGTTTTTTTGATGGATAGCGAAACGTTCAAGTTACGAAATTTGCCTTCGAGACTTCATCTTTGTTTTCTTCAAGGCGGAGAGCTTGTCCTGTTCTGAAACACGTTTTTAAAAGGTTTAAGGTACATGATTCTGAGCATTGCGGTCAAATAAATTCCGTTTTGAAATGGGAATTTAGTTTATGTCATTAGAAATGTGCCATTTAGTTTTTATTTTATGTTGACGTTGACTTCCAAAAATTATAAGAAAACGCGCTCAGATTTAGACAGATGTAGTCTTGGGAATATTCTGTCTCAGCCGATTTCCCTTGCATGAACAGACCCATGATGCAGAAAGTGTAACACGAATTTCATTTCAGTATAAACTAATGGGTTTTCGCATAAATTTTTTCAAAAGTGATTTCTCTGCCCATTGTTACATAATAGGAGGTCAAAACACAGTCGTAAGACAACAGCATTTCAGTGAGTTTGCACAGTGAGATGTCGGCAAATAATTGTGCTTAATTTTGACTGTCGTGTCCATCTCTTTGGGCAATTTTCGATTTTCTTGTCCTAGAAGTTTTTAATAGCAATAGTCTTTTAAGCGAAGCAGTTGTCGCTTTAACCCTATTTAGCCTGGGGGGGGGGGGGGGGGGTTGGGGCACATGGTGCCCGCGCTGGCTTTAACGAACTATATAACTTTTAAACGGCTTGCCGAATAATCACCAAATCTCGTGACTTTTCCTAAAATTTATCAGAGAAAATTTTCCTGTGTCAATCACGTGTCTTGGATTGACGTTTCCATAGCAACCGTCTTCCCAGGAGTGTATTTTGACTATTTTCTGTCGTTTTTCAGTCTTTTTTCAGCTTTTTACCCTTCTTTCGTAAGAAAAAGATAATCCTTTGCTTTTTGGTGCTTGTTTGATTAAGTATGTTTCCTAGAGCAAATTCATAAATTTTTGGATGTCGTCATTGTCAACTGTATGATTGCTAGCTCGGGGTCCAAGATGGCGGCCTCAAATTCAAACTGGTGGGTTTGTGACGTCATGACGTCGTGTCATGACGTCATGACACGTCATAATTGACACGTCATACTACCAGTCTGTTAAGCTAATGACGTACTAAAAACGTGCCAAGTTTCATCACAAAAGCGCTATTACTTTTCGAGATCTATAGGGGGGGCACTTTTGCCCCCCCCCGGTTCAGAAACTCAAAAAAAGGCCAGGCGAAATAGGGTAAAGCTATTTTATCTGAAAAGCTTCCGAAAAACAGTTCTGTGTGCTCCTCAAAGCGCCCGAATTGTTTTTTACTTCGCGGCCACTTAACTTACGCAAAATTCCTTCGATAATTTACATGTGCTTGTAAGCTTCCAAAAACCCTTTTCTCGGGTAATTTCTATATATTCTATATATATCTATATATTGTTTTTTCGATCCCCGGCGTTTGAAAAAAAATTATGTTGATGTACTGAAAGAGTTTATCTTGTTTCATTAAGCAATCTTGGGTTGAAAATGGGACGAATTTAAGCATTTTGCTGCAAAACCAAAACTGTTTTCGAAAGCAAGTATCGTGCGGGCAAATCTTCAAGACGAGTAAGATTTTTTTACAGAAATAATTGCTCTGGCTTATGGTTTTGTTCGCAAAAAAGAGACATGGATCGCGATTTAAAAACAAATAATTATAATAATAATAATAACAATATATAATAATAATAATAATAAACCATTCGATGTTGAGACGACATTAAGGCTATATAATGACGGCTAGTTTGAGAAAATATATCCGCATTGGGCGTAGCCTCCCACGCTGTCGTTTTTAGGGGAGTCGTATTACTCTCCTCCCCACAAAAGTCCCCGAGAGGCAGATAAAACAGGCGAAATCGGTGCGAGCAGAAGCCTGGTGCGAGCGAAAGTTTACAAGACGGGCGGGAACAGCTCCTGGGAGGATACCTTTAACGGATTAGTTCAAGAGCCCATTTGCGTTCTTGCTTCTGATCTGATCTGATCTGATTTTGAGGCATTGTATTTGCTGTGCCCAATCAGCGGTCAGCTTATTTCTCGTTCCTTTAGTGACGTCTTATACAGAGTGTAACGCCTCTCGCCCCGACTATCTGCCCCTTGGTCTCCGAGGATGGGATCTCCTTGAAAGCGAAAAATATGACCAAAAATATAACATTAAATCTCATGAAAAGATGAAACAGAGAGAGAAAGGGAGGAAAAAAATAAAAATAAAATAAAATGAAATAAAAACATCTCAAAGTGTGCATCTACTGGCTTTGCGTGCTAAGGTACTGGTATCAGTCATTAACAGCCATACACACCCCTTACTACCCTCCCGTGCCAATTCTTCCGTTTATTAGCAGGTTGGCAAATGTTCCACTGTGAGGACAAACAAGCTGTTAAAATTCTTAATTCTTGGTACATTAAAATAAAAGCCACATTCTTGGCCTCTGCTCCTATCCACATACCATAGGAAGTTACTTCAAGGTCATATAAGTGTTATTGTGATCATTCAAATGCACACTGTATGTGGTAGTATCTTCTGTAGCGTGATTTTATACTATATAGAAGGTAGGCTTTAAGTTTTAATTTAAAAGCAATTGAGCATTGCTTGCTTCCCGTTTGATTATTGATATTTTGGGAAAAAAAGGGTTGGGATGACAATAGGTAACTTTGTAATTTTGAAAGTTTAAAGTGGTACAGAGCCCCCTCAAACAGAATTCTTGTACTTTTTCAGTGCTCACAAATGGCAGATTCCTCAGCTCACCTTAATTTGATTTTGAGGTCTCGGCACTTATAGCTCAAACGTAAACTCTATGACTGGCGTTACTGCATGGTGCTTTAGGTTAAAGGCTAGCAGTGACGATTTGGCGATAGCCAAAATAAACCTTGTGTGGCCTTAGTGTGAATTTGTTTATTGAAGGTGGAAGCAAAACCTTTGAGATGAATTAGTATTTCCCATCAGCCTCGTAAAAAACTCGAAACGGTTTCAACCTTTTCCGTTTAAATTTGTCTGGGAAAATTTGTCTGGGAAAGATTGCCATGCAAGTATATGACAAGCCCGTAGGACATCTGAGGAACAGCTCGAATACAGTTTACGGGTACCCAGACACCGGAAATGGTATTTTTTTTCTGTTTTGTTTTTTTTCCTTCTTTTATTTTAACTTTTTTCCACTTGTTTCATTCCTAGGTTTTGTAAAGGATCGAGGCAGTATTTATCATATGAGTATCTTATGCCATCAGTACAATCGAGTTTGTCTTGTTGTTGTTTATATTCTGGATACTGTTTCATAGTAACTTGCAGATCCTAAGCCGCAGGGGTCTCAATTTGGAGTCTGCTGGGCAAGTGAAGGCGCAACATCATAAAAAGGGGTTAGTATTGAATTTTGCATGCACTGTGTTCTATACATTTTCCATACGCATTTTTAAATTTTCCAAGTGAAAATGATCGATTGTGATAACAGCAGTAACCGACAAAGCTGTGTCGAATTGGAAACAAGTAAACAGCTGACCCCGTCATGCTTGAAGTTCTGCAGGCCTTTCCATGAAATACGAACCCTTATAGTGTAACTAGTGTTCAATGGAGACGCGCCTCATCAAAGCGTGAAACTCTTACGTTTCCAAAGAAAAAGGCTGATAAGTGAAATGATACAAAGAGAAGCATGTTGTGTTGCAAACCAAGGGGCTTTATTTCCTTTCACTCAATGTTTCTTACATTAAAATTATTTTAAACTAAGACCCCAGCGAGCCAGGTACTCGATCAGTGACCAAATGGTCATTGGAAGAACTGACGTTAATCCCATCATGCGCCAGGGATGAGTGGCAATTATACTAATATAACAAAGAGCTTTATTTTACGTTGCCACTTGTTGCCCGGGGGTGGGGGTACTCAATAAAGTTTTATACGGGGGGTACACCCAGAGGCTCCTACCCTTACCCTTTGATTTGATGTTTACCAAAATGGCACCCCTTTCATATACCCACAGGAAAATTGCACCCATTTCTAATACCTCAAGGATAAGCCAAAACAGTAGAGTTTCTACGATTGCCAGATTTCCCCCCCTCTTTCAGTCCTTCTGGCTCAGTTCCTCAAAGAAACAGAAAGAGAATGAGTTATTTTTGCAAAGCATGTCTGTCACGGATTATTTTTGATTGCTGTATGACATTTAGATTACCTTTTCGGAACATGACTTTGACACGTGGACAGATCACAAGGTTGAAACACGTGACCACGTGTTTCATTGAAATTTTGATGAAAAATCGATATTTTCTTCGGAATGTGTTGTTTAGATTTCACTGAGTTTTGAATCCCGTTCGCTTGCTGGATAACTGTGTTTCTGATGAACAGTAAAGGAGACAGTTTCTTTTTCAAACCAGCAAATTTAGGTTGGCTAATGGGTTGGGCAATCGGACTTTGGATCTGGAAGTCAGCAGTTTGACCCTTATTAGTTGATGCTGTCCCTTTGTTTTCCTAGAAATCAAACCTTTATCTACGTTGTCTCTTTCCACCCTTCCACCCAGGCTGGTGCATAAATGATACCAGCAAACTACGTCAGGTGAAGCCTAAGCTGATTCCAAAGTGTAACCGTGCGATGGACTAGTATCCCAAGCAGGGAGAAAAAGTACGATGATCGCTTTATGCTGCTACATGCATCCATGTAGTCTGGGTCAAGCCTCATTCGTTGTGGGCCCCTGGTTTCATGAAAAATGTACCTCTTTTCTCGTGTCATGTAAATATTAACCGACAAAGCATTTCTGCGTTATTTGTTATTTTGAGGCGGTCCATCTCTGTAAGGTTCACTTAAGCTTTGTGCATTTTATTGCAACCTGGCATCCTTTACATACGCTTTGTCAATCTTATTGCAATTGTATATTAGATTGTCAGGAAATATACTTTGATACACAATTAATTAGCCCTTTCAGTTCGTGTACGTTTTATTTTATAACAAAAAACTGATTTTATTCCTTAAAAGGTTCTTAAGCTAGAAATAAGAATGAGCAATTCGACATCAAATGTCAACAGGATAAATGGAGCCATTGCGTGTGGGTATTCCGTTATATTGCTGCTCCATCAAACACTTGAGAGCATGAAAAATTCCGCACAGAGAGCAGTCAGTGGTCTCGTTGAAAAACATATTCTCGCGCGAATCATTTATATCCCTGTCAATATACATTGTACAAGGACATTTTGAGCAAGAGGTAAATGGAATACTTATACTGTACAACTAGCTGTTCTAACTTGCTCGTCTCCTTTGCCAAATTCACAAATGATGTGTTTGAACAAACACTTACTAAAGGACAGAAAGAGGGAATAAATACTCCAGTTAATAGGTGTTAAAGCAGTGATGGCAGACCAGGGATTGTGAAATTTCTTTTGGAAATAAATTGTAATAGTGGCTCACATAACATTGTATTGATATTCATATTTGTAGACACCAACGAAAATAAGTTGTCTTATCGACAGGGCTTCCGTTTGAGAGGTCATTCAGTACTGTGCTCAAATGATACCATCACAAGGCAGAAGAGAAGAGGTTTACAAAGCTCATAACGTTAGGACTCCTTGTTACAAATCTGAGACAAGAAAAAGAAAATTGTTTATGCAAACAGTTTCGTTACGGGAGTAAGAAAAGGCGAACGCAGTTAATGGGTGTTTAAGAAGGCCTGAAAAGCACTACAACTATATTTTTACTAGCTCTGTTTAAAAAAAGACAAGAATATTCGAGTTGCAATCGGTAATGGCATCATTTATTGAATTGAAATATCTTTTGTAAGTCAGTTATTTTTGTTGTAGTTTGCGTTCATATCATTGACAAATAGAGGCGAGCAAATTTTAAAAATGGAACGCAGGTTTTCATAATTAATGAATAGGTGTTTATCTTCCTGTACAAAGTTTTGTTTGCATGAAGAATCATGCAAAGATATTGCCAATGAATTATGACACACTATGTTATCGTTATTACCTTCGAAGTCCATAGTTTGTTTAATGTATTTGCTCACTTGTTCCTGTTAGTGAAGTGAAATTGGACACGGGTATCATATGAATACCAGAACTGTAAAAATAAAGCAGCAAAACAACACCAAGAATATCAAAGCAGTATAGTGCGTTTTTGATTGACCTAGGGAAAACTGAAGAAACTGACTTGGCAAGGGCCCTGAGTTCAAGTGTGGACCCTTGAACGTAAAAATTTGACCAAAAAATGGAAAAAAATCTCAAAGCGTGCATCTACTGGCTTTGTGTGCTATGGTATGAGTCATTAATAGCACTATTCACCCCCTACTACCCTCTCGGTCCAATCTTTCCGTTTATTAACAGGTTGGCAAATGTTCCATTGTGAGTACAAACAAGCTGTTAAAACTCCTAATTCTCGGTACAGTAAAACAAAAAAACACATTCTGGGCCTCTGAGCCTATCCACATACCAGAGAACGCTACTTCAGGCTATATCAGTATGCATGGTTCTAGTTACGTTCTGTTTTATGAACCTCGTCATCTCCTTATGACTCTCCTTAGGGCGGGTTTAACATAGTGAATGGTTTGAGTCCAGGAGCCATAACATAAGTCGGTGAAGTATGATCGTCTGGGCGAATGTAGTCCTGAGAAGGACTGTTTGTAATGATATTGACTGATTTTAACAACCTTCATTGGGGTGCTAGGGCGAATTGCAAAAACAAATAGCATTTCGTATCAAGTTGCCAATAGAAGGGAAGTTACCCTTGTGGGCCGTTAAAATCACAAGGCTGTCAAATCTCCTGAGTTATAGCAGTATGCGACGCGCGGGACAGGCAAAGTCGGTAACTGGCCCAATGATGACCGGATGGGGGAGCTGTGGTACTGTTTCATTTATGCTGAGCAATGTTGTTTTTGACTCTTGATCGAGTCTGCGAACGAAATCCTGACGTGCAACTACTCAAGTGAAAGAGCCCGATTACCCTGTACCCTGTACTGTATTTATCATGCTGTACAGAAAGGTTCTAACGTTTGAACCTGCAGCATGACTAATCTTTTAATGAACCATATGAAGTAGTACTTTCTAGCGATACTGTTTGTAAAATCATGAAATGAACTCATTCAAATGAACACTCTATGCGGCGGTATCTTCTGTGGCGTGTTGTTTTACTTTAGACTGAAGGTGTGAAATTTTAATTTAGTATGCCCCGATTAAGATAAAAGTAAGTGTGCATTGCTCGTGTTCTGTTTGATTATTAATTATTTCGAAAATAAAATGGTTGGGATGAAAACAGGGTAAGGTATCTGCTCTAAATGGCAGATACCTCAGCTCGCCATTGATTTGTGTTGTCAGCCATTATAGCTGAAAAGGTAACCCTACGACGGGCTTTACTGCATGGTACTTTATGTTAAAGGCTAGCAATGACGATTTGGCGACAGCCAAAACAAAACCTGTGCGAAATGGAAACAAACCTTACTCGACTTAAGTGTGAATTCGTTTAGAGGTGTAAGCAAAGGCTTTGAGATGAATTAATATTTCCCAACAGCCTCGGCTTACACCTTTTCTGTTTAATACTTTGAATTTGCGTGGGAAAATGTCCGCAAAACATCAACTCTTTTTAGGATAGGGACGCAGGTACGCGGACAAGTCTGTAACAAGATATCCGAGAAACAACTCGAACACAGTTTAGGGGTACCCAGACACGGAAAATGGCATTTTTTTTTAACTTAATCCCACTTGTTGCATTTCTTAGTTTTGTAAAAGATGGAGGGGGTATTCATCGTATGAGCAGTTTATGCCATCAGGGCCCAGTTGTTCGAAAGCCGGTTGATACTAACCTGGGATTAAAATTTAACCGAGGTCCTTGTTTCTCTTACTTCGACAGAGTTTTTACAGCAAATTCCAAGTGATTGTTTGAAAGCTACCAAGGTCAAAATGTAGGGCAAAAAAGATGTACAGGAATCCGTATCGTTTGGCTATGAAACTGATTCGAAAATTGATGCTAATTCTGGGTTAGCTTAACCATGCTTTGAACAACTGGGCCCAGTACAGTAGAGTTCTTTTTGTTGCTGTTTATATCCTGGATGCCGTTTCATAGCAAATCACAGATCCTAAACCGCAGGGGTCTAAAGATGAAGGCTGCAAGTAAAGGTGCAACATTATAATACGGGGTTGGTATTGAATTTCGCATTTACTGCGCCATACATTTTCCGTACGCATTTTCAAATTTCCAGGTGCAAAGAACCGATTGTGATTACAGCAGCATCCAACAAAGCTATACCTAACAAAAAGCTGATCCCATCATCAGTTCTGCAGGGCCTCATCCTGAAATACCAATCCTGATTATCATAGCGTAACTAGCGAAAGAATTAGAAAGGCTGATAAGTAAAATGATACACAGAGAAGCAGGTTGTGTTGCAAACCAAGTGGCTTTATTTCCTTTTGCTCAATGTTTCTTACAATAAAATGATTTTATACCAAGACCCCAGCGAGCCAGGTACTCGAACAGTGACCAAATGGTCACTGGAAGAACAGACTTTAATCCCATCCTGCGCCAGGGATGAGTTGTAATTATATTTATTTACCAAAAAGCTTTATATTACGTTGTCACTTGGTTAGGTTAGTGCATGGACCCAATTAGCACCTATAACTGCAATCGTAACTGCAGCTCCACCCACTGCAGTTATATGCACAGGACCAGCGGCAACCGCGTTTCCTACGCATTTTGGGACCTATAGAGCAACAACAGTAACACAGATTTATGGATTTGTTCATTAAAGCCAGTCCGGTTACAAAATAAATATGTGCCAGATTGAACTTTGGAACGAATTTTGCGATTTTTCTTTTCAGTTCCAAATCTTTCGATTTTTGGTAATGTTACGATTTTTCGTTTCAAAGTAGCGAGATTAACGAATGTTACGTTTTTAACGATTTTTCGCTTGAGACTGAAGATTTACAAATTTAGCGCTTTTGGCGGTTTTTCGTTAGCCTCAACGATTTTTCGCGCTGTGTTACGATTTTTCGCAGTCTTTTGTCTTGCTAATTGTCTCAGATAAAACATGAACCTATGAATATTTCTCGTTTTAAATGCTCCTAGGGGGAGATGTAACATGAATCTATGAATATCCCTTTTTCTTTAAAGAGCCTAGCGTGTGATATAAAAGGCATAGCGAACGCGAAATCACAGAAATTTATGAATATTCCCCGTTCTTTAAGCTCCTAGTGCGAAAAATAGCATGGCTTTATGAATATCGCTCGTTCTAAAAGCACCTATTGCTAGATACATTACAGAAACTATGAATATCTCTCTTGTTTCGCGCTGTGTTCGATTTTCTGTTTTCGAATCTATCATAATCTATGAATATCCCTGAGATATAAAAGGCATAGCGAACGAGATATGACAGAAATTTATGGATATTACTCGTTCTCAAAGCTCGAATTATGACATGGGTCTAAGAATATGCCTCGTTCTAAAGCCCCTATCGCAAGATATAACATGAAGCTGTGAATATGCCTCGTTCTAAAAGAATCTAGCGTGAGATAAAACATGACCCTACAAATATCCCTCGTCCTTAAAGCATCTAGCTCGAGATTTCACAGAAATTCGAGAATATTCCTCCCTCTTTAAGATCCTAGCACGTGATTTAACGTGAATCTATGAATTTCCCTCGTTCTTGTAATTCTCGTTTGGTCACTCAGAGATCCTTGCGATTATTCGCAATTTTTGTCTTTCTCGTAATTTTTGTAAAATTCGCAGTTCTTCTTGGAACCCTCTGACAAGTTTGAGGCTTTCTTGAACCGTTTGCGAATTTTTGCACTTTTCGTAGTTCTCGCAATTCTCGTAAGGTTCACAGTTCTCGTTGGGCCTCTATGACATGATGACATCTACCAAGGCATTCGTCGTGGCTTAGCGACCTTTTGCAGTTTTTGTAATTCTCGTTGGGTCCCTCAGAGATCTTTGTGATTATTTGCAATTTTTGTCATTCTCGTAATTTTCGTAAAATTTGCAGTTCTTCTTGGGACCCTGTGTCAAATTTGAGACTTTCTTGAACCATTTGCTAATTTTTGCAGTTTTCGTAATTCTCGTAAAATTCGCAGTTCTCGTTGGGCCTCTATGACATCTACCAGGGTATTCTTCGTGTCTTAGCGATTTTTTGTAGGTTCGTAATGCATGTTGGGTCCCTCTGAGATCTTTGCGAATGTTTGCAGTTATCGTAATTCTTGTAGTTTTCGTAAAATTCGCAGTTCTCGTTGGGACCCTCTGACATGTCTGAGGCTTTTTTGGTTACGTTTGTGTTCGTAATTTTCGAAGCAGAGTTCAATCCTGGACATATCTCGTGCAACGACATGTTCTTTTTGATATCAGGGATTATAGCATGATAAAAAAGGACCCCAGAACTCCAGAAAACGTCTAGGAATGACTCTTTGCAGGCAAAGTGTAGGATTCCAAGGATGGAAAGTGGATCCCTTGGACCGGGCAGCTCAAGTCTACAAATATAATAGATTTGTAGTGTGAGGACCTATGAATCTTTTAGAATCTTTTCTTTACGACTTTTAGAGTCTGTTGGAAAAAAAAAAGCTGGGGGGAAAGGAAGGCAAGTTTTAGGGAAAGAGAAAAATAAAGATTTTTAGGTGAAAGAAAATCAATATTTGCGCTGGGTTGATATGTAATAGATGGACGTCAGAATAGCGCACTTCAGGGTCATGGGCTCTTGCCTACTTTCACCCCAAAGTGCTTTCGCTTAATGGCGGATCTTCTTATGGTGTAAAAAATTCTTATTTTAATTTTATCTTTCCTACCTTCTTCTGAGTTTGCTTCTCCTGGATCACTCATTTGGTCCGCGTCTTTTTGGTCAACTTCAGTGACTCGATAAATTGGGTGATTTGCACACAGATCTGCCATCTCGTCGCTCAGAATCGAGCGGTCGTTAAGTTTGCCGACAATCTTCAATTTGTCTAAGGCCTGAGGTGTCAGTGTCACGTCGGTAGTCGTGTCCAGCTAAGGGAAGATTTAAAAAGTGAAAAAGTCTTTACTTGAAAATTTAAGGTGTGGAGAACGAACAAATTAGGAAGTGAGGGAAAAAAGCAAATTATTCCCGACGATTAATACTTTTATACGATTAATACTTTAATATGATTAATACTATTTTGATTTATTTATTTATTTTTTTTTCTTCGTCTTTTCTTTTCTCGGAGAAATTAGCTTTACAGCTACCCTTGTAAATCCGAGGTAAAATAAGGGTGATGTATGTTTTAAGATTCGTAGCATTTAAAGCAGGAAGCCCTTTAGGGTTTAGTGCAAAGTTAAAAATCCAAATGAGTTTTGCTAGTGTAAAATTTGGTTTATGAAAGCGAGTCAGGTTAATCTTGCAAGATCTAAGATGTGTTGCAAGATGATTAGACCTGTTATAAGATGTGGAAGCAGTTTAACGTTGTACACACTGATTTAGGTAGGGGTTAACATAACATAGGGGTCAATATTTTATTTTAGTTAGTTTATTATGAATTGTGTAACGAGTATGTAGAAAGGTTTTGGCCGCAGTTTTATTTATTTCCTTTATTTCTAATTAGTGTCCCCCATTAGCTGTAGAGCTTAATACCTTCGACACTGAAACAAAATTGATATTAGTAGGTAATGTATATTTATCTTTAAAATTTCTACAATGCTAAGTTTTCAGCCCATATCTGGCTCACACTGTTTTTCACTGGCAATCCAAAGCCTTTGCTTCAAGTTTTGCTAAATAATGCAAATCGCCCTTAATACGTATGTAGTGAATAAGTTGTAGACCCAGGAAAATGCCAGTCCTATTTCAGTTTAAATTTATAGTAACAGTATGACTAGAATACGCTGTTCTCACTAGTTTTTGCAGGTCTGCTGGTCTGGGGGCATTTGCAGTGGAGTCCTTCAGAAAGCAGGACTTTGCCTCTGGCACTCGAATCATTGTCACGTTCTGCAACAAAAATAGATATGGAAGTAGCGAGGGAGTAAGTGGCAACGTAACCAACCGACCAGCCAACTAAATGAATGAATGAACGAACGAACGAACGAGCGAGCGAGCGAGCGAACGAACGAACGAACGAACGAACGAACGAACGAACGAACGAACGAATGAATGAGTGAATGAATGAATGAATGAGTGAATGAACGCACGAACGAAAGAATTGATCAAACAATGAATCAATGAATAACTGAACGGATGGATGGACGGATGGACGTCCATGGGTTAGTAAATGACGGATGGATAGATGGATGGATGAATAGAATCTTTTTCTCTTCATACAGAATTCTATCAATTAAAATATACAAGGCATTGAAATTTGTATTGCATGAAATACGTACATATAATAAAGGAATTATCTGTGTAACGGAATAAAATTTGTTATTTTTTTTATAGTTTATCATGATATGAAATCTATACTATGAGGATTTGCTGATGCCCACTAGGAGGAGTCCAGTTTAGTTACAGATCTTTTGAGGGAGATCTCAAGCTTTAGACGAGAGGGCAAATCATTTTAGCTTCACTTCGCTCCAGTAAGCGAAAAACTATTTTTGTAGTGGTTTGTGCGGTATTTTTGGAAGCATAACTCACTTTGGAAGATCGCGGTCCATAATTATGAATAAAAGAGAGCTGCCTTAAGTAACAGTTGAGACAAATAGAGAGATAAAGAAAGAAAGAAAGAAAGAAAGAAAGAAAGAAAGAAAGAAAGGGATGGATGGATGGATGGATGGATGGATGGATGGATGGATGGATGGATGGATGGATGGATGGATGGATAAATAGACAAATGTACTTGCTATGAGTCTTATTACTTTTTCGAAATCAAGAACGTTCCAACGCCACCTGGCAACATAACATGAATTCAAGGGGGAAATTACCGAAATCAAAATAATATTACCAGAAATTACCCAGCATTTTCGAAAGTTAATTACCTTGTCGAAGTCGTACACAATATCGCCTGCGTCTTCGCCAGTTGAAGCTCTTTGCAGGTGAATCGTCTCTGACTGCATCCGAGTATTGACTTTGACTCGTTGAATAAAATCTTTTCCGTGTTTGGACGAAGTCTGTAATATTATAATATTATAACATTACAATATAATATTGTAATGTTATGTTAAGTATAACATAATAATATAATAACTGTAACTATATAATACTGTGGACTTCTGTTTATAGCAAATTTTAAATTTGTCTTGCGATATTCGCTGTCTATATATTTATTGCTTCTTCCTGTAAATCATAAGCTCTCTGAGAGTTTGAAGAGATCAAATTCTTGATCATAAATGATCCTAAATCTCACTTTAACTTTTTGGCCATTAAAAAAGTACAAAGTTTGCTGATAATCGACACACAAAAAGTGGATACATACTTACACCGTGCTGAAAATGTCATGTTCGTAATTCAAACAGACAGTTGCATTGATAATAAAATTTAATAATTTTCCTTATCAAGCGACACATATACTTACCTTTTGAAAAGTTGCGGCCTGTGAGATGAGAATCATGGGCGCGACCATCAAAAGTAACAGCATCAGACGAGCCATTATGATAATATTCCGATAAGTTCTTACTCCAAGAGAAGCTTGAAGGAACGATACAGTTGAGAGAAAAGGCAGCTACTTTTATGCACGTGTGGCTATTATTCTGTGAAATAACACGAAAAAATACGCTCTAATTATTTCCAGCTTAATGAATAATTTTCCGGAACATTTCAGCTAACAAGTTAAATGTTGCACAATTTTGGTTCCGGAAGTTTGACTGAGTTTCGCGTTTTTCTTGCAGTAGTAAGAATTAATTGCGGAAATTCTTAGAGGAGAAACTGAAGTGAAAAGTTGACATTGAACCTTTTTTTTTTTTCTTCTGATGTTATGTTCGTTTTGAAAGCCATTTCTCTATTCCCAGCTTTGTAAGGAAACAAATCTATAAAACTACAGTGTATTTAGTAGCACATGGTGCGAGCTCAAGGAAAATTTGGAAAGGAAATTCATCTATTTTTTCATAAGACATGAGACATGAGACATTGGAGCTATAAATACTTTTAAACTGGTCAAATGGACTTGGGAACGTAAAATGAAAACTATATCTGTCGAGTAATGAATCACATCACTGAGTTCTAAACGATTTGCTCTCTTGGACCGGGTGTGCATAATATTTTTAGGTGGGCATTTCTTTTGCAGATATGCGAATCAGAAAGAGCATGTCTAGGGTGCTTTCGTTCTTAAGATCACTGACAAAAGTTCTTGGGTCATTTTGATAAATGCTGCATTTTCTTTTTCACTTCACATCAGTGCAAAATCGTTTGGCCTCAAGAAAATTGATTCAGTGAACTTTTCATAGAAGACTGCTTCTTAAAACATTGGTGAAATATCTTCTTCGCAGTTTGCCTGTTCCAGGCTTCGAGATAGTGGGGAAAGCGCAAGACAGACTACTCAACATCCTTATTAACTGGAATGATTACAGGATAGCGTTGTACAACGCAAAAGACAGCCTTCACAAGGAAGCGCTACACATGATCGATAGCTTTATATCTTACACTGGCTTCACGTTTGATTTCATCCACAGGTTCAGAAGTTAGAGCCACCTTTGATATAATTACGATGAAGGATACCACAGGAATGGACTCCTCTAAGTAGCTTGAATTTAGATGGTTACGCGGTTTTAATTGAGGAAATTGGCCACAGACTCAAACATCCGTATTACCGTGTACAGCATAATGAAAAACATAAAAGAAAATTACTCCTCTAATTTTCATTTAAGTTGTCACTTTTTAGTATTTAATCCACAGAGAGCATAATAAATATTACTACCACTGAAGGACTGCTCACTTTTTAGGATTTAATCCACGGAGTCAATCCACACCTTGTAGAGCATAGTAAACAATACTACCAGAGAGGACTGCTCAGTAGTTGTTTGAATATTTTCACACTTTTGCTTTTCATCTGCAGACTCCCACATCATGATGAAGACAAACGCAGGAAGTCATTACTTTTATTTGAATGGTCACTGTTGGCTTTATTTTAGATTTCATTCACGTATCGATCCCTTATAAGCTAGAAACGTCTTGTAAAACGAAATAAACAGCATCACAGGAGAGTACCACTGCCTAGCTCTCACTCGGTTCCGTTCACTTTAGGATTTCAGTAACTCAGTGACTCAAAAATTACATAGCGTAATAAACGAGCACTGCAAGGAAGTGCGTTACAGCTTTCATTTGGATGATCACACTTTAGGATGTTATCCACGGATTTATTAGCAAAACCTAGCTCCTAAAACAACAAGACCAACAGTATTACCGTAATAGGAAAGTACTGATGAGTAACTTTTATTTGACTGGTTTCACGTTAGGATTCCCTCCACAGACTCAAAAGCGACAACAACCTCAGTGTATATAATAACATAACGAAAAGTACCACAGAGAGGCACCGCTATACAGCCGGCTTCATTTGAATGAAGTCACTTAATGATTTCATCCACAGACTCAAAAGTTATAACCAAATAACATGGCTCAGTCAAAGCAACAAGGTGCAGTCGAGGAGCGGAAAGGGATTAACGAGTGGAACACGTTTGCCTGCCTTGTTCACTTTGATAGCATGAGCATGAAAACTTGTTTAACTTATGACCAAAATTGATTTTCAGCGGCTACTGTTTCTCTGATGCTGGTGGCGACGAAAACAATTTACAAGCACGCATGACTTGTCCCTGATAAAACGTTTGAGGTCTGTCTAGAGCTTACACATACATACCCTCTCTCACCTGTTAAACGATCCTTTCCTGGCACAGTTTTTAACAACATTGATGTGATCGGACAATACCTGACAACAAAGCATGCGACGAGGGTTAAAAAACATATAATGAACTTATCTGTTTTGCCAGATCACTGTAACGCCTTTTATAATGATTTTTATGAAAGTTAGCATAGTTTTTCGCTTTTCTCGAGAAGCAGAAAATTTCATATAAGGGACTCTTATCCCACGAATTTCCTCCGCAGCTACCACTTTTAGGAAAATCCTATTTGACATCTTTCTACACTCTAAAGGACATTTCGGACTCAAGTTACCAAAGCTAGAAGTAACACTTTCCCAGAAAAATGCCTATCTTTTCATCACAAATGCCTGGTGTAAGGCATTTCAAGTCATTTGTCACAGGGTTCGCTTAAATACACGGGGCAAATTTTAAAAGAAAATAACCGTCTGGCACATTAAAAAGTGGTGTCATTAACAAGGTTACTTTTATCGAGGTTGTCAGACATTAAAGAAATCGCCATGAGCATTTGTTTGCATTAACCGGGTCGTCCAAGTGCCAGCTTTGGCTGCATGTTCAAAAACAATAAGTTCAACCTATGCTCCCAAATACTTTGTCTTTCGTCGGCAAATGCTTATCAACTCATGCATGTGTCACGCCGGCTTTGAGGAGATTGAAATTGCCATGACCTACCTTTGAAGAAGTGCCTTCCAGTAATTGCACAATGTTGGACCATCCAATAAAATAATTTTTCCACGAAATAAGCCATGTTATTGTCGTCGTTGTTTTTTTATAAACTTATATAACTTTTCTTCAATAGAAGTCGTGGAAAAGGTTAATCACACACGCGAAGAATGTTTTAATTAGATTTGCTTGATGAATGCCGACTTGAATAATTTCGTATATATAATTATGTTGACAAAATGACGAATGCGGAAGAATGCTTCTTCTTTCACTTTATGATCACTCCATTTATATACCACACCACCATCATTTGTCTTTCTGACCGAAACTTTACGGCTTAAAAATGCGACGAAACTCTAACCTACTAAGGTTGGCTCAAGGTGACGAAAAGTACTTCCTCATTTTTTAATGTCCAAGAACGACATTTACTTCCTCAATGTAAAAAATTGTATTTGTCAAGTTGGTATTAATGCCCATCGATAGTCTGGAATGCAAAAATAGAAAGCGCGCGCGAACGGCCGAAAAGGCTAACACGCGAGGCGCAGAGCGCGCGCGACAGCTCTCCATACATTTCTTTCGAAGTTTGCTGGGTCTCGACGGATAGCCCCTGAAATACGTTTGTTTTGTAGTCTGTACATTGCTTTCTGTATTACTAAGAATTAGTTGATGAATTTTTGTTTTTAGAATTAGCATGAATTCGGACCTCCTTGGATAAATTGGGAGAGAAGAAGTTGTAAGTTAGTT
Source organism: Siderastrea radians (assembly GCA_964017195.1). NCBI lineage: Eukaryota > Metazoa > Cnidaria > Anthozoa > Scleractinia > Rhizangiidae > Siderastrea > Siderastrea radians. The sequence goes on from OZ024899.1 coordinate 18,561,795, forward strand.
TTTAGTCAAATAAAAACGTTTAAAATGGAAGTCTCCGAGAGTTTATTCAATAAAAACGAAACGAAAACGCTGGCTTGGTTTGTAACGAGCTAATTTAATTACAACTCGGTAACATTCACATAAAATTTTCGCTTCTATGCATACAATTTAAACAGATTCTCCCATCAGTAATCACCTAATTCAGATTGACCAGTGGTAAATTGCAGACAACGTAATGTTATGTTACGTAAGAACCCTTAAGTTATGTCTTTTTCGAGTCCTCGGTTCCAATTTTACTGAGCTGTTAAGTTCAGGTTGCTACTAAAAGTATTTCAGGTTTGTGCTGACGGTTAAGCATTCTAACTCTAATCATATCGTGTTTAAATAAAGGATGTGATGAAAGAATAGTTTTCCATGAAAATTGCTCATAAGCACGGATAACCAGATAATCACGGAAGCGACTGTTCGTTAGCGAAGAAAATCCGAAGCATATTGTCGAATACTCTTTGTGACAAAGTAGATGTCATAAATTCGATTTCCAAATCCTGGGAATCTGCATCAGAGAAGTCCTAAGATAACGCTGGTCTAATCAACATTTTAGGGAGTACTTTTTGCACAATCTATGAAAAACTAATACATAAATTGTCGATGGTTGGCTCAGATCGTGAATCGCGCGTGAGCACGCATGACCACCGTGGAGCGAAAAAGACGAAAGGCAGCGCGAATGGGCATGCGTGCAGGCATAAAATAAAATTTAAACCGGTCAAATGGTGGTAAGTGACAATAACAAAGATATAAAGTTTCACCGAAAGCTGTGCTAGGAGTTTGGTTGAGGTAGAAGAGGGTCATGACTAACGAATTTAACGCAGAAAAACAATGTTTTTGATCTAACGTATTTACGAACACCATCCCGAAAGTGAACATAATTCAAAAGTTTATTGCGCACATACGGAAACGTAGACGCGACCCAGAAAATTTAACGAGCGTATTTTCAATCGCCCAATCATGTAGTGTGTAGCATTTTGTGTGGCAATCACATACGTTTCTTTCCAAGGGGAGGATATTTTAATATCCTCCCCTTAAAATGTTTCGAATTGCTGTTGTCACTGTACATGTTGTACTAGCTTGCGTGCAGACGTCTCCTATTTCCTTTCCTTTTGGCTGCGGTTATACATGTGTTTATTTTAATATTCGTGCGAGTGAAAGATGAACTCGCGACCGTCGCTCGAGAAATGTTTCATCTAAGCTTTCTACCTAAAGCCTTGCTACTGTTTAAATCACAGGTCAGCCATACAAAAAAAAAAGAAAAGCACTAAACGATGCACCTATGAAATTTATTACGGCTGGGGGAGCGTGCCCTGTCAAGGCTCAGCTCACGTAGGGAACTAATTAATGTAGACTTCCGCCATCTCAAACACATTAGCTTGGGAAACAAAAAAATTTTTAGTTTTGAAATCGTTAATCTGAGTAAATAACTGTGTAGCAAAAGGGTTTTAATTCGAGATAACGGAGGATTCGAAATCAAATTTTCGAAAACCTTGATCAGGAGTCTGAAATAACCGAGTTTTACTCAGCATATAAATTACAATACTAGGTGTCGTCTTCTGAATACTCCACTTATATAAGCGATTTCTGACTGTTTCTTTGGTTTTGAAAACGACATAACCTCGAATAAACCCCGGCAATGGCTGTGCGGTAATTAGCGGATTTTGGCCAAATTTGGAGCACTGTTACTCAATTCAAATCTGTCGGATTTTTGCAGCGAATTCATGTACTTCTGTTAAAGGTCATTCTGATACGATCATTTTCCTAAATATGAAGATCCAGCAAACAAAAACCCGTAAACAAAATTTTCAAAGTTTATACTTTCTCTTAAATAAACTATGCAAATTACCTCGATCGCGAAATGAGAAAATTTTTAAGACAGCAATGGAAGTCGTAACGTTTGTAATAGTTTAAAGTAAGAAAGAATAATCTATCCTGTTTAATGTTCAATCAGTTCTTATTCAGTTTGTTACTGTTATAAAAAAAAAAGGATTTTGAATTTCAAAACTGTTCCGCCAATTTTGAGCGGAGGCTAACAGAGCTTCAACGTTGGCTGAAATCCCTTACAATTTACTGTCACCCAATTTACTTCCTTCTTTCCAATACGGCCGCCGAAAGGTCTTTTGTACTGTGCAGCTCCAGCTTGTGTTTCCAAATGATGTGTCAATGATAAAAAATGAGTAAACTGGAGGCAATTTGTCGGTAAAGAAAGTAAAAACAATTGGCTTCTCAGAAGTGCATTTCGAGAAAATTAGAGTGGAGCACGCGACTTACTGAATTAATTCTGCTCACGTTCGGCGCGCGTGTTTTTCGTAACCATTAAGCGTGGGTTCGCGCGTGGAACTCGCTCAAGCGGAAACGCCGCTTTCTCAGTGTTCACGATCACAACTACGATTAAGCAGACTGACTGCTTTTAGGCATATTTGCATTTCTTTCCAAGTCAACCTAAACAAACAGTAGGGTTTTAGACAAAAACTTGCAGGTGAAAATAGTTCTTTAGGTGCGTCCTAGCAGGGGAGGTATTAGAACGAAAAGGTTTAAACTTTGTTTTTCTCTTGGTTTTACCTCCCTTAGCTTGCGTCAAAATTGATTTTTTAAATTTTCACAGTAGTTCTTATCATTTTGTTTGCGTTCGTTAGTAAATACTCCTCCTTCCCCTTGAACAGAGAGTACTTTTCTAATTTTTCAAACAATTCTCTTTCCCCTCCCCTGAGAAAAGGAGGTTTCACGGTTGCGAGGCTACGAACAAAGGCGCCATATTTGAAGATGTGTGCAAACAAATAGATATAATGTTATTCAAATGCCTGTTCTTAACGATACAGGACTTCTCAGTGAGAGCATAGCAGCTTCTTTCGATAAAGATGTCCCGAAGCATTAATTCTACAGCCCAGGTGGCAGACGTTCACGATGAAAGCGTTGCCACAACGTTAAAAGTGATTATGGATGTCCTAAAGGTAATGTGAAAATTCGATTGAATTTTACCTCCCGTCGAACACTATTCAAGCTCATATTCTATAACTGCCACACGCTAATTACCACTGCCTTTCAAAGGGTTAATAACTTTAACTTTTTTTCTGGTTATTGTAAGGACTCAAGCGGTATAAAGAAGCTAATTCTAGCCGATCATGCGAAAGTGAGCAGATCACTTGGTTTCGAATAGTTTTCGCTTCTCCTTCGTGTGATCGCGATCAAACGTTCGCGAACGTCTAAGCGTCTTGTGTACATTCCAATATTGTTTGCACTGCTCCAAAACACTCGTTTATTAGATAATATTGGCCATCGGTTTGGGCTTTTTTTTTAGATTTTTTCCTTGGTGTTTTTGTGATCGCAAAATTTATGCCTTATGCCAGAGTTGAGATAAATCTTAATAGGCATGTGTATTGAACGTTGAGATATAAGCTTAAGCTTATTAAGCTTACTTTCTTAATATACACGTATGAAATATTCAAGGGACAGCGTCTTGTTTGCCTACGAACAGCTGTACGTACAAAAAAATTCCTGGAAGGGAAAAACAATTAAACTATTTTGTTACAACAGCTATATGCATTTGAAGTTTTTAATGTGACGATCACGAATTCATCCTTTGAGCAACATTTGCGCGACCATCTTTGATTTTAAATTTAACTGGTATTTTTTAAACTTAGTTTATGAAGTTTATGATCCTCGGAGGTGAAACCACATAATATTATGCAAGATTTAGTGACCAGCCCGAAAATTTCCTTCTGTTAAAAAAAAAAAATCATCAAAGGATGAAAGAATACATGTGTCTGTTGCTACTGATGATCAAGCAACTTTAACCAACTAAGTTGCATACAACTTTAAAAATGAAATATATATATGGATGTCAGTGAGGAGAATTTCCAAGGATGCTCACTTTCAGACTTGACCTGGGAGGCTTTTCATATTTTGCTATAGAGAAATATTGCAATAACAGCTATTAAACTAAGCTACTGATCACTAAAGGGATGAATTCCATAGAAACTGTCGTGCCATGTCAGTGGGGGGAGGGGGGGGGGATAGAGAAACTTAACTGAAGGTAAATGTATGGTAAATGTAAGGTAAACTGGCCAATGGAAAGAGTTTAAGAAGTTTTTAATTATAAATATCTTAATTGATGCCAATTACCTTACATCTACATGCATACTAATTCAGTTGATATTGATAAACATTTAAACTAAAACAGGAACTATGACAATGCATAAGTGATTCTAAAAGGGCGATCTTCCTTATTAATCAAGTAACTAAATTGTTTTTTAAAAATTGACGTCCCTTGATTTTTGTTTGTATTTTATATAGAGAAAATGCATTTTTATAATGGTCTTTCCAACAGTATTCCTTCCATTTTTACATCTCAATTTGACTGAGCGGCTATTTAACAATTATCCTGCGAAATCGCGCAGAATATCACCTGATACTTAGCCGACGAGGCCGTAGGCCGAGTTGGCTAAATCAGGGGATATTCCGCAAGATTGAGCAGGATAATTGTTTTATTATTCAACAAATTCTCATCGACTACCATTTTCAGAACGAGAAAAACTATGGTTCTATGACAGAAACACTAAAAGCTAGCAACACATAATAAAAATCAAAACAGAACTTCAAGAAATTGAAGTTTACTACCGTTCACTTAAAAAGACTTATTTACAAACTCATGTTTGGAAATGACAAGTCAAAGTAAAAAATTATTGCTTCCTTACCGAGAGTAAGTCCTCTTCCTGTGAATTAAAATCTTTTCAACTTTACAACTTTCCGTTAGCAAGTCTGCTGCTTCGTTCGCAATAGCATTTTCTTGGTTGAGTTCTCACTATGAAAATTCCAAGTCAACCTCTGGATATCTTTGTGAGCTGAAGCAAATACTTGTTGACTTTTTGAGAGCATTCAATTGTGGAAATTTTCTTCCAGGGAGTTTAATCCGGAGAACACTGCTAAAACTGCCTCGCTTTTCAAAATGGCCGCCAAACAAGCAATGAAAGAAAATCTGCAGTGCACTTCCAAATATGGTCATTTACGTATATCGCAGGATATCTGTCATGTACGGATGACAGATATTGAGGGCTTCCTTACCATATATGGGCATACTGACAATTTGTTGAATAATAACAGCAATTACGTGATAATTTCAATGTCAGTGGCTCAAAACTTGGGTTAAAAACACCAATCCCTGACTTTTGTCTCTTTGTTGTGGTATATGCAGTCAAGTTCTTCTGGCAAAGCCAGGCAGAAAACAAATGGATTTTCTCACTTTGTTTTCTACCACAATTTTCTGGCAACAATTTTGCAGTCAATGTCCATTTTTATTAACGAGACTTCAATTTCTTCCACACAAAATTGCAGATCATTTCCTTAAGATCTGTCTAATAATTTAATTAGAGGACAGTGAACAACTTTAGATAGGAGGTCATTTGGGCAGTGAGACCCTTTTGTTTCCCCTTATGCAAGGCTCACATCCCCCCCCCCCCCACCCTGGCATGTTACTTTGTAACATGACAACTTTGTAATTACCCTGACACCCGCAACACAGGCTATTTTGTTTCTGATTTCTGATTGTTTAAAATCACAATAAAACCAAAACACACTAAGTACAATGTACTAGGTGATCAGAATTTGAATTTTATGATAACTGTACTCAGACAACAGCTTTGGAAAATTCAAATAAACTGTTGTAAAATACCTTAAATGTTTGACATGTTGAATGAACTGCAATCAGCATTCAACATTTCATGTTATATTTTTCAACTATTGCTGGACAGCAGTGTTGCAACATCTTGTTGATCAATAGCAAAATTAATGTACTTGAAATGTGTATCACAATTTTCTGAGGTGGGGGCATGTTTTGTTGGGAGAAGGTATTGGGTTGTCTTGGGCAGTCAAAGAGTATGAATTTCATGGAGTCATTACTTAGCATTGTTTTGCAGCGTTCAGTATTTGTATCATTTTGCACGCAACGGCATGTGGTACATTGTATGAGCCAATCAGAACTTACTAGATACTTGTCATAGTATTGATTCTCAACCAATAAGGGAAAGCATGCCCACTTTTTAACATGAGATCTGACTAAGAATTGAATCAGGCCCTCTTCTGGGAGGGGAAGGGGGAGGGGCAGGGGAGAAGGGGCTAATAGCAGGCTAGATCAGTAACTGATAATGTTGCTCAGAAGAAAGGAGCTAAAAAGAGAGCTGACAGTGCAGATGCAAGCAATCATTTTTTCTTTTAAAAAGTAAAAGTAATTGTCATTTTCATGTACATGACTTGCTTCAATTTTTCTTTTATTTTCAGTCACATGAGGGCTCAATCAAAGAGCTCCGCAATTTGTTACACTCGCATGGAAACGATTCTGGAAAGGCACCAAAGGTGCATGTACCACCCCTTTCAAATGTAAGTAATGGTTACGTATTGGTTACAGTGTTGCAGTGTTCACTTACTACACTGAAAATAATTGATGATGACAACTTACAAGTCACTCATCTATATGCGCTGTGATTGTCATGTATAATTATCAGGGTCATCTTTCCAAAACAATGCACTAAAAATGCTATGGTCATCAATATTAGAACTTTGTTTTGCAAAGGTTTACCATTGTCATGGTAACCACTATGATTCAATTATAGCTAAACATCAGAGATATGTACACTGTACTGAAAAATATGACATTTATGACATGGTCAGAATTAGAAATGTATGTACTTTGTATCAAAATCTTTCTGCATTTCAAAACACTGCAACAATGAAATACCCTGAATTCCAGCCTCTTAACACACATCAAAGTCCTGAATGAAAGTCTATTGAGGATGGTGTGGTGTTCTTATCTCTAATGTCATCAATTGATCTATTATTGTTCTTTTTTTCTATCATTTCCCACTGTGTTTAGATTCACACAACAAATGGAGAGGATGAACCAGTTAAGGACATAGATGACATTCCAGACAATCAATCAGAGGTTTCCTCGATTATGTCCAGTCGCACAGAGTACCACGAGCTGCCAACAAGATCCACCATAATCAACAGTATGGGCACATCTGGTAATGAAGCATTTCCTCTCACTGATTTGAGCCATGATCACCTCAGGACTACAGGTTAGTTAATTCTGAAGAACAGAATTGGAATTTACAATAACTGCACAGTCCAACCGATGTGTTATTGCAGCTTATTTGCTTATTTTGCATTTTAGTTTCCATTACAAATGGACTGACAAGCACCCCTTCAAAGCCCGCTTCTTCTCCTCGCCAGCTCTTCCCAGCAAGAACTACCTCACTTGAGCACACACCTAAACTAGACCTATCAGCATCCACGGTGTTAGGTGACAGTAGTCAAGGTAACAGAAACCACAGTGAGCATAACATATTATATACCAAAAATAAACAAATAATGAAATAATTAAATTTGATCAGAACTTCAAAATTGTTTACATTGTTGCAGCATTTGTGGTAAAGAAGCTCGAAGGCTTTTGATAGGTGGCAAGCCTAAAAAATTTAATGATGTAAACAGTTTGTATGACCTGCAGACTGTAGGCAATGCCTGGATAATATTGTAATAAATACAGACTGTCAGGGGACTGTATATAGTATTTAAAACTATTGCAACTATGCTAGGCAGAAGCTTGATGGAGTTCCATGTCGTAATGTAGCTAAATTGTATAGTTTGCATTAATTTTAGTCCATAAAATGAACATTCAAAAGCTGAGATCTTCCCATTCCCGTTCGTACAGTAAATGGTGCATAATTCTGTAGATGACTAGCCTACCTTTTCTGGTAGAGTCGAGAGAAATTGGAAGAAAGAAGAATATCTTGAGACCGTGGTAACCATGGCATTTTCAAGACAAATGCATAATACTCTTGACTGTTGTAAAATCTCATTTCTCTCATGAGTCACCACATCTTCAACAAATGAATGTACTCGACCTAATAATTATTTTCAATCAATATTGTATTCAATTATTAAAGGTAAAGTCTTGCCATCATCTACCAAGCCATATGCTTTTCACACACCATCAGTGAGGCCAAACTCAACAACAGGAATGTACAAATACAGTCCTTCTCCAACTTCTGGCTATTCTGGTAAGCTTGTCGTCATTCCAAGCTTCACTAACTATGAATTTAACAGCTGCAAATTTAAACTTTCCTCTTGAGTAAATTGTTTGAAAACCTATACACACAAATAACACGTGCTGGACCTGGTTGGTTATAGCCATGCATTTATCTTTATTTTTTTTTCTTGGTGCTGTTTATTGTGCTTAGAGGGTGGTTCTAGCTTTTTGAGTCTGTGTGTGTGAAGTCTTTACACAAAAGTTTTATCAATTTCAACTTTTACTAAGCCTGGTTTCCAAAAACTTAGCGTACAGTGTGTAGAAAAAAAAGTCATCTGTGCCTGAGGTTTGCATCCCAACTAAGATTGAAGTCCACTAGGCCATTCTCGTGTTCCCTTTCCAGTTAGGCTGTTTTTTAAAATGAGACATGGAGCACAACTCTTCTCGCCCAAATGAGTTTTACTGTTTCTGTTCCATTTGTTTTGCAGTTGGCGCTCTCAATGCCAAGATTCAGCTTCTTGAAAGTCAAGGTTAGTGTTATCTTTTATTCTGTTTTGTAGATTACAGCGCTCGATGGATAATAGAAGCTGATTCTGATCGTTCTCCTGTTTGGGCAAACAAATAAATAAACAAGCAAGCAGATGAAGGAAAGAACGAACAAACAATTTAGACAATAAAGAAACAAACACATAAAGAAATGAGCTAGAAACAAAACATTATTTTGTTTTGCCCTAATCGTTATATGTGTCTGTAATCCTTTAGTGTCAGAGTGGGGAGACATTATCGATGAAATGTCAGATCGCATGGCCAACCAACCATCACTTATTAGGAAATTTGCGAAAGAAAGGTAGGCTAACATGTAACTGTTCAGAAACGTTATTAAACAACAGTCTTATTCGTCAACGTGAGCCTGTTTGTATTGCCTCCTCCCCGCTTCAAAAAATAAATTTAATAAAGAAATGAATAAATAAATAAAACCACTAAGTGCTAACTTCGTTTACATTCAGGGTCTTTTACAGTGGGTTCTTACAGGTTGATTTCATCTCGCGTGGGTCAGCTCATCCTTGTAGTTCTCATAAAATCGTACCCTTTTGTTTGCATCGGGACACAAGCGTGTTTCAGTCCACTCTAGTCCTCTCAAATCGTATTTTGGTGGTCGCGGAAAGTGGAGGCAAGGTCCCCTCACCTGGTAAGATGACCATAGCCTGCGTCCCCTGCGACCCGTTTTTTGTGACACGTGCGGCTGCATCGCAGGCTAGATGAAAACGGTCCATTGGCAACTAGCGGCTCATTTCGGGAAGGCTAATGTCTACCCTTGAAAGTACATTGTGTATTTGCCCCATCCCTGTCGTAAATATGTGCCGAATGTGTGCAAAGAAAGTGTTACGTGTTACCTTAAGGCCCGTTTACAATGCGATTTTTGATGCAACTTTTGTCGCACTTCTCAGTGCAATTTTTGTCACGCTCAAGTTTCACTATTACATCGCGTGTGTAAACTAACGGTGATTTCTGTGCAATTTCTGTGCAGTTTGTCGCCGACAAAAATCGCATGTGTAAACGGGCCTTCATGACCGTTTACACATGCGATTTTTGATGCAACTTTTGTCGCACTTTTCAGTGCCTTTCTTGTCGCGCTCAACTTGCATCATTACACCTTGAAGATCCGTTTACACATGTGATTTTTGTCGCACTCTCCAATGCAACTTTTGTCTCAATGTAAACTCGCGGCGATTTCTGTGCGATTCGAGTATATGTGAACGGCTTGCGTAGACACAAGAAGCTGGGCGTTTAAAGTTCATTCAGCGTCTGTTATTTTATTCACGCATGTTGAACTTACGCAAGAATTGCATGGCATTTGAAAATTAATGCTTGTGCGTTTGATCCCTTTTAGTACTACAGATAAAGTAAGCCATCGACAACACACAGAGGACTTAGAGGTGCTGGAGAGAAAGCTAACCAAGAGAATAGACGACAAGGTACTATAAACTCAGCATTCTATTAGATTGTACAAGCTTCTGTTTTGTCGTTCACGTTTTATTATACTGTTTTTAGTTGCCGTGCGCTACATTAAACAACGAACAAACAAAGGTAAAGGCAAAAAAGCAAACAAACAACCTGACAAAGTTACGAACCAACCAAACAATGAACAGGCAGATGAAGGAAACAAGTCCCGTTACCTTGAAATGAAAAAATTTGACCGCCACATCTTGCCTTTAGCTACGAAGACACTGGCCAGTGAATTAGACATTTTTACTAAAAGTTAGGGTGGTAACAGTTTCTGGCAAACCGGGCACCCAAGATTTTGCACCGACATACCAACATCTGTATTCTCACCTAGAAAAGATACAACGCTCTAATACGCATACATTTACATTTATAGTTGTTGATATCAAGGTTCTCTTTCCAACAGAATTGATTGTCTATCTGTTCGACTAGAACCACAAATTTTAAATAAAGTACGTCCTCTCAACATATTGGATAAAACATCCTCATCTAGGGTGCGGTATGTTGCGAATCAAGAACAAACTCCAACCCAATCACTGCTTTATTCGCTTTCGTTTTCCTTCGCTTGGCAGCGGTGTGGCGTTTTACTTGGGTGTACTTCAGTCTTGACTAGATTTCTATTTTGCTGGTTTTTCGATAGTGCTTCGATAACTGCTGTCATGATAAATACATGTAACGAAGCATTTTCCTTTTCATGGACCGAAAAAACTCCGAATATTCACTCATTTCACTTTGCCGAGGTAAAAAAAAAAAAGGTAAAAATCAAATTTTAACGTCATAGTGTAGGGGGTAGTCGCCTAATCTCCCGAGCCAGGGGTTCATTTGTCACATTTTTTCCGGTAATGCTTTCCTTCCACGTAGTGTGACTAGTAATTGGCAAGGTTTTGGCAAGCTTCACTCATTTTTTCGCGAAAATAAGCCCCTTCCCAAATCAGCGGTATCAACAGCAACAGCATAACGCCAAGACAACAACAGCAGCAACAACAACACAAACAAACTACATTTCAACAAAAATCGTGCACAAATAACAAGTCCTTTGAAGGAAATCAATATAACTTGTTTAAGAGCGTATATTGGGATTGTTTAACGGTTTCATTTTATTTCATTTTCATTTTCAGTTCGCGAACCTTGATCGTAAAATTATTGAGCTTTATGACGATTTGATGAGTCAAGTAACTAACATACCTGCTTCAAAAGGTAAAGACCTCCCAAAGTCAAACGCGGAGTCATGTATTTCTGTTCTAACGTTTGAGTATGCAAACAAATGCGATTAGTTTCTAGCTTGGGTGGCCCTAAGAGTAAGTTGGTTAAATCGTTTAACATAAATACGTTTCCAACAGGATGGTTTCCTGGAAATGGAAGGCAGCCCCGTTGGTTTTCCTTATGACGAGAGAGAGGGAAATTAGTTCCACAATGTACAATCTTGGTCCATAGTCTTGGGACACTTTCTTCAGTTCACGACCCTTTAGCGTCATATAGAAAATGTCCTTGCTTCCCCCACCCCCACAAAATGTTGAGGTCGGGTGTTGAAAGTAATGACTGATCTTCAACATTGTTTGGGAAGGCAAGGGGGGGGGGGCACAAACAGGTAACAAAAATTGTAAAAGACTTCTTACTACAGTGGAAGTAAAATTTTCGTATTTCTCATAGTAATGTTAACAAGTATCCCAAAGTGTAATGACCACGATTATAGATCCCTGCTAACGATTTGATTTGATTTTTGGTTTGCGTTTGATTTTCATACATTTGTCTAAAAAGTTTGATGTTCTCCTTGGATGATTCTCGCCTGTTTTTAATATAGCTGCTGAGGAGAAGAAGTCAGGAAAGCAAGATTCTCTAAGGAAAAGTAACGCTGATGTGCATTCGCTTACAGAACAGGTGAGATATTTGTCGTAATGTGGTGTGCCGCGTAGCGCTCTGTAATGAAATTAGTAAAGATGTAAAGTGTATGTATGAGTGCCAGAAGTGAGCGACGGTGATCTAATCCGGGGGTCGTGAGTTCAAATCCCGCCGGGGTCAAAGATTTTTCTTTGATCTTGGTTCTCACTTCTAATTTCCTTTTTCAAGGGCTGTGGGTAGTATTGCTCACTTCTGGCACTCATACATACACCTTACATCTTTTGCGATATTTGTAGTGTTCACTTCAAACTCTTAAAGCTGCTTTGTCATTGGAATGTTTTGTTGCTGCTCAGAATGACTGCGATTAAATTGTTTTTAAGTGCCTACCCTTGTACACGAAATGAATGCTTCACTTGAGTGTTCTCCCTAGATCTAGATTGTACGACAACGGATAGATTCCTGCATGACAGCTTCACTTTATGAAAGTTACCTCGACGTAAGACTTACTCTTAATTGCGCGCTGCCATGTTAATTTTCTGTTGCATAAGCCTCCCTGAGCTAATTGTGATGTGCGTCTTACAAACGATTAATTCGCGACCTTAAGAATTAGGCTCATAATGATGATGATAGTGATAGTGGTAGTTATGTTACCAGGGAGTATCCATCTTACTGTAAGTCTTTCATCGGGCTTGATAATGTTCTTGGATGACTTTTTGCGTAACCGAAGAAAGCATTTGTTCTGCTAAACTTTTATACAGTAGCACTCGCATTATGTGGATACCCGGAAATTCGAAAAACTTTCGTGTCAAACTATTAATTAAAGGTATTCTTCTTTATTTATTTTTTTTAGTTAGATGAACAAAATGAAAAGCTTAAACTAATGACTAAAGGTAAGTTTATTGACGAGTTCAGTTGCTCGATGCTTTTATGTACCTTATAACATTTTACAACTTTAAAGAATATATATATTTTTGGCGCAAGTAAGTATACAGCTAAAATGCAAAAAGTCGCCAAGTTTCAGAGAAAAACTGTTAGGAGATCTCTATGAGTATCTATCAGCAAATATTCATATAGACTACACAGGGGGCATCCAAAAATCGTCAAAGGATGGAACAGAGAAAATCAAAGGGTATTTGTTTAATTTTACTTATTATCACGACTACACGAGTGTCGTTGTTCTGCATGCAATATATTTTTAAAAGGAGCTTCCCCCCCCGCACCTCCATTTTCCTTTTCAATTCCTGTTCCCTGGGAAACTTGGCAATATTAATTTTTTTCTTTCGCAATCAATCTGCCCTTAAAACAGCAATTAAAAATCCATTCCAACCTGTCTGCATTGAGGTCGCTTTTTTTTCCTCGTAATACGTTCGATCGTGAGAGGCGGGCGAACAGAGGAACACGCTAACGCGTGAGGTGTGGAGCGCACGCAAGACCTTTCGCTCGAAGACCGCGCGTTTCCACGGACCAACTCAGAAAATATAACTATTTTGCATCTGTTCTAACCTAGAACTCTTTACCTCTTTTCACTTAAGGAATGTCCGAGCTCGACGACAAAGTTTCCCATCTTAGACAAGACATGACCTTGTATAGACGTCAGTTTGACAACAAGCGTGGCGATGACGAGGTAAAATTGGTCGCAGGGTACTTTAAAGAAATATTGTAAGAAAAATTTATAAATATAAGGATAAAAACAGCATCAAGTTTGCCCACTAATGGTCACTCTAAGCACTTTGTCTACAGACATACTATACAGCACCACAGGAAATTACTTCTCAGTAGCTTTCATTTGAATGGTCACACTTAAGGATTTCATCCACAGACTCAGAGGGTAGAATCACCCTGTACAGCGCAATAAACAGCACCACAGGAAATTATTTCTTAGGGGCCGATTACATTCATGACGAATTTTAGCCCGGACTGAAATTTCAGCCCAGTTAGCCGGGCTGAGATTTCAGCTCGGCTTCCTGAACAAATTTTCCTAAAAAGACGTTTGCGCAAACTCAACCTGGATACATTTCATGGGTTAGATTTACTCGTGCAGGCGAAATATCCCCTTTTGTATGTAGGTCTTCAAAGATTCACCGCGGCGATCGACCCACCCTCCATACAACCAGAGGAAGTCACGTACTTCGTCGTTCGTTCGGTGAAAATTGAAAGAAATTATTGTCCAGACAATAAAAATTTTATGCTGCCCCACGTTTAACATTTCAACTGACCTATTATGCTGCTAGGGTATTTCAATAGGGGGGGGGGGCTTCTTTACCTTACCCACTTCCCCCCCTCCCCCACCCTTGTCCTAGCCACATATACCTACTAGATGATGACTATTAGATGCGGATTTTTGCCCTCATCTTTGCTGGGTAGGGCTTCCTTTCATTTGTCTGTAATTGATATTGAATTGAAACGACTATTAAAGCGGCTATGTGGCCAGCCACATAGCCAAGTTTATCCAAAAAGAAATTTGAGTTTGTTGATTCATTGTCAAACACCATTTTCAGCAAACACAGCAGGCCCAAACAATAGTGTTTCTTGTTGTGGTACATATTTTGGAGAGGGGCAGATTAAATGCGGTTAAATACAGTGGACCCCGCGATACAACGAAGACTCCAGTATAACGAACCATATTCTTCAACCCAATAATAGTAAAATGTATGGAAAAGAACCCCGATATAACGATATACCAGTCCCTTGGCACTTCGTTTTATCAGGGTTCCACCGTGCATCAGTAGCATGTGCGAGATATTAGCAAGGTAGAATGCAGTGACTGTGGGTTTTAGCTTCTCGTGTATTTTGTCTTTAGCTCGTGTCTCTAGTTGCTGAACAGTTGGTTGGTAATGAAGAAATTACCGGATGGAAAATGGCGCTCAAGGAAATACATGCGGCACTCAACAAACAGGTAGGGCGTGTCTATAATTGCTTGTAAATATCGAAAATGCGAGTAGCACAAAGAAAAACAAAACACGATCCTTGACGACAACAGAAACTAATTCAGAGTTTTGAATGGAAATTAGAACCACCTTGCACTGCATATAAGAAAGTACAGAAAGTACAGTGGACTCCCCTCCCCCTCCCCCCATCCCTTTACAACTAACTTTTCTTGGTCTTGGCCCGAAGGATAGCTTGTGCAGTCATTTTCTTCCACAGTTTCTACAACCACAGTTTTACATCCAGAAGGGGGCATTATCCGAGCTAAAATATCGTGCATTCTTAGTTATGTATGGCCAGGAATTTGCTGTAGACTTGCTTTATTTTACATGTATCATATAGACAAGAGAAAAGGTTAACACCATTGAAAATGCATGTGCACCTTTGTCTTTAACTTTGTTTAGTTGGTTTTCTTTATAAATCCTTCTTTTAGGAGTTGATTAATCAAGGAGATTTTGAGTGCATGGTCTATAACGAACTTATTATTTTTTTCTTCGCTTAGTCTGAAATCAACACATCGGTTCACCACTCGTATGCCACTTTGGATAAACGCACTGAAGCTTTGAGCCAGAAAATCCAGCTTCAAGGGAGGTAATGCGAATGGGATTGATACGTTATCACTTGTTTATTTTAACTTAAATATCTCTGGAAAGAGAGAAGAATGTATTCCAAAAAAAGAAATACAAACAAACAATCAAACAAACCTTCAATTTGAAGTGCATTTCAAATAAGCTTACCTTGTTTTTCCCTTTATAAGCACTTTGGAACGCATTTAAAAGGCAAACTTAGGACTTGCCGTGGTCGCCCCCGACTTCCGGGACTTCCACGTTCTAGTCCCTTAAGGTCCCTAATAATGCTCTCAGTCAGGCGCCTTGACTGCTTTCAGGTGGCGCTGGAGTGGCGTGTCCAATCTGTACCCTAAGGCTCATTCCTGTGTAACAGCAGATCAACAGACGGACGATATAAGCTTCACTTCACAGATTCACAACACTGAATCACGCAGCTTGGTTTGGGAAAAAGGCAAGCCTTATGTTGTTGTTACCTCTGGAGGATGCTATTGGTGAGGGGTTTATTTTGTATTTCCCAACATTTTAAAAATACTGAGATACGTTTTTAAAAATAGTTTTTAAGCGTAATAAGCTTAGTTTTAATTGGTCTTTGTTTGTATTTGTATATTTAAGAGGGCCACATGTTTATCAGTTCTGCTGTTGGGTGACAACCTCGTAAATTAAAGTTATTGTTTATTATATTATTATATATTAGGTAATGTGAGTCTTGTTGTGTGCTTGGATGAAACCTGAAAGAGTGAACATTCAAATGAAAGCTTTCAAAAGTGACTCTGTTGATAGGAGTCTGTTGATGAAATCCTATAGTGCACTGTTCCAGATTAGAGCTATAAGCAATGTTTTCTAGTGTAGCTGTTTATTGTACTGTAGGATGTGGTTAGGACTTTTAAGAGTGCGGATGAAATCTTAAAGTGTGTTCCATCCAAACGCAAGCTAGTGAGCAGTACGGTACTTGAAATCTTGCGGTGCTGTTTATTATTCTGTACAATTTGGCTCTAACGTTTTCGTTTACGGAGAAAAACCTTTATGTTGTTTATACTTACAATTACAAGCCACATTGTAGATCAAGCAGTACTTTCGCGTATTGCTGTTTATTTTGACGGATAGACCCTGATTATCTGTCCTTTAACTCAAAGTCTGTTGATGAAATACAACAGTGATACTATTCAATATCAAAAATCTCCTAAGCATTATTTAGTGCTTTTTATTCTTCCATACGTTCTGTCCCTCAGTTGAGACCCTAAATTGCGGTTATCCAATTCAAATCTACTGAACAGCACATTCCCAAAATGCCTTACATTGATGCCCAATCATTGAGTCAGCGGATATGACGCTAACTTGTGGCCATTCAAATTACGTTTGCAGGTCAAAACGCCCCCAAGACAAAACGCCCCGCCCAGACGAGACATAACGCCCCGCCCAGACGAGACATAACGCCCCCTTATGGAAGACCATCCATACTTTCTGTTTTAGGGGCATTTTGTCTTTCACTAGGGTCGTTCTGTCTTATTTTGAAGGGACGCTATGTCTGATTTAGGGGGCATTTTCTCGGGGTCGTTTTAACCGGATACCCTTTAAAACTGAGCATTGCATTCCTGCTTTTTGTTGTTGTTGTTGTTGTTTTTGTTTGTTTTTTAGTTTAACAAATGTGCATACAAGTTAAGCATAGCTATCATTTTCCTTGGTATTTTCAGGGTAGCAATTGGTGCATTCTCCAAAAAGACGTCCACTCCACCTTCCCTTCAAGTCACTATAGACGAAGAACCAGTACCTCTGGTATGTTAAAATTATTATCACTTTTTTTTATCATTTGAAACTGAAGCTCATTCGTGCCATTTGTACACCAGCTTTACTTTACGTCGGTTTTCGTTTTACCGTTTGCAGCAGTAAAAATCTTGAAAGTTGTGACATTAGACTTTAACTCACTTGAAAAGTAAAGTGCAAGAAAACAACTTTTTAGAGCATTTGCTAAAGTCTTTCGGGCAAGTCTGGCTAGTTACGATTTCCAAAGTCATTTTAAGGACTGTTCGTGAAATGCTGTAATTTATAATTACCCTTTTCGCTCTTTTTATACATAAATTAACATTTTATTAGTTATTGATAAAAAAAAATATTAAGACAGTAATGCCTACAAATGAAATTGAGTTGACAATGTGACAGAACGATGCAAATTAAAACTCTTTACAATAAATAAATGATAGCGTTGTTTACCAATGCAAAAACAGTCCTCCCGCAAACGGCAAACGGTGGATGGTAAACGTAAAAATAGCGATTCTAGTTCTGTCTGATGTCAAAAGCTTTCCCTTAACAACTGAAGAGAAGTCAGCCTTTATTCACTGATTTCCCGTTTGCAGTTTAACAGTTCGGGCAAGTCTCCAAGTCATCACAGAATAAGCGTAATATCGTCTGCTCCTAAATACCAGCCTCCCGCAGGCAGATTAAAAGGCGAAGGAGTCACGCCATGGAGACCAGGTATTTAGAACGTGCTCTCTGAAACTACTTTGTGATTGTTGTTTAACTGTGACAAATTACAAACTACGAAAATGAAAACTGTAATAGCGCGTTTTATCACTTTCATTTTGAAGGGCATCCAAGTTCAAAACTTAAAATCTATGCCAGTGTTTTTTTGCCCCCCCCCCCCCCCCAAAAAAAAAAAATTAACAAAATAAAAAAATAAATTAAATTAAAAATTAAAACAAACAGGACTTTACAATAGGTCTGCACAAAAGTTATAACTACCTTGTACAGCATAACCAAAGGGTCCGCAGCAAAGCGCTGCTCAATAGCTTCCATTTGAATAGTCACACCTTAGGACCTCTAAAAGCTAGAACTTCATGTACAGTATAATAAACAGTACCACACGGGCGGAAAACAAGCTTTCGTTTGGTTGGTCACGATGTATAAACCACACACAACTCAAAATTATTTTATTCGGGGCTAACGCTCCTAACGTCAGCTTTGGATTTCTCTACGGTGGCAATTTTACCTTATGAACTCAGTTGGTAAATCCAGCTTTTTATGTTCACTTCCCCGCCCCTGTTTGATCGACAGGCTCAAAAGCTAGAATAACCTTTCCCAACATAACAGCGGCACAGGAAAATACTGCTCACCAGCTCTCATCGGAAAAATCACACTCTTAATACTTCAACAGACTTCAAACATACGTTTTCGGTAAAACAGCATAGTAACAAAACCACAGGAAAGTACTGTTGATTAGCTTTCACTTGGGTGAGAAATCATGAAATATGCACATTGTGACGTAACTCTTGTAAAATGTCTTTTCCGTTTATTTATATATTTATTTATTTATCTTTTAGGTTCAAATCTTATTGGCGCGGTTATAATTCCTGCTCACAGTAGAATAAGTGTCAGTCCCACAAGTACGGCTCCTGGAACTCGAATGAGCGTGGAAGGATATCTTGAGCTGTTAAAGATGTACTAACCCTCCGACGGGTGTGTTGGTGGGAGGTGGCGCGGAGGAGAATATCCCCCCATTTAGCAGAATTAGTGTCAATCACATAAAGAAAGATGTAGTAACTCGATTGAGCGGAGAAAGATATCTTGAGCAGTTAAAGATCTACAGTGTATGGACTGACACTCCGCCTGGGTGTGTTGGGAAAGGGAAGTGTATATACCCCTGGGGTACTCGATAAAGTTTTAAACGGGGAGGGTCTGCCCGGCGGTTCAAACCCTTACCTTTAATATATTAATTTTTGCCAACGTGGTACCCCTTTCATATACCTAGTACAAAATTCAGAACACCCCTTTCTTACTCCTCAAGGATAAGCCAAAACAATAGAATTTCCTATAACCGCCGCATTTTTTTTTCTTTTCCCGTGCTTTTGGTCGTTCTGGTTCAGTTGCTGAAAGGATGCAAGCTTTTATGTGTTACGTGTTGCCATTTCTGCCAAAATTTGGCACCCTTTCATATACTTCGCTTTAGCTGAGTCGACCAGCACCTCATTGAACATCTCACATGATTGGCCATAAGAACAATAAGATAAGGGCACAAACAATGCACCTATCCCTGAAGACAATGAGCAATATTGTTTTAGAATGCCTCTGAAATTATAGGTTCACAAGAGGTACTGGACTACTCCTTTAGCTGCCATCTCTTCCACTTTGTGGCCGATTTTGTGACCCCTTCATATATTAAAGTGACAATTTTCCCTACCTTTTAGTGTTCTTCCAGCTTAAAAAAGGCACCCCTTTCGGGCGGAGCCTTCCCGTACAGCACACTATAGGGAGTACCCCCTAGGAGTATAGCTGCATTTCCTCATTTATCGGTTGACAAGGTTACGTAACCTCTTTGAAAAGGCACATATTGGAATCCAAGGAAACTCAGACATAATGGCTCAGCTTTGTTTAAAAATACTTCACTTGCTTTCTCTTACGTAGGGAGAAAATTAATTGAAATATGTTTCCTGGTTGTTCCTTGTGTCTTGGAAAATTCGCTAAAAAAATTAGGATGGTTACGTCTCCTTTAGGGGAAATAACTCGATGTATTCCTGTTGATGTTCTAGGAGCATTTCGTTTGCGAGTCATCACGATTTTGACTCAAGAAACCACAGGGAACAATGGAGAAATGGTTAAGGCCCATACGGCCGGAGCTTAACCCAGCTTCTGTAGTTTGAAGGAACTGAGAATATTGCTACTCCCCCAGTCCATCGCAGGGTTACCCCCAGCAGTATGTCACCCGTACTCATTTTGTTCACATGGGTGGAGAGAGACAATGTGGTGTAAGCTTTCTTGTTACAGGAAACAGCACGATGGCAGGGACTGGGCATCGAACCACCGACCTTCAGATCTGAAGTTCAACGCGCTAACCATTACTCCACCACGCCCCCACGCAGAGGGGTAGAATTTGACCGTAAATCGCCGTGCAAATCCATCCTGTTGATATAGACGTCAGCAAACATAGTGATATACGATCTTGTTAGTCCCGTCCACGTCTAATTAAATTTTAACCTCAAACCGAAAGCCGCATTCAGCAATGAATTCGGCTTGTCGCCCACGATGCTTTTTTTCTTTTCGGCACTTCGTACCTTTCGGAAAGCTTCGTTTTCCGGAATCGGAAATCATTTTCCCCCAGACGACCATTGTCGGTTCTCGGCTTGCGCTTTGTTTGGTCACAATCATATCAACAAGGTGAATTTGCACGGTGGAATTAACAAGAATATTGGTCTAATATGATGTCCTCTCCCCCCTATGAAGAAACTGAAAATGATGTAGCCCCCTTGACGTTCGACAGTTAACCACTTTAAATCCCTCTAGAAATCCTGTGTAAATATCGAAAAACACAACAAAACAAACTGAAAAGAAAAGAAAGCAAGCAAGAAATAAAACCAGCATTACAAGTTGCACGAAATTTCGTGAGCATCATCTGTTAAATTCAGTTATAAAATTAGCTTTGTTAAATGATCGAATATTGAATTAAAATGATCTAAAACGGTTTTATTTTTTAGTTTAACTGAAAAGCATTTCTTTTCGTGGCGTCCTACCCTTTACTATTAAGTACTGAGGATCGAATCCGAAGCGGTTGAATAAAAATCGTCTCACTGACAAAAAGCAATCCTTTTTTTTTTCTTGCAAGTATCGTTACATATCGTGTGGCCAATCAGCCAATCAGAAACCTGATAAGGTTTTCCTGGTGAAAAGAATCGGTTTTTCGGTATCAGTATCGGTTTCTCTGTCACTACACTTGACTTATCAATGCTTCCAGTTGCTGAGCAACCTCAAAGTGATGAGCTCATCCTGACTTGCTGGGTTGAAGCAAATTGACTGTTGAAAGTAATCAGAACAAATTAGGATGAGGTATGAAGACTCTATCTCCTCTGCCAAGTTAGGACCATTGTTTGAGAAATAGTTACAAAATCTTATCACTATAAAATAATGGTTTCAACCCAGGAGTCATATCATACGTCGGTAAGGTATAATCGTCCGGGTGAATGTAGTCCTGAGAAGGACTGCTTGTAGTGACGTTGACTACTAAATGTTTGTCGGTCAATTTCACCAAAAACAGGACTTTACTCACCCGTACGATCATGCTTCACCCACTTAAAGGAGCTACGTCACGGTTTGTGCATCTTGAAAAATTTAGCCTAACTTTTCAAGTTTGTCACTTGCAATCCGTGTTAATCTTCTCCATCATTAACCATGTTCCCTTTTGGTTTATTCTTTCCTCTTTGGTGTTTGTCTGTCCTGGCAAACTAAGGTTTCCTACCAATTAATAAGAATTATTATCAATATACGCGGCCAAATAAGAAACTGCCTTCGCGAAAACACACGTGAGTGGCGGGCGATAGTGAATTTGGCGGGCTGCAAACGCATTTACGGCCCTGTTTCTGACTGGTTCACGGTTCATCATCCGATGAATATTAACCAATCAGGTTACGTTTATTGACGCAGGAAAACCATTCAGGTGCGAACAGCTTGCGTAGTGAGCGTTTGCCTTCCGGGGATTTTATTTTAAAATGGAAGAAGTCCCAAATTTTCAGCTTTTTTCTAGTCAAAACTCGGACTTAGACAACGAGCAACTGGATGAAATTGAGCAAGAAGCTCAAGCGAAAAACACCAAGAGAGCAACTGAGTGGGGAGTAAAAAAGTTCGAGAAATGGTGTGAGAAAAGAAAAATTACAGTGGATCTCAAAACAGAAGTGCAACGGACTTGAGTGAAATCCTGCGAAGGTTCTTCGCTGAAGTGAAAACAGAGAAAGGCCAAGCATTAAATCCAAGTACATTGACTGGAATTAGAGCAGCCATTCATCGCCATCTAACCTGTGCTCCACTCAGCCGAAACATAAACATTTTGCAAGACAGCGAATTCATGTCTGCCAACAAAATGTTTGAAGCGAAGGCCAAGCTATTTACCACAGGCTTACTACCCTCTGTTTGTGTGGTGGGCTGTGCATTTATAATGGCTGTGTCGGTTTATCAAATTAGCAAAACTAAACCCGAAATTTAGGAGTTTTAAAACTGAGAAAAATGAAATAAGAACTCCGACCGTTATCTTGAAAACATCGCTTTCGCGAGCCTTAATAAATCGTCAAAATTTCCCTGCTAGCAGAGGCCCCTTTTCCTTTGTATTCGCTGAGCTGACGGACGGGACGAAAAGGGACCTCTGCCATGGGTCGAAACTCCCTTTGATCCAACCGCCGTCCATGGTCGTGGACGGCGGTTTCCGAAACGCATGCTCCCTGTATTGTTTGCTGACCGAGACTTGAGCCCACCGTATCTCGCGCATTCCTTTACAGTTATTCCGCTGTCATTTAGTGAGCCTGCATAGTAACTTGCCGTGGAAAGAGAACTAAACTCGTGAAGAGTTACAACGTTTACTTTCTCTTGTTTTTGTTAACATGGACGACGGAAAGATAAACAATCGAAAGAAGAAGCTCTAAGAAACACTCGACAAGTCAAGGAATGGAATTTAGAGCGAAGAAAACATCTGTCAAGGCGAAGGACAACCTTCCACCTCCAAAGATTTTTCGAGCTGCGGACTTTCTGTGAAATGCACCAGCACTTCTACGAGTCTACGGTAGAGTGAATTACACATTTGATTGTAAATTTGTAGCGAAATCGCTTTTTAATTGAGGGATTCTTCATATTCCTTACAGTTTTCGTAAAAGTTTTGAAAAATGTGCACAGTTCGCATCACCAAATGCTCTTCAAAATAACTTGTACATCGAGCGAAATCGCTTGCGCGTAGCTTCTCTCGAAGAAAGAATTGAACGCGTTTGGTCTTCAGAAACAAGTAAAGGCGTGTTTTAATAAATGTATTATTTAGAAAAGCTTACTGTCTCTTCTTCTGTGTACCTTCATTCAAAAAAATTCGAAAAGTAGTAATCTGACCTAAACAGACACAAATGCTCTGTTGTGGTTTGATTTCACGCGCGAGACAACATGAGAAATGTCTTGCGGAAATTTTCAAAATTTTGACTTTGAGAATGTATTTTTGGCTAATTCTTAATTGACAACTGGTGTAATTTATTTAAAAGTAAGAAATTTTAACCTATAAATTGTCCTTTCGTAATGCAACTGCTAATTTAGTGAAGCGATCATAAAACACGCAGCCTTCAATGGGTTAAATTCTCTTTGACTCCTGGAGTCATGTTAAAAAAGCTTCCTTGTCCAGATAACTTGAAATTAATACCGTAGATTAGACAACAACTATCTCTAGACGGACTGTCTATCTTTTTTAGGGTTTTGGTGAACTCGCCATTCACGACAACAAAACTGTGCAGCTGTTTTTTGGCGCGCTAGTTGAGAAAGGTGGGAGTCGTCAGCTGATCACGTGCTAAAAGCATCACGTGACGTTTCGGTCGCTAAGTAACCGTGGCGCATGCTCAACACAGTTCATTTCGACCCATGGCAGAGGTCCCTTTTCGTCCCGTCCGTCAGCTCAGCGAATACAAAGGAAAAGGGGCCTCTGCTAGCAGGGAACGTCAAAATAAACACAGAAACACAAATCAAAACACCATGGCAGCAATTTTATGAGATTTTATTTCATTTTCCTCGGTTTTAAAACTCCTAAATTTCGGCTTTAGTTTTGCTAATTTGATAAGCCGACACAGCCATTTTAAATGCACAGCCCACCACACAAACAGAGGATGGTAAGCCTGTGTATTTACGAAAGAAAACAATGCGAAACCAAAACCAAATCATCCATTCAGTCAGGAGACATGCAGAAATTGAATCGATACTTCATGGAAGGGAAGAACACGGACGGCGTTTGGAAAGATGCGGAGAAATTAGTTGAGTTTATTTGGTTTTGGTCGTGTTTTCATTTTGCTCGCTGATCGTATTGTAGCAACAACTTTCCAAACCATAGTTTCATGCTACATCTCTGTTAAACATTTTTTTCTTATTAAATGAATTTGTACGATTTGGCCTGGTGTATTGATAATAATGATAATCACATGACTTTTGTCGGGCATATAGTTTATTTGTGTCCCTCGTAGCATCATTTGCACCCTCGCTCCGCTCGGGCGCAAATGATGCTACTCGGGCCACAAATAAACTATATGCCCTCCAAAAGTCATGTGATTGTCCTATTTCCAGGGCCCAAAAACATCTCAAAATATCGTGACGTAGCTCCTCTAATTACCAAATCTGTATGCAACTTCGCTTACATTTCCGGCAGAGTTTCTGTTGTTCTTTGTTGGTTCAAGAGGAATGAGTAAGATGTTTAAGCCGTTTCTTAGGTATCAGCTTAACTTTCGGCCATTTCTCAGCTATCAGTTGTAACGAATCTCACCTTCGGAACGGTACCCCTCCAATTAACTGAGCAGTGTCGAGTATCATCTGAAGAACTTTCGCGTGATTCCCATCACTTTTGGACCTTAGGAAGACTGCTTATTACCTTCCGAGGACCTCACGGCTTTTAGAAACAACTTGCGTGCATGGAGCTCCTGGCCATCTTCGTTTGAGATATTCTCAAACAAAGGGGGCTAGTTTCTAAAGAAACTGTGGTGCTGCGTCGGTGAGGAGGAGAAACACAAAACCTTGGATTTATCAACTGAGTTGATAAGGTAAATTGGCCACCGTAAAGAGATTGAAGGCTGACGTTTCGAGCGTTAGCCTTTCGTCAGAGCGAATCAAGGAATTTGTAGCTTGCACTTGGTTTATATGGAGAGTGGTGGAGCTACGGAATTGGTAGGAACATGGCAACGTGAGAAACAAGAATAAATTAGTTGAATGTAAAGGGTACGTTGATACCGTGGGGATTAAGTGTGCCGATTTGAAAAATGAAATTTTGTTCTAGATTTTTTTACGGCTTTCCGTATTACCCTGGTGTAGGGAAAGGTCACAGATCGTCATGTGTTGGCTAGAATGATTAGGAAGATTGAAATGTTGGACGACTGGTATGGATGCGTCCTTGTCATTTCTTTTAATGAGGACGCCCCCAAACCAGTGAACTCAGTTGATAAATTCAAAATTTTGAGATATTCTCAGCCGATACCGTATTTCGCTGCCTGTTCTTTAATGGCAAGCAAAATGTAAGATCGTACGATGTCTCTTACGATGGGAATAATTTCGTTGCTTTTAAAGTAAATTGTCACTCGGCTGCGATGCCATTCAAGTGCTCAGTTTCTTCCCCACGCCAACAAAAAAAAGCCATTGTGCAGTGGGCACCGCGTGAGTAGTGCAAGTTACTGAGGCAGCGTTGTCGTTCGCTGTAAGGCCTCTTGGAAGGACAGTGAATAGTCACGCAACGTAAGCAACGCTTACTAAGTAAAAGTTGTAGTACTGGGATCCTGAAGCTACTCCAAATTAAGGCTTTGCAAGTAAAATTTACGCCATACACACAATCTTTTGCAAAAGATTTTACCTTTAGGAGAAAGCTTCTGATGTGCTCTACAAAATGAGGTATATATTATGGGTTGCGGCGCTGCTGGGGGGCCTATGACGTCACCCAAAATGGCGGCCATCTTGACCGTCATCTTGGATCTTACCCAAACTTACAAAATATTATTTTAAAAAAAACAGCGAAAATTGACATTTTTAATGCTTTGGATGTGGAACATGACATAATGAAGCACTTTGCTTCTTTTTGTCAACATTCTGTGCTTTCGTCACCTAAAAAGAGGTAAAAACACGAATTTTTGCTCAAAAATTGGCTTCACCACCTGCTAGTTATGATGTTATATCTCGTAACCATAGCAACTGATTCTCATTAAAATTGTGTCAAAATGTGTGTAAGGGATAGATAGGAGTACAGTAACCGAAAATGGCAGGTGCTGATGAAAAATCATCTTAATAAAAATCCAAGAAAAACGTTATGGGCGCCCTTGTACGACCGAAGGTTAAAGTATCGTTTCAGCATTATACATCTGCCAGCTATAGGACTAGCAAAAACTATAGTTCATTGTTATTTATTTATTAATTAATTATTTTTACGGTATGCTTATGATATCTTGCCTTCTTTTTCCACGCAGCGTACAATTTTGCAATGTGGGATAGTAATTACCGATTACCCAGAAAGACTTTCTAGTCAGAGATAAAAACAACAATAGGGGGGTTATGTACGGTAAGATCGGTGACAATATTACAATCATTAGGCAGGCACTGAAATGGGTAACAGTGGGCAGCATCCTGCGGTTAAACTTTCATGAGTGCGCATGCATTTTCTTTACAAACCCTTGCTCTCGGTTAACAAATATTTCAGCTTTTGACATTTCCCTGTGCACCGAATGTAAAGGACCAGCACATCCTTACTGGTGCCTGAGCAATGCATCGAAACAAATAAAGTGTCCTGTGGTGCAGGACTTGTTGAATCCCGATATTAAACGAAGGAGCTATTACGACTATGGTCCGCTAGCACGACATCTCCTTTTTCTATGACCCTGTGGTCCGAGTCAAAAAGAGTAGGCCACACATAGCACTTTATCTGTTTACGTTGTTGGAAATCGCCCCAACACTTAGACGTGCCCCATTGGGTAGAAGATGCGAATGCCTGGCTTTCAATATGATATGAAGGACTAAAGGTCGTGCTTATGGAGTCAATCTTTAGAGGTGGTACTTGTGTTACAATTCGCCAGGAAAATCGAGTACAATATTCAATGTACCCTTTCAGATCATTTTTTAGGCTCTTGTCATAGTACGGAATCATTTCTCTTGTCTTCTCGTTGTTCCTCCAATGGTCTTTGATTGCTTTCGTGACAGTCTAGATAGATAACAAAAGTATTGATAGTTCAGTTGACTCATTAACTGCCCTACTGACAGAGAACGGCTCTGAGGAACCAAGGTCCTAATTGGTAAATAAATGGTAAATCAAATAGTAAATCAAATGTAACGTCATAGTGTGGGGAGTAGTCGCCTAATCTCCCGAGCCAGGGGCTCATGAGTAAACACTTGACGTCCAGGTCGAAGTGGAATTTGGAGATGTTGGTTTTTATGGAGGGAAAAAACCATCCTCGGAGACCCAGGGGCAGCTAGTCGGGACGACGGGATTTTCATGGGCGAAAGTTTACAACAAGAGCGGGAGAGCCCCTGGGCACTTACTCTTACCGATCCAGTTCCAGAAGCGTTTGAATTCTCTCCTTCTGATTGGCCAGAAAACATTTCTGGCCAATCAGCGAAGAGGAACAGCCGGGCGACTCTCATGTCTTCTTAC
Source organism: Siderastrea radians (assembly GCA_964017195.1). Classification (NCBI taxonomy): domain Eukaryota; kingdom Metazoa; phylum Cnidaria; class Anthozoa; order Scleractinia; family Rhizangiidae; genus Siderastrea; species Siderastrea radians. The sequence continues at coordinate 18,589,288 of OZ024899.1, forward strand.
ACGCGATTGTTTTCCTCATCGATCGCCTTAGTAGCGTGGCCCGTTCAACGGGAACATTTTTGAGGAGAGCTTCAGAAAAAAAAATATAAATAAACGAAGTCGAGGAAATCGCATACTATAACGTGGCCGCAAGAAAACAAACACTCACAGGGAATTTTTCACGGCGGACTTATCGAGGGTAACGCAAATTTTTAGAGCTAGCGACTTCCCCTTTCTCCAATGTAACTAATTATTTCTCCTTCTTCATTGATCTTCGTCTGAAACTTTCCATCTCTGATGCAAGGGCCACGCAACTACGTTGATCGAGCGTGTCATGTCACGTACTAGAGGAGTATAGCTAACTGTCGTGGGTCGTGGGTGTGGGTAAAGTCGTGGGTGTGGGTAAAAGTCGTGGGTAGCAAAAAGACATTTTAAAAAAATTCAGAACAAAAATTTGTGACAAAATAGTTCGTGTGTGGCTAGTCTGAGGCAGAGTTTCGTCCTGGCCAAGGGAAACTTTAGAGTCCTTTATACTTAACAAACTTATTAAATAGCTTACAGCTGGCTTATACACTGCAAATTTTTTCAGTGAAAGTCTAATTGAACATTCGCTTTGTGTACTCTGCGAACAAGAATTGGTACGATTGTAAGATCAGGGATGAGAGAGAAGAAGAAAGGTAACGTCCATACCTTTGCTTAGCAACACAACCTGTGTGTCTAGCTCTTCTCCTCCGTAAAGTCAAGTTTAAGCGGTTTAAGGCTAATATCTTTCACCTGCACATGTAGTGCCCACTCTTTTCGCTCTTCAGTCTAGGCTATCGCTAGGCGAGCGCTTTATTTTTTGTGTCTGGTCGACTTGTTTATACAGGCAAGAGTAGCGCCTCTAGCAGCTATATTCTTTGTTTTAAATAACAGCTTTATTCATTCCCAAAATAAAAGCATCATCACCCCCCCCCCCCCCCCAATCCTGAATGGAACTTGTCTATGTAAACTGTTCGGAAATTAGTGGTAGGCAACTAAACACATAAAAAACATTAATTGTCTTTGAACATCTAAAGGAAGATGTAACCTTAATTTGCGGATAGAAATCAACCTACGGCTACGATTTTTTAAAGACGCGCGGAAACAATTTGAAAACGTGAGCCTAACTTTTTCAAGTTGTAATCCGAACTATTTTGTCACAAATTTTTGTTCTGAATTTTTTTAAAATGTCTTTTTTGCTACCCACGACTTTTACCCACACCCACGACTTTACCCACACCCGCGACCCACGACTTCCACCCACGACCCACGACCCACGACAGCTAGCTATACTCGGGAGTCGATAGCTCTAAAAATTTACGATACCTTCGATAAGTCCTTCGTGAAAAATCCCGCTGAGTGTTTGTTTTCTTCCGGCCACGTTATAGTTTGCAATTTCTTCGACTTCGTTTATTTATTTAGTATTAATTTTTTTTTCTGAAGCTCTCCTCAAAAATGTTCCCGTTGAACGGGCCACGCTACTACGGCGATTTATGAGGAAAACAACCTCGTGTAAGAAGACATGAGAGTCGCCGGCTGTTCCTCTTCGCTGATTGGCCAGAAAAAAAATTTTCTGGCCAATCAGAAGGCGGGATTTCAAACGCTTCAGGAACTCGTTCGGTAAGAGTAAGTGCCCAGGGGCTCTCCCGCTCTTGTTGTAAACTTTCGCCCATGAAAATCCCGTTGTCCCGACTAGCTGCCCCTGGGTCTCCGAGGATGGGAAAAAACCAGAGTACCCGGAGAAAAACCCTCGGAGCAAGAGCGAAAACCAACAACGAACGCAACCCACATATGGAGGGAAAAAAACCAGTACCCGGAGAAAAACCCTCGGAGCAAGGACGAGAACCAACATCAAACTCAACCCACATATGGAACCAACAACAAACTCAACCCACATATGACACCTGGACCAGGAATCGAACCCGGGCCACATTGGTGGAAAGCGAGTGCTCTCACCACTGCGCCATCCCTGCTCCCTGCCGCTGGAGTGCAATGTTATCATTTTTATGGACAACAGATGTTTTCTGTTTTTGTTATTTTGTTTTCTCCAACTACGTCTACAGCAATTCAAAACAAAAATAAAGGGTACCTTAACTAGAACGATCAGATAAAATTCACCGGAGTTACACACAGAAAAGTGAGAACAAATTTCCTCCTTGAACTGATACAAAATTGACCTTGCACTGCAACTGCTTGTTGTTGTAAATCCCCCTTATTTTCAACCAGGCAGATGTAAAATCTATTACTTGTATTTACATACGGCCTTTCGCGTAAAGAAGTTGTAAAACTTACGAAATTACCGTGTCTCTCTCCCTCTCTCACTCTCAAAAAAACAAAACAAAAAAAAACAACCAAGGCAGAACAAAAACAACGGGAGTGAGCAATGAAACTCGAAAAGTTGGTTGAGAAAGCCTTGAAGCCCGGCCGTGAGTAGGTCGATATTAATACATAATTTAAATGACTTTGTACTATTTCCTTCATTGGAGACTGCGAAGGGACGCACAAGTAGAGTTACCACCCCAACCTCATACGCACAATGTCTTTTGTACTGTAAAAGGGCATGAATTTTTATCAGCCCTATATACGGCCCTACCATTCTCGCCGTTATGATCCAATCGGATACTTCATTTTCATGCTAAGTAATGTAACTTACCTTAACAAGCATTTGCAAATTCTGCGTTACGGCTTCCTCTTTCACCAGAACCATTACTTCATTTACCGAATCTTGAGAAATTGCCGATTTCTTTAAGGACGTCTTCAATTCAGGAAACTAAAATGTCAGAGTAAAACCAGTAATAAATGTTAATACTGGAAAACGTACTGAAGGCCTTAAGTATGACGGGATAAAGTTACGGAGAAGTATATGAAGATGACAGACATATCTTAACGACATATACGGAGTACCTATCAGGTGTCTTCAGCTAGTCATACTCGATAAACTATTTTCGCTTGAATGCGATTGGTCAAACTGCAGTACATAACTTAGTATGCTTCAACTAAAATTGGGTCATATCTAATGACATTTCTTCTATAATATTTGCCAGTTTTTAAAACCTGGCCTTACCGAAATTTGAAAACTTCAAGATGGAGAGCGTTTTGACGTTGCAACAGAATAGGACGTCAACATATTTGCTAGCTGATAACAGAAATAGGTCAAAAGAGAAAAGAAATGATGATTACCCTCGCAGTTGAATATATAAGCTTAAGCTGTTGGTAAAAAAAAAGAAAAAAAAAGAAAAAAAAAGAAACACCTGACAATTCAGGCCTGAACGGGATTCGAACCCATTCTCTACGATGCAGGTACAGCGCTCCAACCAATTGCTTAAGTTCGTAATGATCCCGTACATGGTGAAACAAATGATAGTGAATATATAAAATAATCATCAGTACACAGAAAAGGTAGGAAAGTTCCCATCTAACTAGAAGTGACTGAGTAATCTTGATTGTAGCTGTGAGGTTAATAGAACAAAATGTTTGCCCTTTAGCCGAAATTCTAAAAGGGCGAAGATCACTCAGGCATGAAACGACTCCGTGTGATCATTGTTTTGGATCATTAATTTTCCGATCTTGGGTCCAGAAAATGGTTTGTAGAATTATTTCGAGTTTTGCGTCAATTTGAAACATTAGGCACAGTTAAATGAAAGCTCCGAAATATTTCTTTACTATTGCATAACACATGTCAGTTTTCTGTGGGTCTGTTACGCCACAGAAGACGCAAGAATGTGGTAAGAACATAAGATACCAGTTTTGGTATATGATACTTTTTGGACTCACTCTTGTCAGACTATAAACTGCCTCTTATTCAAGAGAAGTTGTGAGAATACATTATTACGTGAATTTTCTTTCTTTCTTTCTATAAAAAACGTCAACATTATCAATTTTATTCGGGGTAATATGGCCGAATACAGCGAGATCCGAAAAGAATGAAAACTGCTTGTTGATTCATATACCTCCCCGAGTGACTATCCAATGGGAATCTGGGGATTGTTGTCAGAAAACCAACCTAAGTTCATTTTTGGCTTTTAACCCTCGGACTTACAAGCAAAGTTACACACTCACCGTGTCCCACAGTGTTAAAGGGTGGGAGTGGGGGGGGGGGTTGGATTCCCCTTGGGTTTTGCTCAGTTAAAACATGTCGAGCCTGTGCAGTGCTCTACAATATGAGGCATATATTATGGGTTGTTGCGCTGTTGGAGGCACGCGACGTCATCAAAGCCGCTATCTTGGATTTACCCAGAATTTGAAATACATATATAAAAACGGCGGAAATTGAAAAAAATTTCTGCTAGACATGTAGAATATGACATTATTAAACACTTTGTTGCTTCTTGTCGACATTTTGTGCTTTTGTCGTCTTAAAAAAGGTGAAAAAGACGCATTTTTTCAAGAATGGCTTGACCTTCTGCTACTTATGACGTCATATCTCCTAACCATAGGAACTAACTTAAAAAAAAACGGCTTGTCAAAAAGTGGTTGCCATGGTAACCTCAAACGTGATGGCCAAGGACTTGCTTACCAAATTGTTCCCAGATAAATTTTAGGGAAAGTTACCAGGTTTGGTGGTCTTAGATTGTTTATTTAAAAGTAATTAATAACCTTTCAAAGTCCGTGCTGGCAGATTCCCCTCCCCCCCCCCCCCCACGGTCTGAATAGGGTTAATGTGAGTCTAAGGGTTAATTGCTTTCCTGGAAATTATACTTACTTAAAATGTGGTCACATTTTCTGTCTTTATGTATGAAACACGAGACAAAGCAGTAAAACACTTTCGCAATTTGGCAACACTTAAGAAATGTCAAAGCACTAACCTCCGGCTCGTGCTTTCTCGCAAATGCTCGTAGTATTTCAGACCGAATACTACACGGCGGCGCAGAGATATGAATTTTATTTTCGAATGGTATACACGATATTTTACAAAAGAGGGCGGCGAGTACTTCTCAGTGGTGATCGAGGATATGGAAAAGACGCCCCTCGACTCCAGGATGTAGTTTCGTATAAACTTTAAGAGTGCTCTATTTTTCACTAAAACATTCTTGCCTATATAATATATTACAATATATCATGGTTTTGTCGTCGTTATTTGTTAAATAGCAAATTACTAACCTTTGTGCATTTGTACTTTTCCGATGAGCCGATCGTTGGTGCTTCAGTGACTAAAGTCTCCAGTACCGAAGAGTAATAGCTAACGAACGTTTCTCTTGTTTTTGATGCACACTCATACGATATCTATTGAAAGAAGAAAAACTAATTGAAGGCTTGTTGTTCAGACATCCTCGAGTGCAATTGAAGGTACGGTACGAAAAGGTGCATGGTAAGGCCATTTATACGATGTAAAATAGGGACGTTTCTACGAAAGAAAATAATTCAATCTCAAACACAAAGGAATATCAGACGGGCCCGACATAGTAAGGGCTGAAGCCACACAAAACTGTGTAACACTTTTCTTTGAAATTGAAGTTTTTTTCACCCTGCATCGTTGTTGTAATATGACTGAGATGTATTGTCTGTTATTATTGAACAATTTGTCACTATACCCCAGCACGGTCAGATCAAGAGCCCCATAAATTATTTGTCATCAGTTTATTAAAGATACTCAGCAGTGGACGCAGTTGGCCATATTTGAATGTTCATTGCCAATCTTTTGAGAAGGACATTTTGGAAAGCAGGGAATTTTATCACTTCTTTCAGGACATTACTGAAGTAAACTTCGAATTATTGAAATTTTGTCTCCATACTTATCTTTTCTGATGACTACTGTCTTTGTTGTTTGTACATCTACATGGCTTTTCTGGTTCTGGAAACTGTATATTGTGACAATGTGTTGAATAATAAAACAAATATCCTGCTTACTCTGACTTGTGGAATCTTCCCTGGATTAAACAATTCGGCCTACAGCTGTTACCTCAAAAATTAAACAGGCCAGCCTGTATGCCTGCAATTGATCCGTGACTGAAGTTTGCCTCTTTTTCTTAGATTTCGTCAGGTGAGCCTCAATGGCTTCGATTGCATCCACGCGTTTCCCATCCCTAAAGTCATCTTTGTATTCCCTTTCAAGGTCGGATTGTCTGTTTCTTCTTTGATCCATACTTAACTTTTTCTCAGCCATTGTAGCATTCCTAAAGCCAGTACGGAGAAAATACGAAAAAAGAGAGTCAGTTCAAAACAAGCTATGAAGCAAGGTAAATTGTGTGGAAATCTTAACAAAGTTCTAACCAATAAAACAACATCTTTAAAGTAAGGGGACATTTTCGCTTTCTGACCCTCCAACCAATGTTGACAAATTTTGGTTGCAGTCTTTTTTTTTTATTCCTGCAAACAGCGGCAACATTTTTTTTTGTCTTTACAAGGTTTGCGATGAATACAGTGCTTACTTTTCTTTAATTTTCCCAAGGCTCGGCCTTATTTCAAAGCCCTTATCTCCCCGAAAAATGCCAAGGAAAATCAACGTGGAGAGAAGGTATAGGGAAGACAACCGTCAATTGTGGACGAAAATATCAAGAAGCCCGAGTTCTTTTGACCTCCTTGCATAGTATCTCTCGGTGTACTATAGAACTGAGATCGCCGATAAAGATATTGTCTTGTCTTTTCAATTTTGCGTCGAATAGATCCAGTCAATGTAAAAGAGAGGTATATCATAGTAAGCAGTTTTATTAACATCTTATTATCCACCAGGCCATAACACTGACCATGTAACACTTGTATGAAACTTTTTGGAAATATTTTTAACAACTTCGATGAATTTTAGTCTTGATTAAACATTAATAAATTGTTCGTGTTATTATGAGAAAATAATAAGCTAGTAGATCCCCATGCATTGGAATGGTCATTGTATGTACTTTTACAGCCTGCGTAACAAACCAATGGCATAGTCAAATCAGTTTCGGAATCACTTTCTTCTCTCTTGACTCCTTACTCTGTTTTGATTACGCTATGGAGACGCTATGCAGATTTCTGTAAGAGTACATACAATAGTTAACTATCAGCTGTTTGTTAGATATTAGCATCATCAGTTGTCGTACCTCTCTCTTAGCCTTTGTACTTCATTTTGTTTCTCCTCCAAGAGTTGCCTTGTTCTTGAAATATCCTGGCGATCACTTTCTTTGCTGGAAAAATAGTTTGATCAGATTATAAAATTGAACACCTTACGTTAAAACCAACAGCCTTTATAAATTCTTGTGTGTTAGGGACCTTACAATAATTAGAAGAAGGGGGTAGGAATTGAAAAACGGGAAGGGGGCATAACTTAAAGTTATATTCCAGCAGAGGGCGGGAGGGGGGGGAAATATGTATCTCTCTATGAAAAAGAGAGAATGATATCTAATTTTCACTGTCAAACTCACTGGTGATTCAACGATAAATCTGCACCACTATTATTGAAATATAAAATACATATATAAACGACCATTTTTCTGGTACTGTAATTTACATGCACAAAGCATTATTAATTTATCAACCTATCATGGAAAATGTAACAAAGGGTACTTCTTAATTACGGCCAGAATCACGAGTTTAGTTCATCTATTTGATCAAAATAACGTAACCATTTTAGCCAGATTCTAATATTGCTATGTCCTGAAAGACATGGTTGCCAAAACAACACTGTAGATACTACCATTAAGCAAATTCTAAGAATGCATGGTCATCAGGAAGTGACACGAAGGCCGCAAGGACACATCCCGGGGATGGAGAGTTATTAGTATCGCTAGCCTGAGAAAACAGCCGACGTTTCGCGAGAGGTCGCCATTTGAGCCCTCCAAAAACGACGCCCGAGTAACGAGCACAGAAATTCCATACTGATGACGTGCAATACCCAGATCATGGTAGTGCTTCGGATTAGTTGAAAGAAAATTCCCTCGCGGCACAGCCATCAGAAGCACTACCAAGATCTCGGCAGTGCACGTCATCAGTATGGAATTTCTGCACTCGTTACTCAGATGTCGTTTTGCGAGGGCTCAAGTGGCGACCTCGCGAAATGTCGGCTGTTTTCTCAAGCTATAACATCGCCTGGTGCAGTGCATCAAAAGAGCTTTGAATAATCAAGGAATTCTTATCTGCTTTTTATCTACCAACCTCCTTAACCACAATAAGCACTTTAACACTGCACGTGAGTGCAACACCACTGCTAAGAATTATACACGATGGTCTAAAGTTCACTGTTACAAAGCGCAGGAGCCTTGACACAAACTTGCTGAAACTCACGAACTATTCTGTATTCCGCCAAGCTGTAGAGGACCTCTAAAAAAAACTGAGAACAAGCAACGTTCCAGAGGATGTCGACAAGATTGCTAAACTGTGTGAAGAATTTTAAGGTCTGTTTAGCCTTTTTGTGAGGGAGAACGAGGTTGTCAAACTCGGTGAAAGAAAATCAAAAAAATACCATCCATGTCAAGCAAAACAGAAAGCAATAGGAATCAAATTCTATGTAACAACTAATCCTGATACGAAGTTTACCACTGAACATGGGGTAACTAGAATAGGAAGCATGACTGTCCAGTCCCCTGACACATGGAAAGGTAGAGATAGAGATGTCGAAGTCAGCATGTATTTTGGTGGAACAGAGATAACCGCTACAGCTCGTGATGTTTCTAGTGGGAATGAGGCTCAGACTACTTTAGACTTTTTCTGCCGATCTTAAACTGACATCGGCAAAACAATCGGAGCCTAAATCACTTAGTAAGTGCTATCAAAAGAGAAGAATACAGGAACCTGAAAAATATTAATAAGCACCTGTAAGTTGTAATCAGTAGGTATGAGCCACCGTAAATCTGTACAATCATATTTTGTATGGATGCGTAGTTAACATCGCAAGGCATTGGGAAAAAAGACAACGTTGCTTGTTTTCTTTATCCTCTGTTGTTGAATTGTTATATATCATTCTGCTGCAACGGAACTTTGTAATTATGTTACTTTATAATTATAAGTCGGTAAATGACGATCGTCCTGGTGAGTGTAGAGAGAAGGACTGTTTGAGGTGACATTGACTGACCTTTCGACAACCTGAGCGAAAGTCATCATCAGAGTCAATTTTGATGATGCCCCCCCCCCCCCCCATAAGGGTTTTCTCATTTTTTTTCAAGACGATTTTAGCTCTCACAGGGTGCAGAGGAGTCATATTTGACTGTAATGCTGCCTAAATTCATCGCGCAAATCGATCTGGTTGATTCCAAACTATGAATGTGACTAAACAAAGCATCATGCTATCTCCCCCAAACGCGTCTGGTGAAATTTCGATCCGCAAGACGAAAACCGCATACAGCAGTTGCTATGGGCGTATCAACAGTAACTAACAGCTGACTAACATTGTCGGCCTTTCGTCTTGCGGATGGAATTTCGCCAGAAGGGTAACTAGATAGCATGACGCTTTGTTCAGTCACGTTCATTGTTTTGATTTAACAAGATCGAATTGCGCGATGAATTTAGCCAACATTACTGTCAAATATGACTCCTCCTCTGCGCCCTGTGTAGCTCTACGCATATCCCTTAGACACATTTTGACACCGTTTTGGTGAGAATCGGTTACTATGGCTACGAGATATGACGTCATAAGTATACTGTAACAGGTTGTCAAGCCACTTTTGAGTAGAAATGTGTTTTTTCTCCTTTTTAGGAGAAAAAAAGCACAAAATGTTGATAAAAAAGAAGCAAAGTGTTTTATTATGTCATATTCTACATGTCTAGCATCAAACAAATGTAAATTTTCACCCGTTTTGATAATTTCTAATTTTGCGTAACATCCAAGAGGGCAGCCAAGATGTCCGCCATCTTGGGTGACGTAACAGGCCCCCGGCAGCGCAAAAGCCCATAATATATACCTCGTCTTGTAGAGCACGTATCAGGCTTTCCATTAAAGGATCAATCTTTTCGAAATATCGTAACATATAAAAAACCCAAGCAGGTTTCCATCAATCCGCCTTGTACCCCCCGACGGGGGGGAGGGTAAACATTTTCAACGCGGGGACGAAGTGCTTAATAAGTCATTAAATAGCGCTTGTTGAAAGAAGATAGGTACTTTGCTAGTTTCTTACTAGGCGATCAACTTAGCTTTAATGTGCCTCGGAGACAAACTTTCAGTCATGATTGAGCAACAAATAAAGATAACAACTCATTTGTGCAACATTTCTTTCTGTGGAGTGAGATTTGAACGGTTTTCTCTGAGAATAAACGGCGTTGAAATCTTTGAGAACTTTTAAGTTAAAACTGCTGCGGTTGTTGAAGAAGTACTTTGCTGCCATGATATCCCATCCGCTTATATCCCAGAAGCTTTTTACTTGCTAATTCAATGACACTTACGCACCTTTACCATTCATTGTTACATGTACTAGTGAAGAATGCTATTTTTAGGGGGCGTTTCTTTGGGAAAATCCAAATCCTGATTATTGTATCCAAAAACGGATTTTGCGTTTCTTTACCTAAATTCGAAAATGGATTAATCAGGGATTAGTGATCTGAAGAATCCACGCTCCTAGTGGATACATCAGATCAAATCTAAATCCGGATTTTTAGGATTCATGATCCGTGCGTTTCTTTGGGGACGGATCCGAAAATAGTACATCTGTCAAGCGGTCGTCCATGCAAATTTACTGGTCTCGCCATATTTTCTCTCAATCTTGCGTGACAAAATATTCGATCGTGAAAAAGAAAATTCAGGTGATTATTCTGTTCTGTATATTTGAAATGTTTTCTCCAGAAGTACAGACAGAAGCATTGACACGTCAGGATAACTTCATTTGTGTACCATTTCTTAATTCAGGGACCAGATTTTGCTATTTGTGAACGCAAATAGCGAGTTCACTTGAACTACTGCAGATACTGTCCTTGTTTATACATTATTTGTATTCCATTCTAGTTGAATTCTAGGGCAGTACGAGAGAAATATCGTTCTGATATATATATATTGCGTGCCTCCAGCCTGTCTTGTCATGACAAAATAATCCTTTTTCGGATTTTGCGTTTCTTTGGTGTCGAAGAATCCATATGATCTGTTATCAAACATCCGTTTTCGGATTCTCCCAAAGAAACGCACCCTTCGTCGCCTACATGCCATAAATTTTAAAGTTCCATTAAATCTCGTAATGTTTAGGATTAAATATTTGTGAAAATTTAAGACAATATTTAAATTTTTAGAATTTGTTAGAGGCCAGCTTGGGCTTATTTATTTAATTTTTTTTGTTTTTCCTCAGTACTCACTAATTATTCTTTTACAGCTTAACCATTGAATTTCTTTGATAAAGCAAAGAAAAAATGGTTCCATTTTGGCAGCCAAAAGTCGAACAACAGATTTTGATAAACACTTCCTGTTACAACGTCGTTTGTCGAGAATTTAACGTTTTAAAAACCTTTTTATTAACTGTTAAAACAGTACCTTGGTTTTATCATATTAGAGGAAAAAAACTTTTGTCTGTCATTAAATAAACAAATAAAAAGGTTAAGTCCATTTTTGCTATTTTATCTTTTTTGATTGGAGGGTTTGTTGGTGTTCTTATCTCATTGCTCTACTTAACCCTATTCAGGCTTGGGCGGGGGGGAACGATTGTGCCCGCACTGACTTTAAACGCTTATAACGTCTTTAAAAAGCAAGCTTAAGCTACCAAACTTGGTGACTTTTTCTAAAATTTATCTCGTAACAATTTGGCATTCTCAAGTTCTTGTCGATCAAGTTTGTCGTTACCATGCCAACCACTCTTTGACAGGCCGCTTTTTCAGAATTTTGAATTTTCCCCTTTTCATCGAAAAAAAAACTTTTCTGGAGTGGTCCTGCAGGTCCTACTTGGTCACCAGGTTATGGAAACCTTTTTAGACGTACTATCTACTCTCCAAGTTTCGCTGTCATAGCTTTAATATTATTGGAGTTAAAGAGTGGGGACCAAATCCCGTTTGTTAACCGCTTGTTTTTAATTGAGTTCAGTTCCTTTTGGTCAACATTCTTAGTAGAGGTGTGACTTTAGTTAGGTTCATCACAATAATTTTTTATTGAGAGTATGTTACATGGCCGCGCAAAATTACTAAATTCATTCGCTATTAGTTTTGGAAAAGTTGCAGTCATCGCAGAAGTTAACATCGTTCCGTGTACAGATGAAGTTGTTTGATTTTGTCTTAGCAAAATTCTTTTTAGGTGAAAAATGATGCAATAAATGTGAAAATAACGCAGCAAAATGTTTAATTGTGTCATATTCTACATGCCCAGCATCAAAAACGTCCAATTTTTAACGTTTTTTGACACTTTCTAATTTTCAGTAAAATCCAAAATGGCAGCCATCTTGAATGACGTCACGGGCCCCCAGTAGTGCAGCCACCCATAATAAGTACCTCGTCTTGTAGAGCACATCACAGGCTTTCTACTAAAGGTGAAATGACTTTTCGAAATATTGTAACATAACGAAAACCCAAGGGGGGAGTCATCAGCCTCCCCCCCCTGTACCACGGTGGGGGTGTTACTTTGCTTGTACGGCGGAGGGTTAAGGCAGTAGGATGGAAGTTATACCGTTTCCCCCGCTCCTTTGCCTTGAATTAGCATTAGGGATGAACAGTGTCAGAAAATGGTATCTGTTAACTACTAACGATCGAATAATCATATCTCAGTTTTCGTTTTTTTTTTTTGGACTAGGTAGGTACTCACCAATTAATTATTCCGACAAATTTCGTGACACAGCGAGAAAGAATGTAATTATAAAACGAGCAATCACCCACATCTTTAGCACCGTTTATATATATCACCGGCATCTTCTCCTCTATGCTTCTAATAGTGCATACTTCTCTACCCAGGGAATTTATTTACTTATGTATTTATTTTACCTGTTATTTCCTTCATTCAAATCAATCGATTTTAAGCTTCTTTTACAGATTGCGTATTCTGTTTCCGGATTCCGGATGCCAGATTCCGGATTCCGGATTCCCGATTCCCGATTCCCGATTCCCGATTCCTAGTTTTGGGGGTGCCGGTCCCTCAGTTCTTGGAATTCAACCGGAAGCTGAGACTGAGGCCGGGTGCTTTCAGAACTGAAAGATCTTTGTTTTGGTATGTTTGTTTGTTTCTTGCTTTTATGGTTTACAAGTGAACTTTTTTTCTCTTATAATTACGTTTTCTTGTATATGTTTGTGATTGTATGGCTGATACCCGTCTGTACCATTCATTACTGGCTAAATATAGTACGGTTAAGTCATATTCTACCCCTGTTTTCCTAGAATAAACGGATGTTTATACTGCACGGTCACCCTTCACTTATTAGGGAAATTTCCCTTCGATTTCAAGGGATTCTTGGAAACGTGTTTGTCTATTTAAAAAGCTGGCTGTTGCACTGACAAGGTGTTCAAGACGTTTCATCGGAAAGAGACTTTCTGCGAGAAGAGAAGCAGTGGATATGTTTCATAAAGGTAACATTAAGGAGATTTCTTAACTGATAATTTTTGCCGAAATTGCAGGAGATCGATTCGTAGTCTTTAGGCACCCAAACAGAATTACAAAGCATAGAATAACGTTGTAGTTTTGTGTTAACTTGTCGGTGGGTGAATTAACTCAAAATATGGCTTCATTTTGGATCTCATTCTGTCGACGACTGCGAAGTCCGAAGTCAAGCCTAACATTGAAAAAAATAATAATAAATAAAAAACTCAGCAAGTTTTGTCGTTTTTGGTCGTATCGACGGCACACTATGAACAACATCTTTACAAGTATTCACGCCTTTTTTATGACATTCGTCATGTTATAAGTTTCTCCTTCCAGCACGAAAACCTAGATAACTTCCTTGTAACAGTTTAGTGTAATTTCCAATAATACGTAATGTATGCAGAATCTACAAACGGTCCTGAGAACTGTAAAGCCGGAAGTGTTAGCCAGTTTTAGACAGTTTCGCTTTCAATTGTGTTCAGTAAGCGGCCGTTTAACTCGTACCTTACGAAGTTCATTGTAGATAGTTATTGCTTTATTTTGTGAAATCAGTAATGGAAATTTTCTTGCCTGTCGTCCCTCGGCATTCAGCAAGATAGGTAACGGTGACAACTTTGTAAAAGTGTTTCCTTTGAACCTGCTGTATAGTATCGCTATGTTCGAGGCCACGAAAGTGTTAATAAAGTGTCTTTGAGAGCACAGAAAACGAAGAAAACGAAAGCGAGCAACAACAAGCTTCAATTTGGATGCTTTTGTGTTACTTTAAATTGAAAATGTGCCCAGCAACGATGCTGGAAGGTAAAGCTTGGACCAAAAATAAAGTAACCAATACATTGTTAACATTACTTTCCCGCATTTGCGATTTATGTTTTAGAATTTGAAGGACTGATGATTTCTGAACGCTCAAACTACATTGCTGTAGTTGCCATTGATTTTGGGACGACGTACAGCGGCTTTGCCTTCGCCTTTAATCACAAGGAAGGAGAAGGGGGCATCCATATGAACAGAACATGGGGCAATGATCAGGGTCATGCTACTTTGAAAACTCCCACCTCTCTACTTCTTCGTCCGGACGGGCAATTTGATTCATTTGGGTACGAAGCAGATGAAAAATACGCCAACTTTGTTCGTGGGGAAGATCGTGAGTACTTGTACTTCAAGCAGTTCAAGATGACACTTCATAAATCAGAGGTACTACTCATTATAACGGGGTCTCTGTAAAACCCGGAACAGCCCTGGAACACCCCGGAACACCCCGGAACACCTCCGGAACACCCCGGAACAACCCTGGAACACCCCTGGAACATCCCATAATACCTCGGAACATCCCATAATGCCCCGGAATACCCTCAATACAGCCGGGAACACTCTTGAACACCAAAAATAGTGGTCAGCGGTCAGACAGCTCACGCATACACTGACCCGAGGACCTCCGAAGATTAACGAAAATTTCCGAATTTTTCCGAAGACCTTTGCAGATCACTCGAAGACAAAATGGCAAAAAAAAAAATAAATAAAATAATAATAATAATAATAATAATAATAACATTGGTGTCCTTTAGATCAACAAAGATTTGATTTTGAATATTTCAATTCAATTATTGAAGTTGTTGTAACTCATGCGAGATTTGCATTATAACTCTCGACAAACCGATGTGACGTCTATAAGTGAAATTCTGGGGGTGGCCATCCCTAATAATAATTCAATTCACCATATAACACGTCACGGTCGCGATAACTTACTCTTGGGCATTGCGTGACAGATTTTGCAGGCTGCTAAACGTCTATAGGATTTATTTTGTTTCCGTAAAGGCTGTTCCTTTTCAATTTATGTAGCTAGTACTACCGCATTTTCTAGATAAGTGCCCCGCTTGCTGTTACTGTACGACCTGGGAAAGAAACACCGCGGCTCCTTCTAAAGACCAATTAGAAAAATGTTTGAATAGTTTTGAGAAGTAAGTTGTAACTCAAGGTTTATCGCAACGTACAAAGTTGACTTATTGAGGGAGCACACGAACTTTGCAAAGTTCAAGGAAATGTGATATGTACTCTCATCGTTGATATTTTCCTTTTTTCGTTTACTGAATTTTTTCTCTTAAAGTCTAACTAGATCTCGTGAAAATAAATAAAATACTTGTTCCTTTTCTCGCTATAAGAGTGTAAACTCGTTCGATCCTTTTGCTCCCTGGTTACGTTGTGACATCCTACATTATAAGCCCTCGGATACCTCTACAAAATTATAGTGAGTACTTTTTTGCAGGCCCACATTTCTCCTACTCATTTATCTTCCGAGCTACGCTCTTTTGTTAACCAAAAATTTATGCAGGCCTAACTGCAAAAGCGTTGTCATTCAAATATGACAAGAAAAAGCTGCAAGATAGGAATTTATTAGACATGGAAAAACGTTCTCGGATTTTAACATTCCTGAAGCACTCAGGCACTACGGTATGATACTTCAAATTAATATGAACTGAGGTTTTTTTTAAATGAGGTGTATATATTAGCGTAACAAACCGGCGGCCAAACATTTTCCATGCCCCTGTGGAAATAAAACGATGACGATCATGTGACCTCGGAATAATGACCTTATAGCATTGCGTGACACTGTATCATTTGGCTTTGTTATGTCCTTGAGGTGACACCTGTTTTTTGAACGTGATAATGCAAACCTCGCACGAGAAAAATCAATGCAGAATTAACAGTTCAACTGTCACATTTTCATATCACTTAAAATCGTAAGTTATTGATATGAAGGTCGCGTGCATGATATATTTTTCCCAATAATTAATGGTTTTTTCGTTGTTCTTAAAAGCTTCGAAAATATTCCAAGCATTCTTGAAATGCTCGGAAATCTCAGGGTGATCCGCAAAAGTCTTATGAAGAATTGGGAATCTTCGGAGGTCTTCGGCTTAGTCAATTCGTGAGCAGTCTGACCGCTGACCACTATTTTTGGTGTTCCAGGGGTGTTCCTTGCTGTTTCGAGGGTGTTCCAGGGTATTATGGGATGTTCCAGGGGTGTTCTGGGGTTGTTCTGGGCTGTTCCGGGGGTGTTCCGGGGATGTTCCGGGGTGTTCCGGGGCTGTTCCGGGGTGTTCCGGGGTGTTTCGGGGTGCTCCGGGGTGTTCCGGGTTTTACAGACACCCACTATAACGCGTCAGTGTATTTATAACAGCTTACCTACATGCTAGGGTAATATGCATGGCGACATCTGTTATATAATTATGTGTGTACCATGGTAAGATGCATGTGAAGCGTTTTTATTACTAACGATCGACCACTTAACGAGAAGCCTAAATTTAATATGGCGATTTCTAGGACAACGAAGAAAGAAAAGAAAAGACAGTGGCTGGTACTAATCGTGACTTCCGGTGTGATCTCGACGAACTCTGCTGTTTGTTATCTCTTCGTAAGGTTAGCTGATGTCGACAATCAAAAACGACAGCTAAACAAGATTGTTTGGGGGACTTCTCAAAGTCGGGCGATTGGGTTAGGCATTGCGCATTAAACAGTGCGTGGTACTTTGCCTTCATGCTTTTCTTACTTCAAATCGTTTGTCAAGTCAGATCTTTGTTGAAGGTATCTGGGGACTCACGTTGTAGTCCCAAGCTCGTTTACTGACACGACATCCTTTCAGTTCGTCTTTATTTCTCAAGTTACTGGGTAAATGTTTCTAGAAAAAAAAAATGTTGCAAGTCAGTTAATTATTCCTTTTGTTTTTAAAAGTAGTCGTGTTTATTGCGGTTTTTTTTGTTACCAAAGACTTTAGACCGAAGTACCAAGTTAAGGGCGAAAAATGGAAAAGAACTGGACGCTCTTGTAGTGTTTTCCCATTCCATAAGATACCTCAAAGATCGAGCCATCGAAGTTATCCGCGAGGTGACTGGAGACTTCGGCTACAACGCCATGGACATGCAGTGGATTGTAACGGTACCTGCCATTTGGAAGCCCGCTGCTAAACAGTTTATGAGAGAAGCAGCGTATCAGGTAAACAAAAGGACATCGTGAAAAGATTGTCTCGAAGTTCATTAATTTATTGATTATGTACGTCTCTAGTTATTATCACTTTTGAGGAGAATACAGAACTGCTATCACAAATTTCGGTTAATAAGTTTGTTGGCAGTTTGCCTGACAAAACCTACCTTGCAGTCCTGCCTCGGTGCATCATGGTAGTTAAGTTCAGGTTGTCGTATTTAGCAGTTTGCTTTAACTCTCGGACGTATGGTGGTGGCGGTGGGAGGGGAGGGGGGGGGGCTTGATGCTATTCTCCATTAAGGTTTTTTTAATACTTTTTTCCAGAGTAGTTCAATTTTATTTTTCTTTTGTTTTGTTTTCTTTTCTTTTACTTTATCAAAACCTGTCCTTTTGACTGGCTGTACGTGTGTCCCTTGGACACATTTTGGCAAAGTTTGGTTCGATCTTTTCACCCTTCCCAGGAGAAATATGAAAAGCTGACAAAAAGTGCAAAGTGCTAAATTACATGATATTCTACATGACTAGCATGAAAACCTATAGCTTCTAACCTTCCAGAGAAGTTTAATTCTATTTTTCCTATTTTTTATTATGTTTATTTTTGTTTTCTTTTTTATTTTACTTTATCAAAACCTGTCCTTTTGACTGGCTGTACGTGTGTCCCTTGGACACATTTTGGCAAAGTTTGGTTTGATCTTTCCACCTTTTCCAGGAGAAATATAAAAAGCTGACAAAAAGTGCAAAGTGCTAAATTACATGATATTCTACATGACTAGCATGAAAACCTATAGCTTCTAACCTTCTGTTTTTGACAAATTCCAATTTTGAGAAATATCTAAGATGGTGGCCTTGTACATCCCTTTGTACAACGGTGGGGGTATAAGTTTGCTTGAACGTCCAAGGACTAAAAATGATAAAGTTCGTTTTCAAGCTCTCCTCGGGAGAAATACTATAAAGAAAGGGCAACAGGTTGGATTTGGATAGACACCAGATAGGCAGATAAATCCTTATCCAGGATTTAAGTAAGTGGTCTCTGTGGTTTTTGCTCGTCAATTCTGTTTGTTACCTCAGAGTGTAAGGGGTATGTAGGTATACTGGCAACTCTCATTAGCTCCTTGGCGCCCCAGAAGTACCCTCCTTGCATGTCCGAGGCTTAAGATAAAACTGGAAATGCACATAAGAATGGGTATCATTCTTTTTGTTCTGAGAAAAGAGATACTAGAGAAATGTTAAGGAAGGTTGTCTAAGAATAAAGTCAAAATATTCAGCTCCCACCCCCCCCTCTCCTCCCCAGAATAAAACATCTTTGAACTATAAACATAAAAAAAAACTGAGACCGTGTTGCTGGTGATCGAAATGGTACATCTCCGAGGTGTGTGACATACTTTTTTGTTATTTGAAGGCTGGGGTTGGCTCAGACGATAACCCTGAACAATTGCTCATTGCCTTGGAACCAGAAGCAGCTTCTGTATACTGCAGAGAACAGAAGATGCGAGATTTTACCTGTGAGAGGGGAGATGCTTCTGTCTCTGATGTCTTTGCACGCCCTGGGGCAAAATACTTAGTCATTGATATCGGAGGTACTGTACTGTAACCTAGAAAAATACTAGTTCTGGAAAACAAAGCTTATATATATATATATATATATATATATATATATATATATATATATTTAACACAAATGAAGACAAACTCTAACTTTTTTTGTTTAACACCTATATTTCGAGTACATTCAGTACTCTTCTTCAGGGTGACTAAAAACCGTTACAAGAATCGTATTACAATATTCAAACTGTACATTTCAAAATTGCGTTACTAAGGACACGCGTCTTAAACGATTTTTATCGCGCGCGTACACCCGCACGTGACGTTTTACGCACAAAACAAGAAGTCACGTGCGGGTGTACGCGCGCGATAAAAATCGTTTAAGATGCGTGTCCTTAGTAACGCAATTTTGAAATGTACAGTTTGAATATTGTAATACGATTCTTGTAACGGTTTTTAGTCACCCTGAAGAAGAGTACTGAATGTACTCGAAATATAGGTGTTAAACAAAAAAAGTTAGAGTTTGTCTTCATTTGTGTTAAATTTATATGATCGTTATGATAGACTACAAGAATGGATGCTTGTGAGAAGTATATATATTTAACAATTATTCTACGAGGGCGTGCTGGATATCGAATGATAGATAACCAACGAGGCGCGTAGCGCCGAGTTGGTTATAATCATTTGATATCCAGCAAGCCCGAGTAGAATAATTGTTTTATTAAAAACTTAACCACTATTAAAAAAAATCAAGAAAGAACGGGAAAAATGAGAAAAGAAATTTAAACGGAACAAGAATTGCTCACATGACTGAACGAAAAAGGCGCCAAAACCTTGCGAAGTGTTGCAGCGTTTCATTGCAAAGCTGAATGAATCAATGAAAACTGCTCGAAAGTGAACAAAGTAGCACAAGTTTTGGAAAGAAATCTTCTAATTATTGGCTCTGAAATATGGTACTTGTTTAATTTTTGCTGAAACATTGTTGTAATCATCGTTCAAAGCGGATTGAAGCTGTACAATTTCACCATATTAGCTGCTGGAGTTGAAACTGACAAGTTTGTAATCTGTTCGCACAACGGAGCCATCATGTGCGTGTTTCATCGAACTGAAGACAGAACAAATTTGAACTTGAAGAGGTAATTTCCATGCAGCTCAGAAGCAAGATTACTGTAGTGAGGAACATTAGAAGTCACCATCATAGTTTGTTAAATGCAAAGTGCAAAATGCAGTTGTTCTCGGTTTAGAGGTTGCTGACGGAATGGTAAGCTTAAAAACAACATTCAAACAACTGGAAAAGCGATTCAACTCCGTTTACGTGGCATCCGATTTCTATCTGAGCATTTGGTCCTGTTGGAACACAGAGCTACAACGAGTGCAGGTAAAACCAGTGTCAATTTTGCGTGTTAAAGGCGAAAAAATCTCGCCCTTCCTTCCTTCTTGGTAGTTTGCCGCTGTATTTTTAGTACTTGTTTAGACTGCTTCATGATTTTCGCACCGACTCGCCATGAATGTGTGATAGCTTTTATTAAATGCTCCTGCCCCATTTCACTGTGTTTTATTTTATGTCTTGTCTTGATATTTTGAAATGGAACGCTTTCCTGATAAAACCTACCGTGTTCAATTTCAATGAGCGACGTGACCATCGATGAAAGAAATTAATTGTAAACACGACGATTAATGCTTAAATTTCTATTTCTGCACAGTTTCTTCAAACAATTTTGACTTGTGTTAGACGACGCTGTTGGTGATGCTTGTTGGTGACGATGTTGGACTTTCTGCCTAATTTAAATTCACTGCCAAGTGATTTTTCTCGTCCATTTTTCTCGTCGGGTTGCTCGCGAGGAAAAAACTTTCAGCTCACTTTGTTGTTGAGTGTTCATTGACCATATTTGTCGCAGCAGGTATATGAGCTGATAGCCTAGCTCCGTTCAGCCAATCAAAATGCTAGAAATCCAATATACCTAGTCCAGTTTTTAATCAATATATATCTATAATTCAGGTGATTTTTACCAGTGAAGCCAAGAGAGTGCTCTACCGTAAAGGAGCTGATATACCAGTAGATGGACAACTCAATGAGGGCACATGGATTTTAATACAAATCTGTTTCGTAGACCAACACGGAGTTGGTCCACTCATCAGTTAATCTCCATATACACTGAAGTATCGTTAAGGTTTACATCAGCAATATGTTCGCGTGACAAGAAACCGTTTTTTCAAAAAGCCGCAAATTTAAATTTTAAGCGCGCGCGTAAGGAACCGTAGAAATTTAAAAATTATACTTGCGCGCGCGTAAACGTCCGCTCGATGTCTGACTAATTATTGTACTTAAGAATGTACCGCTTTCACCAAGAAACTTAATATAGACGATCGGGTCGAGGAAACGGCTATGAAAGAAGCGTTTATTACACTGAAAGACCATAAGGCCAATTTCGCAAACAAACCCACTTGCCGACTAATAAACCCATCGAAACAGGAGATAGGCAGAATAAGCAAACATATCCTGGAAGAAATCAACCGGAAACTCGTAAACGCCACAAACGTGAACCAGTGGAAGAACACGGCCTCCGTTCTGCAATGGTACAAGAAATTACCAAATAAACGTGAATTGGCATTTATATGTTTTGATGTAGTAGAATTCTATCCTTCGATATCCGGAAAACTACTCAGCCGTGCCCTCGACTTCGCATCCGATTTCGTGACCATTTCAGCCGATGATCGCCAGACAATTATACACGCCAAGCATTCACTCCTCTTCAGCAACGGAGGCCCATGGCAAAAGAGAAATTCAAACACACTCTTCGACGTCACCATGGGAAGCTACGATGGGGCGGAAACATGCGAATTAGTAGGCTGTTACCTCCTCTCGCAACTTAAACAAATACCTGACATAGACATTAACCTTTACCGTGACGACGGAATGGCGGTACTCAAGCAGACTCCGAGGGAAATAGAGAGAGTGAAGAAAGAAATATGCAAAGTATTCGCCAAAAACGACCTAAGAATCACTATTGAAGCGAACAAAAAAGTTGTCAACTTCCTTGACGTGACGCTCGACTTGAACACTGAAAAATTCAAGCCATATTCAAAACCAACAAACGCCCCGCTCTATGTGCACAGCAAATCAAACCATCCGCCGAATATTATCAAAAATATTCCTGATTCAATAAACAGAAGACTATCCGACATTTCTTCTGACGAACACGTATTTAACGAAGCAGCATTAACGAAGCAGCAGCTCCATATCAGGAAGCATTACGCAAGAGCGGTTATACCTACAGCCTTAAATTCAAACCTTCACAGCAAACACCACCAAACCAAAAGAGCAGGCGTGGAAATATAATATGGTTTAACCCACCGTTCAGCAAAAACGGGAGTACAGACAATCACATTATGTGATTGTTTCACTATATAGAACGGCTTTTTTCATGTGAATGTCGCAATCAGTTTGATTAAATATATTTTATATAATACAGATCGGAAATCTCGCCGTTGATCATCGGCGAAGTGAAACCGTCTGTATAATGAAGGACTCTATATCTCGCCGTTGATCATCGGCGAAGTGAAGCCGTCTGTATAATCAAGGACTCAATATCTCGCCGTTGATCATCGGCAAAGTGAAACTGTCTATATAATGAAGGACTCAATATCTCGCCGTTGATCATCGGCGAAGTGAAACCGTCTATATAAGGAAGGACTCAATATCTCGCCGTTGATCATCGGCGAAGTGAAGCCGTCTGTATAATGTAGGAATCAATATCTCGCCATTGACTGATCATCGGCGAAGTGAAACCGTCTATATGATGAAGGACTCAATACCTCGCCGTTGATCATCGGCGAAGTGAAACCGTCTATATAATGAAGGACTCAATATCTCACCGTTGATCATCGGCGAAGTGAAACCGTCTATATAATGAAGGACTCTATATATTGCCGTTGATAATCGGCGAAGTGAAACCGTCTATACAAGGAAGGACTCGCTATTACGCCGTTGATCATCGGCGAAGTGAAGCCGTCTGTATAATGTAGGAATCAATATCTCGCCGTTGATCATCAGCGAAGTGAAACCGTCTATATAATGAAGGACTCAATATCTCGCCGTTGATCATTGGCGAAGTGAAGCCGTCTGTATATTAAAGGACTCAATATCTCGCCGTTGATCATCGGCGAAGTGAAACCGTCTATATAATGAAGGACTCAATATCTCTCCGTTGATCATCGGGGAAGTGAAACCGTCGGTATAAAGTAGGCATCGATATCTCGCCGTTGATCATCGGCGAAGTGAAACCGTCTATATAATGAGGGACTCAATATCTCGCCGTTGATCATCGGCGAAGTGAAACCGTCTATATAATGAAGGACTCAATATTTCGCCGTTGATAATCGGCGAAGTGAAACCGTCTATATAAGGAAGGACTCAATATCTCGCCGTTGATCATCGGCGAAGTGAAACCGTCTATATAATGAAGGACTCGATATTTCGCCGTTGATCATCGGCGAAGTGAAGCCGTCTGTATAATGTAGGAATCAATATCTCGCCGTTGATCATCGGCGAAGTGAAACCGTCTATATGATGAAGGACTCAATATCTTGCCGTTGATCATTGGCGAAGTGAAGCCGTCTGTATAATGTAGGACTCAATATGTCGCCGTTGATCATCGGCGAAGTGAAACCGTCCATATAATGAAGGACTCAATATCTCTCCGTTGATCATCGGCGAAGTGAAACCGTCGGTATAAAGTAGGCATCGATATCTCGCCGTTGTTCATCGGCGAAGTGAAACCGTCTATATAAGGAAGGACTCAATATCTCGCCGTTGATCATCGGCGAAGTGAAACCGTCTATATAAGGAAGGACTCAATATCTCGCCGTTGATCATCGGCGAAGTGAAACCGTCTATATAATAAAGGACTCAAAAAAAAAACATATCCAATTCCAGACCCCGGTTCCACAGAGCACAAAACCTTACCCTAGCCCCAACGGGGGGACAAAAACATATCCTTTTGAATAGCTCCGCATGAGCGAAATAAAGCAATTTAACAGTAAATGTGTAAAACAATAGATATTGCATTGTATATTTATTATTTCAATTAAGCTTGATTTAATTGTCCCGGTTCGGCTGACTGGGATTACTTTTTGCTCGTAAAACCAACTCCTTGTAAGACTGGAGTGAATATAGGGTTGGGCTTGTTAGTTCAAGAAAAATAAGCGATGTGGCAGGCATGTTACAAGCCTAGGTCCTTCATCACGAATATAAAACTGACTTTTGCTAATGATCAGGCTAATAAATAACTTCGAGCATTCAATTTCCGTAACCTGTTGTTTGTCTGTTTGTTTGTTACTCTGTTTGTTTGTTTGTTTGTTTTTTTTCAATTGTCAAAGAAATATTTCTCACTGGCCAACGGAACACTGCCCCCCATAGTTTAAGAAATCCGTGCTTGTGTAACTTCTGCAGCGGAAATCTATCTTTACTTTTTTGCATCGGCCAACAGACTTATCTCCATCATGCTCCATTTTATATAATTCGCCGATGAACTACGCCGGCGGAATTTCAAGCTGCGATTTTATGCAGTCGCACTTAATAACCTCGCCGTTGTACATCGGCGAGATATCAGTCTTGCTTATATACAGACGCACCTACCTCTCCGTTGCACATCGGCGAGATATCAGTCTCTCTTATATACGGACGCATATACCACGCCGTTGCACATCGGCGAGATATCAGTCTTGCTTATATACAGACCCACCTACCTCGCCGTTGCACATCGGCGAGATATCAGTCTTGCTTATTATATACAGACGCACCTAGCTCGCCGTTCTACATCGGCGAGATATCAGTCTTTCTTATTATGCAGACGTACCTACCTCGCCGTTGTACATCGGCGAGATACCAGTCTCTCTTATATACGGACGCGTATACCTCGCCGTTGCACATCGGCGCGATATCAGTCTTGCTTATATACAGACGCACCTAGCTCGCCGTTGTACATCCGCGAGATATCAGTCTTGCTTATATACAGACGCACCTACCTTGCCGTTGTACATCGGCGAGATATCAGTCTTGCTTATATACAGACGCATATACCTCGCAGTTGCACATCGGCGAGATATCAGTCTTTCTCATATTCAGATGCACCTACCTCGCCGTTGTACATCGGCGAGATATCAGTCTTGCTTATATACAGACGCACCTAGCTCGCCGTTGTACATCGGCGAGATATCAGTCTTTCTTATATGCAGACGCAGCTACCTCGCCGTTGTACATCGGCGAGATATCAGTCTTTCTTATATAGAGACGCATCTAGCTCGCCGCTGTACATCGGCGAGATATCAGTCTTTCATATATATAGACGCACCTACCTCGCCGTTGTACATCGGCAAGATATCAGTCTTTCCTATATACAGACGCACCTACCTCGCCATTGTACATCGGCGAGATATCAGTCTTTCTTATATACAGACGCAACTACCTCGCCGTTGTACATCGGCGAGATATCAGTCTTTCTTGTATACAGACGCACCTACCTCGCCGTTGTACATCGGCGAGATATCAGTCTTCGTTATATACAGACGCATGTACTTCGCCGTTGTACATCGGCGAGGAGGTGGTTCTATATTAGATAACTTGTTAAGTAATACATATTGCGAAGTTGGCGAATTTTGTCTCGTTCTATATATTGAAACAGTCACATAATATGTGATTGTCTGATCACCGAGCAAAAACGTCAAAACCAATATAGGAAGAGCTTTCATCAGTCTAATCGACAGATGTTTCCCAACTGGCCACAAATTGAGGAAAATATTCAATAGGAACACTATCAAATTAAGCTACAGCTGTATGCCAAACGTGAAACAAATAATAGACGGACACAACAAAAACATCTTAAAGAAAGCAGCACAACCTCAACAAGACACAACTGCAAAAACGTGCAATTGCAGAAAAGCAGACGAGTGCCCATTAAAAGGTGAATGCTTGCTTAAAGAAGTCGTGTACCAAGCCAAGGTCACAACCAAGGAAAAAACCGAGACATATATAGGCCTGACTGCCACAGAATTCAAGACCAGGTGGAGGAACCACCAGATGTCATTCAAGCATGAGAACAAGAAGAATGACACTGAGCTCAGCAAATACCTGTGGCAGTTGAAAGAAAAGAAGAAAGATTTTACGATCACGTGGAAAATCCTTGCAAAAGCAAGAGCATACTCCACTCTCACCAAGCGGTGCAATTTATGCATTTCAGAGAAGTTTTTTTATAATATCTAAACCACACATGGCAACCTTAAACAAGCGCAATGAGCTCATATCGACCTGCAGACACCGGCGAAAGTACATTCTTAAGTACAATAATTAGTCAGACATCGAGCGGACGTTTACGCGCGCGCAAGTATAATTTTTAAATTTCTACGGTTCCTTACGCGCGCGCCTAAAATTTAAATTTGCGGCTTTTTTAAAAAAACGGTTTCTTGTCACGCGAACATATTGCTGATGTAAACCTTAACGATACTTCAGTGTATATGGAGATTAACTGATGAGTGGACCAACTCCGTGTTGGTCTACGAAACAGATTTGTATTAAAATCCATGTGCCCTCATTGAGTTGTATATATATATATATATATATATATATATATATATATATATATACAAATAAAGAAAGAAATTGTTACTAGTTACTCGAGTTTCACGCTCAAGGCGATCATCAGACTGAGTCAGTCTACGAAAAGATGTCAGTTATAGATGTTCAAATTCAGGAACGGTTGGAGCGACGCTTCTTCTGATTGGTTGCCACGAAGAACTTGTTTTCGTGGCGGCATTTCGTTACCAGCTCGGATTTCTTGTTCAAAAGGGAGAAATTTTGAGAGGTCAAGATGCAAAGTTTCTCAGATAAGCACAGGTTACAGCGAGAAGGATTGCCTTTGTATGCCCTTGCTCTTTTAATGATGCGCCAGTTGATTTTGTAGTCTATGTTTCCGTCCTTTAAGTTCCAGATGTATTTTGAAAGTACAGTGTCATGTGAGTGTTTTCGGTCTTTGAAAGAAAGTTTGTGATTGTTGTATCGTGTTTTGAACTCATTTTCTGTCATGCCAATGTAGGTCCTTGAGTTACCGGAAGTTGTTGTGACAGTAGCTTCGTAGATAATGTTTTTAGTGAGGCACGTGCCGTCAAGAGGGCAAAGGTTTTTGTTTCTACAATTGCATTTCTTCTCGCTAGAGGTCGTGCTATTTTCATTTAGAATCTTCTGATTGTGGCTTTTGATTATGTTAGCCATGTTTGTTGTGCAGCTGTAGCTGACCTTGAGGTTGTTCCTATTGAATATGCAATTGTAGAAACAAAAACCTTTGCCCTCTTGACGGCACGTGCCTCACTAAAAACATTATCTACGAAGCTACTGTCACAACAACTTCCGGTAACTCAAGGACCTACATTGGCATGACAGAAAATGAGTTCAAAACACGATACAACAATCACAAACTTTCTTTCAAAGACCGAAAACACTCACATGACACTGTACTTTCAAAATACATCTGGAACTTAAAGGACGGAAACATAGACTACAAAATCAACTGGCGCATCATTAAAAGAGCAAGGGCATACAAAGGCAATCCTTCTCGCTGTAACCTGTGCTTATCTGAGAAACTTTGCATCTTGACCTCTCAAAATTTCTCCCTTTTGAACAAGAAATCCGAGCTGGTAACGAAATGCCGCCACGAAAACAAGTTCTTCGTGGCAACCAATCAGAAGAAGCGTCGCTCCAACCGTTCCTGAATTTGAACATCTATAACTGACATCTTTTCGTAGACTGACTCAGTCTGATGATCGCCTTGAACGTGAAACTCAAGTAACTAGTAACAATTTCTTTCTTTATTTGTATTTTGCTCTGCATATTTCTGCATTGAGCACTCCTAGGATAAGTGAAGCAATTTTATTTCTTGTTTATTCGTTTATATATATATATATATATATATATATATATATATATATATATATAAGTTTAATTTTTCATGTAACTGATGAAGGTCTAAGACCGAAACGTTTTTATTTTTTATTAAATTTTTTAACTTTTTAATCGTCAGAAGTTGTCCGTCCTCGCTTTCCTTCAACGAGTTTTAATTCCATGCAGTGAGGCTTGGACTGTGAATCTTTGATCCTCCTGACGCAGTGGCATTCTTTGTTGGCCTGAGGCAACCATTAACTGTTTTTTATATATATATATATATATATATATATATATATATATATATATATATTTATATATACCTTTCTAAGCACCGTGTCATTTTACATTTAAGGGATTAGCTAAGTGTTTAAGAGCCGATGTCTGAAATTATCGAGTTCGGGCGTCAGTCGTGAAATTTCGAATTTCTTTATATTTTGCTCAAGTAACCTCTATAGTGAAGTATTTTCAAAAATAACATTAAAAGTTTCAACAGCTTTTTATTTTTTTCGAAATCGGGCAAAGTTTGAAAATACGGCATATCGGCCTCCTTCGAATAGTGAAACTGGCGGAAAATAACACATTTTTATCTCGCTCGTACGTTAAAACGCGGCGTCGTCTGTTAATGAAACACAATATAAACACACTTTAGCTCTTTATAATACAGTGATTTTCTTTGGATAAGCTGTTCAAGTGAGAATGTATCGGCCGTTGGAAGAAAACCAGTTTCAGGTATTTAAAAAAAATTGCAAATTTCACCCAAGTTCCACACTACAGAAACCCAATTGGTACGGCATGTGCTAAAACCCAGACGCTGGATTCTGGACGATAGACGATGGACGATGGACAATAGACGATGGACGATAGACGATGGACGATATGCCTATTTTTGACAGACGAGGGTCAAATTTGTCACACAATCTTTAGGGCGCAAGTTTTTTCGAGTGTCTTTTTCTCTCGCAACGTCACATGAACGCAAATTGTCAGAGACGTTTTAAAATTTGTCACGCAATCACGGGCAGAAACGAATAAACGAATGTCTGCAATGTCTGCAGGAAGTTATGACGGCGGTATTGTCGTGTTGCCAAATAATTTTCACGCAGTAAAAGAAGAAAAGACTATTCCCGGGAGACTATTATATAGAATAAAATCCCTGACAGAAAAAGCACAACAAAAGAATTGAGATTCACACATTTATTTTGTTACACTGGAAATCGCGTACAAGAATAAAAGACAGAACTTGTCGCTTCTGATCAGGTAGCTCAAACATAAATTGGACTTAAATAAGATTGGAGTACGAGGTCGAGATTGAGTACGAATTGTCGGTTTCCATTGCCACGCCAGACAAGGCACAGAAACGAAGGCGTCTACGGAGCTGGAAACGTGCAAGTCGATATATTTTAAGGCCATCTTTTAACATAAAAACTCGGTAGGCCTACCGAGTTTTCATTTTAGAATACTGTCACGTACTGATGTTTCAGGGACGTGCGCGACAGACACTGATGTTTCAGGACGAGAGAGAATAAAAACTTTTTTTTTTTCTCGCCAATGGTCCCTAAACAGATCCTAAAGGATGCCTTCGGAGAGGGCTAGTTAAAACACTGCATAAACCAGGATTTTCACACACCATAGCAGCCTCTAATTCTACTGATCAACTTGTCCTATTCCGACTAAGGCTCTTTTTAAGACGTATAAATGGTTATGTTAGTCCCTTCCAACCTTGGGAAATCTGAACGATCGGCCATATGTACGGCTACATTTGTTAGAACATGAGGAAATTTGCCTTATTAAATATGTGCGTGACTCGTGAATGGAATGTTGCCAGGAAGGGTCAAATAACCTGCATTTTAATGAACTTTGAAAAGCTCTCGCGTCGCTCTCAATCATTTGCCCAAAGAAATTTTTGCAGCAATCCTGAGAACATCTTTTTTTAATTCAACAGCCAGAAGCTGAAATGATTTGAAGGTTTAGCACATGGTGAAAAATAATTCAATTCACGAAGTACTTTTCCTCATGAGAAATGTACACTTTCAAAATTAAATTATTTGAGACACAAAGAACAACGCAGTTTTTACCAAAAATCATTTTTGAAGCTCTTGAGAGATTGCAAAAGTTGATTTGAGTGTTTTAAAGACGACAGAGGGATTTGTTTTTGCACGCGAAGGCCTCAAACTGATGCAATAATTTACTGCTTCACATGGCGATTTTAACGGAATTTCGTTATTTGCATTTTTCTCTGAAATAAAAGGATATTTTGCCAAAAAAAGTATCCAGTGATTTTAGTTATACCCTAACCTATCTAACGTTAAAATATGAAAGAAATCGAATTTTCCACCCTTGCCACGAAAATTTGGTTTTGTCTGATTTTTACAGACAGGCGCTCTTAATATGTCTAGTAGCTTCAGATTAAATTTGTTTCGTAATCCTGAAAATCCAAGCTGCCTTTGTTGTTTGATACTCCGTTTGGGTCAGCGAGCCAACTATCGCTTTCATCATTAATCACTAACAGGTTTGAAGAAAAACATTTGCAAATTACTGTGTTAAAACATTTCTGGCGGCAATGAAAATTTGCACCGTCGAGAGACCAAAATGTGAAGGGTAGTTAGACACGAATCGCCGACTGAATTTATGACACAAACCGCCGACTGGCTACGCAAAGCAAACGGTAGCACTTTTCATTGAGAGAAATGCCGGAGAAAACCTTCGCAAAATTACTTAGGGGGGCTTGTAGAATAATGTTACATAGTGTTTGCTGAAGTTAAATGCTGTTTTTGAACTACGATCAACACACGCACGTCTTGTTTTAGTACACGGATCGGTCGATCGAAACCGCAACATATGCGTAACATTAATCTTACCGTGTTTTTAAAATTATCCATTACCTGTCTGATAAAAATAATGCTCCACTCCATCGTTGTGGTTGGTACTGTAATAGCTGTAGCTTGCTGGACATATGATAGCGTTGTTTTCCCGAAATTTGTCATCATTTAGCCGCAAACAAACTGATAAAAGTAGCATTGCGGAACAGTACCAGAATATATGTTGCAAGAACAAGATTGCGTGACGCATGACATTGGCAAGGTTTATTGATGCAATCGCATTTTATAGGTGTTAGTATTTTGAGGTGCAAGCATAAAGTTCTACAAATATACTTTTTTTAAACCACCTTTTGATGGATAAAGGCTATCATGTATTGATATCGCGTCCCTAGTTTTTTTTTTCTTTGACATTTCATTGCGTGGCATCTTCTGTGGAGGGGGACAGGGGGAGCGGGAGACCGGGAGAAAAGGAGGGGGGAGGTGTACGGGAGGCGGGAGAAGAGGGGGCGGGAAGCGGGATTCCCAAGGTGGCGGGAAGCGGGAGAAAAAGGGGAAAATTACCCAACATTGCGCAATACTTCGCAATCTAAAAAAATGCAGAGAGGCGGGAGCCAACAAATACAGGGCGGGAACTGGGATTAAAGGGTACGGGAAGGGGGTGGTTTACACCCCCTTTCCCTCCCCCCTCTTATGGCGATACAACCATCACCCATGGTGATAGTCCTTGTTGGTGGACCCTGTGGCCCTAGTTTATTTAACCCGGCGAATGCTGAATGTGAGGCGATCGGCGAGTGTAACAAAAATGTCTACAGTCACCTCGTGTATTGTAAAATCAGCGACGACATTACAGTGGACAGTGAATCCCAGCTATTACTTACTCGAGCAGGTAGGGGGTTTACTGTTAGACATTGCAAATCTTAGAGAGCGATTTTTTATTTGGCCATTTTTGTAAATTAAATCGGCGTATTTATTTCATGCATTTTTGCGACAGAAGAGTCTCACTTAAAATTAACATTGTGCCCACGACATTGAAAGCTGTTTGGGATTAGGTGGCGTTGCAATGTAACTGGCGGTGTTCGATCCCCACAGAGGTGGCTTCCCACAAGGGAAAATCCTCAGCCCCAGAAACTCAATATGGATTTAAAAAGGCGCATTCAGCCCATGTTATGAGCGCCTTGTACAAGTAGGCTCGCGTAAGCATTTGTATGAATAGTTTTTGTTCAGAATAAATTAGCCGCAATTTGTTTACGCGGTTAATCTGGTGTGCGCAGTTTTACTAACTCTTTCATGTTTCTGGGGGGAGAGGTGGCACAGAAAACCGCTGCTCAAACCTACTTTCGTAACAGAAAACCGTTACCGCCGTGATAAAAACAAAAGACAAAACAAAAACAAAAAACGGAGTCCCACTGTTCCCAAACCTTACATGGTTTGTAAGAGCGTGTACCCCAAAACCTCGCGCTGTATTCAGTAAAACGTGGTTTCTGAAATCTGTTCACAGCGGTTTATTTGTCTAGTGTTTCAGGTACGCGAGTGTGCAATCGCAAACCGCGAAAAAAAGAAAAAGGATTGTTCTCATTCCCCCGGCCTCTTGGGCCCGCTTGTGAAAAACCATCTTGCACGAAATAAAACTTCTGTGAAAAGGCGACGTCTTTTTGAAAAAAAAACTGTTAATTAACGAGTAGGCTAGGGGTTTCATTGAAATAGTTTTGGCCTTGTGAAATTCCACTAGTTTCCTCTCCGTGGACATTGTGAATATATGAACGGTCTGTTATTATGTTTTTCCGATTTCCTCATTTTGATGAATTATTCTCTGGATAAAAACCATTTTGGAAAAACGATTCTTTATCTGCGTGATCAGTATCCGTCAAATTTCAACACCTTAGGCTGCGGGCGCTCTCTTTTTCCGCTCAGGGATAGTCGAGGAAAACGTACAAGAGAGCCGGCGAGCGCGAAATCGCCCACGGCGTTGAAACGTGACGCGCGTGTGGAGCCCGCGCGAAAATTGCCGAACGCCGCAAGCAATTTTTACGTGCACTCGCAGGTTGTTTTTGGCTGGACTAGTCCTTAGCGGGAAGAGTAGACCGAGCAGTCTTTCTTTCCTCTCAGGAATAGTCCAGAGAAACGAATAAGGGAGAGAGCAAGCGCGAAAATCACCTGCACAAACATGGCGTTGAAACGTGACGCACGTGTCAAGCGCTTAGTATTGAGCCGGCTCTAGTACACTAGCGCATAGCATATATATATTTATAGTACGAAGCTAAATTTTGGCGTGCTGCCGTTGGTCGAAATCGATCACGTGACGCGATAGTGTCTCTCCTCAGCGGGCGCCTATCAGCGCATAGTGACCGTTTTGGGCAATTTTCGCTCAAAATTTAGCGTTGTACAATAAAAACAATAGAGTCCTTCCGTCTCAGGCCCTATGTGTGGTAGGTTTCCTCGGAAATTTGATGTTCAAACTTCGCATAAGCCTTTGAACTGCGTTCTTGGGCTAATATTTGTTGTGAACATCAAATTTCCTCGGGCAACCTATCTCACGGTAGTGCCTTCGACAGAAGAACTCTATTGTTTCAACAGCGGCTCCACCATTGTAAACATGCACGTCACATTTGAACGCCGAAGGCGATTTAGCGCTCGTCAGCTCGCTTGTTCGTTTTTCTCGACTGACTAGACTATCCCTGAGCGGGAAGAGAGACTGCTTTTAGTCTAAGGTGCTGAAATTTAACGGATACTGATCACGCAAATAAAGAATCTTTTTGTTTCCGAAATGGTTTTTATCCAGGAAATAATTCATGGAAATGAGAAAATCGCAAGAACATAATAACTGACCCTATTCACAATGTCTCTGGAGGGGTAGCTGGTGGAATTTCACAAGGCCGAACCTATTTTAACGAAACCCCCAGCACCTTCCTTTAATTCACATTTTTTTTCTCAAAAAGACTCAGGTCATAGACGTATTTTTTTTTGGAGTAAGATAGGTTTTCACGAGCGCACACAACGGGTGAGAGGTTGGCTGGGGGAATGAGAACATTTCCAATTTTTTTTTTTTTTTTGCGGTTCGCACTCGTGCACTCGTGTATCTAAAACACTAAATAAATATACAGTTGTGAACTGACCCCAAAAAACATGTTTTACTTACGTATATCGGCAGTATCGGTTTTCTATTAGGACAGTATGTTTGAGCAGCGGTTTTCTGTGCCAACTTTCTCAAAAATACAATAAACCCATATCAGTATGTCTTTGATTAGCCTCTCCCCAGCCAGACAAATTGCGGATAATTTGATATCGACGAAAATCATTTATGCAAATACTTACGCGAGCTTACTTGTGCAAGTGTATTTCTGGCCTCATAACATGGGCTTTTAATCCACATTGAGCCTTTGAGGCTGAGGATGTTCCCTAGTGTGCAGCCACCATGGCCACTTCTACGGGGATCGAACACCGCGAGTTACCGCACCGCCACCTAGTCCCAAACAAATACCGATGTCGTGGGCACACGGTTATTTTAAAGTGAGACTCCTTCTGTCTCAAAAATGCCTGAAATATAAATGCTGATTTACATTATTGTAGTTCTTTTTAAATGTCCAAATCGCGCTCTAGGATTTGCAATGTCTAACAGGAAACTCCCTACCTGCTAGCGTAGATTCACTATTGAGTGTAATGTCGACTCGTTGCCGATTGACAATACACGAGGTGATTGTAGACATTTTTGCTACACTCGCCGATTACCACATATTTAACATTCCCCAGGTTAAATGAACTGGGGCCACAGGATACACCAACGAGGACATTCTGACGAGGACTATCATCGTGATGCTTTAAATATATAGCCACAAGATGCCATGCAATGAAATGTCAAAAACAAAACAAAAACTAGTGACACGATATCAATGCATGAAAGCTTTGTTGCATCAAAAGGTGGATAAAAAAACCTAGTATTTCTAGAACTTATACGCTTATGCCTACATCCATTGACCTTTGCCCATACCATGCGTCACGCAATCTTGTTCTTGCAACATATATTCTGGTACTGTTCCACAATGTTACTTTTGTCAGTTTGTTTGCGGCTAAGTGATGACAGATTTCGGGAAAACAACGTTCTCACATATCCAGCAAGCTACAGCTATTACAGTACCTATCACAACGATGTAGTGGAGGATTATTTTTATCAGACAGATAATGGTAATTTTAAAAACACGGTAAGATTAATGTTATGCATATGTTGCGGTTTCGATCGACCGATCCATGCACTAAAACAAGACGTGCATGTGTTGATCGTAGTTCAAAAACAGCATTTAACTTCAGCAAACACCATGTAAAATTATTCTGCAAGCCCCCTAAGTAATTTTGCGAAGGTTTTCTCCGGCATTTCTCTCAATGAAAAGTGCTACCGTTTGCTTTGCGTAGCCAGTCGGCGGCTTGTGTCATAAATTCAGTCGGCGATTCGTGTCTAACTACCCTTCACATTTTGGTCTCTCGACGGTGTAAATTTTCACTGCCGCCAGAAATATTTTAACAGAGTAATTTGCAAATGTCTTTCTTCAAACCTGTTCTTATTCCATGTCCAAACTTCACGTACCAATTGGGTTTCTGTAGTGTGGAAGTTGGGTGAAATTTGCTATTTTTTTAAATACCTGAAACTGGTTTTCTTTTAACGGCCGATACATTCTCACTTGAACAGCTTATCCAAAGAAAATCACTGTATTATAAAGAGCTTAAGTGTGTTTATATTGTGTTTGTGTTTCATTAACAGACGACGCCGCGTTTTAACGTACGAGCGAGATAAAAATGTGTTATTTTCCGCCAGTTTCACTATTCGAAGGAGGCCGATATGCCGTATTTTCAAACTTTGCCCGATTTCGAAAAAAATAAAAAGCTGTTGAAACTTTTAATGTTATTTTTGAAAATACTTCACTATAGAGGTTATTTGAGAAAAATATAAAGAAATTCGAATTTTCACCACTGACGCCCGATTCTCGATAATTTCAGACATCCGCTCTTAATAATAACAAGAAAGCCTATTGGGCATTTTAACCGGCCATTCTGACTCTCCCCACCCCTAGGTTTCACAAATGTTAGTGCGATTCTTTATTTATATGAACCGGTGTGACGAAAAGTGTGATTGTGTGACACAATATTTTGACTTTAGTGGTACTGGATGAGGTAATGTTTAAACTCTGATGACTAAGCTTATCTTTCTTATCGCTTTTATTTGTGCTGAAAATCGCAAATTCACTCAAACGTTGAATGTCGATATAAATTCGTCCACAACTGAGAATGCTCACACAGGGACGACGAAGTATTTACTGTTGTGCGTAGACCTTAAATACAAACAGTGAACATAGCAGTAGAATCAAAATATAACGCATGATAAACACGAGCTCGAGCAGATCGTCAGAGTATGGGGCACGTCAAGGCATATGTCATGACGTGATGTTTAAATCCGCTTTGCTAACCCGGGAATCCCCTTGCAAAAGTAAACAAGCGAGCGGGGACGAACGTCGCCCACGTCTTTGAAAGCTGACGCGCCTGTCGGGCCGCAATCGATTTCGCGCTCACTCGCTTGTTTTTCTTTTCCTTCACTATCTCTGAACGGAAAGAGAGACTGCTCGTAGCCTTTAGCGAACACCACACGTAAACCACACAAATCCGTCGATAATATTCAGATATTTTCGTTCTTTCAATGCAAAAAGACTCGTAACACCTGCCTTATTAATTGATCTCCTTATTAATGACGATTCCTTCGTATCAACTTTTCGCCTCAAATAAACACTCACCTCTCTCCGTTCACAAGAACTATCATGTACTGATGGTGCAATCAACTAATATTGCATCATCATACTAGTACCAATTCCTTCTCTTCCTAGCCCACGCCGGCAAAACGCAACTGTCCTTTTTGTCCGCTGCGAAATACAAGTTAGCCAATCAGAAACGTTACAATCCACTTCGCAAACCACCCCCCCCCCCATAAAACGCCAAAGGAAACCGCCTCTCACGCAGCATAATATTACACCGCTCCTATACAAAACGCAACTTTCAAAGCAAATCAAATTCACAGAAGCGTGATATGCTTCTGACATTCACAAATCCTTCTGACTCCCACATTTTTACATCCCTCAAAATGCCAATTCCAATAAAAAAATTCTTGCGCTAAAAAAAATTTCACCATAACCACTAACTAGATCAGACAACACAGCCAATTTCGCATTCAATCCTATTAGCTGCCTTACTCGATTGCGCATGCGTTATACAAGACAAATACAAAAAACCCAAACTTAACAACCCTTCGCCGTTCATATCTTAAATACTGTAAATTAAAAGACAAGAACACACGAAGGTAACATTCAGCAGACTAATATGCGCATGCGCCTTATATAAGACAGTACCGCTCTTGAGTACCCGTACCACAAGCTTTACAGCACTTTCTTCGTATGTTAAGCCAACTTGCTTTCACGAAAAACCGTGTCCATTTTATAAACCGGCGGGCGACGGCCGGTTAATAACAATCTTTTATTAGGAAGCTCCATCACTAAAAGTGGTTTACATAGAGGTCCTAACACCATGCGGACAGTACCTCCGTTTGTACCATGCGGAAAAACAGCACACGCACAAACAGAAAAGATGTTTTTTTACCCCAAAGAATTAAAGAAAAAATTGTATTTAAAACAAATTTTTTCAAAAGGTTTGCCACCATCAGCTGACGTCCGAAAGCTGGGCCCAGTTATTCAAAGCAAGGTTAAGCTAACCCAGGATTAGCGTCAAATTTTTTATGCGTTTTTATTCCATAATGACGTGGATTCCAAAAAATCATTTTCACTTAACAATTTGACTTTGGCTGCTTTTAAATTGTCACGTATATTTAGCAGCGGTAACGCTTTTAAACAGGAGAATGAGAAACCTTGGACGGCATTTAACCCAAGGTTATCCCTAATCGGCTTTCGAACGAGTGGACCCTGGCCTTCTCTGTTGTGGCCTTTGATATTCATCCTATATAAAGTGTGAAATGATCAAATACCTTTAAAAAAATAGCAATTTCTAAAGCAGAGAGCTGAGTAACCTTTCCTTGGATCATTTAAAGGCTCTCCGATAGTTCCTTAGTATCCGGCACTGTATGATCTTGTATACAATAAACCATCACCTTTTGTTTGTTTGTTTGTTTTTAACAGTTTTTGTTTTTATTTTTGCTTGGATACCCTCCAACTAAAACGGGGGGGATACCCGAGGCTAGGTTAAACAACATATGACTTTTTCGTTCGCAGGACCGTTTTGTGAAAAAAAAAAATCCTCCTTCTCGTCATTGCTCCAAGGGTTTTTCTCCGGGTACTCCGGTTTTCCTCCCTCCATAAAAACCAACACTTCCAAATTCCAATTCGACCTGGACGTCAAGTGTTTACTCATGAGCCCCTGGCTCGGGAGATTAGGCGACTACACCTTACACAATGACGTTAAATTTGATTTGATTTAATTTGATTTGATTTGATTTGATGGGTTTAAAAGTCAGAAAACTTGTGACACGGACGTTTGACAGCTTGGCTGATTCCAAATCAGATAGCACTGCCTTGGAAATATTCAAAGGATGGTAATTATAAACGCGATCGCGTCGATTTTTTCGCTGGACATCAAAAGCCGTATTGTTCGGGAATGTAATGAGGACAAATGATCAAGGTAAAACATTTTATGGTCAAATATAACTGTGGCTCACTGTTTGTATTCCGTTTTGTTAGTTCTCATCCATTAATGAAACATTTTTCTTTTCAATTTTTGCTGCCGTAAGCTTTAAATTTCTCTTAGCCAGGCCATTCTGTCGGCTCAATAACAAGTCAAGCTTTCATCGTAATACTTCTATTACGTTTATGTTAATTAAAAAAAAACATTTAAAGGATTGATGACTTGTGGTTTCATAGTATATATATATATTTTTGTCTTTAGGTGGAACTTTAGACGTTACAGCTCATGAAATATTGCCAAATGGCAATATAAGGGAAATCTATCAAGTAACCGGAGGACCATATGGTGGAACAAAAGTTGACGAGGAGTTCGTGTCCCTGCTTGAGAGATTTTTTGGCCCTTCTGTTGTAGAAGCATTCTGCATGAGCTATCCTGGAGATTGGCTCGAAATGATGAACGAATTTGAAATAAAGAAGAGGGGACGGCGAGCTTTTGAGGGTGAAGCAACTAGACTTAGACTTCCCCGTGCCTTTACCACATTAATCTCAGAACATGGGGGTCCTGCTTTTGCAAAGGGTTTTGGCGACGTCCGGTTCATGAGGAACGAGTACTTCTGTTTGGAGTCAACGGCGATGAAAAAGCTTTTTGAGCCAGTTTTGAACGGAATTGTCAAGCACCTGAGCAGCCTTCTCCAAAATTGCTTGTTTCAAGGGTTACAATTTTTCTTTCTGGTTGGAGGTTTTGCCCAATCTGCCTTACTCCAAGACGCCATCAAAAAGAAATTCAACGACAGGTAATCTGATTACTAGACCTTCGTATTTTTGCCTTTAACGTCGTTGAAATGACCCCATGGCCCAGAAAACGTTTTTTTTTTGTCGACCGTATAATTACTTCACTGTAGGAAACTTTTAATCACTTTACTGCCACTCTGCTTGCTTGTTTCCCAAATTGAGTATTTTAACATTAATCTCCGTTAGAGGGAGAACAATCAACCTCGTCCCCAGGGTCTTCTCGCTTTTCAAAATGGCGGCGGCTCGGGAGAAGACCCTGGTACACAGCAGATTACGTGTCTCCAACGAGGATGGAGATGTATTCAAAATAGCGGCTACGGCGAAAAGGGTGAGAAGAACTGGGTACGAGACGCTAAGGTGAAGATAAACAAAATGGCGGAAAAAGCTGAAGTTCAGTTCAAGAAAAAGTAGGAAAAACAGACACGTTTTGCATGTAAGAGTCTTACGAATACGGCAAAGTGTTAGAGGTCTTGTTTTGCTGTTCATTGTTTCTTTGTTGTTATTTTAAAGTTAGGAGTAATGGGTTTGAGCGTACTCTACTGCGGAACTCCGTACCGCTATTTGAT
The DNA here is from genome assembly GCA_964017195.1 of Siderastrea radians. NCBI lineage: Eukaryota > Metazoa > Cnidaria > Anthozoa > Scleractinia > Rhizangiidae > Siderastrea > Siderastrea radians. The sequence continues at coordinate 18,628,956 of OZ024899.1, forward strand.
TCAATGTTGCTCAAGTGAACATATTATATTTTTGTTTCATGAGGCCTTAGGCAATAAATTGTCTTATTGTTACATTGTTACAAATCTGTCCTTCTTAAATATTGTTATAAATCCGTCCTTCTTAACATTATATGCTTCAGCTTAAGACTTTTCGAATATATTAGGGAGCGAGCTTAGGCCTTTAATAGAAAATGACTCATTTATTTATTTATTTATTTATTTATTTACTTGCTTATTTATTTAAGCTTATTTACAGTGCAACCTCGATTTAACGAAGTGCAAGGGAATGGGAAAAGAGCAGTGTTGTATGGACTGGTTAAACTAAGTTTTGATCTGGCATATTCCAGGTGCTGCTTTGGAGGCAGTGATAATCATTTTGACTTTGTTGAATTTGGGGGAGCAGGGATGGCGCAGTGGTGAGAGCACTCGCCTCCCACCAATGTGGCCCGGGTTCGATTCCCGGTTCCGTTGTCATACGTGGGTTGAGTTTGTTGTTGGTTCTAGTCCTTGCTCCGAGGGGGTTTCTCCGGGTTCTCCGGTTTTCCTCCCTCCATGAAAAAACCAACATTTCCAAATTCCAATTCCACCTGCTTGTAAAGCGCATTTGATTATATTCATATAGAATATGCGCTATATAAGTTCTAAATTATTATTTGTTTGTGCCCATTCTTTGCGCTACAGTTTTGCTTGTACAGTCGTAGATCTCCAGGGCTTTGTCACTTTCAATATTGTTTTCTACACATTAGTTTCAGTGAATCACATTAAACACTAGAACTGAGGAGATTGTGAGACTGTAAACAATGGAAAAATAAAGCATTTTAACAGTTCTGGGGATTCCCAGGTTTGAAAAATTTTTCTGCTTAACAACTTCAATCAATTGAGTAACCTGCAGCTGGGTGAAGTTTGAAAGTGTTTCAAAAATAGAAATGGGAAAGAGAGGATTGAACTCACCTGAGGGAGTAATACACAAGTGATGGAATAGTACACAACTGACGGAGTAATAAACAACTGACGGGATTACCATCCAACTGACTGAGTGTACCACAACTGACCGAGTCTGAGACAACTGACTGGGTAATACACAACTGATTGAGTAATGCACAACTGACAGAGAAGTACACAACTGACCGAGTAATGCAGAACTTATGGGGAAGTACACAACTGACCGAGTAATACATAACTGACAGCGTTATCATGCGACCCACTGAATGACACAGAACTGTCAGAAAAATGCACAAATGACCAAGTGATGCACAACTTCCAACTGCAACTTGCAACATGCAACTGATAGAAAGGTTACACAAGTGACCAAGTAACGCACAGCTGACAGGGTAATACACAACTGATAGAATTATCGTACAACTGACCGAGTGATACACACAGGACCTTTGCATCAAATTCCCCACTCCTCAGGCAAGGAAAATACATGTAGCCAAATGTCTGAGGTATCCACGGAGGGGAGGGGGGGATGTTGAAGATTCGAATTGATCAGCACATAACCTTAAGTTACAAATCCCACTTTTTAGGATGATGACTCGTTATTTCTTTGAACCTCTGTTGTAACTTTTAGTGGATTTTTGTGGTGTTCTAATTGGATCTGCAAACCCTTTTTATTTGGCTTAGATTGACATGAAAATAGTTTTAAAGTAGAGACATGAGATGGGAAATCATTTTAAGAGACCATCAAAAACTGATATCCACATAAGAGCACCCCAGGTTGATAGCAGTCAATTATGATATTCCTTTCCTTGTTCTTAACTTTAAGCCCTGGTATCAACAAACATGTTCTCCTCACTATTCTCCGTAAATGTCTTATGGTACTATTTGAGAGAATTCACATAAACATCTAGACATTTTATTTTTGGTGATCATTTCCTTTATTCTCAGGACCTGCATGTTTGTACCCTGCAAGCAGAGGCTCTTCGATCTTCCTAGATAAGTCGGGAAGAGGAAGGGACCTCTGCCAGCCGCCTCGACTTTCTCATCCACCAAAACGAATAAGTCAGTCCGGTTCGAAACCAGTTTTTCCAGTTTTTGCTGAGTGCGCATGTGCTTTGTTAGAAATTGCTGACTAAATGCGCACTCACGGTACGTTCGGTACGCTAGTAAAGTTCACAACAGTGGGAACAGTGGACGTTTCTCTTTCGAAGGATAGCTTTGATAAAGCCGTTAAAAGTGCACTGGAAAGAGTGAATTCTCATGGAATAAGCAATCTCACACAACACCAGTCGAAGGCCTTGTTTCTGTGTGGTAAAGATTCTTTTGTCTGTTTGCCAACTGGCCATGGCAAATCGCTAATTTACCAACTGGAACAAAAGAATCTGGGTTGCGGTTGCTTTCGGACCAAAAAATTTTACTTCTGGTTTGAGCGGGAATCGATGCGAAGGGCTACACGAATGTGCACTTCAACGCTTATGTTTAGGGCGAAATGACATTTTGGTCAACGGCGAGACAAGCAAACGGCAAGAGAGACAATGGCCCGATTTATACTAGAGACGGATCATCCGTCTGGGACGAACTTGGGCAAAGAACGGTAGTTCGTCTTATAATTCGTCTGTGTATAAATCCGGGCTTTCAGAAGGATCATCCGTCCAGACGAACTATCACGGTAGTTCGTCTTGACAGACGAACTACCGTGGATAATTCGTCTGGACGGATGATCCGTCTGTCTGTATAAATACGGGCAGAAGACGAACTACTCAAAAATCAGGATCTCGTTACCTAAAGCCAGCGGTCGTGTTGCAGTGAAATACAAACGATTTGACTTGTACCCATGCCTTTTCGTCACGCTTAGACGAATTATCCGCCTAGTGTAAATACGGGACGAACTACGTGACGCAACAATAGTTCGTATCATAGTTCGTCCCGTGTTTATACTAGATAGATGATTCGTCTTGACGGGGTCCGTCTGGACGGATGATCCGTCTCTAGTATAAATCGGGCCAATTATTTGCCGACTGGCGGCCGGTGAACGAAACGGTCTCAGTGCAAAATATATTTTACCGCATGACGGCCGAGAAGTTTGAATACGAAAAAAACTCGACACAAATGCGTTTTGTTGAATGAAAGCCGAGAATGTTGAGGACGAAAGAGACTCAACACGAAAATACTTCTGAATGACGGGGACAAAAAGAGGAACAAAATAAAATAAATATCTCGAAGAGCAAGATTTCTATGCGAGACTTCCGTGACCCGCTAATTGGAAATCACTGGACTGTACCAACCTGTTGACGGTCGACAAGTCGCAGTTTCTTGATCAGCAAAAATAATTCGAGGCTGATAAGTTTTCAACCTGTGACATAAATTCCAACAGAATTATTTTCAGCCTTACGATTTCATTAAAGCTTTCCTCAACTCTCTTGTGTTACGACCAAAGTCAGAATAGTTTGTTGTCGACGCGGCTGTCATTCAGTAAACATGTTAATTGAAGCGAGGACGACAAGGCTCGGTTACATTTGAATTTAGCGCATGCTCAACAGGGAAAGTCGAGGCGGCTGGCAGAGGTCCCTTCCTCTTCCCGACTTATCTAGGAAGATCGAAGGGCCTCTGCTCGCAGGGTAGTATGTTTGAACAAGTAGTGATATTGTAAGGAGAAATTGGATGTTTGTATGTCACTACTGGGGCTTAAAGGCCTAACTACAAATTCCAATTTCAAAACTTCATGAAATCTTTTTCTCTCTTTTTTTTCCTGAAATCCTCTCTTTCCCGTTGATTTAAATTTTTCAAACACTTTCAAACTACACCCAGATAACTCAATTGATTGAAGTTGTTAAGCAAAAAATTTTTCAAACCTGGGAATATTATCCCCAGAACTGGTCTAACATGTAAAGAGGACTTTATCTATCCACTGGTAAAATGCTTTATTTCTCCATTATTTACAGTCTCACAATCTCCTCAGTTCTAGTATTTAATGAGACTTACTGAAACTAAAGTGGAGAAAACAATATTGAAAGCGACAAAGCCTGGAGATCTGCAACTGTACAAGCAAAACTGTAGCACAAGGAATGGGCACAAATAAATTCAAGAAAGCCAAAATGATTATCACTGCCTCAAAGCAGCACCTGGAATATGCCAGATCAAAACTTAGTTTAACCAGTCCATACAACACTGCTCTTTTCCCATTCCCTTGCACTTCGTTAAATCGAGGTTGCACTGTAAATAAGCTTAAATAAATAAGTAAGTAAATAAATAAATAAATGAGTCATTTTCTATTAAAGGCCTCAGCTCACTCCATAATATTTATATTTCAAGCTTAATCTGAGCCTGATGTATTCGAAAAGTCTTAAGCTGAAGCATTTAATGTTAAGAAGGACGGATTTATAACAATATTTAAGAAGGACAGATTTGTAACAATGTAACGATAAGACAATTTATTGCCTAAAGCCTCATGAAACAAAAATATCATATGTTCACTTGAGTAACATTGAATCAAATAGCGGTACGGAGTTCCGCAGTAGAGTACGCTCAAACCCATTACTCCTAACTTTAAAATAACAAAAAAGATACAATGAACAGCAAAAACAAGACCTCTAACACTTCGCCGTATTCGTAAGACTCTTACATGCAAAACGTGTCTGTTTTTCCTACTTTTTCTTGAACTGAACTTCAGCTTTTTCCGCCATTTTGTTTATCTTCACCTTAGCGTCTCGTACCCAGTTCTTCTCACCCTTTTCGCCGTAGCCGCCATTTTGAATACATCCCTATCCTCGTTAGCCTCCCACGCAGTCGTTTTTAGGGGAGTCGTATTACCCTCCTCCCCACAAACGCCTGCTTACCCGAGTTCGACATTCCTTTCCCATTGTTTTACTTGCGAGGCAATCTAACCAATCACCATTGAGGCATTGTCTGACGAAGACCAATCAAATCAATCGTTACAATGTACGCTTCTGTATTTCCCGTGATTGTTTTTGTTCAGAGATGCTGGTGCCGGGAAGTTGGAATATATTTTTTACTTCTAGAATGGCGAATTATGGCTGAAACATCGGAAAAAAGTATATTGCGTGTGATTAAAAGTGTTTCCTGTGCGGCGCTTTTATCCCGTTATCGATCGAAAGAGTTCGAATTTTCTGACAAAGCGTTGTTGATCTTGCTCGGTGAAGACTTCAGCGCTTCTCAAACTGCTGGAGCCAATAATAATAATAATAATAATAATAAGTCTTTATTTCATAAGATAAACACACACTGATATCCTATGTTACAAAAATTGATGGTAAAAAGTAAGTTACATTACATGAACTAACATTATTATTCTAATGAAATAAATCAGCTAACTTGTATTTAAAAGTAAAGCGGTTAATAAAAGAGCTCATGAAGCACTTGCAAAGGGATATAAGAGACTTCTACGACTTGAAAAGACAAAGGGTAAGGCGACAAAGGATCGAGCGAGATGATAAACCGATGAATGAGACGAAAATATCACACATGGTACAACAACCAAGTGCGTTTCGGCGGCGAAATCTGTCATACTAAATTCGCTGGCATACCCATTAACGTTTCTGTTATCTTTGCGTCGAGGGACGAAGGAGGTTTTTGCAACGCGCGTTCGCATGCTCTTTTCGCACGATATTCCCTATTAAAACAGAAGGGACTGCTAGTCCTAGTTTATAACGCGTAGTCTAGTTTACAATCACCATTTGTGATTACACAGAGCTTATCTCTTGCGTTGAATTTATCGGTTTTAAAATCTCTCGAGGGATTTCTAAGTTTAATGTTGCATTTGAAAGCTTATAATCCTACACTTCTAAGTTAAATGAACCATTTGAGATCGAGCTCAGAGAATGTAGTTATAATTATCCCCGAATGCAAAAATTTAGTGCCGCGTGGGATTGCAACGCGATATCGTAAATATTATGCCTAAACAGGGTTTATCGAGCACATAACTAAAATTATTTCATCAAAATCTAAACACCGATTTGAAGTTTAACTTGCCATTTGAAAGCTTAGTTATCCCTGCATTCAACAACGATTTTGGGATGACCTTGTACTGTACATTTTAAAATTTATACCGCGCGTCTGTTTATCTGCATGTGTTCCCGCGAAAGCGTCCTGCGGTCAAGGTCAACCTACCAGCCATAAGTAGGTACAATATGATTAGCTAAGCGGCGGAAAGGAATGTTGAACTCCGGTAAGCAGGCGTTTGTGGGGAGGAGGGTAATGCGACTCCCCTAAAAACGACTGCGTGGGAGGCTACATCCTCGTTGGAGACACGTGATCTGCTGTGTGCCAGGGTCTTCACCCGAGCCACCGCCATTTTGAAAAGCAAGAAGACCCTGGGGACGAGGTTGGGAGAACAATTTTCTTCTCGCTTGAGCGCCTAATTGGGAAATGGGAAATCGATGGACGTCCAGGGACTGCTGTAGCAACAACATCGACAAAAATTACCTTAACCCTATTCAGACGGGGCTTTTTTTGTCTTGTGGCACCGGAGGGGGGGGGGGATTCCGCCCCCACCTCATAACTCCGAGAACGAGAATATTAAAGCTATGACAACGAAACTTGAAAGACGGATAGTCCGTCCAAAAATGTTTCCATTGAGGTCCTCAACCTCTGCTGATGACGTCATATGACGGCACAATCACCTTTTGTTCTCAAACGGCGGCCATCTTGTATCCGCCATCTTGGATTTCTTAAATTTTCTAAAAACCTTCAAAAACCACCAAAATTGATCAAGAAGTGATCAAAATCAATTAATTAACACGGAAATGATCTTAAAAAATGTCAAATTTGCTTTTAAAAAGTATTGATTTTTGAGTAAAGAGAGTGAAATTCAAAATTCTGAAAAAACCGCTTGTCAAAAAGTGGTTGCCCTGGTAACGTCAAGCTTAAAAGACGAGGACTTACTAAGCCAAACTGTTCCCAGATAAATTTTAGGGAACGTCACCAAATTTGGTGCGTTAAGCTTGCTTATTAAAAAGTTATAAACATCCAAAGTCCGTGCGGGCAGAATCCCCCCCCCGGTCTGAATAGGGTTAAAGTTACTATTCTTAGCCACTACTCGATTAACCTTTTTTTTTTCGAGAGCCACTTAGCGACCATTTAGACCGCACTCTTTTCAGAAAGAAAAGGATCTCCAGCTAGTCTAACCAGCTTGATTAGCGTAACATTTGCAATGGGTAGTAAATGCTTTGCAACGAGGCCTTTACATTGGTTACTTGAAAATAACACTGAAAGGATCCTCTCATGGAAGGGCAGTCTTCTAGACTACAAAGCACGCAATCCCGGGTTCAGTTTTGTACTACATAATACTGTTTTGCAAATGCTTCTCGACCTTTTTCTGAGATCAAGTGTCAAGTGTACTATTTGCTCTTATCAGTACACAATAAAATGATCAATCCTTTTCATTTACGGCAGAGGGGGGTGGGACTCAAAATTAATAAGAATTAAAATTTGCAAGAAATAATTTTAGGGAGTACATAACTCAGCGATTTTTTTAACCAACTTGCCCAATTCGCTGAATTTAGTAGTCGCTAGAAATCGTACCCTCAACGTAACTCAAGGCATGCGCGAAAAGTGGAACCGCCAAGCGTAGTTGAAGACGAAACTTGATTTTTCTGGCTGTTTTCGTTCCCTTGTTACAGAAAGTTCGCGAAAAAAAAATTTGTTTTCAAATTTCGAAGCCAGTCTTTTTACGTATATTACTAAAGTTTGTTTCAAAGCTTTGGATGGCTTGGTTTCCGCCATATTACTGTAAAAGTCACTATGTCAAGGAACCGCCAGCACTAATTTGTGCGTTCGAGAAGACGAGGCCTTATTCAGGTATCCACGAGATTCCCCGCCAGAAATCAGTCTTTACCCGTGTTTATTTTACGTCTAATTTTGTGGTCGAGGCTAAAACGAAAATGGACGTTTTTATTTTTTTATGTTTTGAGCCTGAAACATTCTCAAGTATGTTCTTTTGGAACCATGAACACTTGAAATGTAATGACTTATTATCAGTTTCAGTTCTACTGTTGTTGTTGTTGTTGTTGTTTTGTTTTTTCTCGGCGAATTCACTTTATTGCTCTTCCACAGTTGAGAATGACAAGAAGATAATAGCATGACCTCTACAAACTTCAGTTTAAAGCTTTTATGTGCATTTCCGCTATATTTAGAGAAAGAAAACGTTAAATTCGATACAAGTTTATGCAGTTTCTGCTGTTTTTAGCTCGATGCAAAAACGGGTTCAGAACTGAAGTGTACCTTATGTTTACTCCAAATCGTTCAATTTATATAGGGAAGGAATTCGTAAGGACGACATTCAATTTCATATCGAGAAAACTAATTCAATCATTACAGATTCACGTTTTTTTGATAAAACGTTAACTTGCTTTGCAGATTGGATAACGGCAAAGAACTGTACGAAAATGTAAGATGCAATGCAGAGCCCTTGTTTTGTTTATTAAAGCGTATTGTTTTGTAACGTTATCGTACCCTTTCACCGTCGCAGTTGCTAGAAATCCCGATTGCTTGTACTAGATAAGAGGCATTCCGACCACTAAATGCAACAAAAGGATCTCCACGTTGAATCAGTCACTTAAAGGACCATAAATCAGTTTCATTTGAAATGACAGTAACATTAATTGAAATTTACTAAACGGAAGGCAAATTGTCCAGCAAAGTAACTGTTGCCTTTCTCCTTCCGCTGTAATTATTGTTGTAATAGGCTAAAAGATTGGCATTTTTCTCTATCCGACAGGTATAAAATTTTAGTGCCTGTCGATGCAGGTATCGCGGTCGTGCAAGGAGCGGTGATGTTTGGTCAAAGGCCACATACTATTGATTCCAGAGTCATGTCTACAACATATGGTTTCGACGTTTACCACTGCTTCGTCGCCAACGTTCATCCTATCGAAAAAAGGCGTGTGGTAGAAGGTGTTGCCTACTGCAAGGACTGCTTTGACACTCTTGTTAGGGAAGGCGAAATCGTCAAAACTGGCCAAAGTAAACGATTTCCAAATTATCAACCCGTAGAGGGAAGCCAGACAAGCGTCCGATTCAACTTTTACACCTCCAGTGACCCAGAAGCAAAGTACACAACCGACGCTGCAGTTGGGCCGCCGATAGGGACCGTCGTGGTCAAGTCGCCTGACATTTCAAAGGGCACCAACCGAAATATTGACCTGTGCGTCTATTTCGGTGGAACAGAAATTAAAGCTACAGCAATCGACTTGACAAGCGGTCATACTGCCACTGCATATCTGGACTTCCTGTGCAAGCATTAGCAGACGTTCGCGAGAGAATTTTAATTTACTCCTGTTTTTTTCTTACTAGATAGATAAGACTAGGAAGGGGAAATGAAGAGTCAATGAATTAAATACTTGCCGATAGCCTTACGAGTTGTATACGAGTTCTAATACTTAAAGGTAAACCAGTTAAACCGGATTCGTCTGTTAGTGTAATCAATCTACGATCCAGGGGCGTAACCAGGATTTTTCCAGAGGTACGCACAATTTTCCAACCTCCCCCTCGCCCCACTTAAGTCCTAAATTTTTTTCACCAGCCTTGATTAAATTTTCTTTATCATCACTATGTTAAAGCGTAAGCGTTATTACTTGATATGAAATGACAACTAAGTGGTAAAATTCTTTGTAAGTTGTTTTTTGGGATCATTGAGGCGCTCCGATCACTTACCATTGATAAAGCAAAAAGGTTGGCGATGTTCCAGAGTTTTATTCATAAATGAGTAATTTTAATTTTTACCGCTGTGTGCCACATTGTTTTGGACCGGCATTGTTAGCCTTGTAAAAGCACATACATAGAAGTAATAGTGCCCTAGTTAAGCTTCAGTTAGGCCTACATACGCTTCCTACAAATCTACAAAAAAAACACCGAACCGAAATCCTGCGGCTATGTAAAATTAATTTAACATTGGACAGCTTTCATAAGAAGTTATTATGCATGGTTTTCCGTTACAAACACAGGGCTAATCTTCAGTCTTTCTTCCCAGCAAACTCAGAAATGACCTCATTTAACCCTATTCATACCGGGCTTTTTTTGGTCTTGTGGGACCGGGAGGAGGGGCCCCCACCTTTTAATTCCGAGAATATTAAAGCTATGACAACGAAACTTAAAGAACAAATAGTACGTCCAAAAATGTTTCCATCGAGGTCCGCAACCTTAAGTGATGACGTCATAGGACGTCACAATAACGATTTTTTTCTCAAACGGCGGCCATGTTGGATCCGCCATCTTGGATTTCTTAAATTTCCAAAAGCCTTCAAAAACCGCAAAAATTGATCAACAAGTGATCAAATTCAATAAAATTAACACGGAAATGATCCAAAAATGCAAAATTTACTTTAAAAAAAAAGGAATGGTTTTTGATTAAAAAGAGGGAAATTCAAAATTCTGAAAAAAGCGCTTGTCAAAAAGTGGTTGCCATGGTAACGTCAAACTTAATAGACATAGACTTACTACACCAAATTGTTTGCAGATAAATTGTAGGAAAAGTGACCAAGTTTGGTGGCTTTAGCTTGTTTATTAAAAAAGTTATAAACGTCCAAAGTCCGTAATCCGCCCCCCTCCCCGGTCTGGATAGGGTTGTCTATTTCCTTATGTTTATGTCAGGGGCGGGGCAGAACACTTCTCAAATTTTTGTATACCCATGTTCCAACGATATATGACGTCACATCCGGTTGCAAAAAGCGCTGAACTGGTTGATCAGCGAAGGTTCAAGATGGACGCTTGGTGCCACTTAGTTTCTTCGTTATTTTCACCTACAGTGAACCATGATTTTGTATGTTGTGTATGATCGATGTTGCAGAGGTATTTTTCCAGCTATTTTAGCCAATATTTTGGCAAAACAAATATGCTGAGTATCATTTTGACGATAAATGACACACAACTCCGGGGAATGTCATGGCGATTTTTTTCGCATTTTCAAAACGAGTAGCGTTCAAGATTTTGGCTCTTGCGGTTTCTGATTCACTGAAGGCATTAATTAAAATAGCCTATCCTGGGTGGAATATAATGGATGAAACGCTGGAAGTCACAGTTTGAAGTGTTAACATCGGGAAGGTTATTAACACTCGACGTAAAGTGTTGGGAGCGCTACATAATTACACCTCCGTGGCATGCCGCTGCAAGGTTGGTATTCGATTTCTTTATCTTCCTTTAAAGATTTATGTTGCTATATACAAAAAGCCTTTATGCCATAAAGAAAATTGGATTAATTGCATATTTGCGTTTCCCCGGGGAAATTAGGCCACTTTGCAATTGTGCTGGAGTAATCTTAAATCTTTATAAATTTAATGTTATCGTTTGGTAAATGTTTGGCGTTTTAATAACCGAAATCTAGTTTGTCAATTACACACACACAATTACACACATAAGGAAAAAGAGAACTAACTGCCTCACACTGAGGCATTTTGCTCAGCAATTACCTCTCGTGTGTAACAAAGCTTTTATAACAATTTTCCCTCAAATTATTTCATGAAGAAAATATCCAAGATCTTTTATAAACTTTGTCTTCTGAGACAAATTCTTCTCTGTGTGTGCAGAATCTGGCTGTGTGTCATGCTCACGACTTCACAGCTTGGAGTTCAAGATGGTACCTGGTAGTGTTTTCAGTGGAGTTTAATATGAGAGAGAAAATACTTCTAGTCAGGGTCCCTTAGGGGGGGTCTATGGAGCCCTGTAGCGCTGAAATATTTGTCATGGAGCCTGGAGCCCAAAGCCTCTTTCAACTTGGAGCCCGAACAAAAATGCTGTTTGGTTAAATTGAGCCCTGGAGTGAAGCAATGGAGCCCTAGAGCCCTGAATTTTCCGTCTTGGAGACCTGGGGCCCTGCATTTATTAGGCCAGAGCCCTGGAGCCCTAAACCCCGTTGGGACCCTGTCTAGTATTGTTACACCAGCAAAGTCGTGGGTGAAGGCATTATGGCATTTCTCAACATTACCACTTACTTACCGTAGTTACCTGAAAGAGTGCCGTCCTTGTATTAGTGCTGCATCATCCCAGCAACAATGCGGCACTATTGATTTTTATTTGTTTCTTGACATTGTTAATGCTGAAATGCTAATACGGCTTGTTATTGCTGTCATTGTTACTTATTGGAATCTGGTAGGGCTATGTTATTGATGTCATTTGTGAACAAAATTAGTACTGTGCACATGTTCCCAAAAAGGAAGTTTTAAATAAGTGCCACCCTGAAATGAGCAACACACTAACAACTTTCAAACAATTTAATAAGTGCCGTGAAATACAGTACTGTTTTTTTTTTTAGATTTCTCTCACTGCCAGATGTATTCTGTCCCTGTTTTTGAAATCTGGAGAAAGACAGCTTGAATTGGCTTTGGCCGTTATAATTCTACAAGTTTTTCTACTGCATTAGAAAGTTACTACTTCACTGAGATGGCTACCAGATGCAAGTGAGCAACCTCATTGATAAATCTGGCTCAGTAAGTTTCTCATGACTACCACACGCAGTGAGGAGTTTGCCTCGGGGTGCAAAATTGTGATGAAAACTTTGTTGCCTACAAGCTGAAATGGTTGGGCTTAAATTGCCTTGCAAGGCATTTTGTTCAGCTTATCCTCGGTTATGTGGACAAAATTTATTCATTGTGGCCTAGGATCAACTTAAACTGTTGACATTTGGCAACCGCTGATAAATACTGTAAACAGGGAATAGTTTATATCAGAACTTTCTTTGTATCAGTAATGTGTGTGTTGTGGGTGTGTTGTTTGGGTAGTATTTATGTAAAGTTGTAATATGACAAAAAAATTAAGAACAGACCTGCAACTCTCACGGTTTGGGGTATCAACTCACGGTCTCACGATTTGGCCTTCAAATCTCACGGTGAATCAGAAAATCTTGAAATTGCCAAACAATTTAGGTAGTATGACGCAATATTTAAAAATCCGTGTTAAAAATGGCCAATCTTTCGGTAATTTTATCACATCTAATGTTTGAGGGAAACCTGGGTACAATTCCAACCTCATTACCGTGAAACATAGGTGTGCTTGGGTCTCTGAAAGCTAGAGCTGTGAACAGTTAACTCAAACTGGCACCTCGTGTCGAAAGTGAAACAGAGACTGACTCTTCAAAAAATGCGGCAAAAGAATGTAATAGGTAGCACAAATAAGGTAAAGAATACTTGAAACAAGAAATCTACCATTTTTATTTTCATTTAACACATATTTTGGAAATCTCCAGGTTTGAGGTCCTAATCTCCAGGTTTTTCTGGGCTTTTTTTCAAAGTCTCCAGATTTGCATGTTTTGGAGGTTGGCAGGTCTGTAAGAAATAACTTGTTGAGAAGCAGTGATTTTTATACCATCAGGATTAGTTAATATACACTTGATTTTTTCACGTCCCTGACATAATAATTGCCCTGTGATAAATGCTAATATTTGGGAATAAAGTGTAGTGACTTTTTGGAGACTTTTCATATGTTTTCTGCAATGTTACAAGTATCTTCCACTTGACAGTGCACTCAGATGTCTGTTTTAATTGCCTTGTAAAATTCGTTGTGTTTTATTTGGACCAAAACTGATTTTCCTTCTCCAACCAAACATTGTCAATTAATACATGTAGTCCTGTTTTTTTTTCACTCCCAGTTATTTATACACCCAATTTATATCGCCCCATGAGATGCAAGGATTTGGGATTCCAATGCTTCTTATTAATAATACTACTATGTGTACATGTAAGTTTTATATACAGGTAATGCGTGTCTGATACTGCATGAATTCTTTGGTCTTTATTTGAAAAGGCTTGACTCAAACATGGTGCATAATTTGTTCTGTGGGTATTGTCTTTGTTCTTTACATTGTTGTTGTCTTGGAAATATAAAATCAGATGACAAAAGTCTCCTTATACAGACACTTGGGGACTTTTAATTGCTCATGGGAGCAGTTATTTTGGATGTTCCTGCAACTTGCTGTATGTTAAACATTATACCAGATTTCTCTATAAATGTGCAGTAAGTGTAATTGTCAGGTCTCTTCACATGAAGGAAAAAAAGGCTGCACAGACCCTTAGCAAAGTTAGTAGTTATACAGTTGGTGGTTTTAGATCATTTTCAATGATCTATAACCGAACCAACTGTATATTAACTACTCTTCCATTTAATGGCAATAATTTTATGGAAATCTATATGTTGATAAGGAGCCGAGCAGGCTCGGGAAGTCGTCACTTTAGTGACGAGTGAGGCTCCTTGCAGCCTACAGTGGGTAGAGACGTAGTCTCGTAGGGCACTGTAGGCAACATGGTTCCAGATCATTTTTATTTTATGGAAAACTATATGTATTTTATATATGCTAGATCCATATTTTCGCATTGGGGAACAAAAGCGGAGCTTTTGTGAGGCAGTGAATTGATCGCTTTGCGATCAAAAGGGGAAGTTTCTTTTTGCGATGCTGGTTCCATCTGATGAAATCTATATGTTTTTATTTCATATGTCGGTAGGAGCCGAGCAGGCTCCGGAAGTCGTCACTTTAGTGACGAGTGAGGCTCCTTGCAGCCTACAGTGGGTAGAGACGTAGTCTCGTAGGGCGCTGTAGGCAAAATGGTACCGAACGCATTTTTCCATCTGATGAATTATATATGTTTTTATTTCATCGAGATCATTTTATGGATAACTATATGTATTTTATTACATGAGCGCAATTATTTGGATTTGGATACTATATGTTTTATCTCATGATGTATTCAACGCATTCTTCCATCACGTGACGCCACACTGCAGGAAGTTTATAATTCTCGGAAAAGCAGGAAGTTTTTCTCAGAAACAAGTCTGGACATGTCTGGTGAAAACAGGAAATGACTAAGCTTTTTTCCAAGGTCATGATAGTCGTATGATCTCTATCAACCAATTAAAAACTTCCCCATAAATTACTTTTTCGTGTAAAAATATCAGAACTTGCTCCAGTTTGATAAAAAGAGCAGAAGTAGCTTCCGGTTGATTAAAAATACCAAGACCTACACCTCATGCTTCACAAATGCCTGCGCCCAATGATGAACTGATGTTGGATGAATTAGTAATTTAGGTTGAACTTATTTAATACAATGATGTCCGTAAGCGAAACTTTTGATTCCATTGTTTGCTATATATCTTTTATCGTCGAAACAGCTGAGTGACACTTTATTAAGCTCGTAACTTCCAAGTTGATGGTTAATACTTCTGATTGTCTTCATAGTATGTTGCATTTGTTTATTTTCTAATAAAACATTTTTGTAGTCAGTATGTTTTATGTTGTTCTTTATTATATTTTTCTTGATTCCTTTGGCTGTTTTTCCGCCTTTATTGTTGTCTTTTATGTAGCTATACATTTTTGATCGCAAACCGATGAATTCTGTTATTGGAATACCGCAAGCTTCATCTTTGAATTTACCTATTACCTTTTTATTTGTCTTATCTAAATACGGCGAGCTTTCTGGATAGTCGCTGTTGTCAAATCGATCTTTGTCATTCCAGTCTGTGTCTGTGAATAATAATTTGGCTTTGTCACCATACTTTGCTTTCATGTAGTTGTAATGAAAATTATACATCAATGTCTTGCTCAGATCTAGAATACACATTCCTACATATGCCGGCCTGTTTAAAGTGAGCGTTTCCTTTATTTTATGTAAAGCAACTAGATTTTCGTTGAATATCTTACTGCTTACATAAGTAGGTTTAGAAGCCATCTTCAATAGTTTCTTTTCATCAGTCACAAGTCTGACATCAACTCTCTTTCTTATGTTTTCCATAGTTTTACCAAAGACTGAGTTATTCATAAGTTTGAAGAAATCTTTTTCGAATGAATTTTTCGCTTGAGTACGTTTCAGTGTATTGAATTGAATGTATTGTTTGAGCCAAGGTGACTGATTGAATTCTAAAACTCTATGGACTTTGTTTATTTTCAATCCAAGATCAAGGTACAGTTGCAGGTTTCTGTAATGCAGAACATATTTTTCTTTATTGCTTAATGTAGGGATCAGTTTGCTTACTAGTCCTGTCGATATATTGTATTTTGTAGCTATTGTTTTACAATACTCAGACAGCATATGTTTATTAACACAAACTCTCTCGGCGGCTAATGGGTAGTCATTATGAAGGTCATGCAACTCTTTCGGGTATTCTAAATCGACTTCTATTAACAATCCTTTATTACTGTCTTCATTATACTGAGCTAAATTGATTTTATTAATCTGCTTTTCCGTCAACCATTTGAAACCGCCAGTAGGGAGATATTGGCTCATAGCCCAACCGTAAAGGTTGTTAGCATCAAGATACATGATATACTTTGAGGACGCCTTCTCGTCGTATTCTCTCATGTACTTATTGTTTGCTTTTCCATATCGATTGGCTATATAAGATATACCACCACGCATACCTTTTTCAATGAATTGAAACATGTCTATGTCTGTCATTAGTTCCAATTTGATATTAGTCATCTTCAACATAGCATCCCATGACAAACCAGGAGATGTGAAGTAGTGACAGGGATCAAGTTTGTAATACTGAAGACAGGTCTTACGGAAGTTTTCGAATACATCAGCTAATAAAAGGATATCAGACTGGAGATATAAATTATGGTATTCACCCATTGTTTGTAATTGAAATTTATTCCACACTTTCTTAGCATGACAATAATCTTCATCTGAAATATGCTCATTATTTAATATGCTGTAAAATTCTTCCTTAGTCGGTAATTCTGTTTTTTTGAATTTCTCAAAACTGTCCATGTAATCATACGGATAAATACCTTTTCGTGTCATAAGATTTAATTTTTCTTTTTGGAATCTTTTGTTTGTATACTTTAAAGCTTCTGCTGGTAAGTTGCTAACTAATTCATCCAAACTTAAACTCATAAACTGGAAACTGTCGATAAATGTTAGATGGTTGCCAAGCATAAAAGCCATATACTTCTCCATGTTATTTGGAATAGCATTGATATTCATTTGTTTCTCCTCTCCTTTATTATTTTTGTATGCATGTTTCTTAACAATAGCTCCAATCTCTTGCATAATGAAATGACTGTCGTAACCTCTCAAATTATGGAATATAACAGGAATTTTTATTTCTTTTGGATTTATTCTGAGTTTCAGATTACAGTCTTGATGTGCTGAGCCTCTGTATTTACCAGTAATATGGCAATGATCTCTCACCCGAATGTCTTTTTCAGTATATTTTTTATCACAGATGTGACATGTTGTTGCTTTTTTGAATTCCTGTTCATTCTTTTCTGTCATTCTCAATGGTTTATTGAAATATTTTTTCATTACTCTTTTGCAGTATTTCACTTCTTCTAAAATATTTTCCATGAATTTATATACAGCCTTTTCACCTCTGTATATTTGTATTGGTTTTGTATATTTGTCGTCATAACAGCAGACAACCTTGTACCCATATCCACAGTCTGTATGTTTTTGGTATGCTTCTGTGTATGATGACTCATTATTCTGTCGGCATCCATGAATCTTCTCTGTTATAGCCTCAAAATCGGCATAAATGACAAATGGAACAGGTTGCTGTTTATGAAAGTTGTTGAATTTCAGTATGTTATTGTCTTTTTGCGGCATTTTAATTGCTTGAGTACCGTTCACTTGTATGCAAATATCTTTGTGATTGCTTAATACTCTTTCAGAACTGAAACATTGCAGACAGCACATACAAAAGTGTTTTCTATGTTCGTGTTTTGTTTGGTTATACATGAATTTGTTGAAATCCTTTATCAGAACATAGTGCTTGTTTTCATTTTCCGTTATCAGAAGTAGTTCCATATGATCTTTATACTTTTCTTTGGAAACATAGATTGGGTACGGTTGTTTGTCTTCATATCCGAATACGCTTATATTGATACTGTTTTGCTTTTCAATTTTGTTGTAATGTTTGACATTGATTGGAAATTCAACACCTGAGTAATCTAACTTTCCAACGTATGGTTTATCGACTTTTTTAATTCTTTGAGGATATTTCTCTTGTGGATTCAAATGTCTTATGTGACACCAACGGAAACATTCGTTATCCTCATTTTTCATGTTTATTAAGCCTTTAGCACTATTTCGTAGTTCAGAAGGTAGTTGGATATATGAGGATCCTTTCATGGGCTTATATTTAATAATGTTGAGGTAATTGCTATCAACTGATTTGATTGTCCAACCAGATCCTTCTGATATCCACTGGGAGATCTGGTTTAAGATATTTTGTTTAGACATTTGTAATGCTTCATTGATTTCTGTATGGTTAATAATTGTTTGGACTTTACTGTTGAAATATCCATTTTTAATCACTATTTCACCATCAGACATTTTATTGAATGTGACTTTCAATGTTTCAACATATTTCAAGCCTTTCATTTCATTTAACAAAGTCATTAAACGTTGTTCTATAGCCTTTCTGGTGTTTTGCATTTGAATTAAAGGGTCTTTATTGTTTTTAATGCTAATTTCAAATGACTTTGTATAACCTTTTAAAGCTTTGTCTATTTGTTGTATTATGGTTCTTGGTGCCGGAACAGGTTTTTTAACAGCATTTTGTTTAGTTCTTGGTGCGGGAATGGGTTTGTAATTATTCCTGAATTCTAAAGGTGGTTGAATAATATTATCTTCGTACTGCTTGACCATCTGTTTGACACTTTTCCGAGGTGTTGGTATTGGCCTCCTTGTTGCTGGAACTGGCTTATTCTCCTGCTTCAGAAGTAATTTGATAAGTTTTGATTTGCTGAGTTTTTTCAAACTAGATTTATCCATATTAATATGATTAGATTTTTCCATTCTATATATAACTATAGTATAATATTATTTAAATAGTTTTAATCCGCGTTTAAATATAGTCGAGAATTCAAATGATCCTGTCATGGATCCTTCGAACTGTAATTGTAATTTATAACTTATATAGGTCAACAAATCCCATAATATCAAGTTGGTAGCAGTTTAAGTTGTCTATATAATCTGAACATTTATCACATATCATAGTCTCTACATAGTTAGGAAACTCACCAGTAATTAGTAGGTGAGTCACTGGTGAATAACAGTATTTATAAAATTTACAAATAATTAGGTTATACCTCTTATCTATTTCATCACTAATTGATGCTATTTTTTGTTCTAATCTATTGATTTTCAACATTGTCTTATTTAATTCCATTATATATACTATAGTATAGATATTCTTTTAAGCCTTTTCAATAGCGCGTTTAAATGCGTTCAAGAATTCAAATGATCCGCGATTTGATCCTTTGAACTGTAATTATGAAACATTATTATGCATTATGTCCTTGCATTATGTCAATTATTTTTCTCCATGATATTGATGCAATGCTATTTTTTTGGTGCTTTATCGTCTTCAAATGACAATGCTTGCCAGCCAGTGTATAGTTACGACCTGTTTTACAAATATCACAATACCATTCTTTGTCTAGCATGTACTTCGATTTTTGTCGTCTTAAAGCATCCTTCCTCTCTTCTTCAGTTGAATATTTTGGTGGTCTACCTCAACCTCTCTTAACATTCTGATTTTCCATATATAATACTATATGTTTATTTTTAAATTACTTTGGCTTGTGCGTTTAAATTCATTCAGGAACTTTGTAATTTCGACCAAATTCTTTTTTAAGTTGTTTTTCAACAAGTTTACTTTTTTT
This sequence comes from Siderastrea radians, assembly GCA_964017195.1. Classification (NCBI taxonomy): domain Eukaryota; kingdom Metazoa; phylum Cnidaria; class Anthozoa; order Scleractinia; family Rhizangiidae; genus Siderastrea; species Siderastrea radians. The sequence goes on from OZ024899.1 coordinate 18,648,502, forward strand.
TCGAACTCCTCAAAATCCATATCTCTAATATTTTCCATCAATAGTACATCTCGACGTATTAGATATTCTTCGTAATCATCTTCATGATCAAGACGTTCTTTATTCTTTTCATGAACTTTAGTCAGAAGATGTTTTTCCTTCCTCTTCAAACTATATTTTTTCTTACAAATATCGCAGAACTACTGCCGATTTTCAGTATCCATCTATATATATATGTTTACATAAAATTTTTTATTTTTATATATCTTTTAAGTCCTTGAACGGAATCCAACTATTAAAGTCATTAGTATATCCTTTCCATTTAACCAAAGCCATTTTCTTCTTATAATCCCTCCGAATGACTTTGTCGATTCTGAATACCTCTTGTTCAGCTTTAAGCAATTCGGGTTCGTAAAATGATCCCTTTATCTCTTCACCTCTGAGATCCTTTAGTTTGTAAGTGACAGGAATAGTGGATTGGATTTCATCAACTGTGAAAATTTCCTCAGACCAATTTGGTGTATAGCCCTTATCAAACACATTTCGTTTATACTTACTTATTCTTACTTTATTACCAACTTTGAACTTTGGTTTCTGTTTTGATGTTTCCATATCACCATACAGATTAAAGTAAACAACTCCTTGATTCTTCCTTTTACTGGCTTCTGTAGGCGTCATCTTTATGCTGGAATGTCTGGTATTGTTATACTGTTTCACTAATTTAGGTAACATGTCAAGATACTGTGTATTACCTTGAACAGTAAACTGCTTCCACATCTTGGTTTTGATTGTACGGTTCCATCTTTCACAAACTGACGACTTTTCCTCATTCTCAGTTGAGTACAAGGTTATTTTATTCTTATCAAGTAGTTCCTTAACATGTTTGTTGTAATACTCTTTGCCTTTGTCTGTCCATAAATATTCCGGTTTTCTACCTTCTTTGAATATTGTTTTCAATGCCTCAGCAACTGTTTCACCCTTTTTATCTTTTAATGGGACGATCCAACCGTATTTAGAGAATACATCTAAAACCATAAGAAGATATCTGTAGCCAGCGTTCCATCGACTGAATTTTTGCATCTCAACGATATCTGAACACCATGTCTCGTCAATATGGTTTACAATTACCCGCCGCCGGGTGAAGTTACGCTTTATCGGTTTATGTAATTCATCAGCTAATTCTTTTTGCCAGTTTTCTTCACTCGACGGCCTTTTCCGTTTTTTGTCTTCCTTTGTTTTGTTACACCAAGACCTAGTTTTTGTTTTGTGTTAATCATATTTCTAGCTAGCCAATGTCCCCATTGCCTTTCATTGTAAGGCACACTGTCTAGAGCCTTAACCATTTTTCTATCAGCTTTATTCTTGCATTTTTTGTCATCCTCACAAATTGAATAATCTACGTCGTGTTGCATTGCTATTGCATCTGTTTTACCCGTCGGTTTATCATGGATTTCCAATATCTCACCAGTAACTGGATCGTAGTCTAACTGCTTATCCAGTGGATTATACGGACCTAAATATTTATAATTACCTGGCACCCATCCTTTTTTCGGTCTTGGTAATTTACCAATTAGTTTATGTATATCAACACCACCACCATCCAAATCCTTTCTGTCGGTTTTATACTTTCTATTTGGTCTAATTTTGGTTGATAATTGATCAAGAGCTTGACTTCCGACATTTTGAATCATTGGATTCAACTTATCCAGAGCATAATCGATAGCCTTTTTCTGCAGTTTTGGGTTTCTCAAGGCTTCTGATCCATAATATCGTCCCATTTCAACAGCCTTTTTACCTAACCAAGGAATACCATGATGCACAAACATATCTAAACCTGTTGATGCTACTGTATCTAGTAAGCCCGCCCCTTTCGACGGGCGACCCCGTTTCCCGCCTGTTTAACGAATTTCGTCTTAGTGATTCCGCATTCAGCACAAGTGCATTTCATCATAAGTCTGTTATTTTTGGCTCTCACATATTGTTCGCTTCCTGGCACACATAGAGTATGTTTCTTTTGTTTGACACAATAAGATTTCATATATAATATGATTAGATAAGATTAAGGTTCAATATATACGTTTTCATATTTACCAGTTTTTGGATTTTTCACCAAACGCATGACAGTACCCTTCTTTGGTTTAGTCCAGAATTTCTTGCTTGTTATACCAGTTTCTTTATTAAAAGCATTTTTCAAGATATCACCAGACCAATATCGGTCAAATACATGGTTGGTTGATGGAATTACTTTGCGAGTTATTTGTTCAGCTATTTTGGCTGCCTCAAAAGCCTTACCTAATGGATTTTCACCTCCCTTTTGGCTTGTGATATTTTTGAAATACTGTTCTAAGAATTTCTCATTATTAGTCGTATCGTATATGTCGAAAACTTCCAACAGATCAAAATATGATTTGCCTTTATTCATCTCATTTAAAAAGTATAAACAGAAGTAACCACATGTTGTCGTCATTAAATTTTGTATTTGGTTATTTTGATGAAGAAGTGTTAAATTCTTTTTTCTTGCGTGATTGACAATTTCTTGGAAGGGAGGCAAACCAAAGCTATCAAAGTAATTGACAACGTTATCTTTCACATATGTTGATACCCAATGGCTACCGTTCATATATGATGGTTCAAGATTGTAAATGAATAGAGCTTGTCTATGATTGTGCGGCACTGATTCATCTCTTGATAGAACATCTTTAATTGGGATATTCAAATATTTACACCAATCAATTAAATCGTAATTGCCTAATGGGACATTCTTATGGAATTGGGGTTTTACAACAGAATGTTGAGAAGAGGGACGTTTTTGAATGGCGAGTTCTTGCCTAATAGCAGACCGTCGCCCTTTTTGTGAGCTTGTTTTTTTTTTTTTAATTCCCATACCGATTGTATCGTTTGGCCAATTTCCATAAAAAGGTGGAGTTATATACATTGGGTCTAACAAACCACCATTTTGATTATAATTGGTTGGTTTTGGTATAGATCTGGGTGGTCTTTGTTTAGGCTGTCCCATCTGAGGGGCACCTAAACCAGTAATCTTCTTTATTGCCTCAATAGCTAAAGGAACTCCAATTGATGCAAGAAGAGTACCTAAAAACCCACCTGTTTGTACTTTCGTCGGTTTTATATGAACACCAGAGCCTGTTTGTAGAGCATTTAATATATCTTGTTTTTGTTTTGTGGTCAAAAGATGTTTATATGCTATCAACTGGTTGATTTTATTTTGTGGTATGAGAAACCCACCTGTTTGAACCCCTTTTCCGGATATCTTTTTCACAATCTGAGATGCTCCTTCACTAGCTGCTCCAGCTAAAGCCGACAATCCAAGAGTCTTAGCAATAGTGGGAGCAAAAGTTCTTCCAAGTGACAGAACTGTAGACAGAAGAGATCCACCTAATTGCTTTCGAATGTTTGTTTTTGCTAGTTTGATGTCCATTCCCTTTTTCAATTTTCTATTTTTATCCAATCGCTTAACTATATTCTGAGGTACGTATAGAGTGTCATTCCCAGATAATGAATCCTTTGTCAGTCTCAAAACGATAGTTTCTCTTTTATGATACGCGTTACTAAGATTCTTTTTCTGGTTTGGTGATAAACTAACTTTAATTTCGTATAGTTGTGTCATATATTATATGTTAGATAAATTCTATTTTAAAAAACATATTCATTTAAATTTTCATCGATGTAAAACTTATTTATTTAAACTATCATAAGTTCGTTCCCAACTGTCTTAACCACAACCTCACTCTTGTAAAATACGATACTATGGGCTCGGACGTTAGCAGCTGGGGCAACATTCAAACGATAATGGAGAATCAACTGTTTAGGATCTCTTGTCACTACCTCTTTTTGATATGTCAAATCGAAATATATTAATCTGTACAAACTACTAAAATTAGATACATTAAGTTGTGTCCCAGAATTGTAATCGTTTTTACGAAATGCATAACTCATGAGATCATTGAATATCCTGATTTTAGAATCTGCATCGTATTCCAGCTCTGGGTAAAAAACGTTATTCCCGTATTCAAGCCTACAGCTTGATAGAGAGCTGTTAGCGTTAGCGGCATTCAACTTGAAAGTATCGAACAAATACGGACTCCTCTCTGCTTCAACATCATTCGGTGCGTCTGTTCGCTGGAGATAAATAAAAACATGTTTAACGTTATCAATAGCTGGACTGATTTGAAACATATTCTGAATAGCTCTGGTATTTGCTGACTGATTGTAGATATCTCGCATATATGTCCAGGTTGTTGGCTTAAGAAACTCTGAAACGAAATTACTATACATGATGTCTTTTGGGATTAGTCTTGGTAGCCAAAGATACAATCTCTTCACTACAACACGACCAGCGTCTGTGCCATTTGCCATGTGAATCAGTTCACTATCTTCGTTCAATGTTAATTCAATCGTGAGCTGCATCGGGGGCAGCATTTTTTTTTTCTAATTCCTGGAAAAAGCTGTATCGGTTCAACGGTATCATCTCGTTAATACTCTTAGCTCCCCCGCCACCATTGTTTTGTACTGCTTGGGTTAAAATACGACGTGCCTCGAATCCTAAGTTGGTATTCGCTGTTGTTCCATCAGTGTCAAGATACCAGAACGAATTCTTTCCAACAGATCGACTGTAGTCATCACTGTATTCGAGTAAGTTTTTAACATTCGTAATTCTATGCAAATTATCACTCTCATACACGATTTTGCCTGAAGATTTGATAACCATATGTCTGATTAGACTGTGAGATCCGTTTATCATTGTGATGCGATCCGCTGCAGCATATCCAGCACCATCTGCCCTTTTTTGAAGCTCTTTGGTTACTTCGAAATACCCATTAAAAAAATCGAACATAGTCGACCTATCGTTGATTGTGAATCTGTAACCTGTCTTTTTCTGGCTTTGATTGTTAGCAGGTTGCTCAATGACATTGTCTAGATGAAATCTGACATATTCATATCTTTGAAGATTTTCATATGTTCTGAAACTCATTATATATTGATAGTTTAGATAAAATTCACTTTTTATATAAACCATTTCCCACTTGCTAGTCTTTTTATAATTGGATAAAATTCACTTTTTAATAACATTTTATCGTCTTAATCCAGTACCAGATATAAGTCTATTCAGAATTGTGTTGTAATCTTCTTCTTGTTTTGGTTTAGTAGGTTTGGTTGGTTTCATGGTTTTATTCATTGATTGTTTAGTTGAACCGTGTAATTTTCTCATAATAAGCTCTCCGCTTTTTTCAGCTGCTTTTTTTCCCAGTTTGTCTCCAGCATGTGAAATACCAGATTCAAGCGCTTTTTTGGCAAAAGGTTTTAAAACCATTTCTGGAACTTTACTTAACACCCTTCCAACCGGTTTGAAAATGTTGTCAACAATGAGCCCAGATCCTTTATGTTCATAAACAAATCGTCCAAGTTTTGGATGATAAATACGCTTGTATTCATACGACGACATATATAACTATTAGTTAGATTAATCTCTCTTATCTCTTAAAATCAAACTGAATGAAGTGTCACTATGATTAAGATCTATAATTCTTCGTTTACCGTCGGTGATATAAATTCTTATTTTATTGATCGTATTTTTATTACACGGGTTGAACTGAACTCGTCGAGGCTCTTGTGTGAAACTATAACTCGGGGTGAGAGTTGTGGTACTGAAACTATATATAATATCTGACTCTTCACCATCGACAAGACTGTCACTTATCAAATCACAATGAACATTCAATATTTCTCTGTCTTGTGAGAGATTAGGAATGTAATCTCCAACATTTACACTACTTGTTAGAATCTTTTTATTGAAACCAATAAGATCATTAAAATTACTTTGAGTAAGATCTAATCTGTAATTTGAGGCAAGTGTTATTATTGTTCGAAATATTGTATCGTCAAACTCGAGAGTGATAGGATATTGAGGGTTTGAATGTCCCTGTTTTTGTTTTTTCTTTGATTAAATTGTCAAAATCAATGTAATTCCATACTCCAGGGTTGAATATAATTTCCGTCCAATTAATACCACTATCAGACGAATATCTTATTTTCTGATTAGTGAGTTCTTTCGTAATGTTAAACCAAGTGAATGACATCGAAATGATTCGGTCTAGGCCGATTTCATATTGTCTGTTTGAATCTAGTATTATCGGATTACTGTATTTGATTGTGAAATCCGATGGTTTATTACCATTTTGGGTTTTTACTGTATGACTGGATAATACAAGTTGTCTATTCATTTATATGATTAGTTTAGACTAAAATAGTTTTTGTATATTTTGTTATATTGTGGCTTATTGAGTATTGAATTTCTCAACAAGATGTCGAGAAGTGCAACACCTGTGTTTCTTAGCTCTATGCTATTATTACCGGCAACCTTTGATCCTATAATCAGTTCAAGTTTTTTCATCATTTCTGTTGGATTATTGAAAAACATTATCTGTCCACCTTTTTTTGTTTTTTTCTTCAAACCAGACCCTTTAATATTTTTTAATCTTTGATTGTTGTAATTGATATAATTATTTAGAATCTTCCTCGTATCATTAATGACCTTTCTTCGATATTGAGCCTCAGCTTCAGTCATTAAACCACTATTTAATTTTTTAGTGATATCACTCCAATAACCATTTAGTTTCGAACGTTGATCTTTAGCATTTTTCAAGATTTTGTTCAGATAAGCTTTACTCTTTTTGTCATTCATATCTTCTTGTTTGAGTCGTAATTCGACGTCTTCATAATTCGGTATTTGAAGTTCATCTAAAGCTTGATTTATTCTATCCTCTTCAAGAATTTCGTAATCTGGTACTTCTTCTTCGTATTCTGGAGGAAGATCTTCAGGTTCATACATGTATTCTGGATCTATATACATTTGTTTTTTACCTGATGCTAAATCCTCAAGGACATCTTCATAAGATGGAGGTTTTGGAACTATCTGTTTCTCGTTTTCAGGTAAAACAGGTTGATCAAACAAATCGTCCAATCCATAATCAGGCACTTCATCATCAATAGCTATTCCATAATCTGGAACAGGTCGCTTTTTCTTTACCAATCTTCTCAACGGTGCTTTTGGGGCTGTAAGTTCCTTTAACTCAGATGTTATAGGTTTGAAAAGTTTCTCTGCCTCGACTTCACCCATTTGATCAGATATCTTTTTTTGTTTTATTGTATCTCTTACTGTGTTAATCTTTTTACCAAGCTCGGATCGTTTCTCAGGCATTTCTTTCCATTTGAGTAAACTCATTATATCATTTGTTTACATAAAATTTCGTATTTTGTTCGGAAAAATTAGGGTTATCATATATAAAAACGCTAGCATAGCGTTTGGCATAGCATGTCGCCATGCGATAAAATTGTATAAACAAATGATATATGAGAATTAAAAACTATGACATCCAAGATGATGACAATGACGATTTTGTTCAATTAAAGAGTTTCATGCCAAACCGATGTTTCAGGATGCTTATTTGTGCTCCTTCTAGTGGGGGTAAGACTAACCTTGTGCTTGATATGATCTACAGACTCTTATACTTTGACAAGATATACCTTTACGCTCGCAATCTACAGCAAAGCAAATATAAGCACCTGTTGAAATCTTTCGAACCAATATCAAAAGTGGCCGGTTATGATGTGATAGAAGCAAGTAATGATGAAATCATCCCTCTGACAGATTTGTCTGATGAAAACCAAAAATTAATCATATTTGATGACTATTTGAATACAGGTAAGAAAAATGACGAACGGATACGTGACTACTTCACCAATTCTAGAAACAAAAACTGCTCTTGTATCTATTTATCACAAAGTTATTATGGGACAGATAAAACAATAAGACTGAATAGTTCACATTATTGCATATTCGATTTCCCATCAAGAAATGAACAATCCATGATTTGTAGAGAATTGGGTGTTAACAAAGAAAATTACCAAAAGGCCACTAAGGATCCATATAGTTTTTTGTATGTTGATAATGTCAAAAAAAAGGTAGCCCGAAATTTCGATGAAAGAATATAAACCATTAATATATGAGTTATACCAACGGTATCCTTAATCATGATGATTCTCAAGGACTAGGTAAGATAGGTTCAAGAGGTTTACCTGGTATTGGATTTAAATTAGATGCTAATAATGATTATGATATGCAGAATAAAAAATTAGTGAATGTGAAACAAGGAACCAATAACAATGACGTTGTTATAAAATCTTATCTCGATTCTGAAATAGCCAAGATTCCAAGTATGGATACAACTCAGTTTGTTTCAAAATCAGGTAGTACAATGACAGGAGATTTAATTTTACAATCTCAACCATATCCAGTCCATGGAAATACTAATAAGGCAATATCATATAACACAGCTAGAGCCATTTTTTTGAGTAAAAAAGAAGGTGGATCTATGGAACAAACTTTAGACATGAACAATAATACAATCTTTAACGTTAAAGATCCATTACAGGCAGATCAAGCAACAAATAAAAAGTATGTCGATAATCAGCTTGCGAAAAAATTAGATAAGGACACTACTATCGATATGAAAGATAATGCAATCACCAATGTCAAATTTCCAGTAAACCAAAAAGACGTTGCTACTGTAGAATATATCACTCAGAGAATCACTAACTCGCAAAAAAATTATCTCAAACTTGATGGCACAACAAGTATGTCGGGAGACTTGAATTTAAATAACAATAAAATTATTAACTTACAAACCGATTACAGAGACTCAAAATCCGCAGTTAATGTTGAGTTAATGGAAAATGAAATAACAACTTTGAGAAATCTTGTCACTCAAAAAATTCATGAATCTCAGATTATTAATTCAGGACAAAAAAAAGACGCCTTCAGATATTTAATGGAAAACGACGACGAATCTTCAAGTGAATTAAATATTCAGGTTTTGGGTATTGTTGATTTTTCCAATTCTCCACATCAAATTAATAAAAAAGCTTACCAACTTAAACTCCTGTTTCAAAAAAGCTCACCAAACCAGTACCAATCACGCCTCGGTTTTAACCTTTATAAACTTCAAGTCGGTTACTATAGTTTGGTAGTTGAATGGTTTCCGCCGGAAATGAGTGAGTTGAGTGTGGCAGTGCAAGGCACTACGATTTCAATTTCTAATTATGCAACAAAAACATTCGAAAACTATACCAAAACAGTTATCAATTTTCACCGATGGGGTAGCTCACCTCCACAATTTATTTATCTCGATCTACACGGTACAGTTACTTTTCCATCACTTTTAACAATTGGACATCTTATTGTTTATGGTGTAAAAGAAACAATTTCAAACGTTGACCTAAGTGTCTATGACACCGCTTTTGTTATTGAGAATGGAAAAATGGTGATGGAAACAGATTTATCTTTAAACGGACACAATTTGCGTGGTTCCGTTCATTACATAAATGGGATTTTGAATACAAAAAATGGGAACACATTTTTATTAAATGGTTGTGACAAAATAATCATTCCAAATCATAGCCACATATTAACTATAACAGTGCCCTATTTCAAAGTCAAAAGACGATATACGCCTATTTCTTTAAAAGTAAAACACAGTGACCATTTAACTCAATCAATCACTTACACTTCAACCAAAGCAACTCGAACACAGACAATAAATATCAATTTAGTACTGGCGTTTGGTCATTTGGCTGTGGAACTGGGTTCAGTTGTAAAAAATGAAGAACTCTTACTATTGATCGAATATAGAGTGCCATAGATATTTTTTCATTCATTATATATCACAATGTGGGACATATCAACCAAACACTTCAAAGCTGACCGATGTTTCGACATCGTTTACAGGATGAATAATCTAACTTATATATATATGAGAACAGCTATTTTAATTAATGAAATTCTCGAAAGCATAGAAAGATTGATCAAAAACATCAGAACATTATACTCCAATATTAAAGAGTCATTCAAAAAGAAAAAAAATGTAACCATATAATATATATGGATAAACATAATATATTCAATTGGAACCATGTTTCAGAAAAATTAACGGAAAATCAAATATCTGAGTTGAAAGCATTATACAAATTCTATCATAAGAAATACTGGCTTGCCAAAATGACTTACAAATATTTCAAAAAGGCAGAACTTGCATGTAATATTGGATCTGTTTTTTTTGTAGTAACAGGGACAGTTGTCGGTGGTGTAACACTAAACCCTATTGTTCTTGGAACAGTATCTGGTGCAGGGCTTTTGCTTAAAACATATTCAGAGGCTAAAAATTACAAAAGAAAGATTGAGATGTGTAAATTCGCGTACACTACGTATGAAAAGGTTTTAACTCATTTACGGTGCTTTATGAGAGGACTGGAGTATAATGACAAAGAATTTATTGATTATGTTAAAGTTCTCGATGATATAATCATTGATATGTGTCCTATCACTGACAAATTTGAAAAGAAATATAATAAGGTATTCATCCAATAATAGATTTTATTTCATCCCCTATCAACAACATGATGTGCTTCCAATATTTATCGCAGAAAGCTAAAGTTTTTTTCGATTTACTAATTGGAATATTTTTGTAAGGTATTCCCATCATCTTGAATATCTTTCTCATTATAAAATTAACGCTTATCATTCTTTTCCGACTTCCATTAACTTCATTAAGAACCTTACCAATCTCACAAAATATAGCATCAATCTTTTGTTTCTGACAGGTTGATATTTTAATGTCGTATTTTTCTTCAAAATTGAGTAATATGTTATTGTTTCTGATAAATCGATGTCGATTCTTATAAAAATCAACATATTCTTTAACATAATTATATCCTTGTACGACACCACAACTTAGACATGCTAACATCCCATCATCGTTAATAATATACTGATCATCACAGCATAAATCTTTTTTCGGTTTTTCATTGGAATATTCCAATTTTTGGTCACAAAAAGGACAGGAAATTTCTCCTGATTCTTTCAGTTCATCGTGTATATCTTTATTACAATTCATTCTATACTATTATATAAGATATTATTTATAACAATTCAATTCGTTTCAAACAGCTTAAATAAAATCTATTATACATATATATGATAGTAGCAACTCGTGAAGTAAAAAAGAGAATAACAAAGCATTATGAAGATGGATCCACAAAAATAATTCATATAATCAAATATTACAATGGTAATGATAAAACGCCAAATTTAAGATGGAAAATTGTTGATTACATAACCCCCGACGGCATTATTGACAAAAAAAGATCATACGATACCAAACTTATTATTAACAATTACAATGATTATGACGCTGAATATATAAAAAAAGAAATAGAAACATCATCAATTATTCATTACGACAATAATAGTACAAATCATACATTATATTGGGAAATTGTAAATGTCTCATTAAAATCCATATTTATACAAACGAAAGTCGTAATGGAAAATCGCGACGGTTCAATTGATAAAGACAATTCATGGCAAACAGCAAGTTACGACGTGAAGAAAAAAAACGGAAATCATGTAAGTCATAATTATAATTTCACGCTTTGATTAAAACAATAAAAAATAATATCAAACATGAAGACTACAAAAATGTATTAATCAATAACAAGCAAATACACCACACTATGAATACAATTAGAAGTGTCAATCATAAAATAGGAGGTTATGAGCTAAATAAGATATCACTAAGCTGTTTTGATGACAAAAGATATTTAACAAATGATGGAATCAATAGTTTCGCTTACGGACATCATTGTATTAAATAAGTTCAACCTAAATTACTAATTCATCCAACATCAGTTCATCATTGGGCGCAGGCATTTGTGCAGCATGAGGTGTAGGTCTTGGTATTTTTAATCAACCGGAAGCTACTTCTGCTCTTTTTATCAAACTGGAGCAAGTTCTGATATTTTTACACGAAAAAGTAATTTATGGGGAAGTTTTTAATTGGTTGATAGAGATCATACGACTATCATGACCTTGGAAAAAAGCTTAGTCATTTCCTGTTTTCACCAGACATGTCCAGACTTGTTTCTGAGAAAAACTTCCTGCTTCTCCGAGAATTATAAACTTCCTGCAGTGTGGCGTCACGTGATGGAAGAATGCGTTGAATACATCATGAGATAAAACATATAGTATCCAAATCCAAATAATTGCGCTCATGTAATAAAATACATATAGTTATCCATAAAATGATCTCGATGAAATAAAAACATATATAATTCATCAGATGGAAAAATGCGTTCGGTACCATTTTGCCTACAGCGCCCTACGAGACTACGTCTCTACCCACTGTAGGCTGCAAGGAGCCTCACTCGTCACTAAAGTGACGACGTCTTCCCGAGCCTGCTCGGCTCCTACCGACATATGAAATAAAAACATATAGATTTCGTCAGATGGAACCAGCATCGCAAAAAGAAACTTCCCCTCTTGATCGCAAAGCGATCAATTCACTGCCTCACAAAAGCTCCGCTTTTGTTACCCAATGCGAAAATATGGATCTAGCACATATAAAATACATATAGTTTTCCATAAAATAAAAATGATCTGGAACCATGTTGCCTACAGTGCCCTACGAGACTACGTCTCTACCCACTGTAGGCTGCAAGGAGCCTCACTCGTCACTAAAGTGACGACTTCCCGAGCCTGCTCGGCTCCTTATCAACATATAGATTTCCATAAAATTATTGCCATTAAATGGAAGAGTAGTTATACAGTTGGTTCGGTTATAGATCATTGAAAATGATCTAGAACCGCCAACTGTATAACTACTAAAGTTTATGCTTTTAAATTTATTTACGTTAATTGAAGGTACATACAGTATTATCGGTACATATTACACATGCCCTGTATATGTTTGGTAAAAAATTGCCTTTGGTTTGAAAATTTTAAACCAGTTTAGTTTTTGTTTTCCCTTGTCTCAGATTATGGAAAATGGATCTAAGACAAAGGAAAATACAAAATAAATTAGTTTGTAAATTTTCAAATCAAAGGAAATTTTTAACCATAAGATATATTTTATTATTCAATAACTGAAGGTAATGTACATGCTGTAATTGGTCAATACCTGTTGATTATTATACCAGTAAATCATATGGTTTTTTGGCTCAATAAACCACTTACAATAGGTTGCTGGAATAACACTAGAAAAGCTTGTAAATCATTCGCCTTCGGCTTGTGACAATCACTTCACGTGTTCTTCGAACATCCTGCATGGTTTATTGAGCCAATAAACCATAGAAATGTGCGGTATGTTGCTTAAATAAAAAGCAGATGAAAAGAGTGAAAGTTGAGTAGCCAACAATAATTTTGTTGGCTATTCTGCCTTCTTCAATCTGGTAATATACAGCTTAATTTCAGATTTGTATTGAGCACATTACTTTGTGAACTTTCTGCTGGTTTGAAGTACATTTTGTAAAAAATAATTTGTTGGGAGACTACTCCCTGTTGTTTAAGATTATTTAACAAATAAAAAAGACAAAACCGTGCTTTGTTCTGTGATAAAGATGCAAGGCAGTGACTATAGCACGAAAGAAGTGTTTGGTGAACACAAGCAGCAGGCGAGTGCCTCTCCCTACTTCTTGAGTGCTCCCATCACTTCCTTGCGTGCTTTATCACAGAACAAAGCACGGTTTTGGCTTTTTTTATTTGTTTTATAATATAGCTTTGCTCACATGTGTAAAGAAATTGGCTTTAATTTGCAAGAAAACAAATTTTATTACTAGCTTGCAAGCGTGCACAAGAAAGGTTTTCAGCTTGCCTGTGCGCACAGAATGCCGTCACGGGTTACTCCGTGCATCTGTACTCTGATAAAGCATGATGTTTCAACCAATCAGAGCGTGCATTATATTGAAATTTTATTGTAAAAAAAATATTAAATTTACTTTGACAGTATTTGCTTTGGTCCAAAAAAATCTTGGCAAGTACAATGTAGTATTAATGTAAACCTAAAACTGTTGGCTCAGAAATATTTGCCAAATGCTAATTTTGTTTATTAACAATTAAACAGTACTGTGATAGTCATTAATGTCCAAGTCTAGTAATCATGAAATGAACAGGGCTGTCACCAATGGTGGTGTAAACCGTGGGTAATGGGTGGGTAAAATGTGAAAAGTAGTCAGAGATCTGATATTTTCTTGTGTTGTCAACATGCATGTACATGTATCTTGTTTCTACCAAAGTCAGTAGCCGGAAGTCATATGTCTAGCTAATAGCCAGGCCAATTCCCAAATCCCTGGCCATTAATGACAGCCCCGAATGAAGGTTTAAAACTAGTGACTACAGTGTACTCTTCCATTTTATTTCACAGGTTTCAACAAATCAAGAAGACATGAAGTATGTTTTCAACATACAGCTTTGAACTGTTTATATTCATATTATTTGTGAGCCACCAAAAGTTTGTTGTTGAGACTGAGTAGGTGGATGGCATCTTCAATGTTCATTATGAAAGTTATAATAGTGTAGTGTTGACTGTTCACAGACTGTTCATCAGTGGTGAATGTTACTTTAATTAGGCAATGTACAGACTAAGATAATGACATCTGTTGGTTGCCATTTCTGTTGCTTTGCACCTTCTTTACTTTGGGAGCAGTGGCTGTTCTCTGTACCTCCAGGGATAATTATATAAGGGACAGGTCATTAAATACAAAGAACTTGTACGTGTAGCTGGAGGAGAAAGTTGGATTCCTGAAAAAGGAAATAGCAAATTGTGGGGACAATTCCAGTAGGCTATACAACTAGGCATCTCTTACAGGATTTAAAACCCTTTCTGAATTTATGACACCAACTGACAACAAAAATAAATTTGGTATTAAAACTGATGGACCATAGTAAACAATTTCAACTAAACAAAGTAATGTCAATATAAAGGAAGGTTTATGGTACCAGAAAATACAATGAAAGACTTCAGAATCCTTTTCTACATGTGTGTCTGACATTATTGACTTTTAATATTTATAACTTACTATAGAAAGGTTAAGAGAGAAAGCTCTGCATAACTATGCATAGAGCAGTCCTAGGATAAGTGAAATGATCTATACATTGTGTTGTTTACAACTTATCATAAATACTGTAAACTACAACTTCATTAAAGTTATAAAGACAATTCTTGTTCTTGTTGAAGAGTAATTGGTTCTTTTCAAACAAACCAGTTGTTTTTATTTACTTCCACTGTCATACTCACTATTCATTCTCTTTTTTATTTGTCTGTCATGGGCTCATTGATTGATAGCTAACAATGATTTCCCAACTAATCTTAAATGTGTAGTTCCAGAAAATATACACACTCCCCCCTGCGAAAGGTTTTTCGTTCCCCCCCCCATCCCCCAAGAAATTTCAGCTAAGCTTTATACTTTGCTTCTACAATTTTGGCTTTTGAGTCCCCCAACCCCTAGGAATTTCCAATGACCTTCCTTGGGGGTATGAATTTTTTCTTGAACTACATAATGGTTTTAAAATGGTTATAAATCTAACAGTAAGAAGTCTTTACTTAACAGAAGGATAGGTCGTTCTACGTTTGGGTCCTTGAAAATATATGACTGATTTTGCTTAAAATGGCGGGAGGGGGAGGGGCATGGAGGTCTCAAAATTTTATTAAGTTCAACGGGGCCGTGAAAATTAATCTAAGTTAAAAGGGTTTGTCTAGAAATTTCTTACAAAAAAAAAATTGGAATTTCTCCTCCACACCCACCATCCCTATCCGTAGTCAGTAATCCATTCCCAGAGAACTTGTAAGTGTTGGATTTGGAGGAGAACCAAAAAAAAAACGAACCTTAAGACTTAATGGGTTTTCAGTTCTTTACTCATCACAGCAGAGGAAAGGTATTCCAGTGTTAATTAGGGAACGAAATAGATAAAGAAACAGAAGAAGCAAAGTCTCGGTAGCCACGGGAAATAACATACACTCGGTATTCTTTTGACTATTTGTGCGGTCAAATAAGTGAACGAAGGTATGCTTATTAAAACAGCTTGTTTTCTTGATCAGTTTCCTCAAAAAACGAAGAGTGTTAATGGGGTTCCCACTAGTGTAGAACGCTTCCTTTGTAATTTTTTGATAAGCGAATTATTATTCTACAGGATAGGCTATTTGAATGGAGTTTTACATACCTTGAATTCATGATCTCCAGCGATTTACAGAATCCTCGTAACTTCGGGGGAAAGAAATACCGACATCTTTCAGAGAAGACAAGGCTCAAAAATACCACATTTTTAAATATTCATTAAGTCTATCCGTTTAACCAATTAAATGAGAGGAAAGAGTACATATTTGTCTTCACCTTCGCGAAGAATAAAAGGAAAATTTGCAGCCGATTGAAATATATGGCCATTTTACTCACTGAGTGAACGAAACTGTAGTCGTCAAGTTTGATTTTCCCGCTCGTGGGAAAAGTTGTACGCTTTCGGACCGGATGTGACGTCATCTATCGTTGGAACATGGGTATACAAAAAAAGTGCCAGGCGCTATTGGAGTGTTCTCCCCCGCCCCTGGTTTATGTACATGTATTACGGATAGCGAGGTCAACCTCGCATCAGACATAGCGCTCCGAAGTGGCGCCCATCCTGTTCATGCTATTGAAGCATCGCTCTGCAACACACAGGATACGTGAAAAGCGTCTTGACGGCTACATAAATTCCAGGTTAAAGCTCTGGGTTGGCAAAGTCTAGCGTTTCCAACAAGGTCTGGGGAATGCCATCTTCAAACAACAGCCACCTTTGACGCCAGCTACAGTATTCACTTTGACGCCAGCTATTCATCAAGGGACATATGCATGTCTTCACCATAGTGGTTACAGGTGTCTTCCACACCCTTTTCGGTCCACCAATAAATCACATCGCTTCTCCTTGGAAACCAACAGTAGAGTGTGGAAAAACGCAGTCTGTTGTTTTATAAGCGACTTTTCAAAGAAACAAGATGAGAGAAATGACGAGGCAAATTGCGGTTTTTAACTTATTTTCGACTTTTTCAGGAACGCACGTGCGTCCGTGCGTACAAGTGGCTGCATCCCTGCGATCTGTATTTAATCTGTATCATTTCGTTACTATCTTTACCCTATTTCCTTAGTCTCTAGGCTTTGTATCGAGTTCCAAAAACCAAAGTTATCCGACTTCCATAAAGTGTTTGGCTGACTGGCGAAATTTATTTTTGTCCAAACCTTTACGTCTTCACCACTCTGCCTGTTAAATACTAAGTATTACATATTCAAAGTCGGTATGGATTACAGGCATTTTAAGCAAAAATCATTTTCATGCAATCAAATCTTAAGAATTTCGTGATAACTAAAAAACTGATAGATTTCTTTTAAAATTATTGTCTCACCTTGCATACGGCAACTGCGCCCCCGATACGAGCGGCAGTCAAAACCGTGGTGTCCTTTGAACACCTTAGAACACCGAAATGCACTGGGCCCTCGTTTCCGGTTACGGTTCAGAATGCCACGACTGAAAACAGAGGAAGCTCCAGTATTTTGTGTTTGTAAGCAAAAGCAAGAGTTTATAGCGACCGAAGCTATACAGGGCTCTCGATCCATTCAAACAAACCCGGAAAGTCAGGGTATTTTCCAATAGTATTGTAATGTTGCGCAAGGTAAAATTTAGTACGAAGATCGAAGCCGCTAGCGTTTGTTTTGTGTGGCTTGTGTTGGACTAAAACCGTCTAAAATCGCAATATTACACCAGAATTTATTCCTTATATCAGAAGAGTTGACTCGAACTGCTCTACTTCCAGCGGGCCCGCACTGGGATCGGATTCGGAGAAACAACAACGCCATCACAAGAGCTACAAAACAACTAATTCCAGTAAGACTTTTAGCGGCTTTGTATGATCTACAAAACAGACGCTGAAGTGACATTAGCATTGTTACAAGTTGAGTGGCGTTACGAGTGCTTGTTGAGAAAGAAAAAATTATCACACTCTCCCATTTTCTGATTTAAGCCGCCCAAGTTTCTAAAGGCACGTTTACATAGCTTTAACAATGCAACTACCACCCAAGAAATAAGCTCATACTAAACAGCCAGATCATAAATTTGTTAATTTATTTCTGAAGAACAACTTCCTCTCTTAGAGTCGCCTGTGATTATCGGTTCTTCCTTTTTGCAACGAATCCGACGTAACGCAAAGTTTTATAATTCCAGATCTCTCTCGGTACTGCAGACTGATGCAGGACCGCTGTGACCTGCATTTTGCTCTTTTAAAATTACTTTCACTTCTCCTTTTTGAATAAACTCCTCCTGCCTGAATCCTAGAGTAGTTCCCAGATTTGTTCCTTTTAATTGTAACCGTTTAAATCTCCTTGAAATTTCATGAGAAATTACACATTTTCCTCTCTTTGCTCTCTGTCTGTAAAGGTCGATTGATTCAAGTTTTGAAGGACACTTTATCTGGGGCGGAAATTGAAGCGAGAAAAAAATAGACATATCAATATTTGACTAAACAAACCTTGTTCCTGCAATTACCCTTCCAATCCAAGTTAGTCAAGTGAATTATCCACTTAGATAGACGGGCTAGGTAACAATTATTTTGACTTTCCGTGGTGAATAAAGCAAGCGAAAGTGTCGTTTCCTCTGTGGTCCGCATGTTTTTTTTGCGTGGCCTGAATTTCAAGTGAGTTTTGACTTTTGAGAAGAAAAGTAAATTTTCTGCAGCTTTTGACTACGAGCTTCTTGCTGTTACGATGACACAAGGAAGCTCCATATTCCAAAAAGGCCTTTTCGTTCGTCTCCGGGTATGTGGAAAATTATACAAACTTGTCTATTTCCAATTTGAAGAATCAGCTGTGTAGCGCAACCATACAACGACCGTAGATCAAATTTGTCAAACATTCATGATGTAGCTCTGATCTGATGAACAGAACATATTTTCCCTAACCGATAAGACCAATCTCGTTGACAGCAGGCAATCACAGCTGCAGGCACAGCTGGAAGTTGCTGTGAATTAAAACCAGACATGAAGTACACGATGAAAACAAGTATGAAGTGACCGAAGATCATGGTTTTACAAGGACAGAAGACGGATCGTACCCGACGTTACTCAGTTAGCGGACAGCCATGTGATAAACGATTCCAAGGGAAGTGAAAGGGAGGTGAGGTTTCCTGTGAAAAATGATATTCAGTGGGACAAGAGGAAAACCTCTACAACCTCCTTCGCATTCAAGTCCAGTTAGCGAAGTCTCCTGCCGCAGAAAAAAGTTTTGAATCGATTGTGGTTGCTCATCTAGCCCATATAATTGCAAACAGTTGTCAAATAAATTGAAGTTAAAACCGCATGTCCACAGTATAAACTTCGCCGATCAAGCGGAAATCGAAGCGAAGAGCACGAAGTCTGCATGACGTCAGGACACCACAGTTTTTCCCGCCTACTGAATGCTGATTGGTTAATTCAAATTTCACCGTATGCAAGGCACAAAATAATACGAAATGAAGAGTTCCCAACTATTGTGAATCTTTTAGTAAGCCTGCTCGTTATTCAAGAAGCGAACGTCATTCTATCATAATTATGAGCACAGGAGAACACACACGATATGGAGAGGCAGCGTACTAGTGTTTGCTTTAATAGAGAGCTAAAGAATGTTAAAATCGCACTTGGGCATTTACTTGTAGACCAAATTAGAGACAGATTTTGGTTCAATTATTGTGGTCAACCGACAGAGTAGTACAAACCATGTTGTTAACGCGACGCTAAAACGAGTTTCTAGCGGAGCCCGCGCGCTAGCGCGTCAGTGGAGCACCATTGCTAAGAAAATTTGGTAACCTATCAAGCCAAGAAATTTTGGTAGTGAAGTAATAGTCACGTGACCGTCCGCCCGTACGTCCGTCGGTCTGCACCACAGGGTCACCAATACACTTCATACACTGGATATAACCCTGTGCTGATTCCCGTGTGTTTGGCGCGAAATCGTATGTTGACCCGCGTTGTAGCAAAACAAGCAAAGACAACAAAAGTCAAAAACAAATTTGTTAATGGAAAAACAGCTCAAAAGAACCCTCAGTTGTCTTTTTGGTGGAAGGCGAAAAGTTCAATTTAGGCGAAAAAATTAGGCGATAAAGTTCAGGGGAAAAGTTCAAATTTGCCTCGTCGGTTCTGTTGCGAACTCGGTCGGCACACCGCTTGAATTCGGAGCTTTTCGCAGCGGTTTCGACCGCAAATATAGCAGAGCTAGTGCTTTTTGGTTTTTTTTTCTGTCCACAACCATGGTTTTTACGGCGTTCCGAACACATTTTGCCAGGAAAAACACCAGCATTTTCATGTTGATTGGCAGCTTGTCACGAAGAAAGAAATAAGTATTAAAATTAATTTCAAAAATGACAGTAAGCGCTCATAGCCTAGTGGACTAATCACCGATTTATAACGCCGACCACCGGGTTCGGCTCTCAGCAAAGGTATGCATTTTTTCTTTTTCTTTTTTTTCTTTTTCCTTATTAAACGACTTGAATAAGAGTATTTTCACAAAATAATAAGTGCCAACAAAAAACAAAAACAAACAAACAAAACAAAAAAGGTGGGACTCCGCTTTTAGGCTTGGCTAAGTCTATATATTATTGGAAGGTTAAAACATGAAGTTAAGCATCCGTGGATTTTCATTTACACTGCGCATTATAATTCCAACCTTACCATGATCATTACCCCGTGGAATTTAAAGCATCACTCTCTTCACGCCAAAAAAGGAATTGACTTAAGTATTAAATATCCATGGTTATAATATAAACACTGTAACTTTTATAATAAACAAGGAAATAAACGAATAAACACTACACAAAACCATAATACACGAGAGAATCTTGATAGAAAATGTTGCATGCTGTTTTATTAAAGCGTAATGCAATTTGAGGAATAAGCACTCCGGTAAAATTTCCGGTCTCTATCTTCGCGGGATAAGTTTTAGGGAAAATGATTATGATTGGTTTAAATTCTTTAAAAATATTCGACAATTTAACATTTTATCTTTTGAATTGACCACGATTTGGTTGCTTGTGGGACATTTTTTGTCAATGAATCAAATACAAAACATACCTATCATGGTACAAAGATAATACTCACTTTGCTTGCACCCAAAGTATTCTAGTTTCTCTTCAACAAAAATTAAATTTTGTCACAAAATCATTAAAGTTTCAAACTGCTTAAGTCTCAATCTAGTTGCTCACGATCTTGGTCCTCTAGTGCAAGGAGCTTCAAGAATGTTCACAGTTTTACTCAGTTTAATAGCATTAGTAGTAACGCGCAGTCCTCGCATTTTCTTGTGATTTGACTTTGCACAAAACCTCTCCTGCTCGAATAAGTCTTCCTCCACCATCTAGGAGGCCAGGCCAGAGATAGCATGCAATCTCTTCCTCCTCGCCCTGTTCGGCGGACGATTGTGCCCCTGTACGCTCTTCAAGACTGCAGTGGTATCCGATCTTCTTGTGAAAATTCTCGTTGAATTTAGAATACTCGTACTCGAGTTTCATCGGTGGCACCTGGGTGACCATTTGCCAGGTTAGACGGATGCAAGCTTTGACGTACTTATCGAGCTTTCGTAGCAGATGGGGAGCTGGGCTAAACATACACGACGTATCCTCTTCGCACCATTGATTCCACTTCATATAGACTACGTTCAAAACATCCTAAAATAAATCAGTGATATCGATCTTAGTTCCTTTTAAATCTTCCCCAAGAATTAACGCTTCTCTCAAGGTTTTACAGAGGGGAAATTGGCTGGGCAGCCTCTCTTCGGTTGTAGTTGCTTTAAGTTACTTTACGTAATATATTACACACAAGGAGCGCGTATTTTTCATCAAGAGATAGCCAATACCAAGAACAGAGTTGGAACAAAACGAAACAAGACGCTTCACGGAGTTTTTTAAGACGAAATCTGAGGTGTTGAATATTCTGATGAAACTCCTTTTCTCGTGTTTTATGTGTCTCGCACAAATCATTAAAAAAAGAAAAAAAAAACGAAGGAACCGGTTTCCAAACCTCTGTCTCCTTTCCTTCCGATAGATTATTAATACGCTTTTGAAGTAATATATCAAACACGAGAAAGAGTGTTTCATCAGGATATATAAAACACCAGGAAGAGGGTTCTAAAAAACGAGCCGCCGCCGAGTTTTTTAACCGACTTCGAGGTGTTTGGGTACCTGATGAAACACTCTTTAAAGTGTTTGATATAGCTTCTCAATTTCTTTGAGAAATTCAAATCAAAAGTTCGCAAAAGCTTATGCTATTTAAGATCAGGTATCCAAGCCACCGCCACTGTGGAGATTTCCTTTGTTTTCTCTTTATTAATTATTCATGAGTTTGAGAACGATATGTCCGGTAAGGTGGAAATCTTTACAGCGCAGTTTGGACCACGAAATGATATGCTTTGTGCGATGTTTGGAACTGTAGATTGTGGCAGCCCTCAAGGCTCAGACGAACACTGAAAAGGCTTGTACAACTCAGTGGAAAAATAATATTTACCACAAGTAAGAGTCATTTATTTTTCTTTTACTTTACATGTTTTCGTGACTTTACATCTAGTAGCACTTTTCAAAAGTTACGGCAGAGTTAAATAACATACTTTACACCGACAGTACCTAGGCACCGAATCAAGGGAAACACGGTCGAAACTAGTTGTTTGTGCAATTTGTACAGTAGCTTGATGCGACGTGCAACATACCTCCACAAATGAATCCAGATTGCAGATTTGTGCAGTTTCCTTCAATGATAACGTCATTCCGTCTGTGACGTCCTTTGGATACCCGGATGCCTCTTCCCAGATGGCGACATCAAAAGGAACGTGCCATAAATTAGCAGAATACTTGCCATCCTTGTGCAACTGAAAAGGGCGAGAGAAACAAAGAACAAGCTTATGCACCATATTCACTGTCATTGATGTAGAGTTTCCCTTTACCCCTATTCAGACATGTGACCGGGGAATCGTACAGAATAATAACGTTGATATCCAAACAACAGTCAACAAACTTTGCGAGGTTTCCAGAAATTTATTAGGCCACAATTCGGTAAGACTTGTACGAGTCGTACTAGTAGTGCAATTGGTAAAAGTAATACTTGTAATGGAAATTAAGTGAAGTGTTATTTCCACGTTCAAGTGGTGAAACTGCATCTCATTTAAGAAGGGACCTAGTCAAGAGATGAAACAAGCAATTGTTTCAGAGATGAAACAAGCAAATGATACAAGAAAAAAAAAGAGCAAAAACAAACAAATCATACGTGCGTGTATACCTCCTTCTTTAAACGTGAGGTAAAAAAGTAGTCGCAATACGCCAATTATAATTTTAGTCTTTTCTGATAACTGTTAAAGAAAAACACATGAGCCGAAGCGGGAAACAAAACACACGCGAGCCGAAGCAGGTTCAACAAATAAACGTGGGAGAAGAAACTAGAGTTCGAATAGAAGGGGATTAAACATAATGCTTCGCGTGCTGTAAGTTTGTTTTAAGTCGAAAAGTCCTAAATTTCTCCTGTTAATGTTACGTCAGTAAGAAGAATGAGAATAGTTCTGCAGTACGCTTCATCTCTTACCTTTCTTTGAGCAGAAAATTGTTGCCCTATTACGGCCGCGTAGTCAATCATAATCTTAGTCAACTTCTTGAACAAATCAATTGCAGCTTCTTTTACTTCCTTCGCTTGTTCATAAGCGGTCTGTATCAAGATAAAAACATTGTAATGTAAGCATAATAGGAAATCGACGAAGCTTTCTTTGAGGTTCTAGCTGGTGACCGGGTAGATATTCTAATTTATACATAGTATACGGGTAACTATAATATTGTTTGAGTTCAGCTGATTATTCATTTGCAATTGCATTGTAAGCAAGAACACTAACAACCTCTTGACAGATAAAGAAATCAATCCCAGCAAGGGAAGACTTTTTTGTTTTCACTGTACGTTAAACGCAAGGCGTAATTCGCTTTAACTTTACTCACACCTCGCTTTTTTTGGTCTTCTGTAACGAAACTAACAAGGCAGATAGCACATCCAAAAATGTTTCTTTTGGGATTTTCTGATGATGTCAAGTCCTCTAACGACGGCCGTAAATTGTTCCCATGTACAATTTAGGAAAAGTCGCCAAGTTTGGTGGCTTTGACTTGCATATTTTGCGGGCAGATTCCGCAAAATGAGCTGCTAAAAACTGGTTTAGTTCTTTTAAAAGCCTCATAACTACGCATACTTTGATGTTGCCATGGAAACACTCTCGGCTCCTGTTCTTTGACGGACGGGTGAAATCGTAGTTTCAGAGCACAATTCTTTTGTTACGTTAACAAAGATATATATATATATATATATATATATATATATGTATATGTAAACACCCGTTTTCAAAAACACTGCAACTTAAAAAAATATACATATCTATTTACCTTTTGTTTTCATATTTATTCTTTTGTTTTCGCGTTGTATATATATTTTTCAAGTTGCAATGTTTTTGAAAACGGGTGTATATATATATACATATATATATATATATATATATATATATATATATATATATATATATATATATATATATAAAAAACAGTTAATGGTTGCCTCAGGCCAACAAAGAATTCCACTGCGTCAGGAGGATCAAAGATTCACAGTCCAAGCCTCACTGCATGGAATTAAAACTCGTTGAAGGAAAGCGAGGACGGACAACTTCTGACGATTAAAAAGTTAAAAAATTTAATAGTGTTGAATTGTATTTTGCGTCTTGTTTTGTTCTGTAATCTTATTAAGGTAGATTTGATAAGTTTAATTTTTCATGTAACTGATGAAGGTCTAAGACCGAAACGTTTTTATTTTTTATTAAATTTTTTAACTTTTTAATCGTCAGAAGTTGTCCGTCCTCGCTTTCCTTCAACGAGTATATATATATATATATATATATATATATATATATATAATAACTTCACTATAGTCAGTCCGGATTATCCTAAGATTTTAGGACATTGATGACGTCACGAGTCTATTGTTCGCCATTAAAATGGCGGCCATTTTTCGAATATCCCGTGCAACATTGAAATCCTGTGTCTGTAGTCACGCATGAGCGTCCATCCGGGACTTTTGGTTACGAAACATTGCGAGGAGTCTTCAGTGGCCATTTTGGATGCGAATTGAGAAGGTCTGAGGCAGTGTTTTTGCGAATTTTCGTGAAAGAAACGTTACGATGAAGGGCCATTTTGTGTCGCGATTTCAAGGTAGGTGAATAATTTTCGTTTTTTACTCGATTCACGTATTTTTTGTGAAGCTCGCAGTATTTTTTGCCGTTTCTTATGTCGATAAAGTTTCACCATGCCAAGTGCCAGCATGGTAGACAAGCTAGATTTTCGGTAGACTTCTCCAGAAGTCAAGGCACTGTTTTTATCCAAAACTGCTGTTCCATGACACTCGAGAGTAACTTGATTGAACTGTGTTGCATTGACCAGTTTTTGCTTTCTTGCTGACGAGAATGGGCTTTTTATGTAATATGTTGTTTTCTTTAGCACTGAAGGATAATTATTCTGCCATTTATTATGCTGAAAACTATGCACACATAAATTACTTATGAAAGCAGTTGTGGTCAACACTGATTAAATCTGCCATTTGTTTCAGATCCTGCAGTCAGCCAAGAGGCAATTTCAAGGATGAAAATACTGTACTATTTGTTTCCTCGGAATATTTATCTTTTAATAACCAAAATTACAATCAAGAGAAGGTGATTGTCATATTAGTGTACTCTGAATTCTTTATCTCAGAACTGTAACAACAAATGTAGAAAAAATATGCTACAAGTAGTCCCTAATTTCTTTTGGGGATAGTCAAATGGGTAACCATGCAAATGAGCAAGAAAAATAGATCCCACGCATGATTGTTGCGCTTACTCGCGTGTTTCACTCATCCAACTATCCATGAGAGATATAAGGGGCTTATTGTGATAACAAACAAAACCAGACATTAATCACTTGTATTCACAATTCAAAACTTCTGCCGGTGCCTTATTTCTGGCTTGGGAACCTAACATTTCACTGCCTCTGAGCTTTGTATAATTGGCATTTTTGTTAGGAACCAGCCCTGAAAATGTAAGTTTTCAGGCCAATTTACAGTAGGCTTGCTGTGTTTTTGTGTCATTTCTGCTTTTAATGTTTCTTTTTGAACTCTAGAGAATCCCCCTCAAGACCTGCTCATGTTTGTTTGAATCTGTCAGACGGATGACGTTGTAAAATCTTTGAACTGCTGGAATAACAAAACTTGACTCTTTTTTGGTGCTTGTATTTAAATGGCTATTACAATTGAAGTGCTGTGCATCAGTTAATTTCAGCAGTGCCCATCCCCCCCCCGGGCACTAGTCAGGCATTTTATTACATTCGAATCCCAGGGGTCGAGTATTAGCCAAACCCAAAGGGCACCTGACATTCTTGTGTTTTCAACCTAACTTGCTGGTGATTAGATGGGTATAGTTTTCCTTCTTTTTCAATGTACCCTGCTGCATTTGAACATTTTTTTTGTATACACCATGCCTTTGAGTTGGCTTGGGAGGACATGGACCTTGTTGAAATTGACTGATGCATATTGTTACCATCATTAACATCAACAAGACATTGAATTCTTTTTTTATTTTATACAGACAAACTTGCTTAAAAATAAAACTAATTTGGGTCAAGTAAAATATTTATTTGTTCGAGTGTTTTATTGGGGTGGATTAATAGATGCAGTCTTAAACCTCATTTGGCCCCTATACATGTCTCCGTCCAGTACCACTGGTATTAGCTTGTCTGCTAACAATTTTCTTACTGGCTCTGGCATATTCCTGTCACCAGAATCTGTTGAACTCATGTTGAGTCGTTTGCGAGATCTTGGTTTACCAACTATTGCAGAAACTCACTGGAGAAAAAATACTGTACATGGTGGATAAAAGGTTGTAAATACTGTACAGGGTGGAAAAAATAAAGAAAGTAGATTTTCAAGACTTCATTTGTTTTGCATACTTTAATTAAATTTCAAAGAAAACCTTGACAAGACCTCTTAACCTCTTGGTACATTTTTCTTATTCATTCTTATACATTTTTTAAAATACAAACACAAATAACCCACTCTCCAGTTGATTGAATTTGATGTCAAATTAATCTGAAACTACTGTACATGCAAACCAAAAGATCTATTAAAATCAACCAAGAATAAAACTGATGAAGGAATCTTCCCCCTGTCAACCCCGACCCTTTCTGCATCATTCACTGCATATAGTATAAATCTATAGTAGCACTTGGACAAGAGGAATACAGTTTTCTTTGAGTTAACTTAAAATTTATTTGAAATGATACGAGGTTACAACATGCAAACATGGGTGTCCTGTCGGTTTTAACCCACAAATCGCTCGATAGAAGAAGCATTTATTTGAACATCTAAATCGATTCTGTGCTTCAGAAAAAAAGCGATCCAATAGAATAGGGTGACAATAGAGAGCAGATATGCTTACCAATTCTATGGTCTCTTTCCAAAGAAAGATAAAAAGTAGTTCGATAAACCATCGTTGCTCGCAGTTCCAAATTTTGCGATCGTTGCGCTTTCTTCTGTCCGAGGACAAACTTCATTATCCAAGGAGTTTTGGCTGTGATATTGAATGCAAAAACAACGGTTCTCTTCATGACAGAACTTTAATTCAATTTGAGCGCTCTCGTGATGTATATACCTTCCGAAGGAAACGTACTACAAAGCTTACAAAGCTCTCGCGGCTCTCGCTTCGTCCGCCACCTTGAATTTTTATGGCTTGTTTTGAAACGCGATACTCGAATCGCACCCTGCATTCTCATTGGTTGAAACAAGAGCCACGCCTGTCCTAAAATATTGGGATAATCCGGACTGATAGTTTAGGCTTCAAGAGTATGCATCGTTTGATTGCGACAGTTCTGTTTCGTATGGACCAAAATTATAAGGACGACACTCATCAGGCAACTTTAACGACTGGGTGTTAAATTGAAAAGCTGGCAGTTAAATGCAAAAAATTTGAATGGTTGCTATAGCAGATGCGTTACATGGCTATTTGAAAGTAATCAAATAGTTGCCAGGTAACAGATGCATTATTTACAAGGCGAGGGATTGTATCTTAATTACGTTACTCTAAAGTTCTGAAGTACGTATCGGTTTCTGTGGGGGCATGAACTCACTAATTCGTTTCGTCTGTTAAGGCTACACAACTCTTTTTTTACAAGTTTGTCGCTACTCCGACGTAAGTTTCAGTTGTTTTCTCGGTGGTTATTGTGGCTTGATAGATGACATTAGTCTGGAGGCATTTTCCTTCGAGAGGGCAATCAGGTTTCTTTCTGCAGTTGCAGGTGTCGGGTTGCTGCGTTGGTGTGTTTGTTTTTGAGAGAACGTGTTTGTTGTGTGACGAGATGATAGAGTTCATGTTTGGCATGCATGAGTAGCTCAGTTTAAGTGTGTGTCTGTTGAAAATCTTGTGGAGTGGATGGTTCTTTGGAAAGCATTTGTCGACGATACAACAACTGAAACTTACGTCGGACTGGCGACAAACTTTAAGGAACGTTACAGAAACCATCAGACTTCCTTTCGACACTCGAAGAGAAGAAATGAAACAGAACTGTCGAAACATGTTTGGAATTTGCAAGACGCCAAGAAACCATTTCGAATAAAATGGAAAGTTCTTAAGAGCTGTAAACCCTATAGCAACATTAACAAAAAATGTAATCTTTGTCTGTATGAAAAATTCATCATCATTTGTAAAAAAGAGTTGTGTAGCCTTAACAGACGAAACGAATATAGCGAGTTCATGCCCCCACAGAAACCGATACGTACTTCGCCTAGGATTTCTGCTACAGACGTAGCAGAAATCCTAGGAGGGATCTGTTATAAAATTTTAATTGTATTGAGTTTTAATCCCTATGCTTTAAATTATTGTATTTTTATTTGCTGTATATTTAGTTGTACAGAAGGGCACGCGCTTGCGAGCGCGCGTGCCTCAGCTATTTAGCGTTTTACGTTTATTTTATTTGGTGCGAATATTGTAACGGTTGTAACCGCCCACATGTGCTCGCGTACTTTTACTTTTGAGCGTCTTACGTTACCTATAAGCGTATATATTGTAACGGCTCTAGCCGCTTGATCAGTTGCCCTGACGAAGTCTTTTACTAATAAAGACGCCTATCGCGCAGAATGGCTGGAAATCATTAATTATTCATAACCAGTGAAGCGGCAAATTTGAAGTCGAGTGCGCTTTGAAAAGCCCAGAATAAGAGAAGAAAGGGGCGAAATCGACCAAGTAGGGCTAGTAAAAATATAATTTTTCATATACAGAAGTGAGAAGTTAAACTTTCACGCACGGCTTTTTGAAGAATAATGTTCTACCTACAATTTAAGCCTAAAACGAAGGAAATTGAAGAAGTGTAAGGACTGTTCTTTTAAACTTGAAAATCATGAAAAATCGGCCTTTTTTTGTATGGAAGCCGTTTTCAAGAGCGATTTTCTAAAATTTTTTAAAGCCTTCCAAATTTTCACGCGCGGCAAATGGAAGATGGAACTTTTCATGAACAGAATCCGTTTTAATTTTAAAAATCGGCCAAAAGGAACCACTGTTCTTTTTAGGTTGAAAACTGTTAGTTGAAGGTGTGTTTGAAAATGGCGCGTTTTGGGCAAGCAAGCTATTGTTTGAAGCCCACGACTACGTAACAATGGCTGTCAAAACTAACAATACCCATTCAAGAAAACAACTCAACTGGAAAATGGCCCAGAATAGCCGCGAATTTTAAACTGATCTCAGTGCGCCAGCTGATTCATTCCACGTACCGACAAAATAGCGCAATGAACAAGGTAACAGAAAATGTCAGTGATCGGGAGCTCTTTCCAGAGCTCTTCGAAAACCCGATCCATCCCTTACAAATCCATATGGTACCCTCCATTTGTTGATGAAAATTCACCGATGTTTTACCTGCATCTAAATGGAGACGCAGCATTGAGATAGAGAGAAGTTTGTGGGAAGCCGAGGACAGTGTTTGATCTACTTCAAGAGAGCGTCAACTCACTTAGTTAACGATTCGAGGAATCAGCTCGGGAGCGTGTTGGGCACGCAATCGAAGAAAGCATTCGACGATTTCGGCGTGAGATGCAAGACACGACATCTTTCACGTGTTTGGCGGTGATCGAAGAGTTTAAATTGCTTTGAATGTACTGACGCTGGCGAGTGGAGTTTTTATAGTAACAAATGACCCGACAAGGAAATGCCGCCGGATCGAAAAGCACCAATAGTTTTCAATCCCACAACGAAACACATATTAAAATTAGCATAACAAGATCACTCCAAGTTCAGTCTACCTACCCAAAAAAAATAACATAGAATGGTTGTAAAAGTGAAAGTAAAAGTCTATTAGCGAGAACAACAGAAGTATTCGTTTGTTTTTATTATGACGACTCAATCGGCTAAGCTCCATTCACTGGCACGCGCAAGTTTATTTATGTTTAGAAACTTATGCACAAAGGTAAAAGACTTTTGAATCTTGTGCGAGGGGTTGCGTTTTTAGTGTTTGTATGTGCTGGCAGTTTTCTCTTTTGCGATATATTTAACGAAAATGCAGACAGAAGGAAAATAGATCCTTTCTCTCAGCAAGAAAAAAAATCTGAAGGACGCTTTGCGAAATAAGCAATTGAAGGTGCGATATCGCGAAACAAAAGGTTTAACAATGCCTCACATATGTATTGTCTCTTTGCTCCACCTCCTGCACTTTGATGAGCAGAAGGTATTCCCAGTGGAAGAAAGCGCGCGTAATCATTAACCAATCAAATGCGCTTAGTTGAAGCAGAACAGGCAATATTACAGACCTATGATTATAACTCGACTGTAAGTAAATGTCCCAAGAACAATAGGCATTCTGCGCGATGCCCGGCAAGTCTTATTTCCAGTATTTTTGTGGTTTTATATGCTTATTTCTGGAGAAAAGATCTAGACAAATGATGTTTTTGATGGACTATATATAAATATATAGAAATTTTGTGTTTCGATTTTCCGAAGTACAGTGCTCGATACGTTAAAGTAGAGCGTAATATATATTTTAAAAATAGAAAAAACTATACTTTCATCCAGACAGGCTTGTCGGGATGAAAGTGTAGTTTTTTCTATTTTCAATATATATATATATATACACCCGTTTTCAAAAACATTGCTCCTTCAAAAATATATATACATATATATATATACCTTTTGTTTTCATATTTATTCTTTTGTTTTCGCGTTGTGAAGACAAAAGATGTATATATGTATATATATTTTTCAAGGAGCAATGTTTTTGAAAACGGGTGTATATATATATATATATATATATATATATATATATATATATATATATATATATATATATATATATGGAGTAAAAAACGGACCTGTAAAAGTGCCGTTTTTTAATAAAAATATATTTTTGTAAAAAAACGGCACCTTGGTCCATAACTTGCCGACGATTTAAAGAAATGAACTGATCTTTTTGTGTGCCAAGTAGACACAATTATCAGTAGTTATTTATAAGTTCCTTTCATAACCGCCTGTAAGGGCCTGGAAATAAAGGCCGATCTTTTCCCCATACAAACCTTACAAATTGGGCGGCTAATTATCAATTCACTTTTTTTAGAAAACGGACAGGAGGCCATTTCTTCCAAACGATTTAACCGAATAACCTGGAACTTTTTGTGTGAAAGGGTGAAATATATATCAGTATTTATTCGTATTAACTGTGATCGCAACGGTCTATGAGAGCTGAGAAAAAAATTGTGGAACATGTTCTTCCATACAACCTTTATAACACGGGCCGGAAATTTACAATTCAGGTTTGTAAAAAAACGGCACCTACAACCGCGGCCACAATTCCTTGAAACACCCCGCTCCCCCATTCAATGTTGACGAAAGTAAAACATTTTGGTGTCAGAAACAACATTGAAAAGGGGAAGGGGGAGCTCACTTGCATAAACTGTTTCAAGGTTTGTGGCCGGGATTGTGTGATGCACAGCAGGGTGTCTGGATAATGTTATCAGATGTTTTGACATTACAACAACTGAAGTACTAGCGTTGAGATGGGTAGAAAGGTCACGAAAGGATAGTGATGTGCATAGGGTGTTTCTTTGAGGCAAAAATTGTTTCAGTTGATTTTTCATGTCCAGTAATGTTTCCAAAATACGCAATACGTTATGTTGGTGGAAATAATATAAAAATAAACACTCTGTTGTACATATCGGTTAAGAAACAGAGTTTTACGTAGCCTGTTCCAGGCTCTCAGATAGTTGGGACGGCACGTAAATTAGAAAGGGAACGCGAAAATAAGACGCTCTTTTTCTCAATTCACGCTTTCTCCACTATCTCGGAGCCTGGAACAGGCTAAGTTTTACGGAGAACACGAAACTAACAAAATGGTTTATTCGAGGGAAACCACATCAGAAGAAAGAGCTTTAATACCTATTTCGTCTTCTTAACGGAAATTATCCTCTTCGAGAAATCGCGAGGAAAACACATCGATCACCTGCAACCATAATGAAAGTTCTAAAGGATGTTCAGCGTCGTTCTTTTCATTGCTCCGAAGACGAGAATACGTCTTTGAGACGAGGCCGACAGCTGAGACTTATTATCAGGACCGTACAGGGCCAATTTTACTGCTAGGCGCATTATGAAAGAGATGAACATTTCAGAAACGGATGTCTTTCTTCGCACTATTCGTCGCTTTATTAATAGCGAAGGTGTTGGGCATCTTCAGGCCCGTAAAAAGGGCTTCCTTATTGTCAGTGCAACGATGCGTTAACTGATAACCTCAATCAGTATCGGTCTTAAAATATGTTAGCAAATTTAAGACTACATGTCTACAAAGAGACCTCACAGAAGCTACTTTTAAAGAGCAATTTAAAAACATATATAAAAAAGATTGTTTACTCTCCAAAAAACGTCTACTAAAATTTACATATGTTGATGTTACCTCTTTCAAAGGGTAACGTGTCAACGGTAAACCGTTGTCACTGTAAAGGGAGATCACAGTGAGACTCTCAATTTAATCACACAATGGTTTACTGTTGTAAAAAGGTTAAAATACACTATCTCATTTCTAAAGTGACTGGCAAATAGTTAGAAGGGATTTTGAGCTACATTTACGCTTACTTTTTATTGTCATAACAGGCCAGAGTACTCCAAAATAAAAGAAAAAACAGTGGTTTACCGTGCGTTGATCGGTGGTGGTTTATCGTTTGTCGAATCATTAACAGATATAATTGCGCAATTGGTTTAAACAGTAACGCGATATATCTCTGCTACTAACTACTTTTTATTGTCATTTAGAATGAATTTCGCAAAACATCTTGGACACCGAGGAACGTTCAGGGCTTTGCTCCTTTTCAGGAATCTGCGAAAAGAAACTAGAAATGCGGCAACGAACTCTCATCATCTCGGTTTCCTTCTCGTCAATACACTCACCCTTAATAAATATCAACTCATGCTTACTGGTGCAAAAAATAGGGTATCTGCACAAAATACAATGTCTTTAGGAAAATGGCTCTTGGAACTTTGCATTTTAACGCTCCAGTTTAATACACAGTATGTGCCTACGTCGTCAAAACCTTACGAAAAAAGAATGACACCGAACTCAAGGTATTGCAAAATACTGATCAATATATATTGTTCCCGTTGTTTTGATTGTTTTTGTCATCTCCATATTTTGAAAACTCAAGAGAAAAAAATCTATTTTGGGCTCTATTAAGACACTTTCTTTCTTTTTTACTTTATTACGACATTCACGTTGTATTGATGTGTACGCTCTGTAATTCAGGTGCTAATGAATCTTGTGGGGCTTATGATAATCGTTGAACTTTGGAGTGATCTCGTTTAGCGACGACCATTAAGAAAATTTTGTCAAAAGTTATCTTAACTCCTTTATTGCATGTTTCTAACGAGTATAACTGGCAATTTATAAAGACACGATGATGTATAAACTAAAATTATCGAGCCATGAACTCAACCCTGTCACACACTATCACCTTGCAATTCACTCGCAAATTTTCTAAGTCTGATTTTACGCCCACTAGACATGCGCAAAAAATTCCCGCCACTCGAGACATGTGTGATGCACAACAGGGTGTCTGGATAATGTTATCAGATGTTTTGACATTACAACAACTGAAGTACTAGCGTTGAGAGGGCGTTAACAGAACCCGGAACATGGAACATTCCGGAACATCCCGGAATATTCCGGAACATTCCGGAACATCCCGGAACAGGGCAAATTATCACAAAATAAATGAAAAAAAAAGTGAAAGAAAGATTTCAAGAGAAAGCGATTAAAGAAACAACCAAAAAACAAACGAACAAACAAACAAACAAAATTTAAAGTAAGGTGTAACAGGAGTACTTTCCCGCCAATTTTATTATGTGATTTTCTACCGTGTTGGTTTCTTGCCTTATTCTTGGCCTCCCCATGAAATTAAAAAAAAATTGATTAAGCCACATAGTAACCAGTGAGAATTACCAGATCTGTGAAAAAGATCTGGATTTGCAGAAAACTGAACAAAAGTAAGACTACATCAAATTAACTCATCGTTACGGCGGAGAAAAGACAAAGGCAAGAATTTATAAAAATAATCAATAAACTAAAAAACTGATATAATTTTTGTGTCGGATATTTCAGTTTGAAACACAAACCTTCACCGAAAGCGGTGCTTTTTTTCAGTTGCAGGGTAAGAAAGGGAGGGAAATTTGTTATCTTAGAAGGTGCGATTCCCAAGTGTAGAACAGCTGACTTTTGGAACGAACAGAAGAGACTGTGTAGACGAACAAAGAGAATAATTAGGAGCTGGTTTGACAAAAGGTATTTAATGTAAGGTGGACTCCTTTTTTTTGGTTAGTATAATTTACGTTCATTCGTCTCTGCACACTTTTACTTTGGAAATCAACTTAAACACAAAACGTCCTTACACAACCGAATAAACATGAGACCAGGAAACTCAAAAGCGTACCAGGAAAGTGGAACTGCGTGACTGCATGCGTAGTCTCCTATGTAGCCGTTCTTAGTGTCGTCATGCAACGCCAAAGGAGACTACTGCATGTGTGACTGAGAAAATGCTTTAATTTTCTCATATCAAGTAAACCGTCTCTCGATACCCAAAATAAAGCCTCAATGTTATCCGAGATATTTTTGAATTCAAGAAATGAGACGCATTTAGCCAGAGTTAGCATATTCGTTCATTTAGTCACAGATGCATATATTTATTTATCCATTTATTCTATATCGTTTATTTTATTTTATTTCATTTTATTCTATTTTACTTTATTTATTATTTTTTATCGACGATCAGAATTTTTTTATTACTTTTTTTTTCATTTATTTTGTGATAATTTGCCCTGTTCCGGGATGTCCCGGAATGTTCCGGAATGTTCCAGTCTCATTTATTCTCACGGTGGGGCCAAACCACCCCCCAAATGGGTCATGAAATGTCCCGTTTTTTGGTTAATTTTTAATAATTTTGTTACTTTTCATCATTTCTTTACCAAACTTGGTAATTTGATATGGGTCTTTGTGCCAAACAATTTGACATGAATGGTGATGCCAAATGTCAAATTATGACGTCATAATTGGTGACGTCATATTATTCTCTAAAATAAAATTTTAGAATTTCTAAATTTTTTTCTGGGTTTTTAGAAAGAACACGTCAAGAGGAGTTGAATGCTGAAAACCGTTTGTCGATGTGATAAATAATGGATGAGATATGGCATTTTAGATTTTGAAAATTTCACAGTCTCAAAATAGGGTCCCCCCCTTGTGTAATACGTTTGAATTTAAGTGTTGTTTTGTTGCGTCAACGACACCATTTAAGTTGCAGATAAGATGTCTTAAATGACGGAAGCTAAATGAAAAAGAAAAACTCGGAAAATTTTTTTCCTGCCAGAGCTAGAGCCCCCAAACCAGTTTTGTGACGTAATTAAGTGTCACGTGATCAATTATGCTCTTGCTAATATTATCGTTTTCAAGCCGAAAACTTAAAATCTAAAATGATACGATTTTTTGGAACAACAAGAAGTCCATTTTACCAGATTATTAGCTTGCATGGAAAAAAACTGTACAAAATAGATCAACAGGGTTGTTTTTAGAAGAAAAGTATGGTTCCGGGGGGGACACTTTAAATGTCTTTAAATTGCCATAACTCAAGATACGTTTGTCTTAGCGAGGTACGGTTTTCAGCATTTTACTCCCCTTGCCAAGTTCTTTCAGATGACATAACTTTTTATTTCAAATTTGAAATTTTCAGTTAACTCATTTTGTGACGTCAGCCATTATGACGTCACAATTTGGTTTTTTAAGTCATTCTCATACTTAAAAAAAATTGGGCGACAACCCAAGGTTTTTCGCCAAGTTTGGAAAAGAAATATGAAAAAGAAGCAAAATTAGTCTAAATGACCCATTTGGGGGGTGGTTTGGCCCCGCCGTGTCTATATCGTTTATTTTATTTTATTTCATTTTATTCTATTTTACTTTATTTATTATTTTTTATCGACGATCAGAATTTTTTTATTACTTTTTTTTTCATTTATTTTGTGATAATTTGCCCTGTTCCGGGAAGTCCCGGAATGTTCCGGAATGTTCCGGGATGTTCCGGAATGTTCCATGTTCCGGGTTTTGTTAACGCAAGCGTTGAGATGGGTAGAAAGGTCACGAAAGGATAGTGATGTGCATAGGGTGTTTCTTTGAGGCAAAAATTGTTTCAGTTGATTTTTCATGTCCAGTAATGTTTCCAAAATACGCAATACGTTATGTTGGTGGAAATAATATAAAAATAAACACTCTGTTGTACATATCGGTTAAGAAACAGAGTTTTACGGAGAACACGAAACTAACAAAAATGGTTTATTCAAGGGAAACCACATCAGAAGAAAGAGCTTTAATACCTATTTCGTCTTCTTAACGGAAATTATCCTCTTCGAGAAATCGCGAGGAAAACACATCGATCACCTGCAACCATAATGAAAGTTCTAAGGGATGTTCAGCGTCGTTCTTTTCATTGCTCCGAAGACGAGAATACGTCTTTGAGACGAGGCCGACAGCTGAGACTTATTATCAGGACCGTACAGGGCCAATTTTACTGCTAGGCGCATTATGAAAGAGATGAACATTTCAGAAACGGATGTCTTTCTTCGCACTATTCGTCGCTTTATTAATAGCGAAGGTGTTGGGCATCTTCAGGCCCGTAAAAAGGGCTTCCTTATTGTCAGTGCAACGATGCGTTAACTGATAACCTCAATCAGTATCGGTCTTAAAATATGTTAGCAAATTTAAGACTACATGTCTACAAAGAGACCTCACAGAAGCTACTTTTAAAGAGCAATTTAAAAACATATATAAAAAAGATTGTTTACTCTCCAAAAAACGTCTACTAAAATTTACATATGTTGATGTTACCTCTTTCAAAGGGTAACGTGTCAACGGTAAACCGTTGTCACTGTAAAGGGAGATCACAGTGAGACTCTCAATTTAATCACACAATGGTTTACTGTTGTAAAAAGGTTAAAATACACTATCTCATTTCTAAAGTGACTGGCAAATAGTTAGAAGGGATTTTGAGCTACATTTACGCTTACTTTTTATTGTCATAACAGGCCAGAGTACTCCAAAATAAAAGAAAAAACAGTGGTTTACCGTGCGTTGATCGGTGGTGGTTTATCGTTTGTCGAATCATTAACAGATATAATTGCGCAATTGGTTTAAACAGTAACGCGATATATCTCTGCTACTAACTACTTTTTATTGTCATTTAGAATGAATTTCGCAAAACATCTTGGACACCGAGGAACGTTCAGGGCTTTGCTCCTTTTCAGGAATCTGCGAAAAGAAACTAGAAATGCGGCAACGAACTCTCATCATTTCGGTTTCCTTCTCGTCAATACACTCACCCTTAATAAATATCAACTCATGCTTACTGGTGCAAAAAATAGGGTATCTGCACAAAATACAATGTCTTTAGGAAAATGGCTCTTGGAACTTTGCATTTTAACGCTCCAGTTTAATACACAGTATGTGCCTACGTCGTCAAAACCTTACGAAAAAAGAATGACACCGAACTCAAGGTATTGCAAAATACTGATCAATATATATTGTTCCCGTTGTTTTGATTGTTTTTGTCATCTCCATATTTTGAAAACTCAAGAGAAAAAAATCTATTTTGGGCTCTATTAAGACACTTTCTTTCTTTTTTACTTTATTACGACATTCACGTTGTATTGATGTGTACGCTCTGTAATTCAGGTGCTAATGAATCTTGTGGGGCTTATGATAATCGTTGAACTTTGGAGTGATCTCGTTTAGCGACGACCATTAAGAAAATTTTGTCAAAAGTTATCTTAACTCCTTTATTGCATGTTTCTAACGAGTATAACTGGCAATTTATAAAGACACGATGATGTATAAACTAAAATTATCGAGCCATGAACTCAACCCTGTCACACACTATCACCTTGCAATTCACTCGCAAATTTTCTAAGTCTGATTTTACGCCCACTAGACATGCGCAAAAAATTCCCGCCACTCGAGTAGGTCCATAACGTGCCAACGATTTATTCGAGTGAGCTGAATTTTTTTGTGTGAAGTTATCACTACTATCGGTATATTTATTCGT
Organism: Siderastrea radians; assembly: GCA_964017195.1. Classification (NCBI taxonomy): domain Eukaryota; kingdom Metazoa; phylum Cnidaria; class Anthozoa; order Scleractinia; family Rhizangiidae; genus Siderastrea; species Siderastrea radians. Next base: position 18,687,006 of record OZ024899.1, read on the forward strand.
AAAAAGTTCCCTCCATAACAGCTTATTAGCGCCTGGAAAAAAAGGCGATATTTTTCCCATACAAACCCTCTAACTCTGTTTAAAAAGGGACCGGAGCCCATATCTTCCAAACGATTCAAGCGAATGATCTGGAATTTTTTAGGTGAAAGAGTGATCTAATTTTTAGTATTCATCCGTATTGACTTTGTTCATAAATAGCCTATAAGTGAGAAAAGATTATCGGCCTTTTTTATCAACGCTTATCGGCCGTTAGGGAAAGCAATTGTCAGCGATAAATATTAATGTTAAGGCCAGCTTAACACACAAAAATATTCAGGTCAATTGGTGATATCGTTTGGAAGATATGTTCTCCGGGCCGTTTTTTCACAAAACTGAATTGTAAATTTTCGGTCTGCTTACAAGGCCGTAAGTGAGAAAAGATTATCGGCCTTTTTTATCAACGCTTATCGGCCGTTAGGGAAAGCAATTGTCAGCGGTAAATATTAATGTTAAGGCCAGCTTATCACACACAAAAATATTCAGGTCAATTGGTTTAATCGTTTGGAAGATATGGGCTCCGGGCCGTTTTTTTACAAAACTGAATTGTAAATTTTCGGCACGCTTACAAGGCCGTAAGTGAGAAAATATTATCGGCCTTTTTTATCAACGCTTATCGGCCGTTAGGGAAAGCAATTGTCAGTGGTAAATATTAATTTTAAGGCCAGCTTAGCACACAAAAATATTCAGGTCAATTGGTTTAATCGTTTGGAAGATATGCGCTCCGGGCCGTTTTTTTACAAAAGTGAATTGTAAATTTTCGGTCCGCTTACAAGGCCGTAAGTGAGAAAAGATTATCGGCCTTTTTTCTCAACGCTTGTCGCCGTCAAGGAAAGGAATTGTTATCGGTAAATATTGCTCTTAAGGCCAGCTTAGCACACAAAAATACTCAGGTCAATTGGTCAAATCGTTTGGAAGATATGGGCTCCGGGCCGTTTTTTTACAAAACTGAATTGTACATTTCCGGCATTTTTACAATTATATAATTGTAAAAAACCGGCATTTTTACGTAAAAAATCGGGTTTTTTACAAATATATATTTTGTAAGAAAGAAGGATTTTTACAATGTCTGAATTGTAAAAAAGCAGGTTTTTTATGTAAAAATGCCCCTTTTTTACAGGTGCCGTTTTTTTACACAACATATATATATATATAACTGCAGACAGTACTGTTTCGGCCTTCTGGGCCTCATCAGTCCAGTGCTGATGCTGGAGTTGAGGTTAGCGGCTAATAGCCACCTCAGACGATCCCACACATGTGGTATCATCGTACCTCAACTTTTTTTTTTCTTTTTGTCAACGAATAATTTGGACTCTAATGAACTATTTAAGCCAAAACTAATAACGTCTTGACTTTTTTTTTGGGGGGGGGGGGAGGGTGCGCTACCTAGCCAACACAACGGAATCCCCTTATTCCTAAAACTTATTGGTGGCATTTAAATTTTATTAACTGTTAAAAAAATATAAATAATGATTGCTGCTGTTTTGTCCACCACGTTTCTACACAGCTAACTTGCATCAATCTTTTTTTTCAGACATTTAATTACCTCTAATATGATGCAGGCCAGTCTCGGATAATAAATAAAAACAAAATTATCCTCTCTATTTTGATAAATGGATTGTATTTCCTCACACACATCCATCCCTTCGTCATCGAAAAACGCTGAGAAATCCTTCTCCAGTTCAGACTGTCTGTTTGAGGCAAGAGTGTCTTCAACTAATCTTTGGTCTTGTTTCACTCGTTTTTCACTGAGAGAAGCCAGCCTTCAAGAAATGAAGCACAATTCGACTAAGTTTAGTGTTATTAGATTTTTTAAAGCTGAAAATAAGATGTGATATCGGTTTTGGAAGCAGCGTAAGAGTTTAATCACCAAGCAATATCAAGCAATTCCAGTGCTACTGTTGCCACGTATTACGTTTTTGATCATAATTCTGACAACTTTAATTTCTGACTTTTTGATAGCTTTTGTTTCTCAACTGACTTACCAACTCCAACAATGTGAGAAGGAGTCACGAGTGTTGTTTATGCTCGCATGTTGGCTCGAAAGCTATGAGAAAGCTGACAGTATGATGTCAAAAAAATTGTCGAAAAATAATGAAAAAACTTTGTGCATGTGGCAGTGGTTCGACGCACAGCACTGTGATACTTGGTTTGTCAAGTAAACTGCCGAATTTCATTCCCTACATTGGGCTATACGAGGAGGTTCCGCCCGAAGGGGGTGCCTTTTTTAAGCTCACAGCATACTAAGGAGTAGGGAACATTGTCATATAAGTATATACGTGGAAGGGTTACAAAATCGGCCGCAAAGTAGAAGAGTTGGTAGCTAAAGCCAAGTGTATGGAAGAGTGCAAGTTTTGTCAGAAATGACAACACGAAACCCAAGGGTTTGAACCTCCGGGAGGAACCTTTCGCTAAAATACTTTATCAAGCACCCCCCGAATCCATTCAATAATTTTTACTTTAATGGGTTGACTGCTTTCGACATTTGAAGAGCGTTCAATTTCGGATAAGAGAACATTACTAAAGGGTATCGCTACTATGTTCAAAGATCTTGAATCCAATCTTTGAGCAAATATGCATGCAGCTTGTTCCTTGAGTGAATTAAGTTATCCGTTTAACTCCCCTGCCAGTTTTAATTTGTTGTTAGTTAGTCGCATCAACGATGATGATCACAAATCGGAAAGTCGATATACGATTTACATTTTCTTGTGTAAGGGCAAGTCCATAAAACAGCTGAAATATGTAAAGCAACTTTGTTTTAATTAGCATTTCCGATAAAATTGGAACCAAAACAAGTCGGAATAAATGTGAAGAATTGAAAAGACGACTCTATTTTTTTCCTGGTCTACACTCTTATGGACCACAAAACTGGCATCATAGAATGATCAAAACTCCAAAGGGAAAAGAGAGCCAACAGGCGAGTTGTTTCGCTGCCAAGAGGAACACCCAAAACTGACCTTTATTATTATTGTGAAAATTCCGATTTTCAATCCATTGTAGAGACGGTCGATTCTCAGCAAACATTTTCGCTGTCAGACTATCACAAATAAAATGTTAAAATTTATGGATTATCGATTTTGTCCTCATCGATTATTTCCAGAATTAGTGTAGTTCTGTCACTTAAATTTTAAGTACTGGCAAGGCACAATAGTTTGGCAAAATTTATCCACGGGCCTAGACGGGATTGCGCTACATATGACATCAGTTTCTGTGGTCTACTGACTCTCATCGATGATAAGCAAGGGCCAATCAGCGCTTGCGAATTCTAACAGTTATCGTAAAATCATGTATCGCTTCCTTTACGTTGAACGTAAGTGCTGCACTCTTTGTGTTAAACGTTTGTCATACTACACGTAATATGTAACCTTCTAAAGTTAAGCAAACTGAATATACCTTGATTTGTAGCTGTCCATTTTCGTGTATGCGGCTTTTAACTCGTCTGTCATCTTTGACAAGCTTATGAGACAAGAGGAAATTGGTGAAAGTTTCTTTTGCATTCTTATCATTAGGTTAAGGCATAAGTAAGACATCACGTACTTAGTTGTTAACTACACCAAAACTAAACCGATCTGTTAAGGACAATGATATATATTTATAAATAGAAGCGTATAATAGTAGCATATAATAGTAAACTATGTTGTGCTTTAAAAGACACTTTTAGAATACGAAATATGGCAGGCGTCGACTGAAAATTTTTGGGAGGGACAAAAAGTCTCAGTGACTCAATGTCGATGGGCAAATCAATTAGTAAACCTACGAGTATGTTTTTCTCATTCTCGGCAATTTGTACAATTTTTACTAGCAACAGACCTCTCAGAGTATTGCTGAATTTTGCCGTCCCTTGCTTCAAGCTCTCTCCTTAGCGAGTCGTTCCTGCGTGTGGATTTGATAATAGTGAGGACATTGAAATACTTAAGTGCGATATGATGTTTATTGTCGCCTTTCTCCATTTGGTATTTCGACCCGCAGAAAAGAAAAATCCGATGCCGCTCAGCAAAGAAAGCCTTAACATTATCTTACCTAGCTTCGAAGAACTGTAACTTCTGTTTTCTGTTTTTTGTTTTTATTTCTCAGAGGTTTATATGGGGCAATAAAGACATAGAAAATTTACAAACATATATGCATATTCACGTCTACTTCTAGGTAAGTTATAATGCTCACATTGACATCTATGTATAATTTGAAGTAGCTGTTTCTAGTTGCACCGAGCAAAAAGAATGATTTCATAGAAATGACGATGTCACGGTCAGAAAATGATTTGAAATATATATAGGTAGCATAATAGATTAAGATTACTTCAGTAATCCAGCCGTACTAGGTCAAGATGGCTAACTGAAATTTTAAGATCGTTGTTCTTGTTGTTGCTGTTTCCTTTTTGAGATGAAGCCAATTTCCATCTTAAAGCTTATTGTGGTATTGATACCTAGTTTTGAGTTGCTCCAAATGTTTGTTGTATTTATCAAACAGTTTTTGCATCTCGACATCTTTCGCGGACAACCTTAAAAAATAAATATAAAGTTAGGTTTTTAAAGTTAATAAGGAAAATTTAAAAAAAAGACAAAACAAACAAACAGACAAACTGCACAAAATTAAAATACCACAGGTACCAGATGATTTAGAACTGAGTGCTTCTTGTTATTTATTCTACAATATCAGTCCTATCACTTATACAATTGCAAGTGTTACGCATTACCAACTAACTATCCGTTCACCGTTTATTTTGGTACTATGATAAAAAAATCACTTTTATTTTTTTTTTTTGGATTTCGAAACTATGCTTACTAAACACTCCTCAAGCCCCCTTCCAAAGCTCGTGATTGAATAACGTCACTGTATCCTTTCTGGACCTTTAAATTGGAAAATTGCAGTTTAAATAAACAGTCCTCAAAATTAAGGTTGGCAATTTTACTTGGGGAGTGTTAGTAAACAAATAAAAATACAAATAAAATTGATTTTCTGATCGCAGTACGACTTTTAAAGGCACACTATCGTACAGAATTACAGTTGTAGTACTCTAAACCTCTGATGCGGGAGGGATACATATTGACAAGACTCAATTTGTTTCCAGGATTGGCTTGACAAAAAAACTGAATTTAATATTTGTTGCATTTGTGATATAACATACTTACTTTTCTTCGTTTTGTTTTAATGTCTCCGATAATTTCTTCTCCCTCTCCAATAGTTCCTTCTCCTTTTTCGATATTTCCCTCTCCCTCTTCGATATTTCCTTCTGCGTTTTCGATGTCTCCTTCTCCTTCGTTTCTAATTCGGTTTTCAGTAGATCAATTCTGGGGAAAAAGTAATGAGAATCCAAATGAAAAGAAAATTGTAGTATTATTGTTATTACTAATATTGAAATAGAAAGCTTTGCGAAAGAGCTGGCTTCCTAAATGCAACACAAGCCTTTTAAGTGGGGATTTGTTAAATCATCAAATCATTATTTAAATCCAGCCTTCTCCAGTTTTATTTGTCTAAGCGTGTAACTTGCAATCTTCCATTTTGTTAACTGTTTTAATTCTTTATTGTAATTACCCTTCTACTCTTTGTGGTTTTGGTGTACTGTTTGTAATTTTAGTGTATCTTAGATTTAGGGCGTTAGGTTGCAATTGGGCCGAATTTACGTCCTTTCTCGTGCCACCCCATCCCCCTTCCCTGCACCCCACTTAGAGTCAGTCATTTACAAAAATGCGTATTTTTTTCTTGAATGCCAAAATATGCAACAAAGCTAAAAAGGTTTGTTGAGGACTTGACTACTAGTCTAGTTACTTTGCAGTGAGTGTTCTTCAAAAATCGAAAAATCCCTGACCAGCAGACATTATGACAAGGAGTTATAATTACAATTCGGTAAATTGTGATCGTTCGGGTGAGTGTAGTCCTGAGAAGGACTGTTCGAGGTGACATTGACTGACGTTTCTACAACCTGAGCGGAAGTCATCATCAGAGTCAAGTGAACTGTGAATCGGCAATAGATGTAATAAGTCTCTGGTCGTTGTCCTGATTGCTCGACGATCTCGTGATGCTATTGGTCGTCTGTCAGTTAAGCCGTGATGTTATTGGCTGTGAAGACTGTTAAACGTGATTGGTGCGTTTCGATCCGTCTTTTGTTAGTCAAATGTTTGTTGGTCTATTGTTAGTCAAGTAAGTCGGTTTGTCTATTGTTTGTCTGACTTGTTATTGTCGGCAATCAGTCGTTTGTAAGGTGCAGGTAGCTGCTGGCAACGGTTCAGTGGTGTTTGTTCTAAGTTAGTAAACCAGCTTTCCAAAGTGATTCGTTGATAGTAGTCCGTACTGTACGTAACGCATTCAGCAGAGTCCCAGTCAATTCTGTGGTTTGTTTTTAAATGGTGCTCAGCAATATGATTGTTGATATCACCATTTCTAGTCGCTCGTTTGTGTTCAGTCAGTCGGACATTCAAATTTCTGCCGGTCTCACCAATATAAGTGACCTGGCAGTCTCAATGTCACTTCAAACAGTCCTTCTCAGGACTACACTCACCCGGACGATCACAATTTACCGAATTATGATATGGCTCCTGGGTTCAAACCATTTACAGTTTTACATTCCTTTGGACGGAAGAGCGAACGACTTGCTAAGGACTACATCAGTTATGCAAAAACTCTGGTTCAACCACAGTTCCAAGGACCTCGGCCTTGTTCCGGCTGGACTTCGACTTAAGTCTCCGTTGAACACACAAGAGGCCATACAGATCGTCAAAGCCACCTGCCGACGACTGGTCCGAGCGCGGATTAACGACTGCCACAGAAGACTTGAACTACTACGAAGACAAAATACAACAACGACTTGACAAACTTCGACAACTCATACCGACTGACTTGCTCGACACTATACTGACTATTGCCGAAAGACGAGCTAACAAAATAGCTGAATTGAACAGCACCGCACTAAAACTCAACTGAAACTGACGCGACTACAACGTACTAAAGACAAAAAACGACAAAAACCAGACGACAACTAGGTCAGGAATATTTCTTCCCGTCCCTTAGACAAGATTGAAACACGGGTACTCTCCTACGGACTCAAACACTCAGTGACACCTCAACGTATACCGACCGAGGCCATTGCATCCAGTGTTGAGGCGGTTCTGTCCCGTCAGAGGGAGCTTTCAGAATCAGAAAAGGGTAACATCAGAAGTAGAATAGCTTCTACTATACAATCAGCCTCTCTACCTGACGGTAACTTCACCAAAGACGAACGACAAGCACCGAAGTTACTTGACCTCAAGAAAACTGACGCTATTGACATTCAACGCTACAACAGACTGAGGTACCGTGTACCACAACACCGAAACTTTACGGACTTCCGAAACTGCACCAACCTAACATACCCATGCGACCCATAGTCTCATTCTGTGGGTCCCCAACTTACCAACTGTCCAAATGCTTGACTACCGCACTGAAACCTTTGACCGACGAATCACGACACAAACTACAGTCGACTGTGAACTTTATTGACGCAATCAAGACATTACAAGTACCTGACGACTACAAACTAGTGTATTTTGATTTGAAATCACTGTTCACCAGTATTACACTTCAACTGGCTCTAGACTGCACTGAGACCGCCATCAACAACTCAACTATTGAACTACTGCTACCTACAGACGACTTAATGGACTTACTGAACCTTTGTCTTAATTACTTCTACGTATTTTCAGTACAACAGCAAGCACTACAAACAGTTGCACGGAACAGCTATGTGCTCACCAGGTTCCGTTGTTGTTGCAGAAATCGTTATGCAAAACATCGAGGAACGAGCCCTCGAAACTTACAAACGAACGCTACCACTCTGGCTACGTTACGTTGTCGATACCTTTACAGCCGTACACAACGACGAAATCGACGATTTTTACGAACACCTCAACGGACAAAACGCCGACATACAGTTTACTAAGAAGATCGAGGAAAATGGTAAAATGCCGTTCCTAGACTGCTTAGTTACCCGCGACAATAACGAACTACGGACGACAATTTTCAGAAAACCGACACATACCGACAGACTACTCGACCAATCATCTTACAACCCAACTTCCCACAAAGCTTCGACTATACGGACCCTGACAAGACGCGCGCAACTAGTTTGTGACTCACCCGACAGCTTAACGGACAAAATCAAGTACTTAAACAACGTTTTCAACAAGAACAATTACAACCGGGACGTTATTAGACACAACACTTACAGAAACTCTGAACCGAACGCTACGAACACTAACGTGACACCTGTCACTACTGCAACCATACCTTACATCAAAGGGACTTCTGAAACTATCGCACGAATCCTACCACCCTACAACATCCGCGTTGCTGACAAACCTATCACTACTTTATGACAGCTACTGACGAACGTTAAAGACAAAGACGAAATGGACGACAGACAGGGAACAGTTTATAAAATCAAATACTGCGACTGCCAGGCTACTTATATTGGTGAGACCGACAGAAATTTGAATGTCCGAATGACTGAACACAAACGAGCGACTAGAATGGTGATATCAACAATCACATTGCTGAGCACCATTTAAAAACAAACCACAGAATCGACTGGGACTCTGCTGCATGCGTTACGTACAGTACGGACTACTATCAACGAATCACTTTGGAAAGCTGGTTTACTAACTTAGAACAAACACCACTGAACCGTTGCCAACAGCTACCTGCACCTTACAAACGACTGATTGCCAACAATAACAAGACAGACAAGCAATAGACAAACCGACTTATTTGACTAACAATAGACCAACAGACATTTGATTAACAAAAGACGGATCGAAACGCACCAATCACGTTTAACAGTCTTCACAGCCAATAACATCACGGCTTAACTGACAGACGACCAATAACATCACGAGATCGTCGAGCAATCAGGACAACGACCAGAGACTTATAACATCTATTGACGATTCACAGTTTACTTGACTCTGATGATGACTTCCGCTCAGGTTGTCGAAACGTCAGTCAATGTCACCTCAAACAGTCCTTCTCAGGACTAGACTCACCCGGACGATCACAATTTACCGAATTATAATAACTCCTTGTCATAATGTTTGCTGGTCAGGGATTTTTCGATTTTTGAAGAACACACTTCAAAGTAACTAGACTAGCTTTTTATGCATGAACAATGTTACGTTCCAGAGAAGCTTGCTTTTTCTCAGAACGTTTTCCTTCAAATAGGAATTGTAGAAGGATCCTTAGGCTGTCTGGTATAAATGTCACTGCCTTTTAGGTAGTGGGATTTTCAATACAAGACTTTTGTAAAACTCGGTTGAATCAAGTGGCTTGATAAGCACGGTGTGGATAGTTTTCCTTGATTCTGGTCCGTCGTACTTTCGTGGCTAGTAGTCGTCGTGCAATATGGAGGAAGCAGTGGATCTTCATGTTAAAACAGTAACCTTGCTCTCTAAGTTGGTAAACATAATCTAATCACCAAAATGATCTTTGGTCCTTTTGTCGATGTCATGAGTCGAATCGGTGTCCAGTCACCTCGCGACCAGGAAGACTCGCCACCAACCATCTCGTCACCACATCAAACTACCAAGTGAGGTCATCTCGCTACCACCAACTCGCCACCAAACATGAAATATGCTAATAAAAATTATACATAAAGTCCACACATTTCCGAACAAGTACCATGTGACGTGGAACATCTGATTTTTGGCTAATTTGCCTTTACACTGCTTACCGGTTTGCCATTATTTTGTCGTTTGACATTCGACACCTTACCCTTTAATCCAACAGCCGCACTCTTACTTTCTTTATGTTGAGCGCAACTTGGGGAGTGCCATGGATTAACTATTCGATCGGCACACGGCGGATTCCGTTCGCTACAAAACACGTTTCTTCGCTACGACCTGCACTCTGTATGACGCGAAATGCAAATCCCGGGCCCAGATATTGAATAAATCCGCGATCCACTGGGATTGCAGGATCGCAATTATGTTAACGTATAATTTGAATCTGAAATCCGGACAAAATTCTTTGCAAGATCGGCCGATCCGTAGACCTATTCATCTCCCTCATCGCTGGCCGGAAAATACGTATTCAGAATTAACTTGTAACCATCATGTTTTATTTATTATTACTTTTTTATTCTTCTTCTTACAACTAAAACTTAAAATAGAGATCGCACTTTAAGAAGTTGAAATTTGGTAACATACGGTGACCGATAAAATAAATATGTAATGTTATGGTTCTAACATAATATACATGTACAAACTTACTTTTTTTCATTTTCTTTCACCTTTCTCGATACTTCCTTCACGTTGTTTAATATTTCATTCTCCTTTGTAGAAAACAATTCCTTCTCCTTCTCTTCTAATCCGGCTTTGAGTTTCACAATTCTGAGAAGAGGAACAGATTAGAAGGTGTCCGAAAAGTTCGTTCCTCTACTTGATAATGTAATTCAGTACGATTAGACTCGAATAAACAAATCTTTTAAACAAAAGTTGTCTATTTCAATCTAGTTAAATATTATATATTTGTTGTGCCATCTTTTGACTCAAACATTCAATTTATGCACTTTCCCGCCAAAGGTGTGCGAGCGCGTGTATATTTCCTGTAAAATATTTTTCGTATTTTGTAGCCCGAATTATTAGCACTCTTTCTTCGTTTTTTTTTTGGGGGGGGGGTGGTTTATCGTGAAAGATGAACCCTCTTAACGCAAAAACGCTGACCTACTTGAGAGCTCAAGCATTTATACAGAAATCTACTGGCTTATCAGTAAAAGAAATTGCTAAAAAAATGGAAAAATCCGAATGTTGGGTGGTAAAATGGTCGTCGAGAAATGAAGCGAGTTTCGAAAACAAGAAAAGAACGGGAAGACCGAAAGTCCTGAATGAAGCAGCTTAAAAAGTTCTGAAGAAAGCTAAGTACAAAAGGGGAAATTCGACGAAGCAGCTCTCACAACAGTAAGCAAGCAAAGCTCTTGTTGGGGGAAAAAACTCCGTCTGGAGGTTCATGAAAAGTGAAGGTTGGAGGACGCTGAAACAGCAAAAGAAACCTCTGTTCACCGCCAAGCAACCTGTAGCTCGCCTGAAATTTTCTAAGCAGTACAAAAACTTTACTACAGAAGAATGCAATGATTGCCCACTGGTGGCCTTCTTAGGATTAATTTTATTCACTGCGGGAATGAACACCCGTGAGTTACAAATCAACAGCCTGGAAAGCAGTTACTGTGATGAGGTTTTCCTATGGGGTGGTTCTCCTCGTGCTTCTTCGATCAAGTGGGTTGCTCCGATGCTTTTTTCAACTTCCACAAATGTTCGATTTGTCTCTCCTACCCCCCTTCCCAATCCCTTGTTGTGAACTTGTTATTAATTATATTGGGCGTTTGTTTTTTTCGAATTTTGACCCTCACATTCGCAAGGGTATTTTTACACTATAAAAAAATTGTTGATAATTTTGCAGTTTGTAAGAAAAACAAAGAAGAAAATAAATTTATGAATATTGACATGAAGTGGGAGTGTTGTCTTAAATGGATATTGGCTTACTCTAGTTCCATAAGCTTTCGTTGCTTTTCAGCCGCTTCCAGCTTTATCATTAATTCCTTTTCCTTCGAACTCCTACAGATAAATACAAAGAGAAATACGTTTTGAACATTTATTTCTTTCAGTCTTATTTTCTATTAATAACAATATTATAAAAGCAAAAGAAGCAAATGTCCGTCTCGATAAGTAAAGCATGCAATATGCTGGTTCATTTTTTCACACAAGCAAAGGCAAAAAGCCGAAACGTTTGCAAACGTAACATGTAACGAGGATCTTATACATTAGCTTCAGGAGCCTGGTAGCTCACGTCTGCTGGAATTTAACCCGATATCCGTAGCATGAAGCGTTTACACTGAGAAACATTACCCCCCCCCCCCCTTCACCCCATCCACCCGAATGGATGCTAGCATATTGCGAAGCTATCCCACACCTATTGTCAGCCTAATTTCTCTAGCGGTTCACCTGTACCCATTTGTACACCTGGCCCCGGTTGTTCAAAGAACGGATAACTCTATCCACCGGATAAAACACTATCCAGTGGATAGTGTACTCTGTTGTCTCATCATTTATTCGCTAGATACCGATTTATCCGGTAAATAGCGTTATCCACCCTTTGAACAACTGGACCCTGGGTAGAGAGGAACGACCTGAAATGAAGTTTCGCGTGTAAGAAAACAATAAGTCATGCAGATATCAGCTTAACCCCACCTACACCGCGTTGCAGCTAGAGGCTTAAAGAATCTGTTAGTATTGAGGTCTTTCTTCAGTTTTTCGTCCGTAATTAACTCTCGGACTTACAAAGGGGAAGAAGGTAGGTGGATCATCCCCCTTACGGTTTTTCTTGAATTTTGACTAGACATTGTACGCATATCACTTAGACACGTTTTGACATATGTTTGGTAAGAAGTGATTGTTATGGTTACGAGATATGATGTCATAAATATCAGGTGGTCAAGCCATTTTGGGGTAAATTAAAATGTGTGTGTTTCACCATTTTAGGTGAAAAAGCACAATTTTTTCACAAAAAGCAGCAGTGTTAACTGCTTCATATTTTACATGTTTAACATGAAAAAAATTCAATTTCCGCCGTTTTCTGACAATTTCTATATGTGCTTAAAATCCAAGATGGTGGCCATATTAGCCGCCATCTTGGATGACGTCACAGGCTTCCAGCAGCGCCCCCAACCCATAATGTATACCTTATCTTGTAGAGCACATCAAAGGTTTTCTATCAAAAGCAAAATATTTTCGAAATATTTTAAAAAGACACAGCAAAAACCCAGGGTAGGGGTTAGATCAACCCCCTTTCCCTCTGTACAACGGTGGGGATGTGACTTTCCTTGTACGTTCGAGGGTTAAGAGGCTGTCTCCCTAAGAGTGTTACAACTCGATCTCGGACTCAAAAATAGATTTCCTTCAAATTTCTACCACAAATACTACTATCTATCCCTACTACTAAAATGCAATTGAAATGATCCAAAAGTTTATTTTGCTCCCGTTTTGAGGATTTGATTGTCACTATACCGTAAGTGACTAAAATTTGGCTATTTTGGGCGCCGTAGCACGGGGTTTTTCAGTTATCGTTTAAAAAGACTTCGCACCATCACAACCTTCAAATTTGCACCCATTTGATAGCTTATTACTTCTTTTTACCGCTCCTGTGTCATTTGGACATTTTCCCGATCGAAATCGTATGAAACTGAAAATGATAAATGAACTAATTTAATAAGTCACTCGAACTGGATGAAAAAGTGCTTTTGAAACATGCCAAAATTCTCAATTGAGGCACTTAGGCCAGATATAAAAACCCGTTCTAGGCATAGACTAAGCACTATTTCCTAGAATTATACAATAAAACTTGAGGCAGGATGCGATTCTGAGAAATTGTGTCGAAGTTTAGCTAGCCATTTTCGCCAAAGGTGTCTTGCGTGACATAGAGTCCCATTCCAGTCGGAAGACTTGTCTTATTATGGTCGCTTATATAATTTATGAACAATTCTACCCAAATGAAGGGAAATCTGATTACATTTCTACATACAGTGGCCTGTTCCTTCTCATGTTGCTATATCAACATCTATTCTTACGCTTCTTGACCTAAGAAATCACCTCATTTGACGCCTACCTTGTTATTTAAAACTCCTTCCGTCGAACGCTTTGGCGGTTCATAAAATGTGCAACGTACAGTCTTTTTGTTCATCACAAGATACGAAGACGACACAGTAGAGATTTATAACGAAGGTACCGAGATCCAGTCGCTACATTTCTGGAGAACAACCGATGAATTAAATGTTTCACGACTTGTGTTGCAAAATATAAACAGGCCAGTAAAAATCGCATTTCCGGACTGCGGGCAACGGACTTCGGATTATGGAATACAAACTTGGAACACGGGACTGAGTGTATAGCGGACTACCGTAAATATTACTCTGTTACAATCGATTTCACTCAACGTTTTCAATCTGTGAACTTAGCAACGTCATTCCGCCAGTTTGGAATTGATATGAGAATGGAAAAAAAGTATGAGGTCTGGTCTTCAAAACTTAGTTCTGGAAAATCGAATGATTTCGCAGATCGTTGGTCTCGAGCAGTATAAACTTTGTGGTTCTCAGGGTGCAAGCGTTATGCTTTTCGAGTCAATGCATCCGACAGTATTAGTAGGAATCATTTAAGCTAGCGAGAATTTTATATTGTGGAACCGAGTTAGTATATAAAAAGTATATTCTAACTCGAAGTCCATATTGAGTGGTTCGCACGCGGTCTCCGTCCGCCTCGAGGAATTCAGTAAGCTGATGCAAAAAGTACAGACGCAAAACGTATCCCATATGACCGAATTGCGAAACTGCACAAGCGAAAACAGCCCATGATTTCTTGCGAGCTGGTAGGGCGAAACGGAAAAACTGGCAAACTGCAAACTAGGGAATAAGCTTGAAAATTAGGGAGGTTCGCGCACAAGCAAACAGCCTTATTCGCTTGTCAGGCAACGACCTTACACGACAACATCTCGAAGAAAAAAGGAAAGCTTTGATGAACACTGACCTAAATCATTGCCGTGTGTGGATAAATTATTAATATCATTTGGATATTGCGTCGCATCTGCATCTGTTAAGACATACCCCCCTCCCTTTCAGGGCCACTCCCTTGTAGACTTTAAAAGGAACGAGTCGCTAAATAAGTGATTCAGCCGTCCTCATTGGGGTTCCTTTTACTGGAGCTGGTTTCAGTAAGTCAAGCAAAGTTATTCCCTTTCTACTACGTACGGAGCTTGGAGTGTCGCAGGGTAGAACAGCTCAGGTGGTTTCCGGGACCTAGTGGCTCTTCCCCGGGCGAGCTTCAGTCTACCTCCTACTTCCTAAACTAAGTACAGTTTGCGCGTCTAAAATGTGACTTTAGACCTTTTGTCGTACTACAACTTGAAGTGCTGTAATGTTCGTTCGCGCGATCAACATGAACACTTTAGAACATACATTCTAAAGGATGAGGGAGGGTGAAAAAGGACAAAATTTTAACTATAAATTAATTTTGAATCCTGACCACAAGACCACGGCAAAGCTTGACATGGGAGAAAGGCTGACCCAGATCAAGTTCAAGCAAACAGCATGCGTAATGCACGAGACGAAATTAAAGAAACGAAAGGCTGTTTGAAAGAGAAGAATGGCTCACGAAGACCCAGATTACCAGCTTCTTTTCACTTTTAGCTTCACGACAGAAATCCTGTGGCCAGGACGATAGCACTGCATCAACAGATGCGACAGCACGGCCAGAAGAAGATGAAAATCAAGATATTGAGGCCGTTAATTCTGGTATGAGACCGCTGCGCATTGGTGGACGCTATAAATGAAGAAATCGGGCTCACAAATCCCATAGTTTTGACGCGTATGATTTTTGTGACTATTATAAGAATAGAAAAATAGGCATTTTTAGTGTTGCCATGCTGAAAACAATTACTTCACCGTTTTGAGGTTCTTTTTCTAGCAAAAGATCGAAATGCGGACCTGATGCGTTTGGTGAAAGACGTTATTCACGAGTATCGGTGTTGTAAATAAAATGATGCTTAATTATGATCCTGGGGCGTAGAAGGGGGAGGAGGCCTGCAGGCTATCAATTTCTTCAAAAGGATTTTTTGTCAGCACCTGCCGTTTTCAGACGCTTTACACATTTATCCGTTAGCCACATTGTGGCAAAGTTTGATATAAAATGCATGTTTTTTAACTTTTTTCGGTGAGAAAGTATAAGATATCGGCAAACAGCACATCTCATACTTTACGCGTCTAGCGTGAAAAATTTTCAATTTCGACCGTTTTTATATGATAATATCTACTTTCTACCACATCTCGTAGAGCACATTAAGGCTATCTTCAAAAGGCGAAATTTTTTCGAAATATTGTAACAAAACGAAATCCGAGAGTCCATCAACCCCATCCCTTGTATCACGGTGGGGGAATGAGATTGCTTGTACGTATGAGGGTTAACGCCGACAGGAAAAGATGGCATAGAGGAATGCGTGAAGCTGAGGCAAAAGGCACAGACCCAAAACATACCCCATATTATAGAAACAACACAAGCGAAAACAGCCTGCTATTTCTTGCTGGTTGGGCGGAACGGACGGGCACAAATGGAATGGGCTTGAAAATTGCAAGTAAGGATAAGGGAGGCTCGCGCACAAGCAAAGAGCCTCTTTCGCGTGGCAGGCAGGCATCGATATTTAAAAAAAAATCTCGAAGAAAAAAAAAGAAAAAGGTTGGGTGAATACTGACCTTAATCATTGACGCTCGTAGATAAAATAATTATTAACGTCATTTGGATATTATGTTGCATCTGCGCCTACCAGGTCATACCTTTACTCCGTTACCCCCCCCCCCCACCCCACCTCTTTCATGGCCACTCCCTTATTGACTTTGAAAGGGGAAAGCCGCTGGATGAGGAATTCAGCCGATATGACCTCTGTCTTCTTCAGTTCCTTTATTTAGAGCTGGTTTCAGCTAGTCAAGCAAAGTTATTTCCTTTCTACTGCGTATGGGGCTTGAGTGTCGCAGGGTAGACCAGCAGAGATGGTTTCCGCGACCTAATGGCTCCTCCCTGCTCAAGCTTCAGTCTACTCCACCCTTCCTAAAATAAGTACAGTTTGCGCGTCTTAATATGTGTCTTTAGACCTTTTGTTGTACTATAACTTGAACTGTTGTAGCTTTTGTTCGTGCAATCAGCATAAACCATTTAGAAATTACATCCTTAGGGTGGGGGAGGGTGGAAAAGGACACAATTTAAAATATAAATCAATTTTGTATCCTGACAGCGAGAAATGACAACCCTCTGTGACAAGCTTCTCCTTAGACCGTGATTTTATATACATATACATATATACATATTTATTAAAAACTGGACTAGGTATATTGGATATCTTGCATTTTGATTGGCTCAACGGAGCTAGGCTATCAGCTCATATACCTGCTGCGACCAAATATGGTCAATGAACACTCAACAACAAAGTGAGCTGAAAGTTTTTCCTCGCGAGCGACCCGACGATAAAAATGGACGAGAAAAATCACTTGGCAGCGAATTTAAATCAAGCAGAAATTCCAGCAGCGTCACCGCAAAGCACCACCAACAGCGTCATCTAACACAAGTCAAAATTGTTTGAAGAAACTGTGCAGAAATAGAAAATTAAGCATTAAGCGTTGTGTTTACAATTATAATTTCTTTTATCGATCGTCACGTCGATCATTGAAATTGAACAAACGGTAAGTTTTATCAGAAAGGATTTCCACTTCAAAATATCAAGATGAGACATAAAATAAAACACAGTGAAATGGGGCAGGAGCATTCATGGCGAGTCGGAGCGAAAATCATGAAGCGGTCTAAACAAGTACTAAAAAATACAGCTGCAAACTACCAAGAAGGAAGGGCGAGATAGTTTTTCGGCTTTAACACGCAAAATTGACACTGGTTTACCTGCACTTGTTGTAGCTCTGTGTTCCAACAGGTCCAAATGCTCAGATAGAAATCGGATGCCATGTAAACGGAGTTGAATCGCTTTTCCAGTTGTTTGAATGTTGTTTTTACCATTCCGTCCTCAACCTCTAAACCGAGAACAACTGCATTTTGCGCTTTGCGTTTAACAAACTATGATGGTGAATTCTAATGTTCCTCGCTACAGTAATCTTGCTTCTGAGCTGCATAGAAATTACCTCTTCAAGTTCAACTGTTCAAATTTGTTCTGTCTTCAGTTCGATCAAACACGTACATGATGGCTCCGTTGTGCGAACAGCCCGATTACAAACTTGTTCAGTTTCAACTCCAGAAGCTATATGGTGAAATTGTACAGCTTCAATCCGCTTTGAACGATGATTACAACAATGTTGAGGAAAAATCAAACATGTACCATATTTCAGAGCCAATAATTAGAAGACTTTTTTCCTAAACGTGTGCTACTTTGTTCACTTTCGAGCAGTTTTCATTGATTCATTCAGCTTTGCAATGAAACGCTGCAACACTTCGCAAGGTTTTGGCGCCTTTTTCGTTCAGTCATGTGATCGATTCTTCTTCCGTTTAAATTTCTTTTCTGATTTTTCCCGTTCTTTCTTGATTTTTTTTTTTAATAGTGGTTAAGTTTTTAATAAAACAATTATTCTACTCGGGCTTGCTGGATATCAAATGATTATAACCAACTCGGCGCTACGCGCCTCGTTGGTTATCTATCATTCGATATCCAGCGCGCCCTCGTAGAATAATTGTTAAATATATATATATATATATATATATATATATATATATATATATATATATATATAAATTTAACACAAATGAAGACAAACTCTAACTTTTTTTGTTTAACACCTATATTTCGAGTGCATTCAGTACTCTTCTTCAGGGTGACTAAAAACCGTTACAAGAATCGTATTAATTCAAACTGTACATTTCAAAATTGCGTTACTAAGGACACGCGTCTTAAACGATTTTTATCGCGCGCGTACACCCGCACGTGACTTCTTGTTTTGTGCATAAAATCCGTCATTGTCGTTGAGGCCATGGGGCGCCAAGGTCGCCAGTTTGTAAATCCAGTGATTTTCTCTTTCTCGTAATTCTTTTTCTCCTTTGACATGGTCTATAAGCTGTATTTGCATGTCTTCTAAACCTCTGTGCCCGTCACTATTGAAATGTCTGTATATGAGGTCATCTTTCCCTTTTTGATTTAAACTTAAATTAACATGAACATTGACCCTGCTTTTATGATTATTAAATCGGGTTCTAAACCTAGTCGTAGTAGATCCTACATATTGCACTTTGCACTTAGTACAATTGATCAGGTAGATTACGTTACTACAGTTGCAATCTAAGTTATAATTAATTTTAAATTCTTTGCCATTCTTATTGCTACAAAAGGTGTCACCTAGACATACAAAATTGCATTTTTGACAGTTTTTTGAAGTACATTTCAATGTTCCATTGATCTTCTCTTTCGGGGCGTTCGTAAAACGAGCACGAACCAGGTATTGCGCTAAGCTCTTTGGCTTCCTATACGCCACCATTGGTACTTGTGGAATGGCTTCTTTACACCTCGTGGATGAATGTAAAACTGGATGTAGCTTTTGAAGTAGACCTCCAATATGCGGGAGGCCAGGATGGTAGGTTACCACAAACGGAACCCGAGTGTTTTCTTTTCTCGGTCTTTCTCCTAAAACTTCATCTCTCGACGTTCTCCTTGCTCGATCTATTTGTTCTTCCACATACTTCTTCTTGTATCCCCTCTCTTCTAAAAACTTGCATAGATCACTAGCTCGTTTCTCAAAGAACGAGTTCCTTGAACAGATTCGTCTTAATCTCAACGCTTGCGCAAAAGGGATCCCTTTCTTGCAAGCGTTTGGGTGACACGATGTTTTGTGGAGGTATTGATGACTATCTGTTGGCTTTATGAAGACATCAGTCTCGAGTCTCCCAGAATCATTGATCACTTTCACATCTAAGAATTCTATTTCACTACACGACCATTTTGATGTAAACTTTATTGTTCTATGTGCATTGTTGAGGTACTCGATGAAACTTTTAAGACTGTCTTCCCCCTCCGTCCAAATAATGAAAATGTCATCAATGAAACGCCACCATGTGTGAGGTTTAATTTCTGCTTGCGAAATTAATTGTCTCTCTAGTCTATCCATGAATATATTGGCATACGATGGAGCCATGCGAGTTCCTATCGCTGTTCCCAACTTCTGCACATAGTGCTTGTCATCAAATTCAAAATTATTATTTTTAAGAACGAGCTCTGTAAAATCAACTATGTCCTGTTTGAGACCACTGTTCTCCGATCGATCTGAATGATGAGTATTAGAAAGTCCCAGGGCCTCTCGGACCGCCTGTAACCCCTCGTCGTGCGGAATGTGCGGATACAGACCAACAACATCTACTGTACATAAAATAGCTCCATCAGGCAATGTTCCTACGTTCTTCAATTTGCGTAAAAAGTCATTGGTATCTTTTATATAAGACGCTATATTTGGTACCAATGGTCGCAAGTGGTGGTCTACAAATTGTGAAATCTTCTCTGTAGGTGTATTACAACCTGATATCACTGGTCGTCCGGGACATCCTTCCTTGTGAATGATAAAAAAGATTAATGAACGGATTCAGAAATCATATCACCAGGGCAACATTGACAAGGAAACGCAGCAATACCTTATGGCTTCAGGGGAAGAGAGAGCAGGAAGATTTTACTTACTTCCAAAAATTCACAAGGAAGGATATCCCGGACGACCAGTGATATCAGGTTGTAATACACCTACAGAGAAGATTGCACAATTTGTAGACCACCACTTGCGACCATTGGTACCAAATATAGCGTCTTATATAAAAGATACCAATGACTTTTTACGCAAATTGAAGAACGTAGGAACATTGCCTGATGGAGCTATTTTATGTACAGTAGATGTTGTTGGTCTGTATCCGCACATTCCACACGACGAGGGGTTACAGGCGGTCCGAGAGGCCCTGGGACTTTCTAATACTCATCATTCAGATCGATCGGAGAACAGTGGTCTCAAACAGGACATAGTTGATTTTACAGAGCTCGTTCTTAAAAATAATAATTTTGAATTTGATGACAAGCACTATGTGCAGAAGTTGGGAACAGCGATAGGAACTCGCATGGCTCCATCGTATGCCAATATATTCATGGATAGACTAGAGAGACAATTAATTTCGCAAGCAGAAATTAAACCTCACACATGGTGGCGTTTCATTGATGACATTTTCATTATTTGGACGGAGGGGGAAGACAGTCTTAAAAGTTTCATCGAGTACCTCAACAATGCACATAGAACAATAAAGTTTACATCAAAATGGTCGTGTAGTGAAATAGAATTCTTAGATGTGAAAGTGATCAATGATTCTGGGAGACTCGAGATTGATGTCTTCATAAAGCCAACAGATAGTCATCAATACCTCCACAAAACATCGTGTCACCCAAACGCTTGCAAGAAAGGGATCCCTTTTGCGCAAGCGTTGAGATTAAGACGAATCTGTTCAAGGAACTCGTTCTTTGAGAAACGAGCTAGTGATCTATGCAAGTTTTTAGAAGAGAGGGGATACAAGAAGAAGTATGTGGAAGAACAAATAGATCGAGCAAGGAGAACGTCGAGAGATGAAGTTTTAGGAGAAAGACCGAGAAAAGAAAACACTCGGGTTCCGTTTGTGGTAACCTGCCATCCTGGCCTCCTGCATATTGGAGGTCTACTTCAAAAGCTACATCCAGTTTTACATTCATCCACGAGGTGTAAAGAAGCCATTCCACAAGTACCAATGGTGGCGTATAGGAAGCCAAAGAGCTTAGCGCAATACCTGGTTCGTGCTCGTTTTACGAACGCCCCGAAAGAGAAGATCAATGGAACATTGAAATGTACTTCAAAAAACTGTCAAATATGTAATTTTTTATGTCTAGGTGACACCTTTTGTAGCAATAAGAATGGCAAAGAATTTAAAATTAATTATAACTTAGATTGCAACTGTAGTAACGTAATCTACCTGATCAATTGTACTAAGTGCAAAGTGCAATATGTAGGATCTACTACGACTAGGTTTAGAACCCGATTTAATAATCATAAAAGCAGGGTCAATGTTCATGTTAATTTAAGTTTAAATCAAAAAGGGAAAGATGACCTCATATACAGACATTTCAATAGTGACGGGCACAGAGGTTTAGAAGACATGCAAATACAGCTTATAGACCATGTCAAAGGAGAAAAAGAATTACGAGAAAGAGAAAATCACTGGATTTACAAACTGGCGACCTTGGCGCCCCATGGCCTCAACGACAATGACGGATTTTACGCACAAAACAAGAAGTCACGTGCGGGTGTACGCGCGCGATAAAAATCGTTTAAGACGCGTGTCCTTAGTAACGCAATTTTGAAATGTACAGTTTGAATATTGTAATACGATTCTTGTAACGGTTTTTAGTCACCCTGAAGAAGAGTACTGAATGTACTCGAAATATAGGTGTTAAACAAAAAAAGTTAGAGTTTGTCTTCATTTGTGTTAAATTTATATGATCGTTATGATAGACTACAAGAATGGATGCTTGTGAGAAGTTTATATATATATATAAAGATGTATATATGTGTATATATTTTTCAAGTTGCAATGTTTTTGAAAACGGGTGTATATATATATATATATATATATATATATATATTTATTTATTAAAAACTGGACTAGGTATATTGGATTTCTAGCATTTTGATTGGCTGAACGGAGCTAGGCTATCAGCTCATATACCTGCTGCGACCATATATGGTCAATGAACGCTCAACAACAATGTGAGCTGAAAGTTTTTTCCTCGCGAGCAACCCGGCGAGAAAAACGGATGAGAAAAATCACTTGGCTGCGAATTTAAATAAAGCAGAAATTGCAACAGCGTCACTAAGACACAAATCAAAATTGTTCCATAGTGCTTGATTTCTTAAGACAACAAGAAACTGTGCAGAAATAGAAATTTAAGCATTAAGCGTTGTGTTTACAATTAATTTCTTTCATCGATCGTCACGTCGATTGTTGAAATTGAAGAAACGGTAGGTTTTATCAAGAAGGCTTTCCACCTCAAAATATCAAGACAAAACATGAAAGACACAGTGAAATGGGGAAGAAGCAATTTAATGAAAACTATCACACATTCATGGCGAGTCGGTACGAAAATCATGAAGCAATCTAAACAAGTACTAAACAAACCACCAAGAAGAAAGGAAGGGCGAATTTTTTTTCGACTATAACACGCAAAATTGACACTGGTTTACCTGCACTCGTTGTAGCTCTGTGTTCCGACAGGTCCAAATGTTCAGATAGAAAGCGGATGCCATGTAAACGGAGTTGAATCGCTTTCCCAGTTGTCGGAGTGTTGTTTTTACCATTCCGTCCCCAACCTCTAAACCGAGAACAACTACGTTTTGTGCTTTGCGTTTAACAAACTATGATGGTGAATTCTAATGTTCCTCGCTACAGCAACCTTGCTTCTGAGCTGCTTAGAAATTACTTCTTCAAGTTCAAATTAGTTCTGTCTTCTGCTCGATCAAACACGCACATGATGGATCCGTTGTACGAACGGATTACAAACTTGCTCCGTTTCAACTCCAGCAGCTAATATGATGAAATTGTACAGCTTCAATCCGTTTTGAACGATGATTACAACAATGTTGAAGGAAAAATAAAACACGTACCATATTTCGCAGCCAATAATTAAAAGATTTTTTTCCAAAACTTGTGCCACTTCGTTCACTTTTGAGCAGTTTCATTGATTCATTCAGCTTTGCAATGAAACGCTGCAAACACGCAAGGTTTTGGCGCCTTTTTCGTTCAGTCATGTGATCGATTCTTGTTCCCTTTTTATCTCTTTTCTCATTTTTTGCCTTTCTTTCTTGATGTTTTTCTTAAATAGTGGCAAAGTTGTTTTTAATAAAACAATTATTCTACTCGGGCTTGCTGGATATCAAATGATTATAACCAACTCGGCGCTACGCGCCTCGTTGGTTATCTATCATTCGATATCCAGCGCGCCCTCGTAGAATAATTGTTAAATATATTAAAAACTGGACTAGGTGTATTGGATTTCTAGCATTTTGATTGGCTGAACGGAGCTAGGCTATCAGCTCATATACCTGCTGCGACCAAATATGGTCAATGAACATTCAACAACAAAATGACAAAGTGAGCTGAAAGTTTTTCCTCGCGAGCAGCCGCCCAGCGAGAAAAATGGACGAGAAACATCACTTGACAGGGAATTTAAATTAAGCAGAAATTCCAGCAGAGTCGTCTAACACAAGTAAAATTGTTTCAAGAAACTGTGTAGAAATATAAATTTAACTTAAGCATTAAGCGTTGTGTTTACAATTAACTTCTTTCTTCGATCGTCACGTCGGTCATTAAAATTGAACAAACGGTAGGTTTTATCAGGAAGGCGTTCCACTTCAAAATATCAAGACAAGACATAAAATAAAACACAGTGAAATGGGCAGAAGCATTTAATAAAAACTATCACACATTCATGGCGAGTCGGCGGTGCGAAATTCATGAAGCAGTCTAAACAAGTAAGCTTACTAAACAAACTACAGCTGCAAACTACCAAGAAGGAACGAAGGGTGACATTTTTTTTCGGCTTTAACACGCAAAATTAACATTGGTTTACCTGCACTCGTTGCATCTCTGTGTTCCGACAGGCCCAAATGCTCAGGGAGAAATCGGATGCCCTGTTAAAACAGAGCTGAATCGCTTTTCCAGTTGTTTGAATTTACCATTCCGTCCACAACCCGTCTAAACCGAGAACCACTACATTTTGTGCTTTGCGTTTAACAAGCTATAACGGTGAATTTTAATGTTCCTCGCAACAGTAATCTTGCTTCTGAGCTGCATAGAAATTACCTCTTCAAGTTCAAATTAGTTCTGTCTTCAGTTCAATCAAACCACGGGACACCCAAGCATAATATTTGAATATTATTTAAAATGGCGTTTCAAAATGTAAGACTTTGTATGGGATTTCGAACCGAACATTTTGAGCAATACATAACAGCAAACTAATTGAATAAAGTTCATGAAACATTACATGGTGTTGTTTGCTATCCTTACAACGCATTTTGAACAATTTTAGGTCCATTTACTTTACTGTGTATTAGTACATGTACATTGGAGCGACAATTTGTGTCCGCACCGGGTCATAGTTACTACAATTGTAACACGACCAAAACGAGCGTGGCCCTCCCCATAAGGGCATAATTTGACTGGTGTCCAGTGCCGACCGCGGTCAAATGGGACTATCGGGATCCTCACGGATCCATGCCGGCCTATTTTGAGATGCTATTATGATTTTATGCAGAGGATAATTCTTTTGGGACACGAGGTATGTGCAATTGGTTTTGAGAAAATCACTTGTATGTCTTCCTTTTGTCAAGTCTCTAAGTCAGAATGGGAGCCTGAACTATATTTGTAGGTAAATTCGAGCGAATTCCGAAACGTGTCGAGCGGTGATAGTGGCTAAATCGGGCATGACTCCTTCCTTGTTAATGTATTATACACGTACTAACACAGTTAAGTAAATGGACCTCAAATTGCTCAAAATGCGTTGTAAGGATAGCAAACAACACCATGTAATGTTTCATGAACTTTATTCAGTTAGTTCGTTGTTATGTAGTGCTCAAAACGTTCGGTTCGAAATCCCATACAAAGTCTTATATTTTGAAACGCCATTTTTAATGATATTCAAATGTTATGCTTGGGCTTCCTATGATCAAACTCGCACATGATGGCTCCGCGTTGTGCGAACAGATTACAACAAAGTTGTTCCGTTTCAACTCCAGCAGCTAATATGGTGAAATTGTACGGCTTCAATCCGCTCAGGAAAAACCAAACACTTACCATATTTCAGAGCCAATAATTAGAGGATTTCTTCCAAAACTTATGCTTCTTTGTTCACATTGACTCATTCAGCTTTGCAATGAAACGCTGCAACACTTCGCAAGGTTTTGGCGCCTTTTTCGTTCAGTCATGTGATCGATTCTTGTTCCCTTTTTCTCTCTTTTCTCATTTTTCCCGTTCTTTCTTGAATTTTTTTTTTAATGGTGGTTAAGTTTTTAATAAAACAATTATTCTACTCGGGCTTGCTGGATATCAAATGATTATAACCAATTGCAACTCGGCGTTACGCGCCTCGTTGGTTATCTATCATTTGATATCCAGCGCGCCCTCGTAGAATAATTGTTAAATATCCTAAAGCTCTTGCCGTATTAGCTGCTTGCTGTCACTGTTATTTTTAAGTTAAAAATAAAATGTTGTTGACGAACATTTGTACATCGCGTTACCTTTCACAGTGTAACGCAACTCCCAGGTTGAGGTTGGAATCGTTTTCCTTTCTCGTTCGTTTCCCCCAAAGATTCACGGCGACTGGAACTGGTGAATTTAAAGTATAGCTGAAAGCACTACAGAGATTATAGCTTCCTCGTGTTATCTCATGACCAAGAGAAAAAGACTTTTTCATCACCTCTATAATGAAACCGCCGAATCCTTTGCCGGAGGGGTTATCGAACAAGGTGAGGTGGCAATAAAGTAACTGCAGTATCTGTTCGAGGTTTTGGACCTCCAGAATCGGTTTCATAGCAAAAACGGGGAAAGTACTTTGTATAATTTTTTGAACCACGATCGACATCTCTTCAATTAGGCGGATATATATAACAACACTTGAATGGAAATTCATGTCACGCAAGACACCATTGGCGAAAATGCTTACTAAAAACTTCGACGCAATTTTTCAGAATCTCTCCTGCCTCAAGTTTTATTATATAATTCTAGGAAATAGTGCTTAGTTATGCCTAGAACGGGTTTTTATGTCTGGCCTAAGTGCCTCAATTGAGAATTTTGGCGTGTTTCAAAAGCACTTTTTCATCCAGTTCGAGTGACTTATTAAATTAGTTCATTATATCATTTTCAGTTTCATACGATTTCGATCGGGAAAATGTCCAAATGACACAGGAGCGGTAAAAAGAAGTAATAAGCTATCAAATGGGTGTAAATTTGAAGGTTGTGATGGTGCGAAGTCTTTTTAAACGATAATTGAAAAACCCCGTGCTACGGCGCCCAAAAATAGCCAAATTTAGTCACTTACGGTATAGTGACAATCAAATCCTCAAAACGGGAGCAAAATAACTTTTGGATCATTTCAATTGCATTTAAGTAGTAGGATAGATAGTAGTATTTGTAGTAGAAATTTGAAGGAAATCTATTTTTGAGTCCGAGATCGAGTGGAACACTCTTAGGGAGACAGCCTCTTAAGTTGTTTATGGTTGGTTAGTGTTAATTTACTCTGGATCTAAAATACGAAATACTTTATTTCATTTATTTATTTATTTATTTATAATTTTTCTTACTTTCTTGGATTTTTTTTCAGTTAAAACGCCATTCAAAATGAATAATGCTTGATGTTTTTGCCTCACCATTTAATGCTGTTAAAAATGCTAGGATGTAGTACAAAAGTCTACCATGGATACAAAAATGTATTTATGCACCGAGAACGGTAATTATGTGATATTTCCTGTGTGTCTCTTGTAACAATAACAATAATAATTAATTAATTCCAAAATAAAACAAAAACAAAACAACAACAACAAGGATGATATTTGACTTGCACACGAGTAAAGTGGAAACTACAGATCTGGCGTTGATGCTAAGGATTTTTGCATATGGTATTTTGTCATACAATGTTTTGCAGCGTTTTGTGGGACTAGATTGCTAAAGTGTTGAAGATGGACACCAGAATGTTAAAACTCGGCATTGCCAGGAGCCCATGCGTTCATAGCTTGTGCCAGTCCCCAACTACTCGTTAGAAAGAAAAATCCCTAGAACAGATGAAACAAGGTAGAGTTGCCAATTTCAAAGCATCGGAGATAATTCGGCCTTCTTCAATACCTCGTGGAAGCACTTACTGTTTCCACAAGGAAGAGGAAATTACGGTAGAAAACGTGTAAATTTATATACTTATATAAATTCTGTAATAATGCTAATTTGAAGAAATCGATTCGTCACGTTTTGCATCTTGGTGATCTTTTAATATTGGCACTGTTTTGAATAACCAAAGCTGTACGCCTTCTGTTA
The DNA here is from genome assembly GCA_964017195.1 of Siderastrea radians. NCBI lineage: Eukaryota > Metazoa > Cnidaria > Anthozoa > Scleractinia > Rhizangiidae > Siderastrea > Siderastrea radians. The sequence goes on from OZ024899.1 coordinate 18,714,659, forward strand.
AGGTCACTTGACCTGCCAAATATGGTTGCGTCTCCAAAATCTTGAAATCTTTTCCAAGGAACAAACGTGGCCAAGCAGCTTATCTGCGGAAGGCAGGGTTTCCAAAAAAACGCCAAAAAACTTTCCATCGCAATAGAGTCCCCCCTTCCCCTTAAAACGATTTTAATTAAATTTAAATGCTGTAAGCCTGCTATAAATTCTCAAAGCCACAAATTTAAGTAAAAGGCTCATCAACACTAGTATTATCTCGACTAGCATACCTGTATTCCTCTACTATGGTTGCTTCAGTCAAGTTTGGGACATTTCCTTCGTTCGCGACAAGGCATTCAAACATTTCTGGTAAGCTTGGTAATACATCCCGATTGTCCTTAAAAACAGTGATTAAGGACCTCAAAAAACGAGCTTGTTTGTCGTCCTTCGCTGCCTCCTCAGCAGGCGTGGATTGTGTGTCAGTCATAGCTCTGTACTTCTATACGCAAACATAAAAGTCGGCGATCTACACGTTACCGCTATGAAACAGTCTTTCCTCTGGATCAAACTCTTTTCTGACTCTGACCGGGCTTGTTTGTTTCAGGAATTCTAGGAAACACCGGAATTGATTCGCGTGACTAATTACTGTCCTGATGCAAAATGTTTTTAGTTTAATTACAGAATGCTTGCCTTTTTGGGATTTTCCCGTGATCGCCATCGTCTTGATTTTTTTTTTCGCTTTCATTTTTGCTTGTTACCAATTCTTGCCGATACTTGTTGTCGCAGTGAGCTCAATTCACGTTCTTTTCAGCTGCCTCCAAATTTCTATCTTTGGATCTGACACTCATCGGACTCTTACTGGGCTTGTTTCTTTCGCGCATTCTCGGAAAAACCGGAATTGATTCGCGTGACCAATTACAATATTGACACGCAATAATGTTTAGAAATGTCTGCGCTGTTGAGAACCAATATTGGAAACGAATAAAGGATTGATATCTAAGGCAAAGTGACATCTGGTTTTGAAGAATATTACAGTAGTCGCTATTTGCCTTTGTGAGAATGGATACACTTAAACCAGACTTAAACTGCAAAAATTTAGTATAGATTTTATGCCGCTTATAAGTTCGGATGACGTCAGCTTTCCAAGAAAGAGTAACACAATAACGAAACCCCCTGAAGAATAGTGAGACCTTTCAGTTTCCGAGAAGTAAAGCGACGACGCATGCGCAATTGTTTTTTCGATATTTTGGGACTTTTCCCGTAATCGTTATTGTTTTTGGTCGAGTTTTCGATCTTTTGCATGCTTGCACGCTGCCAATGTTTGACTATTTCTGTTGTCACTGACCGAGTCTTATTCATGGAGCAAGTAAGGGATTGCGACCGAGTCGTTACGCAACGTACTCCTCAGGGTAAGCTTAAGCCTCTATAAAACAGTATTTCACCAAAGTGGAGAAGGACACAACCGAATTTGTATTCAGCTATAAATAACTACAAGTTCTGAATCGCTGTTCTGGCACGATGATTCTGAGAGAGAAAATTTCTCATACAAGGACTTTAACGGGATCGCTCAAACGTGCTATTGACTACAAATTAAAATTTTGATTCGAAGAATGAGCAATCTTAACGATTTTGGTTTTTTTTTCTAATGAATCTTTTTGATAGGTCATGCAACTTCCTCGTCAAGCTCTTTGATTAGAGTTGTTCAAAGCAAACAACAGCATATTAAAACTTTGATTCGAAGAGAAGTAATCGAAATGGTTTTTGTTCTTTGTAATAAGTATTAGTTTTTTGATCGGTCATGCAACATTGGCATTGTTTGTTCGTTTGTTTCTCTGTTTCATTTTCAGGTGTTGTTTCTGTGTAGCCTCTTGTTTAGCGTTTTGTCTTGTTTCCCTGTGTACTGGTACACAACAGCAGAAACCAAATTCTTAGAAAGATATCAAGTTTAAGCATATGGTAAATTTAATGAAACTTTAAACTTGACCAGTAACCTGATCATATTATTTTCCTTTTAAAGTGGAGAATGACGAGCTGTTCCTTCCTTTTGGCATGAAATACATTGCTATAGTAGCAATCGACTTTGGTACAACCTTCAGTGGCTTTGCCTTTGCCTTTAACCACAAAGATGGAGAAAAAGGGATCCATATGAACAAAGAATGGGGAACGGACCAAGGCTATTCTACAATGAAGACACCTACCTGCTTGTTGCTTAATCCAGACAAAAGTTTTAATTCCTTTGGATATGAAGCCCAGGACAAATTTGCTGAGCTAGAAGATCACGAGGCCCAAGAATATTATTACTTTGAGAGATTTAAAATGATTCTTCACTGCAATGAGGTAAGACAACATCATCAACTCATTCGCCTGGTTAACTGGTCGATATTCCGTAGTAGTAGTAGTAGTAGTAGTAGTAGTAGTAGTAGTAGTAGTAGTAGTAGTAGTAGTAGTAGTAGTAGTAGTAGTAGTAGTAGTAGCTGTAGTAGAAGTAGTAGTAGTAGTGGTGGTAGTGGTAGTGGTAGTGGTAGTGGTAGTGGTAGTGGTAGTGGTAGTGGTAGTGGTAGTGGTAGTGGTAGTGGCAGTGGTAGTGGTAGTAGTGGTAGTTGTGTCTGGGTATTTAACGTTAATTTGAGAAACCAATAGGGCGCACTAATAAGGTACTAAAAGACAGAAAAATAAAAACATTTGCATATATCAATAAATTAAAGGTGAAATACACTAAAACGGAAAATTGGGATGTTTTTCTGTATAAGAATAAGAAAGGACTAGGGTATGCTAACATATTCTTTATTTGTTTCTTATCTTTCCAGAACTTAAACAGAGAGACCACTTTGAAGGCCAGCAATGGAGAACACATGAAAGCCTTGGAGGTTTTTACATACTCAATACACTATCTCCACGCAAGGGCTCTAGAAGTTATCCGGGAGAGAACTGGTGATCAGAACTTTGCTCCGGGCGACGTCCAGTGGGTCATAACTGTGCCGGCAATCTGGAAGCCGGCAGCAAAACAGTTTATGAGAGAAGCAGCATACCAGGTGAGGCATTCACACTAAAACCGTCTTGGTAAAGTGCACAATAAATATACAGCATTTTGAACAATGAATCGCGATAAATATGTAGGTTGCAATCAATTATTAGTTAAGACAAACCCACAGCAACAAAATAGAAGAGTTTCTTGATATTTATTCCAATCATAAAACTTATCACCACGGACGTAAAAGCAAAGTCACCGACCCCATTGTGGTGCAAGAGGGTCAACGGGGCTCGATGGTGGTAGAACCCTGCCCTTCAATTATCGCTGCGTTTCAACATCTTAAAAGTTTGTGTCTTTAATACAAAGCCTGTAACGTCCTTATAAGACAAGGGTAGTATTGTGGGTTAAATATTTAGCAGGCGTTTGTGGAGGGCCTCTTACATCATCCAAGATTTCTCACTTGCTTTACTTAAAACAGTTGCTTATTTACCCACAAAGTAGAGAAATTGAACATTTTGCACATCAGAGCCCTGGCACAATGGCTGAGTCAAGCATTTTGCGCAGGGCCTTTTTTAGTAGCGATTCAAGGTCGAATTTTTCTAGTAAACTAGTTATTTATCATACACATTGCATATTTTAAGATATACCAGATAATGAATACTATCTTTCGAGCGTGCTGCTTGGCTACTCGGCATACTATTTGCTACATATACATAGATAATAACAACTTTTGGGGACTTGCTTTTAACCCTCGGGCGTACAAGGAGGGGGGGGGGAGGGGGTGAATTCCACCCCCCCATGAGGTTTTCCTTGAAGTTTTTTATAACACGAATAGTTAGCTAGATCGCCGTTTTCAGTAGCTGAGCGAAAATCGCTAAGACACATTTTGACACAAGTTTGGTGAGAATCAGTTGCTATGCTACGAGATATGACGTCATAACTAACCGGTGGTCAAGCCATTCTTGAAGAAAGATTCGTGTTTTTTACCCTTTTTAGGTGCAAAAAAATGCAAAAAAATGTCAACAAAAAGCAGCAAAATGTTGCATTGTGTCATATTCTACAAGTCCAGCATCAAATCAAAAATTTCCAATCTTAAATGTTTTTTTTTTTAATTTTCGGTAAAATCCAAGATGGGGCCACAGGCCGCCAGCAGCGCGGCAACCCATAATACATACCTCATCTTGTAGAGCACGTCACAGGTTTTCTACTAAAGGTGGGATCTTTTCAAAATATCGTAACATGACGAAATCGCAAGGGGGAGGGGTTCCATCAACCCCCCCTGTACCACGGTGGGGCTTTGACTTTGCTTGTACGTCCGAGGGTTAACTTGTTCGGTGTACACAAAATTTATTATTCACTTTACTGTCGGTGAAGAGTGGAGCGGCTCGGTAAATATCCTCCACTACTCACCAACACCGAGGTGAATAATTGTTAAGTGTGTTTTGCTCTCGTTTCAAATACTTTCCCATTAGGCTGGTTTAGCATCGCCCTCTAATCCAGAGCAAGTACTGATTGCACTAGAGCCAGAAGCAGCCTCAGTTTACTGCATGGAGCGGAAAATGAGAGAGTTTATTACTGAGAACGGAAGTGATGATGCTTCAGTCAGCGAGACTTTGGCCCTTCCAGATACGCAGTACGTGGTGATCGATATTGGAGGTAACGACACATTTTTCCGTTACTCGCACAACACAATCCTAGTAAAAGAAAAACGAACGCTGTATGTTAATAAGTTGTGAAGGCGCGGTAGTGTAATGGTTAGCGCGATGAAATTTCGATCGGCTCCCGGTGTGTTTGTTTGTGTGTTTGAATCATACGCGAAAAACGGAACATAAAACAGGTACGAGGAAAAATCAGTGTCACTGGCCGAGACTATTTTGAAAGATTCTCTTTTTAATCATACTTTTTTTAATCATCATCAAAGATTCTTTTTTTAATCATAAAATCATCTCTCGAATGTAATTTTCGAGTTACTGTGCTCATTTTCCAGTAGAAAAAAATAATAATAAATAAAAATAAAGAAATAGAGATAAAGAATTATGCTGAGCCTTAAGGCTTGGTATGATTTTTTTTTTGCGAAAAGCAAAGAAAACATCGTATTACGTTCTAGCCAAAATCACAGTATTTAAGCTTCCAGTCCAAAAAAGTGCAGCAGATAGATTCCTTAGTTTTCCCTTGGACCGGTTGGTTATAAATGCACCTAAACCTGCGAATGTGTCGAACATTTCGTGCTAGCCCTTTGGCTTTGCTTACGTTAGCTTTCATTTGCCACAGATCTCTTTCGCTAGCAGCTACGCTTGCACTTGTGCTTGGGTGACTAGTGAAAACCAGGCTTTTCAAATGAAAGAGAGACCGCTGTCACAATCTTGGTCATATAATCTTTTCCTCACTGTCTAAACACTGATATTGCTCACTTCGTTTCCAGGGGGCACACTTGATGTGACTGTACATCAAATTCAAGGAAATGGCGCAATAAAGGAGATTCATAAAGCCACTGGTGGTCCTGCCGGTGGGCAAAATGTCAATATAAGGTTCAGAGGCCTTCTTGAGGAAATATGCACCAAACAGGTCATTGAGAATTATGCCCGTGAACATCCAGTGGACTGGCTGTACCTAATGAATGATTTTGAAGTTAAGAAACGTGGAAAAAGAGTCCTTCAGGGAGGAACTACAAGAATTCGGCTGCCTAACAGTTTCGTCAGCAAATTCGCGAGACGTAGGGGCTGGGATATAAATGCAATGATCCAAGAGCATTACAGCCTAAATGATATCAAGGTCCAACGCAACGAATACCTCTGCCTTGAACCAAAAATCGTGAGGCAACTTTTCGACCCAGTCTTAGATGAGATCGTTACGCACCTTTCCAACCTATTCGCAAAGCAGGAATTGTCCCGAGTAAAATATGTCTTCCTAGTCGGTGGCTTTGCTGATTCGGGACTTCTACAGGAAAAGATCAAGAGTCATTTTGGCCACAGTTATCGCATTATGGTGCCGCAGTACGCTTCCCTTGCAGTTGTGCAAGGTGCTGTGATGTTTGGACAGAAGCCAGACGTTTTCGACTCCCGAGTAATGAATTCTACTTATGGCATCGGCGTGCACAGGCTGTTCCTTGATGGACTTCACCCTGATTCCAAGAAGGAGATCATCAACGGCATTCCACGATGTAAAGATATCTTCTTCAAGTTCGTTAAAGTCAACGAAGTTGTCAAAGTTGGTGAAATACGTCGATTCCCTGGCTTTGCACCGTTGACAGGAGAACACAAACAAGTGAAAATCGATTTCTATCAATCAGAGCTCGCAGATGCAGAGTTCGTTACAGATTTTGGTGTCGAAAAGGTTCCTGGTCAGGGATTGGTACTTGAAACACCAGACGCTTGGAAAACGCGAGACATTGGAATTAACTTGTATTTCGGGGGAACGGAAATTAAGGTCACCGTTGTAAATCCAACCAGCAATAAGCAATCAACCGCTTACCTGGACTTTTTGGCTACAAATCAGTGATCACTTGAACTTTGTATTCAGTAGAGTACACCATTAAAGTACATGTGAAAACAAAGAAAACAAACAATCAAACTAACAATTGTTAGGTTTAATTGATGTTTACCCAAACTGCAAGGTTAGGCGATAAATATATATATTTTTTCGTGTTTCATTTGGACGTTATCCAAAGAGGATGAAGAGGTGAGAATTCGTGAAACTCATTCAGATAAACTCGCCTTTAGCCGGAACAAATGTAGCAAAACATATTTGGATAATTTGCCATAACCATTATAATACAACCAAACGTTTTGAATGATTACTGCTGTCACAATCGTCTTCTTGATGCTTCTCGTGTTTTCAAACGATAATATAAGGTTGGATTTTTTAATATCTATTTGGAATTTGGAGCATATATATGTAAACTGCCTTCTTATCGTGGAAGCATGCAGTGGTATGCCCCTCAAACTTAGATATGGACTGAAACCGCGCTACGTATCCATTAGCTCAATGAAGATCGAATGAAGACAAGGAGCAGAACAAAACACTTGCAAAGCCAGTGGACCGCAGTTATACTGACTGATTCGCAACTAAAGCCATTTTGTGTCGCCCAAAGTGTATAGGAACATGTATTTTTTCCGTGAGAAGAGCATTAACCTCAGTGGTTAGTGCAGTCAAGATTACTGCGACTTTCAATAGTGCACGAAATCCGTAGTTCAAAGACCTCTTAACGATTGCGTTTAACGCTGCCCACGGATAAAGAATAGAAAGCAAAGATAGAAATATACCCGTTGCAAATCAAGAACGTGTCCTATTGAACCCGCTGAAGCTAACTGGTTTGTTCCCGAGAAATTCCGAGGCCTAGTAAAACACAAGCAGGGGTTCCGTTTTCAGTGTTCGCGTGTCATTGATAGATGCAGTTACCCCAATTACAGAAACAGTTGAGGCCCAAGCTATTCTCACAGACAGCATACACTTCAGTATTCCTGCCTTTTGTCCTACACAGGACGACTTCATTTGCCACTTGATACATCTGCAATCGGTATCCAATGGCTTTTTAACCGTTTTGCGACACGTCTCGTCTATGGTTCTGGTCGTTTGATTATTTTCATTGGCAGAAAAGTCCCAGGGGGACTTAAACTTCGTTGTTTTGGCATTCCCGTATAATTTCCATTCTAGAGTGGAACCACACCTTACGATCACTCCGTAGTGCGACACCTTCTTCATGGCCTAAACAAACGTTATGTTCTTTTATTTGTTCCAACACTCCGTTAAAGCGACAAGTTGCCACCTTATTCCGTTCATACCACCAACAGAACTTTCTTAAGGCTCGGCTGATTTTCCTTAAACGGCCCCCACTAGAGATTTTTTTACACCTTCCATTTTCTCTGGTTAAAATAACTCAGTCCGAACATACCAGTTGCAATTGATAATTGTTTGACTTTTCTGATCAAACGAAAGGCCTTTAAGTATCACCTGACATTTCTTGCTCAAAGACACGTGGACGTGACTAAAAGGCGAAGTGATGAAGACCTTAACCCTATTTAGCCTGGGCGGTGGGGGCACATTGTGCCCGCGCTGACTTTAACGAATCATAACTTTTAAACGGCTAAACGAATAATCACCAAATCTCGTGACTTTTCCTAAAATTTACCAGAAAAATTTTTCTGTGTCAATGACCCGTCTATGACGATTGACCTTTCCATAGCAGCCGTCTATTCAGAAGTGTATTTGACTATTTTCTGTCTTTTTTCAGTCTTTTTGTTTTCATTTTTTTGCCCTTTGTTTGTAAGAAGAAGAGAATCCTTTACTTTTGCGTGCTTGTTTTGATTAAGTATGTTTCTTAGAACAAATTCTTATATTTTTCGATGTCGTCATTGTCAGCTGTATGACTGCAGGCTCGGGATTCAAGATGGCGGCCTCAAAATTCAAAATGGCTGGTTTGTGACGTCATTGTGACTTCATGACACGTCATAACTGACATGTCATAAGCCCAATCTGTTAAGATAATGACGTACTAAAAACGTGTTAAGTTTCATCACAAGAGCTTTAATGCTTTTCGAGATCTATAGTTGGGGGGGAGGGAGAGGGGGGGACCCAGGCTCAGAAACTCAAAAAAAGCCCAGGCAAAATAGCGTTAAGAAATATATATAAATATGTCAAATTATCCAATGAACCAATCAGAAGTCGAAGCAAATGCATGTAACCGGCGCTAAGCGCGGGAAAACGTGTGCGATCAGGTCACAATAGCCCACTTTCGACATATCAAAATTCAGTCTTAAACAATAGGCGTCATTTCGACGCTTATTGGAATAAACCCCTATAAATAAATAATAATAATAATAATAATAATAATAATAATAAAAAGCATTTCTATAGCGTCATATCCAAGGACTAATAGCGCTTTACAACGTAATAGTAATATTTAAAATAGATTAAAAAATTTACATCAGTGATAAAAACCATAAAATATAAAAATACTTAACTAAAATATATATATATATAGAAGAACATAAATATATAAGAATACTAACTCCTTATAGCAGTCCCCTAAGCCTCGTGGTAATGTCTATTGGTTTAAGTTGAATAATATATCGAAATTGCGCTATTGGTTTTGCTTTTAATTCTGTTTGGCCGGGAAAGTAGCAAGAGTTTTTTTTTTTATTTTTTTATTTTATTTTAACAAATCGCCAAGCGAAGTAAACTAAAACCAAAGCAAACGCGACTGTAAACCACTCTAAAGGAAAACGTCACTGAACAAAAATTTACAAGGAAAGTAAATTTAAAGTTATGAGTCTAATGTTGGCCATAAGCTTATGTCCTCGATTTGTAGAACAATTCAAGGGAAAAAAATAACAAGAAAGGAATTCAAATACAGAATAAGGTCAAAGGGCAATCTTGAGCTACACCAAGATCAACGAAAACGCTAACTTGTACCATTCCCTCTTCGGAAAATTGTCTATTTCGTTTTGCTTCGCTTTGCTTTGCTTTGTTTTGTTTTTTTTGTTTGTGTTTTTGTTTTTTAATATTGGTCTTCAGTCTTGACTTTTACTAGTCTCATAATGAAAGGAACTCTGGCAGTGGAAAACACATTTAATGATGAGCGAAACCTTTCAGTTATCTATTAATGCTAATAGCCCTTTTCACAGTTACCTTTGCTCATTTACATTACAATGTATTTGAACGTGGATGAGAGGCAATTTCGGGCAATTTTGCAGTTTCTGCCCGAAATTGCCTCACATTCACGTTCAAATACATTGTAATGCAAATGAGAAAAGTTAACTGTGAAAAGAGCTATTGCATTGGAATGGTTGGACCCACACAGAAAGGAAAGCGACTGTCGGCTTCTTTTTATATTTTGTCCTGTTTTGTGTTCTTGTTTATCAATATTATTTTAACTACCTCTTGCTTTATGTCCGTCAAGCCTTCACTGTAATATTAATTTATTATGAATCAAATGAAAATTATACAAAAAATAGTCTTACCCTGTACATAAAGGCCTTTTTACTTGTAAAACTTCGTGTAGTTCAAGATTGCGCTTTGACTTGGTGTAGCTCAAGATTGCGCTTTGACCTAATTCTGTATTTGAATTCCTTTCTTGTTGTTTTTTCTTTTGAATTGTTCTACAAATCGAGGACATAAGCGCTTAGCACTTAAAGGGGCATAGTCACGAAGATTTCGCCGATTTCTGGTCAAAACAGTGCTAAAATTATCGGTAGCTAACTTTATCCATGTCCAACATTGTGTTTGAACATTTAAAGGAATATATTAACGTAATTTCAATAAGAGAAAACAAACCATGACCATTTAATATCGATTTAATGTCAACACGCTGAAAGAATTTGAAAAGTTTAGCCTAATTTTTTCAAATTGCAATCCATTTCCATCCGAGCCATCCGTAGCAACAAACGACAGAAAACAGTTTTATTGAAGTAATATAGTCTTTAGTAACAAATCTACACCATTATTTGTGGGTGTTCATTGATGTGAGGACATATTTTGGATTTTTAAAGTCAACTAGAATAGCGTGACTGTGCCCCTTTAAATGGATAAGCGCTATATAAATATTAGCGGAGCTCGCGGAGCACCATGGGTAAGAAAATTTGGTAACCCGTTGATCCGAAAAATTTTGGTTCTGACGTCAGCGTACGTCCGTCCGTCCGTCCGTCCGTACAGACTCTGGGGGAGGGTGACGGGAGTCCCAAGACAGCCTGACCGGGGGAGGTGGAATGACACTTTTTCTTGTAGCTGAAGTAAACAACATGGCGGCTGGTCCGTAGTACGGTCGTCTTTCAATACGATAATTGTAATACATTCTTGGAATGAAGACTTGTAGCAGTTCATCACGAAAAGGAAGAGGATTGCTATAATCTCGATGGCGCATATAGAAGATACTGGAGAGCTTGAAGGCAAGAAATCCTTGTTCGCGGACATACTGGTTTTCAAAGCTAAGGAGATCTGGAAAGAACCCGGCGACTTTTGTTTAGATTTTCAAGGCCTTCTTTCAGTTCAGTGGTAAAGTAAATCACAGATTTGAGTGTGGATTTACATTGTAAAAATTGTTTAATTGAGCGACTTTACATGTTTAGTAAATTACGGTAATTTTCTTGAAATGCTCTAAAAACTTGTTTAAAAATAGCTCGTAGTTCCCGTTTGCCGGCTTGCGAGTAACTTCACTCGAGGGGAAAATTGAATGCGGTTTGCTTTCCTAGGCAAACGAATGCTTCGTATGTGAATGTCATTTCATGTTTTTGAAGGTTTCTTGTCCTTTTTCTGTGTTTATGCATTAAAGGAATTTTCATTAGTGAGCAATCTGATATTTAGGCTTCAGTTAACTTAAGCTTAATTAAGCTCAATTTCCTTTTGAACTTTAGTGCGTAATTTTCAATATTTTTCTTAGAGGAATTCTACTGTATTTTATTCGAAAAGTGGAAATCGTGACTAGTTCTAGACTGAGTCTGTGTTGTTTTTTCAATGTAGGTTGTTTTTCTTCGGCGACGCGTATTGGGTTGTTTTGACTAATTCGTGTTTATCGTATTTATTTAGTATTCAACACCTGAAGAGTCGCTCTGTCGTCATTTTTAAGTTTATAGTCTTAGTGTAAAGCTCCTTATGTTTTTTGTTCAGTTGTGGAATATTTTATCTTCCTTATACTGTTATATTTTTTAGCTTCTCCGTATGAAGTGAATGACATTTCTGTCCCAATTTAGCGACTAAACTTAGACTCGCCGTTTCAGTGAGTGAGTTCAGTGTGGCATGTTTTCGTGATCGTTTTGTTTTTTGTTAAACCGCTAGGCCATTTCAGTGTGTGTTTAGTTACAGATCGAAATGAAATCTTTATTTAAGTAACTATAAGCAAAGCATTTCTCGGTTTAAGTCTACATGTATTTTGTCTAAAATGAGACTCTAAAACCTTCCTAAAATTTAATAGTTCAGGGTGTCTTCTTGAAAGCGCCCGATTAATACTTCGCGGTTGAAAAACTTGTGCCATTTTCTCTTGATAATTATACGTGTGCTTGAAAGTTTCCGAAAACATTTTTTGGAGAATTTTTGCCAGTAAACGGTTTGATGCCGGGAAAATATTATTTATTTTAGCAAGATAGATTTCGAGAAATGTTTCATGGTTAACAGAACTAAGCAGCCAGAGGGATGCATTGGAATCAGTGAGAAATGTGTATTTGCATGGAAAAGTCTTTAAGTGGGTTTTCTTTGTAGTTTTATAGGTACTCTTCTTGAACTCTATAAGCTAGCTTTCGAAAGAATGCTACAAGAAGAGCTGTCGGTGAAAGTCGTACTGAAGTTCTCTTTGATGAAAAATAAGCCAGCTCACAGTTTCCTCAGCGGTCCGCATGTTTTCCTTTGCTGTTTTTCACCTCTTGGGGAATAACTGCACAACTAAAATTTACTGTATTTTACGGGCCAATTAGCATGAAAGAGAGACGTGGAGCTCCGCTTTTAGGCTCGGCTAAATCTATATTATTGTATTGTATTGTATTGTATTGTATTGTATTGTATTGTATTGTATTGTATTGTATTGTATTGTAGATACGATGTTAATCATTGCCTGCTGGATACCATGAGAATAACCCCAGCTTGGTTAAGGTGGCTTGATAGGGTTCTTAATTGTTCTAATCCTTTTGAAACGAGGAAAGAATACAAAGAAGTATTTCTGACCATGAGGCCAAACTATAAATATCTTCACACCTCTTTTGTTGGCAAATACTTTAAGGCTGCTTGTGACGTCACAGTCGTTTCCATGGCAGCACTTAAGGCCCACAAAAAGAAACTCCAAATTTTAGTTTTGCCAAATATCTGAAAAACTAATTCGGTGACTTACCCTTTTTATTCATTTATTTATTTTTTTTTTTGGAAAGCCCCCTGAATTATTAACCTTCTCTGGCGGTATGGCAAAAAGTTATTTAATAGAACTTAAGTTCTATCAAAAACGTCGTTTATTGACTTTGCAAAAAATTCCACTGAATAACGTTTCTCCAAACGTTTCTATTTGAATTGGCATACTTAATGTAACATGCATACCAAAAATTAGGATGGGCCACCGACAGAAAATTTCAAGATAAAAACAAAAGTCTCCGACATGTTTTATTTCTGTTTGCTCTTCTGGCAATTTGCACGCTCCACTTTCAATAGAAATTTTGGATTCACTCCGCTGACGCTTGCATTCTGGCCATGTGGTTTGTAGGGTACGTGCGTGCAGCAAAAAAATCCTTTTGAGCCTTCTTAAATTAAGCTATTTGAATTAGTGGCTACTTCTGAATGTGGGCAAAAAACATATAAGAAGTAAACTGAATTTTTTTTTTAAGTGACCAAGAATAACTGTCTACATTAAGGTAATTATTTAGGGCCGGAATAAGCTGACGAATGATTGATGAAAAAAAAGTACACCAAAAAGTAGGTCAGCGTGCCTCCGAGTTAGCCCTGTTGTACTACCTATTTGCGTTGGTTGTTATCTATCGCTTTGCGTTACATTTCGCTTTGGCTGGAATATTAACTTTAAATATTTGACTTATGGCAAAGGCACATTCTCAGACGACAAACCTTCTCTGCGTACATTACCTCCAGATAACAATGTCAAGCGTGTGAGTAATGAGTACGTAGGTTTTTCTTTGTTTTGTTTTGTTTTGTTTTGTTTTTAGTTTTGTTTTCTTGAAGGATGAACTCGTTTAATTTCTGGACAATCTTTACACTAAAATTATTCAATGAAAATATAGGTCACCGTTTGCGACGGTCGTTTAGAAAGAAAAAGCCAGTTATTTATCTGGAGAACTTGGTCTCAAAAGAACCGTACTTGGTTTAGAATGAACGCGCTCGTGCACGCGCTGATGACGCCAGAAATCATGTGTAGCATTGACGCATAACGCAATATTGAGAAATCACCTTAAAGGTTAACGTTCACCCAAGTTCAATACCTAGCTTTTCTTTTGCTACCGGACATTTTTGGTGTTTAAAAAGTTACAGTTGGAAGAGACGTTATTCACTCCATGGGGTTTGATCCAACGAATAAGCTACTTGAAAGAAAAAAAAAACATGATAATATCTTAGGAAAATCCCCTCTTTACTAAGAACACCTACATTTCCAAACGTTGCATTCGTGTTCTCTGTTGAAACGTTGCATTCGTGTTCACTGTATCTAGTGATTCGTATTTAAGCTATTTTATCAAAATATACTGGCCAGTATTGAGGTGATTTAGTTAGTCACTGAAATGTTTAATCACTTATGTTTGGCAGAAAAAATCCAAAGTTGTTTGAGCCTTATTACCACTTGAAACATCCCATGCTGTGGCTGTTATTTCTGTTCCACCGAAATACATGCTGACTTTAATTTTTCTGTCTTTCCCTCTCCAAGTGTCAGGGGACTGAACCATTAAACGCCCAATCTTAGTAACTCCAGGATCGGTAATAAACCGGGTATTAGGATTGCTTGTGACGTAGAATCCAAATCTCAGCCTTGTTCTGTCCGGTTTGAGTGGATGATATTTTTTCGTAATTTTCTCTCCAAGTTTTACAACCGCGTTTTCCTTCACAAAGCAATTGAATACTTCACCACACTTCTCAACACCATCAACGATAAACATCTTCTCTTTAGGATGGAAGCCTTCGATAAAATCTTCTGTGCAGTCGGCGCCGTAGGTCGTGCTCACAACCCTTTCGGTAATTTTCGCTGGCTTCTTACCAAAGATCACGGCACCTTGGACAACGACTGCGTTTGCATGATGAGGGATAAGGACTTTGCATCTCCTTGAAAACTCTCCCTTTATTTCTTCTTGCAGGTATGCTGAATCAGCAAATCCGCCAACAAGGAGCATGGTTTCCACCTTTGATAACTGTGGCTTTTTCAGCAGTGCTTTCAAATGTTCCTTGATGCGTTCCACTACGGGAGTGAACAATCTCTTCATCATTCCTGAACTGAGGGCAAGGTATTCGTTGTTTTTGACTCTGACGTCTTTGTCCCCATACCGTTCCATCGCAGGATTTCGGCTCTGATTCACTGAGGACACAAAACTTCGCGGTAAACGGATATTTGTCATCAATCCGCTTTCTAGGATGCGTTTCCCTCTCTTTTTTCCTTCAAACTCGTTCATCAAAGACAGCCAATCGGACGGGAACTGCTCTCGATATCTTTTCAGCTTTTCCTTCCCGAACAATTCATCCAGAAGGTCTTCAAACTGTTCGTTGACCCTTATTCCACCATGAGGACCCCCTGTCACCTTATGAATTTCTTTGATAGTACCGTCGTCTTGTATTTCATGTACTGTAACATCGAGTGTGCCTCCTGAGAAAACAATAACATTTTAGAACAAACAAAGAAGCCGAAACGTTTTAAGCGCTCACTTTCCATCCCCTATAAGAATTCTTGTTAAAGTGAACCCACCTATTCAGGTGTGTGATTAATTCACAACATAAAACAATTTTACAATTTTATTTCTAGACATGAAAATAATTACCTCCAATGTCAACCACCATGTAGTTTGTATTTGGTTGAGAAAGTATTCCATCCACAGATCTCCGACCAGTCTCCGAACGAAAATCGCTCATATTCTTCTCCTAACAGAAAATTGCTGCTGCTTCTGGTTCTAAAGCAATCATTAGCTGCTCTGCATTCTCTGGTGACCCCACACCAGCCTATATTAAATCATTTTGAAAAGTAACATAGAATGTCGTAAGTCCAGGTTGGCCACCATCTTTAAATATACCAAAGAAAAGGAAATTCTTCAAATTTCGCATGTGTGGTCTCTGCTATTTTACCAAATGAAAATTGTAAGATAACCAAAATCCCACATTGCAATTTTGAGTTTTCTATGCCTGCATTTTTGACTTTGTAGCCACTCCTATTTTCTCCCTTGGTGCACTGTTTACGTAAAGTGCTAAACAATCTTAAAATGTGATGTAATGTCGGCCTCACCTCATAAGCTGCTTCTCTCATGAACTGCTTTGCCTTTGGCGTCCATATGGCAGGAACAGTTAACACCCACTGGATGTCGTCTGCGTTGTAGCCCTCGTCCCCAGTCCGCTGGGAGATTATTTTAAGAGCTTCATCTTTGAGGAACTTCATTGAACGAGCAAACACTGTCTTAGCTTTGACGTTTTTACCATTGGCTGCTTTGATGGCCGTTTCCATGTCCAGGTTCTGCAATAAAAAGTAGATAAATAAACAAATAAATAAAAATAAAAGAGCGAAAGTTATGGTCGCTTGACCTCGACACGTGAACGTCTTTGAGTTGATTTGCCTACCAGAAAGGATGACAATTAGAGGGTCCATACGTAGCCTATTCAAAAAGTAATCAATTGCATCTAAAGTTATTTTTGGATCAGCCACAGATATTTTCTGTCATTTATAAGAGGTTTTGGGCCACAATGTTAACCGTTGACAATTTTAGGGATTTAATAGACGTTATATAGAGTTTAAAGTGGCGTCGCTTAAAGTGGTTTTTAATATGGTATGGTTTTACCTCACAAAACAGTAAAAGACGAATAGAGCATAGAGGATGGGCTCGATTGTTCGCTATATTGTATTACAATTAGTGAATAAAACCGATATTTACCTCTTATCAAATCCCTTATCATATAAGCGGCAAACAGTAAAGGAACAATTGATCAACAATGTGAATAGCATTACGCTGCAAATGATTTACATGTTGTATTCTTTCTTCATATACCTCATCGTTGTGCAGAGCCATTTTAAAGTGCTTAAAAAAGAGGTACTCCTTTTCTTCTCCTTCGCCTTCTACTTTTCGATTGCATCGTATCCAAACGAGTCAAATGATAGGTCTGGTTTCAATAGCAGGCATGTAGGTGTCTTGCTTGTCTGGCCACCTTGCTCATTCACCCAGTCCATATTCATAAATATGGCATCTTCTCCTTGATCTTTAATAAACGAAAAAGCAAATCCGCTGTAGGTTGTTCCAAAGTCTATTGCGACAACAGCAGGATATGACGACTTTGGGGAATAGAACAATCCGGAGTAATGTAAAGCTGCAAACAATCACAATGAATTACGAGCATTTTGCTTATGAATGAACAATGCTGTATTATTTAATGACAGTTGTAAAAATTAGTTATCTGACGGGCATTCAGCACTGCACTTCAGTTCACGCTGTAAGACAATAGCCTCTGAATATACTCAGCTGTATACTTGATTTGATGAAGCTGGTAATAGTCCAGTCCATGAAAATAAGCCCGTCTAGGTCCGGAGGTAACAAAATTTACCAGCTTTGTCCCAAGGTACATCGAGTATGGCGGATTTAATAACTAATTACTCGTCCGCCTAAATTTTCATTCAGTAAGCAACATGCCTTGCTTATGTCGAGATTAGAGGTATTCGAAGGAACGAATAGGCTACTGTGTATTAAAAACCTACCGAATAATGAGTGGTTCTATATAAATTGACTTTGTTCATCATCAGTGCAATCTAACAGAACAATTTGGCAGTGTTCTCGTGCTGGTCAGCACTTACCTTTGTATGCCATTTCTGTCCCTCTGCTCACTTTCTAATCTGCAATAAGAAAATGGTTTGGCACCTTGTCATCTGCTTTGTCAGATAAACAAAATAATCTTCCAAGAATTTCCAAGATACAAAGGGAAATGTCCCTGATCAGTGACGTGTAACGGACAAGGTAAGATTACATAAACGTAGCTGATTCCCGGAAAGGGACCGTAATTTGGATGTTGACGAAAATTTCCCAGATTAGCTGTTTTCCAAGAATCGCCAAAATAAGAATCAAATGGTAATTAATCCCTAATCAGTGACAAGTGACGGATCACGCGAAATTAGATGAACATCACTTATTCTCCAAAAAAAATGGAGAATTGTAGACCTTTAAAACACTCTTTTTTTTGTTTTGAAGCCTTAAAAAACATCAATACAATTACCTCGACTTTGTATTTGATAAGGTGCCATATTTGCTCAAAAAAATTACTTAATCATGTAAGCGTTACTGAAAAGCGGCCGAAAGGTGAGGTCATAAACATCCGCTTTTTCTCGGAAAGGGCAATAAAATGTAAGTCTAACACCACAATTTACAATAACTTAAACGTTAGAAAGCAAATAATAAAGCATAAACCTTAACTTGTGATAAAACACGAAATAGTCAATATTTTACATGTTTCTCAGCATAAACTACGCATTCTAACAATCTCGTACCGAGAGTCCTCAGGCTTCTTGTGAAGACAGTTTGGACCTTGCTACTTCCGGTTGTACTGATTTCCGAGAAAGAAAGGACAGCCCAGCACCCGGCAGGGTTGATAGCGTGCTCGATACTGTTTCACGCAACGATGCTCCCGCCAAATTCTCAAGCCCTGACCCTTTATCAAAATACTACACCTCCATATGCCTAACTCGCTCGTTCACCTAGCATAGGACAGCTTGAAACAACAAAAAATAAAGAAAGTCGCCTTTTGTGTTTCGGACACACTTTATTCTCAATTTGCTTATATTATTCCTGTTTAGCGTCTATGAGAAAGATAATAAATAAATAAACAAACTCCTCTTCAGTTAAAGTTAGCCCGTTCGAATATGTTTAAAAAGATTTAAGTATATTGAATTTCACCTGGTATGCTCAGCTAGTCCTCGGCGTATCGACTGGAAACCGAAATAAGGATTAAGGGATATTTCCCGGGAACATATTTGACCAATCAAACAACTTACCCTCGGGTGTTTTCTCGAAACAAAATTAACTATAATTATTTGTTTTTATGTTTTCGGTTTATATCGCAACTAGATAATGGGATAAAATTACTTTCGCTTTTGATTTCATGGTGAATTTACTGAGTTCCCTACTCGGTTAACTATGAATTCATCATGTTAAGAGTATCTTATATAAAGAGATGCTTCTAAATCGTTGCCAAACTACAATGATCGTTAATGACTTTCGCAACCATGTTAAAAGAAAAAAAAAGTTTATGTGCGAACAATATGAACAATAATCTGGGGAAAAAACAATAAAAATAAAGACGAAACAAAAAACCATTTCCGGTCGCGCTTCCAGGAAAACAAACATCCGGGAGATTTGTCTTCGTGTAGTTTTGATTGACCCTTGACTGTTCTCACTGATTCAAATTTCTTGGAGAAAAAAGCGTAAATAATGGCAATGTTTCTGCACAAAACGCCAGCATCGAACACTGTTCAGCCTGGTGGAAATGCTTCTTTTACAAAAGCATCCTCAAATGCAGTTAACGACGATGAATTGTCAACAGAGGCCCTCATTCAAGCATCAAAGCAGCTTCCGGTTAGACTTGAAAAATTACAGCAGGAAAACAAGTGTCTCAAACAGCAAGTTGAATCCTTAAAGAGGTTCGGCCGATAATGTTAAAATTATATACATATATCGATTGAAATTTATTCGCTTCACTAGAATATAATCTGTATGAACGAAAGCCCTCATATTGACAGTCAAAGGAGGATTGTGATAGAGTTCGAAAAATTGAATGTGGTGCCTTCATGAAAGTCGCGGATCGGTGGGAATATAATTTTTTCATGAGATGCAGGATTTAACACAGTCAAAAAGGAGGTGAAAAAGAATAAACAAAAAGAATTGAACGAAAACCAAAAAAAAAAAAGGTTATCATCATTAAACAGACCAGGTGCTAGCCTTCCTCTTTTTTGGTGGAAAGGTTGGGGTGGCATTAGTCGGTGTAGTAAATTAGTACCACATTACGACAACCTAAAGACAACGACAGTGTTAAGAACGATGTATGAGAACGGTGAAGTTTACACATCTTGATTATAACCGCTTTCTCTCGACAGGTCTCGAGGGATCGAGGAAAGCTTCAGCCTTGAAAATAGACGGCTTTTAGCGGAAATTGAAAGACTTAAACAAAGGTAGTTATTACTATTATTATTATGATTATGATTATGATTATGATGATGATGATGATGATGATTATTATTATTATTATTATTACAAGTGAGACCGGAAAACAATATTATAATTATTAGTTAATCATTAGTAATACACCTCTCATCAAATTAGAACCAGTGTTTCATAAATTTTAAATAAGCCTCTGTTGTAGGTAACATAAACTTAAATATCTAGTAAGCAATTTAAATGCTTTATTCAATAAGTGATTTGAAACCGGGATACTATAGTGCAATACGTTTTCTACAGTGTAAGACGCTCTCGTACTCATATTTTTCTCCTTATATGGTAAAATGACGCTATAGTTGAATGATGATGATGATGATGATGATGATGATGACGATGACGAGGATGTACCATATTTACTTGTATTAATTCCCTGGGACGTTTAATTAATAGTAGGAAGTAGTGAACCCTAAAACATCCCAGGGCATTGTTTTCTTTCTTGACTGTCCAATAGTGGTAGTTACTCAGAAGGAGTAGCTTACTGGAGTTAATATGAAATATAGTTTAAATTACTGTAAAAGCTCCAATAGTCCTGCTCTCTAATATGCCTTCTTACCCACTACTTGCTAATTACAAATAAATTATTTGCTTACAATTATGTCATGACATTGGGGCTTGAAAATTATTTTATGTTTTGACTGATGCCGGGTATTATTTTACTGCCAGAGGAAGATGCGAAGAAGTGCAGCATTATGCATGTAATTACTTACATGTAATTCAGGTGAATCAATTCAGTCATCTATTTTAAGTACCAATCAGTCAATCAATCAACCACTCAACCAACTGGCTGATAAATCAGTCAATCAGCCAATTAAAAAATAAATCATTTAATCAATCAATCAATCAATCAATCAATCAATCTATCTATCAATCAATCAATCAATTAATCAGTCAATCAATAAATCAATAAATCAATCAATCTGTGACTTCAGTGTTTCCAATGCGAATAACAAATGGTCCAGTAATGACTAGTGACTTTATTTGATGCACAGATTATGACTCACACTCTTACTACCCCAGACCGTGATGGCAGATCCGAGCCTTCAGTTCTTTTTGGTTTGATAATTTGTCACCAATAAGCATTGTTACTGATTGCCATAATCTGGTACCAAAGAAAAACAAAAGGAATAGCCTCTTCCTAAATCATTTCAGAATAGTCTGAAACCTAACAGGCAATGAACTGACAAAAAGGGATCAGACTGTGGTGAATCAGTCAATCGATATAGTTTTCCCCATAAAGAGAATTCAATCAAATAGGTCTGACTCTTAATTCCTGGGATAGTGGTGGGGGGGGGGGGATACTCCCTCCAAAAAAGATATGGGGCAGGGTGTGCTCATCAGACATTTTAAAGTAGAGCCCTAAAAGGCGTACTCCAGGATGGTGTACTCATACATCATCCACTTAGTAGTACTGAGGGGTCAGTCAAACTAATCAATGACATCAAAATGTTAAGCAGAAAAAGACAAAAAAATATATAACCTTATTTCAAAACTGCTCTTCAAATTTTTTTATTTGAATTGATAAAGTGTGTCTGGGAATATAGCTAAAAGTACAAATTTCTTAACCAAACCCTTATAATAAACTGCCATATTTTCCTGACATCAGGTTGATGGAATAAGAACCTGTAAGAAAAACAAAGCAGATTTTAATGATCCCAATTACCAATAGTAGGACAGTCAGTGTGCACGCGCCAGAGAAAAATGAGAGACTGCTCGTAGTCTATGAGAATGGTACCAACTTAGGCCGGTACGACTTCAGATCAACTCCAAATGCTTACCTCTGTTTACATGAAATGTACGAAACATGAAGCTAGTATAAAATAATTATCATCTTAGGCCGTGTTTACATGAGTGATTTCATCCCGAGACATATCGGTGTCTGGTCATTTACCTGTAAGTTTTTACATGGTTTGGAGCTGAAATGGTGTTTACCCTGGGACGATTTTATCCGGGTGCTGAAGACCAGGATGAAATCGTCCCAGGGTGAACACATTTCAGCTCCAAATCATGTAAACATTTACAGGTAAATGACCAGACACCGCGATGAAAGTCAACCCGGGATGAGATAAAAGTCATCCCGGGATAAAGTCACTCATGTAAACAGGGCCTTAGGCTGGTTTAACTCATCACTGCTGCTGAACCAATGTGAATGACTCAGAACGGTTTGAAATCAGACTGGGGAGCCACTTAAGCATGAACAGGGTTCCAATTGGTCTGAGATATTTGTTTTGGGTATGCATGTTTAATAAGTGGCATTGGAGCATTCCAAGCTGTTGGATAATAGTTAAACTGGATTTTTAAGGATGGGATGGTTGCGGACCATATTAACACAAACAGAGTTTAGATTGGTCTCAGGTAAACACTTCATGCCAGTCTGACTTTCAGACCGGTCTCATGTAAACAAAATTGTACCAGTCTGAGTTTGCACCGGTCTCATGAAATCAGGGTGTTACTGCCCCTGGGTCTCTGAGGACGTCGTTAAACATTCTTGAGAGCTGGTCGACTTTAGGCTAAGGGGGTGTTTACATAATACCAGCATGATTTTCATTCTGGTACAAGTTCCTCCCGATTTCCTCTCGTTTCTCTGTATTTGTTTAATGATTACAGCACAAAATCTCATAACTGTACAAGTCATACCTGTGTGAGCTTGCCCCAGTAGTTGTACTGGGTCACAATAATCACTGTGGTACGGAAACCCATACATGGTATAACTGTTTGATTCAGTCTGCATTAAGTTTTAACCCTTTAACCATCAAGAATAAATCTTACATCACCGTGAAAAATGGATTTTGTAACTTAAGTGGGTATAAGGTTTTCATCACCTATCCCAATGGAAGTCTTGATGGAACACTCATGTAAATGTTATGATTTAATTTTATCCTTGGTTCAACTTTTATTTTCGTTTGTGAGTATTAGGATTGCCAAATGTTCTTTTTCCGAAAAGGCTGTTTTAGCCACCCAGTCTTCTATGTGTTTACACGACAATATAAAACAGATCATGCTCAAATTCCACACTACAGAAATTTGTGCTTGTTCTCACACACTTAAAGGCAGATGGTTTAAATATCTGGTATATTTGAATGATTTTAAATCTGTTTAACTGTGCTTAATTATGTTTGACTGGGTTCAGAAATTGGAATCAAACACTGCTGTATGCATATTATTGGTTTAATTGTGCTCAACTACCGAACCCAAATTAAAACGATCATTGCATTTGACCCAGTTCATTTTACTGAACAGTAAGATAGTACGTAAGCTGGGATAATTATATGATTGATATCTTCCATGTGCATACCTTCACTGTAAGAAAAGTTGCATCACTGATCACTGCTGACATATACATGCCTAGTATAGATAAAAAAGGATCAGTGAAAACAACAACTTCAGGGCTAAAAATTGACAGTCTCCTGGTTGCCAGTAGCAATTTAAAACTGACCAGGGCCACTAAAAGTTGAGGTTTATTTTTATTGACATGTGACTCCAGTCTTACTTAGAGTTCTACAGTATGTGGTACCATAGTTAATAAAAGAATCTGGTTATGAAGCTCAGCAAAGTCTTTTGTTTTATGTTTTTGTTACTGTTTTTAGCCTTGACCGTGCACAAACAACAATAGGTTTGAATTTGCATGAGCAACTAACCAATAAAAATGTCACTGTTAAGTTATTCAGCCATAGTGTGCGAACGTAAAACAAAAGATTGTGCACGGTCGTAGAACTTTCAACAAAAATTGCAGCACCTTTGTTTTGGCCTTTGAAACTTGCAAGGTTTCATAACCAGTCCCTCGAGTAACTATGGTGGTACTTTTTCCACATGATTATTGGCGAAATCCCTGGATAAAAGACCTACTTTTCACCCGGGTTGGGAGGGGTCTATTCAAGTAAATATGGTTTTAAATTTTTTATTTAGACTAGAGGATTTTGAAAGCCACTTTATCTAAATGGCCTGGTCCACTGTACTAAGCGAGCAAGGGAAAAGACCCTGGGGATGAGGTTAGAATTCAAGGATACTGGCCCGAGTTGCAAGTCAATGATTCAAGCACTGAAGTTAGTTTTTTACCCTGCAAATTATGGAACAACTTAAGAGGGGATGTCCACTAACATCGAGCGAGTGGCGGCACATGATGAAAAATAAAATTCCCTCATAAATTTTCCACAGATACCCTACGGCAATCTAAGAAACGTGGTGGCATTTTTTTCTTGAAAAAAATTTTTAAGCCCGAAAAAAAAAATTAACATGTTTACGTCACACGTGTCCTGTAAACACGCGAAATAAACGTGTATCATACCTTCTCGTAAACTTCGCTCTGTTTGATTTGCACCCCAGAAAACCCCCATTTTAAGCGTGGAAGTTTGCTTTTAAAGTGTGTAGGTAGTAATTGAGTCCTGTTTTAGACCTGTGAATTAATTTTCAAGGTCATGGCAAGCTGCTGAAAATCGCTAAAATTCACTTGCTTTGAATTCTCAATTTGGCACAGTTTTTCAAGAGAAAGTTTTGCTTCCCGGTAAAACACCAAATCACTTGAAATTCAGAATTCTTGAAAGACGAAACACCATTCTAACATCAGGTTTAAAAATTTGTTTCGGGCTTGTTATCAGCGCCGAGCACAAACGCTCTCAAAATCCCGATAATCACAGCATTAACCTGTCAACCTGTACAAACAATAGGCTCGTGCCTCCGACCGAATAGCCGAAAACTTGGAATTTTTTCCTTGTTTCCTTTGGTATTTGGATGAAAAGTACAGGATAAAGGTCATATCTAGCTTACCTTGAATAAGATTTTGTCTAAATGCCAGGTTTTGTCAAGTTTTAGGTGTACTGTCCAAGGGCCATCTTGACGCGTGGAATCGACCGTTATCTCCTGGTATCTCCAGATTAACTTTCAACTAATGAATAACGACTCCGCCAACACATTCACATCCCTTAACGAATGGCAAATGAATTTTTTAAATCTCCCAGTGTTAATTCCCTGAAGAAACTAAATAACTTTGCAGTGATCTCCACATTCATCTCAGAAACCGCACTGTTATTATGGTCTGATTTAACTAAATTTGTCTGTCACGCAACGGGTTCTGGTCAAGTCACAGGATAGGTTTTGGTGATGGGATTGCAAAAATGGGAAAAAATGGAAAGATTAGGACGTCTGAAATAACTTAAGCTATGAAAGAAATTATACAAGATAGAAGGCGACGTAAATAGTGATAGCGTTTGTTTCAGCAACTCGACCGGAATGACGGTTTCCCGTTTTCATCCCAGATGCCGGACTACCTCATTGTAAAAACAAACCGCAGAGATAGCTGATTTTTTTTTCCCATGATTTAAACTAAAGCATATCGAAGGCTAACAAAGAAGGCATCCATTTGTTTTTTACAAGTTTCCTGAAAATTTTAAGTTCACTTAGCTTTTCTCTCTAATCGTAAGTTTTCAATGCGTAGCACTTGTGTTTACTCACATTCCGTCCTCCTGTTTGGTGTCATGTTACACCGCCGAAGTTATGCCTGAAATATCTTTCGACTAGTAAAATAGAGTGATACTACATATGACGGGACTTTTCACCACACAATTCTGACCTGTGCAAAACTAGTTGCAGATTACATAGATGTACATTTTGTGACGCTCTTGCGAGAGGAAAAAATTGTCACGTGTTCACTAGAAGCAGAAAGTACTAGCTTCCGATAGTCTAAAATAGCAAACAGCGATATATTTTTTTATATCTTATGCAGAGTTCGGCTTTTCAAGAGTTCGACTTTTCAAGTCCAATTAATTTCACGGTGAAGGATTTCAATATTATTTGCAAGCCACCAGTGTTGCGTCGAGGAAGGCGCCTCGAGAAGCTGCCATTTGCGGAAATAATTTTCTTGTTGGAAATCGGGCGTGTGAGAATTTCAGGTGCGGCATTATTGGAAACTAAACAAAATGTCTTCAGTGCGGATCAGCTTTGAGTAAATGTTCAAAAACTGATAATTTTCGTAAAAAAAAAAAAGAAAAAAAAAGGAAAATGCCAGATTTAACACGCAGCAGTTGTAGAGCGCTTCCTCTATATCGCGCCATTGTAAAAGGATAGGTTCTTTGGAGTTCTCGCACTCAGGACCCCTGTCACCGAGCACAATAGCCAATCAAACCATTATCTCCCTTGGCTGCGAATAGAGGACACTTACTCTTTTCAGAAACTAGTTGCAGGCGTTTGCGCCTCTTACAAGCGATATGAACAAGCAGTTGCTATTCCAGTTGCAAAAAAAGACTTTTCGTGTCACACTTGCAGTATTGGAATCAGCGATATCCACTCAGAAGTTGAGCTTCGTTGATTTTCTTTTAGCACGCGCAAAAGTATTTTTAATTAGTATTCTTAACATGGACCATTTGCCCAGCCGATCGCTCTTGTCTGGGAATAGCGCAGAGGGAACTAATCGACGTTGGTCATGTTGAGTTGTACCAGGGCTGTCTAAGTATGCCTCGAACGGGAAAGTGAGAAAAGCAGACCGTGGAAATGGCAAGTCGGAGTCCACAGCTTTTTTGCAACACATCGGTGTCTTCCCTCCAGTGGGCTCTGGTAAGTACACTTTTTTCTCATACCCACTTTCGTGCATTCCTCGCTGTGATGGCAGACGTCATTAAGCAGATTAACACTGCCATACCAGCCCTGAAGACAGTCAGCTTCCGGCAAGACAGCGCTGGCTGCTACCACTGCAGGGCCTGCAGGGCCACCATAGTTTGCGCAGGAGTTACTAGGAGCAGAGCTGGGCGTGGTGTTCAAACTCTTGGCTCCCTTCCCTCCCCATGGAGGGAAGGGAGCCTGCGACCGCAAGGCCGGAGGAGACTAAGTCGGATACATTTGTCCTCCTAAACTCCGGATACGATATCAAGATCCCGGTGGAGAACCATCCTTAAGTGTCATCCGGTGCGCGCCCATTGCAAGCCGTTTAGTTGCCACTTGGAAGATCGATGGTGTGAATATACAGTTTTCTAAAGAAGGAATCCGTCCGTGTATGAAGAGCATATGGCGTGGGACCTATAAGACCAAGATTTGCGCTGAAAACTAAAGCCCTGTCATCTGATGGTCTACCGTCCATAGCAGTGCTCTAAGCGAAACCGAGCTCGTTCTCCTCAACCGTGAGAAGACGGAGAAAAATCGCACAACCAACTTTCTCTTGACAAACAAGGGGGTTAGTTTCTAGAGAAACTGTGGTGCTGCATCGGTGGGGAAGCGAAACACAAAACTTTGTATTTATCAACTGAGTTGATAAGGTAAATTGAGCCACCGTGAAGAGATTGAAAGCTGACGTTTCGAGCGTTAGCCATTCGTCACAAGGATGGTTCTCCACCTTCGTCACCTGCACTGCTCAGAAGATCAGGCGGAAAGCGACAAAGAGCCCTAAACATTAGGACTCCTTGTCATGATGAGTTTCAACATGAGTTGAGTTTCAAACTCAACTTACTTTCGAGTTTCATGTATAAAATTGTAATCCGCTAGGTTTGCCATAAAATGGTTTCACAAGCTTATAAAGAACGAAAAGGTCGGTTCCGGCACCCCTGGCCACACCCCTGGTTTGGGCTTAAGTAAACTCAACATACATTTCTACATTCTCACTCCTGTCTTGACCAACTTTTGAAGACCAATACATAGAGACCTAATAATAATTTCTTTTTCAAAGCCCTAGTAACAGGCAAGGTTTTGGCAAGGCTTCACTGCCTCTAATGATACTGATAAATACATAAATACCGTTAACTGCCACTTATAAGCCCAACCGCTTACAAGCCCCCCCCCCCGGTTATAGGCCCATCTACCTGTAAACAAAAAAATACATCCGGTATAAGCTCCACCGGATATAAGTCGCCCTCTAGTTTTCCCTGTTTCCTTAATATTAAGCACTCTCACAGAACACTGCGAAGATGAACTCTGAGCTTCTGTTTTGTTACGTCCCGGTTACGTTCGTGTTGTTACAGTTTTGATTTTGCTGTTAAATTAAAATTGAAATGAATTCGATTTATTGTGACGTTTCAGAGGTTAATTAAAAACTGGTAAATTAAAAACGTATTTCGATCAACACTGCTCTGGCTCATTTCGAAACTTATAAGCCCCCCCGGATATAAGCCCTTCCGTTTATAAGCCCACCCAAAACCCCTTACAAAGTTGTATAAGCCCAGGGCTTATAAGCGGCAGTTGACGGTAATCGGTCCTTGGGTCCACAGGTTTTCAAAGTTTTCATTGCTTTGTTTTTTGTTTGTTTGTTTTTTGCTTGCTTGCTTGTTGTTGTTGTTTTTTGTTTCCTGTGCATTTCCCCCTCCAAGTCAAACCCGACGTCAGGTAAAATCAAGTGCGTGACATTTTGTTGCGTGACTCAAACTAAACAGGCTTGTAAGCTTTCGGCAAGAAATTATCGTTTCGAAATTTTACAACGAATACAGATCAAGAAAAGACGTCTTATAGGAGAAAACGCTTTTGAAGTCCAGATAAGGAAAAATCATTTTATTCCTGAAGGTTCTTCATTTTAACAAAAGGAGGCGGGATGGAAATAAGTCATTTGGGTTGATTGCCAATACGCGATGCTTCAGTGATGTTGTTCACCCCGGCACGGCGGGGCCAAACCACCCCCCAAATGGGTCATTTAGACTAATTTTGCTTCTTTTTCATATTTCTTTTCCAAACTTGGCAAAAAACCTTGGGTTGTCGCCCAATTTATTTTAAGTATGAGAATGACTTAAAAAACCAAATTGTGACGTCATAATGGCTGACGTCACAAAACGAGTTAACTGAAAATTTCAAATTTAAAATAAAAAGTTATGTCATCTGAAAGAACTTGGCAAGGGGAGTAAAATGCTGAAAACCGTACCTCGCTAAGACAAACGTATCTTGAGTTATGGCAATTTAAAGACATTTAAAGTGTCCCCCCCGGAACCATACTTTTCTTCTAAAAACAACCCTGTTGATCTATTTTGTACAGTTTTTTTCCATGCAAGCTAATAATCTGGTAAAATGGACTTCTTGTTGTTCCAAAAAATCGTATCATTTTAGATTTTAAGTTTTCGGCTTGAAAACGATAATATTAGCAAGAGCATAATTGATCACG
This sequence comes from Siderastrea radians, assembly GCA_964017195.1. Taxonomy (NCBI): domain Eukaryota; kingdom Metazoa; phylum Cnidaria; class Anthozoa; order Scleractinia; family Rhizangiidae; genus Siderastrea; species Siderastrea radians. The sequence continues at coordinate 18,743,517 of OZ024899.1, forward strand.
TGACACTTAATTACGTCACAAAACTGGTTTGGGGGCTCTAGCTCTGGCAGGAAAAAATTTTTCCGAGTTTTTCTTTTTCATTTAGCTTCCGTCATTTAAGACATCTTATCTGCAACTTAAATGGTGTCGTTGACGCAACAAAACAACACTTAAATTCAAACGTATTACACAAGGGGGGGACCCTATTTTGAGACTGTGAAATTTTCAAAATCTAAAATGCCATATCTCATCCATTATTTATCACATCGACAAACGGTTTTCAGCATTCAACTCCTCTTGACGTGTTCTTTCTAAAACATCAGAAAAAATTTAGAAATTCTAAAATTTTATTTTAGAGAATAATATGGCGTCACCAATTATGACGTCATAATTTGACATTTGGCATCACCATTCATGTCAAATTGTTTGGCACAAAGACCCATATCAAATTACCAAGTTTGGTAAAGAAATGATGAAAAGTAACAAAATTATTAAAAATTAACCAAAAAACGGGACATTTCATGACCCATTTGGGGGGTGGTTTGGCCCCACCGTGCGGACGCCAAGATGGTTATTATGAGTACAGAACCTGATATTTAGACAATACCATATTCAGGTGAGCTAGACATTACCTTTCTGCTGTGGATTACAACCGAATACCAACCAAAATAGAAGAAATGTCCACATTTTCGGTTATTTGGTCGGAGGTATGTGCCAATTGTTGACGTGTTAATGTTGTAATTATCGGGATTTTGAGAGCGTTTGTACTCGGCGCTGATAAAAAGCCCGAAACTAATTTTTAAACCTGGTTTAAGAACGGCATTTCTTCTTTCAAGAATTCTGAATTTCAAGTGATTCGATGTTTTACCGGGGAGGGAAACTTTCTCTTGAAAAACTGTGCCAAATTGAGAATTCAAAGCAAGCGAATTTTAGTGGTTTTCAGCAGCCTGCCATGACCTTGAAAATTAATCCACAAAAGAATAATTTGACTCAAATTACTTGTAAACTCTTCAACAGCAAATTTCTAAGCTCAAAACAGGATTGTTCCATGAGGCGAATTAAACAGAGCGAAGTTTACGAGAAGGTATGATTCGCGTTTATTCGGGGTGTTTGTAGAGACAAGTAGTGCGGTAACGGTTTTTTAATTTTTTGGAGATTTAAAAATAGTTTCTCTACAAAAAATGCCACCACGTTTCTAGAGCTACCATAAGGTATCTCTGGGCGAAAAACGGAGAATTTTGATTTTTCATCATGTGCCACATATTTTCGATTTCGCTCGGTCTTAGTGGACATTGCCTCTTAATCAGTAAAAGTAGAGAATGAGATGTAGAAAACAATTACATCCACCTGCTTTTAACTCAATTATCTTAAGCATATTTTCCCAAAAGTGAACAACACATAACTTTTAATAAAAGTTTTACATGTACCTAATTCGAAATTTAAATTTGTTGTTTGTCATCAAATCATGCCAACTATAGCTGTGAACCTTACTTGATCTAAGAAACATTCGTGAGTCATTAGATGTATATAAATGCAAGCAGTGAAGAACAAATGGAGTTGGAGATAAAATAAAGTATGTTATGTGTTATGTTATGTTGTTATGAGATGTTTACAACACGTAAGCTTAAATGATGCTACACAAGAGAATTTAAGCTTATCTGCCAGTATCAATATTAAGAGAATAGCCTGACCTTCTTGCTTTAAGCAATAGCTGTTTGAAACATTAATTTTAACAGCAACGCTGTAATTAAAGTTACTGAAAACATAAAGGATGCGATGCTACACTTTTTCTTGGCCAACAAATAACATACGATTCACAGACGAGTGTACAAAAACTACATCACTTCATGTAACGTTTATCACTCTAAAACCCGATTTCTTAATTTAAGGACGAAAAATTCTTAATTTTTTTCTCGTAGTAAGGGCAAATTGTTTCTTATTTTTAAGTTCTTAATTTCCAAACTTTTCTTAATTTTAGCAAAATTTCTCAAAATAAGAATCCCCTAAAATAAGAAGAAACCTGCAAATTTTCTTGTTTTAAACTCAGCGAAAGAGTCATGTTTACTTGATTTCAGGTCAATTCTGTTCTCATCAATTCAAGAAACAAAAATGTCCACTACGATCGTGCGCTACTAGTTCTTCGATCTAAATAAAGATGTGTGGTTTCAAAAAAGATTTCACATTTAAGAACGGGAAAGAAAACAAATAATAAAAGTCGCTCAAATTACAAAAAAAAAAAAGAAAAGAAAAGAAAAATAAGACCTACCGACCTGACTCGAACCCGGCTCTTCAGATTTGTAGTCGTCCGTGTTAACCACACGACAAACATGCACTCGCATACTGATTTCATTTAAAAATTGGTATAAATACGAACTAATATCGATCTTTAATGCCGGAAACAACACAGCAAATGACTTCTGTTTGTTCATGTGCAATCGCATGAGGCTGGCTGCTTCAAGAAAAACGAGAGAATTCTCACTGTTTTCTCACGGGTGACTCTTGTTTGCGAGGTTTGTAACCATTCGTGGTTTGGAGGGAGTATTGCCTTCTTTGCTGCGCGTGTTCCATCGCCAAGTCGAGCGAAGTGCGTGTCGAGAAAGCCAGCACGTTGTTATTTTAAGACGACGATTAAGACTCGATCATACTAATTCTTATAATAAGAATTTTTTCTTCTTTTTGTGCCTTAGATTTAAGATCAAATTTGTTCCTTAAATGAAGTTTAAAATCAAGATCACATTTCTTAATTTCGTGTCATAGTTTTGAGGAAAAAATTATTCTTAAAATGAAGTTTAAAATCAAGATCACATTTCTTAATTTTGTGTCATAGTTTTGAGAAAAAAATATTCTTAAATTAAAATTTAAAATCAAGGTTACATTTCCTAATTTGAGAATGTGAGAACTAAAAACAAGGAATGGTTATCTTAATTCAAAAATCCTAGTTTTAGAGTGTATTTAAAGACTTACGAGACTTAATAAACTTTGTGTCTATCTTTCGGCATTTTGCTACCGGAACGAAAATGGCAAATTATTTAAGCACTGGACTAACGATAAACTTGAAACATTAAACTATAATGATCGATCGGTAAAGCGCTGCTAATATATTAAGCTGTTTACCGAAGACAACAAAAAGCTATAATTACACGTACCTGACATGAGTAATGCAGCGAAAAATGAAGTGCTGTCCTCTTTCCGAGAAACCATGAACAATTCTTTAGCATGGACCACAGAACTGAAAGCTACATGTATAACTCAATTTCACCCATTTTTCAGCTTTTGTCGCTAGCTATGCTGCCGCGCCTAAAAAGTGCACCAGTCTTCCTGAGCAATCCGTGACATTGGTGCCCAGTACTCCGCGTGCCTGCAAATTCACATCCCTAAGCATGAAAACGAATTAAAAAAACTGTTAACGTAGTTAGAAAGAGCATAGTTTGAAACCAAATATGCTGATTCGTTTTTACATTTATATTAAAACCTCACAAAACAGGGGATTATCAAAAGTTTAAGGTTCATTTTTCATCGTGCTTTTTTCAAAAGGAAAATAATAATGGACGTTTTTGAATAACTTGTAATTTTTTCTGCAATGTTACTGTGAGAAATTACGAATTTATTGAGCTTAAAGCAGTTTTAAAGTGATTTGAATTTTCTGTGCGCTCTGGTCACGTGACCAACGACGTCACAACAGTGAGCATATCATGGTCGTTACTTTCATGCGAAGTTCTATTAACCAGCCAAGCTTTGTTTCTCTCCGCCTTAAACTACAGTGTACCATAGCTACTGACTCCTTACCAGTCACCTGGGAAATGCTCCTGTACAGAGCCACCTTAACTTTCAAATGCCAGATGTCAACTGGCAATTTCCATATTGCCCATTCCAATAACTATCAGGGCACGTTATCTGCTTTTGAATTGATGGAGGCCTGTTCTTGCAGTGAGCTAAAACATATTTTTTGCCATAGTGACGTGAATAATGACGTCATCACCCTAACGTTAATATGAGGGATAACTTTCACGAAGTTGTAAATAACACATGGTACAGCATTCTCTTCGACCACAAATTAACTAAGTTATTTTGCATTGAAATTTTTCTGGTGCAAAGCATTCTGGGAAGGTTCTTATTATAATTATAATATTGTTTTTAATTATTATTATTATTATTATTATTATTATTAATTTTTATTTTTTTATTTTTTTGGCCTGTCATAGTTTGCCAATAGAACAGTCACATGTCCACATGACAATCTTAAAATTGCCAAGAAAATAAGTCAAATTAACAGAGGAAATATTAACTTCTCAAATAAATAACATCATACTGTGGCAAAGGACATGCTTGTGTCACACTTTAGATGTAAACAGAAGTCAGCCGGACTGAATTTTTTTTTGGGGGGGGAGGGGGGTAGGGCAAGCATAGTCATGAGGTTTTTATAGGGGGAAGGGGTCTGAAGGAATTCATCAGGTTATTGTATTTGGTTCCCTGTTGTGAATTGTTACCTCTTTTATGTAACTCAGCCACTTTAGATGAGGGTCAAACTATTGTTTTGGAATTTTGTTTTTGGAATGTTTACACACTTACTGTCAGGTAAGCTTCTTAAATATATGTTGAGATGTTTGCCTAGCATGTTATCATGGAAACTAATTTTCCCAACAAACATTTAGAAATAACCATGAAATCCCAACCGCTTACTCTCATGGAGATGCCAGATATTTGTATATTTGCACTATCAAGAGAAGATAAGGCACTATTCACTCTCAGAGCTTATGAGGGTGTTATAATAATTAGAAGTTAAAACGTTACCAAAAAAAAACAATAGTTTTTTTTTTCAAAATATTTTAAAGTTTAGACTCCCTTTCAGGTAAGTAAACATATACGTTTAATATCTATCGTCTGTAATGAAAAATAGTTAAGCTTTTGTTCTTGGGTATAAAAGATTCAAATATCTACAAGTGTTATAAACGTAAATCACCTAATGGTACTGCAATAGATTTAATCATTGCCATCAAAATTCATACTCCCACACCCTCTCTGTATAGAAAAACCGTATAGAATCGACTCTGTCGTTAGAAAATAGCACTTTGTAAATTCTCGGCTTCTCCTAGTCCTGTTAGAACGCGCTAGCAGTGGTTCATTACAAAATAAAGAGTACCAAAATCGACGTAATACACAGCACTGAAATCATATGAAGTTTAATAATTGTCAGTCAAGTACCAATAATGTTGTTATTGTTTTTTTTTTTAATCTCAAATTAATACAGAAATGCTGCAATGGCGGAAAGAAAAGTGAATATGGATCAAAGAAGAACTGAGAACACGCTTAGCAGAAACAGACAATCCGACCTTGAAAGAGAGTACAAAGATGACTTTAGAGATGGGAAACGTATGGATGCAATCGAAACCATTGAGGCTCACCTTAAGAAGCATAAAAAGACAACAGCAACGCACCTGTCTCAAGGGGATCAACTAAAGGCATACAGACTTGCATGCTGTATTTTCGAAGTAAGGAAACTTTTAGGAGTACGCCTAGACTTACTGCTTTTAAATGGATAGTCTTAATAAACACAGCCTGCAAGACTGCTATGTAGGGACACCCAGTAATACGATTATGAAGTCTACGGAAAGCATCACCCGTTGCTCTAATCTTATTCAGTTATAATCAGTGCGCAAGAAAAAAGGAAAAAATTTTGTAAGGTGCATTGGTTAGAATCAGAATATTCTTCCGACGGCAACTGCAGAATATTTTCTCAGCTGAAAGGAATGGCAGGCGCTAAAACGGTTAAACTGATTCACAGATGACAACATCATAGTGATCGGCTACGTAGATGCTGAGATTTTCTTCCTGTTATTTGACAACCAAATGAAACAACGAAAGCTCAAGGCTTGTCAAAGATATCCTCACTGTAGAGCTAAAGGGATTCATCTGTAAATGAAAATTCAAAGGCGCCATATGGGAAATTCTCCGTATGCCAGTTGTTGTCCTCGCCCCTATCTTCGCGCAGCCAGTAAGCGAAAAAATATTTTGAACGTACGGAAAAGCCTGTGGAAACGCTTGCTAGGCAGGTTATGTTGTACGGCTTTCGCGCATGCTCACAGTGCACCGGTGAAAAAATCCAAGTTCCAAGGGAAGGCTACGCAATTCTGTGAGACTCCTAGGAGACGGTTCTAAATTACAATATACCTTTTTAGAACCTTCTTGCGCTTACCTAAAGTGACAATTATAGCAGGCTTAAGAGTCACCCCAGTGAATATAGGTTAATCGTTGCAAAACTGGTTTGAAGAAATTGTTGCCAGGACTTCGAGAAGACAAGAAAACTCTTTAATCTAGAGGGCAGTGACCTACACTTTCACACCTTGGTACGTTTTAAGACAATATCCTTGTTTACTTAACTGTTTACTTTCTTACAATTAGATTGCGTACGAATGTGCATTGAGTGCAAAGGAAAAGTTCCTAAGCTTTTATTCATCGTTGATAGAGACTTTAGTCACCGATGCACCCATGATTGCCCTATCAGATGAGAAATACAGAAAGGTAAGGGTTTTTTTATTATCGTCATCATCATCATTATCTTAATTAAAATTAAAATTTATAATTTGGTCAAGTTATGTCCATGTTTAATCCAACAAATTTGTCGGTATTCGTGACTGCCCAGTGTTTTTTCATCATAATAGCCAGTTGCAAGACTCCCCCAAAATTGTGTAAAAGGTTGGCTAGTAACTGAAAGGAATTTGCTGGAGAATTTTCTCGCAAGCTCTCGCAGGGACTCAGCCAAAGGCCAATTAAGGATTATAACAAGTGCAGTGAGAGCACAAGACAATCCTCAGAAGCAAAAACAACTCTACCATTGTCAAACGATTTGAACAGTTGGCCGCAGTGACTAGTGTTAACACAAAATTGAATTCTCTAAATACATGCATGATGGCAACAGAAGACACAATAACAGATTTTTGAAAACAAAAATTAATAAATATGGTACTAACAGTGCAATGAGTGAAATACACTTTTTTAAACTGCATGCAAAAAAAAAAAACAATTGACCGCATTCCATTTCTTACTTTAACGATAAACTCCTGGAATTTTTTTTAAAAGTAATATGTGTTAGTAAGTGTAAAATTAAATACGTAAATTAAATTCTTTCTTTTCAGCTTCCGAATTTCAAGGTATCGAAACAATCTACAAAAGCTCAAGATTCGCTGAATGAATTGATGGTGCTTGTTAAAGAGGAAGCTGCAAGACATGATTTAGAAAAGCTTGTTAAGGTAATTTAATTTTTTGTTCGCGAATAGAGGCCTTTCGATTGGAAGCGCCTCTCTTTAATGTTATGAAATTTGAGATCAATAAACCCCTCCCCCGAAGGCAGAAAGCTGCAATTCATGAAGTTCAAATACATGACTGATTTTTTTTTAATATACCCAGTCAGTCAAGAAAGAACTCAAACAGAAATGGAAGAACGATGGAAAGAACGGAGAGACGATTCCAAGCTTTGACAAGAACCTTAAAATTGATTTGCAAGGTTACATTGAATATTGCACCCGTTTTTCCTGGCGCATGGTAACACAGGTGCCACCTTTAAAGATTGACTACAAGAGTTCAACTTTTAATCCTTCGTCTCACACTGAAAGCCAGGCTTTCACGTCATCTTCTCAACGGGCCACACCTGGGCGCTGGATCGATTCCCAAGAACGTAAACAAATCAAGTGCCATGTGTGGCCCACTCTTTTTGACTGGGACAACAGAGTGATAGAAAAGGGAGATGTCGTTTTTAAGGAGAACAGCTTGCATATTTCTGCCGTTTAGTTTTCCTTTCTTTTCTTTTCTTTTTTTTTTTCGAATTGCAATTTTACACAGCCTGGACAGAACTTCTTGTTAATGTTGAATAACAATGAGGCACTCAGTGCACGTGCTTAGCATAGCTACAGGCAGCTATTTTTCAGTTGGCTCGTTTCAGGAGTTATAATACAGAGGGGAAAATTACTGAATGCTGATTAGTTGAGACCGAGGGCATTTTTGTCCTTACATTTCTGTCCAGCGGTGGCAAAATTACTGACTCCTAATTGACCAAACGGCAAACATTACTCGCATTTGATTGGCTGAGCGCAAGAGCGCGCCATCTGCATTTTGTGAGCGTCTTAAAACCAAAAACGGATTTTGAGTTGTTTAACACAAGGATCGCTTCAGAAAACCGGGTTGGTTGGTATGGATCGGGTGATAGAAGAAATTCCAAAAGGGGAAACCTTAATGTTTTATGGAAAACAGCAAATATTTATTTGTTTTAAAACTACTGAAAACCTTGGATGACTAGGTCCCTGCAGGCGTGGTCGAAGATTCATTAGTCAAGATTAGATTCGTGGGCGAACATTCACTAGTCAAATCTAATTCCTCCGCTTCACTAAGGCTTCCTGTAATCTGAAGAAAAGAGGAATCCGCCCAAGGGCAAAGTCAAATTCAGTAAGATTTTTAACTCTGCGTACAAGTTTGTTTGGACTCATCGTGGTGTGTGATAGGTAATTTTTCTAGCGCGAGGAAGCATCGCAACTCAGATGAATAAAATTTACTTAGTTTGAGTTTTAAGTGTGTATTTTCAATGAACTAGAATTGTATTTATCTCTTAAGATATACATAATAGTCAGTTTTTGTTGTTCTGTATGCTGAGCAATAGTTAAACTGCTCGTGTGGTGAAATGTTTACGAGCAGGCACTTTTATTCTGAGGACTGGCTGATTGTGTTTTGACATGCATTAGAAGTTTCCGAGGGAAAATGCACCCTGTGTTATAAAAAAGTAATTGCATTGCGTTCTCTTACCTGGTACTACGTGAATATAACACGTACCCTCCCGGGGGACAGGTAGATAATCGTCACTTATATTCAACACTTAACACACTGGGGCAAGGAAAGAGGCTTTTTTTTTAACTTTAGAAAAGATAATAATGTTGGTGAGATGAGGGAAACTTCGCAAATAGCCCAGTTTTGAGTTCACCAAGACTGCTAAATAAAATTACTCCAAGACGGACTTTTGCGGGGTTACTCTCAAGTTGACGTAAAATATTAGATAATACCGACAGGAAAGTGCTGGATCGTAAAATAAAACAATACCAGTGTACACAGTGATGTGGATAGTGAATTTCTCACTGGTATTTTTGTAAATATCTCACTTTAGATAGAAAGTAACACTGTAAAAAGGCGACGTCTGTCACATCAAGCGGACTCGGTACTTGTGCTAACCTTCTTCCCTCTCATGGTGATTGCTGGCTCTAAGTCTGTAACTATTTACCATAATTTATTATAAGAAAGATGTTACTGGCGATTTGATTCCAGTCAAATAAATAAAAAAAAAACATAAATAAATAAACATCTACCCATTGTTTTGTTCTTAAGAGTTTATTTATTTCTAAAAAAAAAGAGAAAAAAATGTCTCTGAAAAGTAAGGTCGTTGTCAGAGATTCCAGTGGTTTTCTGGCAACTATAAAAGAAGGGTATAGAATTGGACCTCGGCACATTACTATTTTTTTCAAAGACTCGCGCCAGAAGGTTTGATTTTAAGTTTTGATTCCGCCCTGTTTAACGTTTGAATTGATTGCTACAAACGGCTGTATTTACCTGTGGATGCTGCTAGGTAATATATAGCCCTAGCCAAGCCTAAAAGTGGAGCTCCCATTAGGAATAAGCTGGTGTTCGTTAGAAAATGTGGAAAATATAGCATTCTCCCCCCCCCCCTCGCCCCACATCAAAGCGCAAAGCAGACGTACGCTGATGTCACAACCACAATGTTTCGCATGGATAGGTTAGCAGATTTCTTTCCCCATAATTCTGCCCAGTTTAACGTTTGAATTTGCTACAAACGGCTGGATTTACATGTAAATGCTGTTAGGTAATATACAGCCTTACTAACCAAGCCTTGCGTTCTTGCGTTCATTTCTCAAAAAAAGTCCTGAAACATTTCGGTTCCCATATATCTTGGAGCTTTTTTGGGTTCGTTCTTTTTCAAAAAGTATTGCTCAAAAAGCCTGAAAGTGTTCCGAATTGTCCTCCAATATATTTTGGGCATCTGGGCTGAGAATCCGAGCTCGAAAGGGTATTTTCGGGCATCAAACTGAACACATTTTACTCACAAGCCGTCTTGCTTGCTTTTGGCACTGTTTCCATATCCTGTCAAGACATTTAACTGTCAAGGCTTGTCAAATTTCCTCGAGTTATTGGCTGTCCGCTTGAATGAACTTGAAACATTGCTCACTTGCAACAACAAAATATAATAATAATAATAATAATAATAATAATAATAATAATGATAATAATGATGATGATGCTGATTTATATAGCGCTGTTTCTACAGGGTATCCAACAGCACTTTACAATATTTAAAATTAAATAATAGTATTGTCAATATTTACAATTAAACAAAATAATAATTAAAAACAATATTAAAATTATAATAAGAACCTTCCCAGTATGCTTCGCTCCTGAAAAAATTTCAATGCTAATAACTTAGTTAACTTGTGGTCGAAGAGGACGCTGTACCATGTGGTATTTACACCTGCGTAAAAGTTATCCCTCATATCAATGTCACGGTGATGACGTCATCAGTCACGTGACTGTGTCAATAAAGGATGTTTTAGCTCACTTCAAGAACAGGCTTCTATCAATTCAAAAGCAGATAACGTGCCCTGATCGTCATTGGAGTGAGCAATTTGGAAATTGCCAGTTTACATCAGGCATTTAAAAGTTAAGGTGGCTCTGTACAGGAGCATTTCCCAGCTGACTGGTAAGGAGTCTGTAGCTATGGCAGTCTAAGGCAGAGAGAAGCAAAGTTCGGCTAGTTAATAGAACTTCACATGAAAGTAACGTCCATGATAACCTGTCATCGGTCACGTGACCAGAGCGCACGGAATATTTCAAATCACTTTAAAACTGCATTAAGCTCAAAATATGCTTAATTTCTCCCACTCATATTGAAGAAAAATGTTTAAGTTATTCAAAAACGACCGTTATTACTTTTTCTTTTGAAAAAAAACGAAATAAAACTTTTGATAATCCCCTGTTTTGTGAGGTCTTAATATAAATGTAAAAACGAATCAGCATATTTGGTTTCAGACTGTGCTCTTTCCAACTACGTTAATAGTTTTTTTGAAAAATATCGTTTTCATATAGCTTAGGGATGTGAATTTGCATGCATGGGAAGTACTGGGCACCAATGTCAAGGATTATTGAGGGAGACTGGTGCCATTTTTAGGCGCGGCTACAAAGCAATCTCGCACAAATGGTTTGAAGGTGTTTGTCGTGTATTTCCACTTTGGACAACACTTCATTTTTCGCTGCATTTTCATTCCGGTTGCAAACAGTCGACAAATGTAGTTTTTGTTCACTCGACTTTAAATCATATGTTATTTGTTGGCCAAGTAAAAGGTTAACGAGGCATCCTTTTTGTTTTCAATAAGCCTTAATATTGCAGTGTTGCTGTTGAAATTAATATTTCAAACAGTTTTTGCTTAAAGGAAGTAATCCAGGCCATTCCCGAGAGTTGATATTGACAGATAAGCTTAAATTCGTTTGTGTAGCATTATTTAAGTATTGTTAACCTCTCCCGCTCGATGGTTGATTAGCTGGGCTTTTCTTGACTGTTTGCAAAATATTTATATATGTCCAACGTGTTATTAATATTCGTTATCTCAAGTAACGTTCAAAAGCTCTATAGAATCTTGTCTTTGAAACAAAACTTTGGATTATAGTTTTGGCATGTATTGATGACAAACAAATTGAAATTTCGAGTAAGGTATAACTTTTATTACAGGTTATATACCGGTCAAATTGAAGCTTCAACCCCCCCCCCCTCCCCCAGTATACCTCGGGCATTTGACTGCACATACTGCCTGGGGAGGGGGAATCTGAACGTTGCCTTGGAAGGGTGGGGAATTTGAACCAGATTTGCCTTTTGTTCTAGCGTAATACGCCCGTGAGTTTTCGGTTTTCGCAGAGTTTGACGGATTTCCAAGATAGAATTTCACCTTTGCTAGTGAAAAACGCTCTCAAAAGGGTCTTTAAAGTAGTTTGAAGGTGTCATTACAGCATATCTCTCTCTGAAAAGTGTGAACGGTGTTTGATTAAAGACGATATTTGTCTTTGAGGAAAGGTATTTCAGTACTAATTGGTGGCGCATATGAACGGCTTTTTTGTCCCGAGGGGAGGAAATTTGAACAAGCCAATCTTCAAAAGTTCAAATGCCCGGGGGGTTGCCCGGGAGAGGGGAGGCATGTTGAAGCTTCAATTTGACTGGTACATTATGTGTTGATCACTCTTAGGAAAATGCGTTTAAGACCTGTTTAAGACTTAATAGAGTTAAAAGAAGGTGGGTGTAATTTTGTATGTGTCTTCCCAACTTTCACTAAAGAGGATGAGTGAGTGAGTGAGTGAGTGAGTGAGTGAGTGAGTGAGCGAGTGAGTAGAGTCTAAAACAAAAAAAATATTAAACCATATTAACTTTAATAAAGCCCTCCCAACCCGGGTGAGAATTAAGTCTTTTATCGAGGGATTTTGCCAATAATCATGTGGGAAAAAGTACAACATTAAACAACGGGTAAGTCTGGAGTCACAAGTCAATAAAAACAAAACAGCGTCCTAATATATTGCGGGTTGATGTAAATACTCCAGAATGGCTTTAAATTTTGCAATCCAAGAACTAAGAATTTACTACAATAATAATTATGAACTTAGATTGAGTAAGGGAAAGAAAAGAATGGTACTCCAATTATCATTATATAACTATTATTATTATTGTAACTACATTGTACCATTTTTAATCCTAGTAGCCTGTCAGGCGATCAAACCTCAACATATAGTGGGCCTGTTCAGTTTATATTGCCACTGGCCAACCGGGCGACTGCCAATTTTTAGCTCTGAATTTTTTGTTTTCACTGATCCTTTTTTATCTGTTCTAGGCATGCATGTGTCAGCAGTGATCAGTGATGCAGTCTTTTCTTACAGTGAAGGTAAAATCAGTCATATAATTATCCCAGCTTGCGAAACCTAACTGTTCAGTAAATTGAACTGGATTGAACGCAGTGATAGGGTTAATTTGAGCTTGGCAGTCGAACACCAAAAATATGCATACTGCTGTGTTTGATTCCATTCAATTTGTGAACCCAGTCAAACATACATGTAATTAGGCACAATTAATCAGTGTTAAAATCATTCAAATATACCAGATATTTACACTGTCACCAGTTACGTTTTAGTGTGTGGAATTTGACCATGATCTGTTTTGTATTGTCATGTTAATTCATAAAAGACTGAGTGATTAAAACAGCCTTTTCGGGAAAAGAAAATTTGGTAATCCTATTATTCTCAAAGAAAAATAAAAATTGAAATAAGGATAAAATTGTCCAACAACACCCATTAAGACTTTCATTCAGGTGGGCCATGAAAACCTTATACCCACTTAAGCTACAAAATCCATGTTTCGCGGTGATGTGAGGTTTATTCTGGATGACTAAATGGTTAAACCTTAGTGCAGAATGCAAACTCAGAATGGCGTGATTTTGTTTACATGAGACTGGTCGGAAACTCAGACTGGCATGAAGTGTTAACATGAGACCAACCATCCCTAAAAATCCAGTTTATCTTCTATCCACCACCTTGGAATGCTTTAATGCTACTTATTAAGTATGCATGATGAAAACAAAAATCTCAGACCGGTTTGAGCTCAATTCATGTTTACATGGTTCCTCAGTCTGATGTTAGACCATTGTGAGTCATTCGTATCAGTTCAGCGATGGTAATGAACCAAACCAGCCCAAGATGATAATTATTTTATACGGGCTTCACGTTTCATATCCCCTTCATGTAAACAGAAGCAAGCGTTAGTATGGAGTTGATTGAAGTTGTACCGCCCCAAGCTGGTACCATTCTCATAGACTACGAGCAGTCTCTCAATTTCTCTGGTGAGTGCACACCGACTGTCCGTACGTATGTACATTGCCGCAGATGAAATTGCATGCATACAGCTATTTCAATTAATGTTGTTGTATGAAAGCTTAAGCCTATGCGACAAGACCGCAGGGTACTATGGGATTTCTATGCCTAAGTTCATTAAATTCAGCAGTACCTTTCTTGCCGTGCAATAGCAAAGCATATGGAAGAGTTTTTATCGTATAGAAATTAAAAAAAACCTGAAAGAATTATTTTCAGGTACGGTTTTCGTTTAAAAAGTAATTTTTAATCTCACTGATCTTTTTCAACGGCAAATTTAAAGGAGCCACGTCACGGATAACGCAACTTGAAAAAGCTGGCAAGTTTTTTCAAGTTTGTCATTCGTAATCCGTCTCAATCTCCCTCAGTCGTAACCATCCTTGTTTAGTTTTGGTTAATTATTACTTCTTTGGTGTTTTTCTAACTTAGGAAACTATTATTTTGAGGTTTCCGTTAATGAGAAAATAATTCTGTCAGATCAGAAAAATGAATGAAAACGCCGTGACATAGTTCCTTTAAATAGGCTTCTTTCGATATATTAAAATTCAGCTTGGTAGCGGGGCCTAGAGGACACAAATAAAAGAAATTTTACAAGCATGTTTTTTCATTTCTTTTGTTTGTGTCCTCTAGGCCTCGCTACCAAGCTGAATTTTAATCTATCGAAAGAAGCCTACTACGTGGGTGCATGTGGAGCATGTGCATTGGTATGTAAATTTGAAGTAGGAAAAACAGCATCAAGAAAAAAAAATGAAACATGAATTTTGCACACATCATAACAAGTACTAACATTTGAAAATGAAAAGCCGAATGAGGATTGCCACTGACAATAATCGGATGGTGCCCATTTATCAGTCCCAGCCATAGACATTTCTGTCTATGTGATGACGTCATTAAAATGGCGTCTTGGCGCTTTTCCGTGGAACCTCGGTTTATCTCATTCTTCAGCCCCTCATGTTTTCCTGCCACTGGCTAGTCCCATGGGACCCAGTTGACCCACAAAAAGACAAACAGAGCTTCACTATTCATGAGCATGAATGGCGTCGGTTGAAATCCAGGAAAGTTATCACCAGTTCAAGTCGAGTTACCGCGTCTAGTTTGAAGCGTGCAAGAAGTGACCTACTGCCATAAAAATGGAAAATTGAGGTAGGTGAGATTTTTTTACATTTAAAAGAAAAATATAGCGGTAATCTTTGGTAAATTTGCTTCAGATCCATCAAAACAGAAGTTATATGCACCGTGGTTTAGTGCATATGCACGGCCTTTATAAATCGCGATCGGGCACCATATGGCCTATTAATGTAGTGTTATGACTTCTGCTGCTTATCGACTTTCTATTCCTAAGTTCGTTGTTTTTGCTTCTCAGCTCATGGAGATAGAGCTTTCCCAAGTACAATCGTAACAGCTTTGTCCCTTTGATCAGGATACAAAGGACACAGCTAATTAATTTGCGACACAGCTAAATTTGGCCGATAAATGTTAATCGAGAGAGAGAGAGAGAGAGAAAGAGAGAGAGAGAGAGAGAGAGAGAGAGAGAGAACTCTCAAGCTATAATACTGTTTGGACGTGTGGACGTTCTTAGAGCCCTTTAAAATCTTTGGGTGTGCTAGCTTTGGGGCAATAAATTAGGTTTTTGGACTCAGTTTGATTTCAAGATTCCTAAAAGCCGCTAAAAGGAGTGATGATTCAGTTCTCAAAGGATACGCAAGTTTCTGATTAATAAATAGGTGATAGGATGTTTGCTTGCGGTTATCTGCAAGACATGTAACTTTCTTTATCACGGATGTCGTAAGTGTCTAAAGGATCCAAGTTATTCTGAGACTGATGCAGTTTTCGTTCATCACACAGAAGCTACGGCTTCTTGCGTATACATGGTTGTCATTGAAATAGAAAGTTTAATTAAAACATTGCACCTCCATTGTCTTATGGCGTTGTTAGCATCCAACAGATAGCTCTCCAGCAGTTAATTGCGCTGCTTAGCGGTTCTCACTGAGGTTGTTGTTTGACCTTCCTGTGACGGTCTGTTTGTAGTTCATAAACGATTTTCTAAACCTCCATTTGTTAAATCTGCAGCAGTTGAAATGCTGGTTCGTTAGAATCAAGGATGCTTCTCGTAAATGTATTGTGTTAGTGAAGTTTTATTGTCCTCTCTTTCCTAGGATTGTATGTGGAGAACCCACCGTAACTGTTCGCCCCAAAACGGAGCAAAATTTCCGAAGAAATGAGCAGGCCGGCGGAGGAGCATACGTCCTGCGACTTAAATCGACGGCCCAAGAGACAGAGTTTGCAACCGAAGTGCTTCATCGAGTTCGCGTAACCCTAGCGTAGTGCGAAAATGAAATGCATATGTCAGGAGATTTCGAAAATTAGAGCAGATGTCGAAAGTAATTTGTGCTGTGAAAATAAATAAATGATATGTTTCGTGTAATTTATTGATAATTTTACACTGTTCCCCTTCGCCAAAATAATATTACAATATGGCCGCCAGTCATGAGGCAGCAAGAAAAATTAACAGTCCCAGTCCCTCTCTGCCAAATGAGTTTGTTTTGGTTTTGTCTAGACCAATCACATTGCTAGAAATCATAGAGATAAAACTGTCTATGGCCCAGACTGTTTATTACTTGCACTAAGAAAACTGACCAATAGTCCAGTCATTTTGTGGAAAAATCGGCTAAACTGCAACTAACTGCAACAGAAGGTATCTCAACGGTTTTAGACTTAGAAAACTATCTTTAATAACGTATCAAAAGTCCCAAAAAATCCCAAAAGGAGAAGTTGCTATAAAACGGGATTTATTGACAGGCTCTGAGTCCAGTTCTACTGCAGCATGGGAACGAGGCTGATCGAAGCTTTTGTTATAACGCTCATGAAAACGACTTTAAAGTGCACCTAACCCCAAAATTTTTTCCCCGTCAAATAAATTCTGTTATTATTTGGAGCATTTCGTCACAAAATTTTTTGATTTGGTTGAATCCCTGATTTTCTGTGCGCGGTTGAAGTACGGAAAGTCGGGCGAAAATAGACACCATTTTGGTTCAGGGTCGAGCAATGAGGGCATGGGACTAGTCACCTTGTGACGTCAAATCAAGAACTCGCAGTCTCGCGCTATCTTTATCAAAGCTACATTTCTCTTGAGCTCTCGAAGATGTACAGAAAACTGTCGACCGTTTGTATTGCTTGGAGACGTAGTAACCAAAGAAACGAATCACAAGACGTATCACTACATAATACAGCATTCTTTGACGACGAGCGGCCAGAGGCGAAGAGACGAAAAAAGCGGATTTTGTAAAGCAATAGCGAGCAAAGTGGTAGCCTTCCAAGCACTCAATACTAGGCTCGATGCAATTTAAGCAAAGATTTGTTGTCGCAGAAGAAGGTATCCGATCAAACGATAGCTTTTTGTGTATTTCCAATGACTCAACGGCCGATTAGCCACAAAATACCCTGCCACATGAATTATTTTTTGTGGAGCCCTCTACGCGATACGCAATACGCGATACGCGATACGCGGTACGCAGAAAATTATTACCTTTGCGAATTATTTAAGTTGGCTACACGGTAAGGGCAAAATAATTACATGCCTAGCGGTGACCAAAACAGCGAAGGGTTTAAAATGAAAGACCGTATTTGTAGAAAGTCCTCCTTCAGCAGAACCGAACGCACTTTCTCCACAAAAACAAACTATTGTCATTATTCCTTATTCTAGTCTATGAACAGGCCTTGCTATAAGAATTTTATCTTGAGTCATTTTAAATCACTCGAGCATAACAAAACATTACTGTGTAGAGATCCCTCGTTCATATCCTCCGTTGAAGTAGACTGCAAGCAGTCTCTTTCTTCTTTTATTACCATTTTTTGTGCGAAAAAAAGCCGCAAGAAGATCGAAGTGCGAGCGATGAGCGGCGAAGCCTCGAGTCGCGAGTTAAGTCAGTTAAGTAGCGAGGGCTGGTTGATTTACATAATTTGACATTTCCGCTCGGGCGTAGGATCTGAGGAAACTGCTCGCACGTTGAAGCGAGAAAAACGATTGGTAAGATAATCTCAGTTGAACCGATACTAACAAACTCTTGTGCTTCTAATTCTCGTCAATATGCTTTAGAAAATAATTGCCTTCCTGATTCACTAGTGTTAAATATTGTTGTTATTGTTAATGCTGGTTACAGAAATGGACAAGACGTATGTAATATCGCAGTTTCCACATTTACTTCTATGTAAAATAAATAAATGAAGAAAGGAATGCTTTATTAAAATTTCCATTTCTATAAGAGATTCCCCCAGCTTGAATATAAATCTCAAATGCGAGAAGCGGAGAGTAGGAAAACCAAGACCAAGCGTGAAGACCGAACGTGCGAAATAAAATGTAAACACTCATGGGCGAAGCTCATCATTCCGACTTCTTCGCGACCCTCCAAGGCCAATCGTTGCTTTATTTGCTGTTCCAGTTCTTAAGTTTGCCTTTATTTCCTTTTTGCATTGAGCGCTTCCTTTCTTCGTTGGTTAGCGAGTTATTAGCAGATATGGCCAGGACGGCACTTTCTTCATCATTTGTCGGTGTACTGTCGACTTCGTGTTCCGCATCTATCTCGTATTCAGAGCTAAAATTCATCTACAAATCAGCAGAATCCGCGTAACTCGTCTCAGTATCTGTTTTAGATTACAACATTGAAATTTTAGTCATACTACGACTTTGTTCGAATTAGCCAGAAGGTCAGAAGGCTTCGATTAACAAATAAAGTCAGAGAATCACAGCTTAAAACCAAGCGGCGTGGAATTCTTGGTTCTTGATCTGACGTCACAACTACGGCTCGCCCCAGGTTCCTCTTACTCGGACTTGAACCAAATTTTTGTTGAATTTAACAGGGCACAGAAAATCGAGAATTTTACCAAATCAAAAAATTCTTTCGAAGAAATGTTCCAGATGATAACAGAATGTATTTAGCCGAAAAAAAATTTTAGGGGTTAGGTGCACTTTAACTTCATAAATACAATAAAATTTAAACCATATACAACATTAATGTTAAAAGTTCACATGCTATGTGTTTTACGATAAAATGGGATACAATTTTGGGGGAATGAAAGCTATCCGCTGTTAGTTGTTGTGTGCGTGTGTGTATGGAGTGTTTTCTTTTCTTTTTTCTTGAAACATGCTTGTTGAACTGGTTTTAATTATCCTGATGCTTTTCACGACGTTGTACTGGGCGTCTAGTATGTATTAAGGAGAAGTGTTCGCCTGTGGACAGCATTGTCAACGGATCTTGTGATTAAACAAGTGCTGACGCGAACCCTGAAGACAAGCGAAGGCCTACTGACAAGAGGAAGGGGCATAACTGAACAGCAACGACTTCTCTGGCTGTTATTCATGCCGGCCTGTCAGGTGCTGAGACAAAGCGGGTGTTTTAAGAGTTCACTGGAGTGTGATACAACTCGCGTGAGCAGAACAAGGACATGACAAAAGCCAGACAGAAGCGCGGTATGAAGGACACACTTGTTAGTCTCTCTACTTTGGCTGATAGGAATCGTTTTGCACCCGACCCTAACCTCAGAAATATCATGACAGGTGTAAAGGCTGACATTGCTGTCAATGTTGATCGCATTAGAGCTACTGAAGAGAGGATATTGTCCTCAATGTCTGGAGTGAGCAAGGGGAGTGAGCAGGGTATCACTCTTGCTTAAAAGTCTTCTGTCAGGATTGAAAGCGACAATGTGCAGGTACATCCGCAACTCCTGTTTTTAACAGTGTTCCAGATGAGAGACGGGTCTCGGGTCAATGACCCAATAAAGAAGGCTACCTGATCCGACAAAATATATGGCATTTGATTAACTTCTTTCCCGTTTGAGTGGCACGCGTAGGAAAAGACACAACCTCGTACCCCTATCATCAACTTTACGGTATTAGGCTTTTTTCACTTCTCTTGAATTAATTTCGCCCACACGGTGCTAGTCTTGTCTTTTTAACGTTTCCCTGTACTTCAGTCCGTTTACTGCCTTTCTCTTGTTTTCTTTAACCTTGTTCTGTGCGCTAGTTCACCCGTACAGAGTAGTCTCTTTTTTTTAACTTTTTCCGTACGCTAGTTCTTTGTACGGTGTTAGTTTTGTCTTTTAAACGTCTTTCCTTACGTCAGTTTATTTGTACTGTGTTAATCTTGTCTTTTTACAACCCTTCACTGTACGTACGTTGTTAGTCGTCTTTTCAACCTTTCTACGTGCGCTACCTAAATACGGTTTGCACCTAACACCGTTCTTACTGTCATGAGAGACTAGCTTTTGATCACATTTATCGTAGTGTTTGTATTGCGCATGCGTTCCAGTAGTTTTATAGACATCGTGGTTAGATGGGAACATTGATCGGAACGTGAGCTCGAGTTTATAAGAAGGTGTACACAGAGGACTTGCTGTTGAATTAAACAATATTTGTTCCCGTTTGAACTGATTGTCCGTGTGTAACGTGAGACTTACGGTGTTAAGTTTGTCTTGAACGTTAGTTACCTCGTACGTTAATTCTTTCTTACGGTGCTCATCCTGTCTCCTTTAAGTGTTTCCGTATACGTGACTTCGTTTATCCAGTGTTAGTCTCGTAGTTACGTTTCACTGTAACGGCTAGTTCGTTCGCACAGTATTAGTTTTTTTGAACGTCTCTCCCTACGCCAGTTCGTTCGTACGGTGCATGTTAGTTTGTATTTGCAACATTTCCCCCTACGCTAGTTCGTACGGTGTTAGTCTCATCTTTTCAACGTTTCTTCGTACGCTAGTTCGTTCGCGAGAGTTAGTCTTGTAATTTCAATGTTCAGTGACGCTCCGTACGCTGTTTTAGTCATGTCTTTTTTTGTTTTTCCGTAAGATAGGAGTCGTTCGTACGATATTAGTCTTCGGTCTCTTTAACGTTTCTCCATCCATCAGTTTGTTCGTACTGTGTTAGTCTTGTCTTCTGTACTTTTCTCTGTACTCTATTTCGTTCTTACTATGTTAGTCTTATCTTTTCAACGTTATCCGTACCTAACAGGACACCTTTTTTTATTTTTCTCAATCTGTCAGTTTGTTTGTATGGTGTTTGAGTCTTCAAGTCTTTTCAACGTTTCTTCGTAACTAGTTCGTTCGTACAATTTCAGTCAAAAAAGGGTTTCTCCATCTGTAATTTTGTTTATACAGTGTTAGTCTTATCCTTATTATGTTTCTCTGCACCGTCCGTTTGTTGATAATACAACTTTTGTTAGTCTTATCTTTTGCACGTTTCTCTGTACGTCAACTATTCGTTCGAACCGTAGTAGGCTTGTTTCAAATAGGTGACACGTGCTGACTAGTGTGTCAATTTGCACGGTTTCGTTTTTGTTTTAAGAAACTCTGGCTTTCTTTCAGCGGTCGATAAAGACAAAGCAGAAATTTAATAATTAAGATTATAAGGCGTCCCATTTGAGACACGAGTTACCACCCTAACAAGGCCACATATCAGGATGTTTGTGGTTTATACCGCAGCTATGTGGCTAGGAAATATGGAAATCGGATCGTTATTTTTTATGGCTATGACGAGATGTCCACAAAGAAGATAACGCAACAGAGGAGAGCCGCAAGAAGAGCTGGCGCAACTATAACCTAAAGAAGAATGACTTCCTCGCTTCTTCCAAGAACAAACAACGGTTCATAAATATGCTAAGACGATTTCTGCAGAATAGAAACTGTCAAATATATCAAGCCGAAGGTGACGCTGATGTTCTTATTGTGACGACTGCCGTAGAATCTGCTCGGGAAAGGGTCATAGTACTTGTCGGACTTACTTTTCATTGATAGCATGGATGTGACTTCTATTTCAAACCAGAACCAATTAAACTCTAGAAGACGCGTCTGGAATATGAAGACATATAAAAGGCAGCATCTTATTTTTTCACCCTATTTTGGGATTTGGGGCACCTCCTCCCGTCTCTACGGAATTAACAAAGCTGCAGTGTTGAAGAAATAGGCCAACGCACTACAGATTAGAGAGCGAGCTAAAAAAGTTCGACTTGCATCCTCAATTCCACCGTGGATGACATTGTGGCAGCAGATGAGAATGCACTGATATCCCTCTCGTGTTCAAAGCCCAGGAAAAACCTTGAAAGCTTAGGATACCAACTGAACGATATTGCGAGAAACTAGCGACCTAGAGTATACAGATACTGCCCCAGAACCTGCCTGCGACAAAGGCAACAGCTCGGTATCATAACCTAAGGGTGTACCTACAAGTGAAACAATGAAAAGGTGAAGATGAAGGCATGTCAATGGAAGAGTGGGGATAAAAGTGAGCGATGATCAAGTACTCCCTGTGGTGACTGGCTCACTGGTTGTCCCAGAGTATCTTGCCTTATCTTATCTTATTTTCTATGTATCGTCAGTTTCAACAAATGATCGGATTGTGCCAGCGCAAGATGTACCTGCCGCCCTGTCGCTAGCACAGCCTGGAGTGTTCCCCTGCGTGTGGTCAATGCAGAGGTGCTGCATGCACAAATTCTACCCACCAGTTTGACTACGATATTGATGATGGACAGGGACGTAGATATAACATGGGCGCATGAAATGGGGGAGCAGGGATGGCGCAGTGGTGAGAGCACTCGCCTCCCACCAATGTGGCCTGGGTTCGACTCCCGGTCCCGGTGTCATATGTGGGTTGAGTTTGTTGTTGGTTCTCGTCTTTGCTCCGAGAGGTTTTTCTCCGTTACTCCGGTTTTCCCCTCTCCTCAAAAAACAACATTTCTAAATTCCAATTCGATCCGGACACAGTGGACGAGGAGCCTTGTGGATGTGCCACTGCTAATTCCCATTTTATATTATTTTATTTTAACATAAACCTTCAATGTTTGAGCAAAGTGTAAAATTTCATTGGAATACGTCACACACACATGAAACTGTCGCCCTATTCAGGTGTTCTCTGGTGTAGACATTCAAGATGTCAAAAGTAGTAAGATTTACTGTGCTTATACGCTTGTCTGGTGACGTTCTATAAAGAATGAAAGTTTACAGACCCATTTCAAATAGATTTAATTGACTTTGGATGAATTCTGTTGGCCCAGAGCACGAGTTCGCATTTTGCTTAAATTTGGAGATGTTACCGCGCTTGGATCCTTTGGGACTTTTAGTATGTTGATCTACACACCTAATTCTAAATGATCGGCAAAGAGAAAGCTTCTGTTGCAATTAGTTGCAGGTCCAGTCACAAAATGACTGGACTACAACTGCTGACAACCATGAAACTAAGACATATTGGCAACTGCCCACACTACCCTTCGGTCTTGTGGTGTAGGCTTGAAATGATCCAACAACCTTCATTGAAAAAGCTGTATACAAAGTCTCAAGGTGTCCTTGAGCAGTAACATGCATGTTCTGGTGAAATAACAGACGGCATGTAGTTCTAACCCTTAAAACTTTCCAGGGGGCTGCAAGTCGAAAGGATATTTAATTCCATGGATATTTTACTCTCTGTATTAAAGCTTAAAACAGATCTTTACGGGTAATAAGCAATACTTTTACGAACAATATTGCAAATTTTTCAAGATTCCTTTGTCTATCGATTCCCAGAGGAGACTGAAGAGAAAGAAAACCAAACCTTTTTCATTATAGAGGTTGGTCTGTAAAGTCTTGGAGTCATGTTAGAATTTCGAGATATCTAGCGTAGGTTATTGGGAATTTGCTGGACTATGAACGAGATCTTTGACAGGGCGATTCCATCCAGGTGACAAGTTGTGCTTGTTCTGTGGCATGACTTAGTCCTTGCGAGCTCCTCAGTTAGGCTAGCCCATCTGTTAATATTACTTTGTTTTCCTTTTTAGGTTTTTATTCCATCAACCGGATGTCAGGAAAATACGACAGTTTATTATAAGGCTTTGGTTAAGAAATTTGAAGAGCAGTTTTCCAATAAGGTTATATATATATATATTTGTAAGTACCTACACCAGAAATTCATAAGGAATTGAACTACTTCTTATGAGGTTCTGCATGCATGTTCCCTCAATACTACTAAGTGGTTGATCTGTAAGAATGGAATAAATCCAGGAGTACCTCTTAG
The DNA here is from genome assembly GCA_964017195.1 of Siderastrea radians. Taxonomy (NCBI): domain Eukaryota; kingdom Metazoa; phylum Cnidaria; class Anthozoa; order Scleractinia; family Rhizangiidae; genus Siderastrea; species Siderastrea radians. The sequence continues at coordinate 18,767,470 of OZ024899.1, forward strand.
AAGTAGAGGTAATTTGGAGCCACGCCCACAAATCAATACCATGGACCCTTTTAGGGCTTTACTTCAAAAGGTATGATGAACACACCCATAACTTTTATTTGGGAGTACCCTCCCCGCCAATATCCCAGGAATGAAGATTCAGACCTATTTGATGAAAGTCGCTTTATGGGGAAAAACTATTTCAATTCTCAATGACTGATTCACCACAGTCTGATCCCTTCTTGTCAGTTCACTGCCTGAAAGGTTTCAGACTATTCTGAAATTATTTAAGAAGAGGTTTTTCTTTATATTTTTCTTTGGTACTAGATTATGACAATCAATAACAATGCTTATTGGTGGCATTAGATACAGTGTAAAGGCTGATAATCAAACCGGAAACAAAATTTAAAACCACAAGATTTACTTCCATCACGGTCTGGGGTAGTGACAGAGTGGGTCATAATCTGTGCATCGAATAAAGTCACTAATGATTACTGGACCATTTATTATTCACATTGGCAACCCTTTTAGTCACGGATTGGTTAATTGGTTGAGTGATTGATTGATTGATTTTTGACATTTAATTGGCTGATTGTCTGATTCATCAACCGAGTGGTTGAGTGGTTGATTGATTGACTGATTGGTAGTTAAAAAGATGAATGAATTGATTCACCTGAGGCAAGGTGAACAAAAATTGCGCCCAATGTTTAAGTTCACGACCTACAACAGGGGCTTTGTTAAAATTTATAAAACATGTTCTAATTTAATGAGAGGTGTATTACCAATAATTAACTAATAATTATAATATTGTTTTCTGGTCGCACTTGTAATAATAATAATAATAATAATAATAATAACAATAATAATAATAATTGTATAATGCAGTGTCAATTAAAAAATACGCCTAAAAAGAAAGGTCTTCAGCTTTGTTTTAAAAGTAGTCAAGGACTTGCAGCTCCTCATATCCTCTGGAAGAGAGTTCCATAACACTGGTGCAATATATGAAAATGCTCTCTGACCATACGTCTAAAGATTGCATCTACAACCATTGTAGGTATTACAAGCACGGATTTGCTAGAGGAGCGCAACGTTCTGGAGGGAATATATAGCGATAAAAGTTCACGTAAATAAAAAGGCGCCATGTCGTTTAACGATTTAAATGTTAAAAGTAGAGTTTTAAAATGAATTCGTTCGGCCACTGGAAGCCAATGTAACTCTCTCAGTATGGGTGTAATGCTGTCATATTCCCTAGTACCAGTGAAGTACTCTAAAGTAAATGTGTTGTCTTTTGAGGTATTCATCGTGTTCGGGTGCTAACAAATAACACGAACTGCCACTAAAAATCTAGTCAAAAATTTATACTGCATTTCACTGGAATTTTACGGGGAAAAATTACCAGAAAGAAAAGTTTTTGGTAGCCTCCAACCACCTGTACTTTATCGGAGGAATATCGCCACAGTTTTTGCGGCCGCGAAGTATAAATTTGGGCGCTTTGAGGAACACAAAGAACTTTTCTCGGAAGCTTTTCGGATAAAATAGCTTCAAAATGACAACTGCTTTGCTTATAGTCTCTTAAATAAATTTTATGTTCCGTTTTCTAAGTAAAAAACCGTCGACATTGAAAAAAAAACACACGTACCAAACATGCTTAAAAGTATGGCATAAGGTTTGCGCCTGCGAAGAAACCTTAAGATTATTTAAATTTGGGCGCTTTGAGGAACGCACAGAGCTGTTCTCGGCAGGTTTTGGGATAAAGTAGCTTTTAACTGACAACTGCTTCGCTTAAAAGATCATTACTTTTGAAAACGTCTAGGAAAAAAAATCGACAATTGCTAAAAGAGATGGACCAGACAGTCAAAAGCTAAAACAATTATTCGCCGACATCTCACTGAAGTGATGATTGTGCAAATTAGATGCTGTTGTCTTACGACTGTGCTTTGACCTACTGTTATGAATCAACAAACACAAAATAATGGACGGAAAAAATCATTTTTAAAAACGTTTGTTGGAAAACCTATACGTTTACACTTCAGTGAAGAACGCGTTACACTTCCTGCATCGTGAAATTGGCTGAGCCTGGCAAAATATTCAAGACTACATCTGTCTCAAATCGAAGCGCGTTTTCTAATATGTTTGAAAGGCAACGTCAACACAAATACAAAGTCAATGACAAATCTCTAACGACATAAAGTAATGCTAAAAAAATCATGTTCCTTAACCCTATTTAGACCGAAGGGGAGGGGGGGGGGGGTGGGCCCGCACTGACTTTGGACGTTTTTCACTTTTCTAATAAGCAAGCTAAACCCACCAAACTTGGCGACCTTACCTAAAATTTATCAGGGAAAATTTAACACAGCAAGTGCTTGTCCATCAAGTGTGATGTTACCATGGCAACCATTTTTTACAGGCAGTTTTGTCAGAATTTTAAATTTTCATCTTTTCATTGAAAAATTTTACCTTTTTGAAGTAGTTTCCACATTTTCATATCACGTGTTCTTTTATTGATTTGGTTACTCTTTGGTCACTTTTGGCATTTCTTAAAGGTTCTGGAAAAATTAAGAAATCCAAGATGGCGGATCCAAAATGGCCGCCGTTCGAGAACCTTTCCTAATTGTTACGTCATATGACGTCGCCAGCTTGTGTTGTGGTCCTCAAAGTAATCCTTTTGAAAGTACTATCTGCCCTCCAAGTTTCGTAGTCATGTCTTTAATATTCTTGGAGTTAGGAGGTGGGGGCCAAATCATCCACCCTGCCCCTTCGCCCCTCGCCGGTCTCAGAAGACCCAAAAAAGCCCGGTCTGAATAGGATTAAAACCATTAAAAACTTCACTACTCGGTTGTGTTTCAGAACATACATGACAAGCTCTCCGCCGTGAACCAAAAAGACAACTGAGTATTCTTTTGTATTCCATTTGTAAATATTAGATATTTTTATCAACCTTAAAACTTCATTGCTGTGTAACAATCGTTTTGTTAATTAAGGACGTTCGCGCCAATTGTTTCTGCGCATCCTTACTGCGCACACAATTCACTTCGTGATGTCATCCCACGTCATGCATTAAGCGCGCGCGCTGTTGAAGAAATGTGGAGATATATAGCACTAGTGAGCACTTTAATATCTATGCACGGGTTTAACTCTCTTAAATGTTCGGTGACCCCATATTTTCTTTTGATAGATCACTTTCTTTGTCGATAATCTACGTTTTGTATAAAATTAAAGAAAATCTGTTTTGTAGAAGTTTGATTTTTTTCAACTTTTCTGCCCTCGCATCATCGAACTCTACTATTATTGAAGCTGCACGGTGTTCGTTAAAGCCGATCTTAGAGGTTGAATTTAACTAAAAGGATGACACCGGTTCAAATTATTTACTTAGCAGACCCACTTAAGTAAAATTTGACTAAGAAAGTGGGTCTACAGCGAATCATTTTTAATATTTTTCAACTAACAAGCACTGAGGCCATGTCGAGTTACGAGGGCTGATTTGTCAAAATTGGGCTAGTTTTTGACGCGCTTTATTTCGAAAACGAAGTCGGTGACCCCCCAATTTTTTTCCATTTCTGACATAGGTAACTCATTATCTGACTGTAGCCAAAGTATGAAAAAAATCTGCATCGTAGAAGTTTTTCGCGCGAACGTCCTTAAGCTTAAGTTTTTAAAGAAAACGTTTTTTTTTCAAAATCGTCGATGGTCATCTGGTATACACATCTGATTAGTCCGGCCAAGAAAAACGTTGATTGCCCAAAAGCACCGCGCGATATCTTGTCAAGAAAAAATGGCATTCTCTTTCCCCCTGTCGTGTTAACTTGGGACTCCCCTCTCCCTCTCCCAGAGTCTGTACGGACGTACACTGACGTCACAACCAAAACTCTCTCGCATGAAAAGGTTACCAGATTTGCTTACCCATGGTGCTCCGCTGGGGCGCTTCGTCCGCGTGAGCTCCGCCATGACTACCTATTCCAATCTGGTGTGATGCAAATGTCAGACTCCTCGACTTAGTTAAATCTTCCACCCCGCCAACATCTTCCTATCAGTCCAAAATGTAATAAATTCTAGGGTGTTGAATGTCTCAGTTGAAACGTAACATTTAGTAGATATACCTAATCGCTCCTACCCTACGAACAGGGCCTTAGTGAGAAATACGGCGCAAAAAGTGTTGACCCTCCAAGAGGACTGTTCACAGGCTTAGTCATACCATTTCAGTATACTATTTTGCCATTGGCACGTTCGTTTTTTCTGAACATCTTTATCGTCTGTGTGTTCAAAGGAAACCCACTTAAGTTTAATTTTACTTAAAGTTCCTGTCAATTTAGGATTGTTTTCAACGAGTTGTGCTTATGACCTAAGCCAGAAACAATGAGAACAGACACACCAAAAAAGCGCCTCTGTTTTTGGCGCCTAAGTGCTGGATGATGCATTGTTTCTTTCTTTGTTTTGGAAATAATACTGGTAACGTGCATCACATTATTGGAGAAGTTAAATTTTGCTTTGTTGTCTAGTCGTGTTAAAATTCCAAATCCGAGGTTTGCTTTTAACAAACATGAGACCGTTTGTTGTTATTGTTGTTGTTGTTTTTTTTAATATAGCCACACGAAGACATTTATATGTCCAATTTTCTAAAACACTATTCTAAAACATAGACGTTTTTTTCTTTGCCTTAAAATGTTTCTAATCCTGTTTAGCAGGCGTTATACTAGGGATAACTGTCAAGGACAACCTCTCCTTTCCTAATGACCTTGCCATCACAATCTTGTAGGACCGGCCACAGGTAGCACGAAATTTTTTGTGCCTCTTGATAAAATGAACGACGAGTAGGGCTCCGTGTTTCAGAAGCTGAAAACGCTTGACTCACTATGTGACTTCTGGAACTGTAAGTAGCTGTTGAGTAGTCGATCTTCATTGGAGGAACTTGAGTTAATGCACACCAGGCAAACCGTGTGCAGTAGTTTATGTAGTCCTCCAAGTCATGTAAGAGGATTCTGTCATATTCTAAAACATTTCTGGTCCGTTTCCATTTTGTAGCAATGGATCTTTTGACTTCCTGTAAGTGAGAGCAGTAAGAAAGTAAAAATACGGCTAATTCTTTATTATATTTGTCGTTTTTCCTTCTTTCATTGCTTCATTGTGTTTTTAACCTCTTACATTGGCAATTTACATAATTATTTTTAGTTAGATTCCAATCAGCGTAACCAGAATTCAGAATTCAGAAAATTCTCAACTGGTTATTCTTGGCGCTAAGATTGACACAACATTATCCCTATTTTTTGCACAGGTACAGGCAACAGAAAAAAAAAACGTCTTTACCTGTTATCCCTAAACAGTGATGAAGGTACGTGTATGTTTTCTTAATGAAATCGTAAACTACTGCAGTGATTTTACTGTAGTCATATGTGAAAAATTGTTAACAAAGCTACGAACAATAATCCGCACATTTGCCAGCGTTATGAGTGATGATATTTTATTTCACACAACCTTTTTTCTGTTGCTTTTGCTGATTTTTGTTTTTGTCCAAAGTTTCATGACAGAAAGAAAAATGTCCGAATGATCTTGAAAATTACACCATGGGAAACCAAAGACATGAAAGAAAACCACGCGCGTACCGGACTGTAAAGAACTCTTTACAAGAAAACATAACGAACTTACTTCGACAAGCAACGCTAAATCGTGAGTTTTTGCTTCTTCTTTCACAAGGATCAACACCTCACTTAATGCATCTTCAGTGGCTAAAACAGTTTTCTTTTGGTGACCATACTGCTGTCTCTCAAGCTAAATAAAGACGTCAAGTCAACATAGCTTTAACAATTGTCTTAATATTAAGCTAATGCTACTATAAATACAACGCCTAAGTTGGTAAAAAGGGCAAAAACAACAACAACAACAACAACAACAACAACGACATTTGAGGTAAGAAGTAAAGTTTTGTGAATAAATGGCCCAGCCACAGTCCTTGCCTGTTTCATTATGTTCTAAATAGAATCGAAAATAGAAAACAGAAATGATAAGCTGAAGAAACAAACAGATACACCAGTAAAAACGAAAAGACAAAAAGAAGAAAAGAGAAGGAGAGAAATGGCCAGTGAGCAAGCGTTGTTGTTGTTGTTGTTTAACGTGCTCAAAAGACGGCGGCGGGGGAAGAGAGAAAAACAAAAACGCCTGATGCAATTATTTGACGAGTCGTCTGCCACCCCCAATTATTGTACGAATATAAAACACACATACACACACACGTTTGTTAATTTTAGTTTTGGCATTTCTAATTATATATCAACCGATCAGATGCAAGACAAAACCTCAAGAGAAACAAGCAGTTGCAAACTGTTGGTCAGGAAAACGCAATTTGCTTTCTAAGTGCAAACAGTTCGTTGTTTCCCTGTAATCTTTTCATAACTACTTTACCTTCCTCCTGTCGATATAAGCAAAGTGGAAATACTAAAGGGTGTGAGGCTCAAACCTGCAAATCCCAAAGTTGCTTCTAACTACAACGTCTTTTGAAAACAGACAGAGGTGAACATCTGAAAAGAACTGACGCTTTACCTCATTCTGGAACTTATTATTGTTTGTTCCAATCACTGGAGCTGCAGTGGCTACAGTTTTGAGTACAGTGGACGTGAAATTGGCGAAGGAGTCTTTCACATTTGCCACGACTTCATAAGCAGTCTGAAACAAGTAATTAAAATTCACATTTCTTTCTTTCATTTTGGATAGAAGTCCGTGGAAGCCTTCTTATTATTCTCTTAGCATTCAATCTCATAATATGTAAAAAAAATCCCATAATGAAACATCACCGGGCTCATACGCATTAATTGGTAGGAAGACGTTTATAATCTGTGCCCTAAACCGCACGACAAGTTCTCTCAATGGTTCAACGCTACTCAATCGATCTGCATTTTTAGCTTGTGACTAAGTTAAAAACTGATATTAAAAACTATACCTCGAAAATAAAACAGGCAAGTCTGCAACTCTTCAAATAATCCTGCGATGTAGATCTAGTTCCCCGCACATGAACAACTCTTGTTGTCATAATGTCAATTGCATCAACGCGGATGCCGTCCTTAAAATCAGTAACGTATTCACTTTCAAGCTGCGATCGTCTGTTGCGGCTCAAAGTGTTCTCTGTTCTCCTTTGGTCAGATCTCACCCTTCTTTCCGAGAAAGCTGCATGCCTGAGAAAAATAGTAATAGTAGTGTCTTGGAAGCAAGAACGTTCACGATGGCTTTGTTCATCTTTGTCTTAATACAAAAGCAACCATAAATTTAAAATATGTAAATCAATCAATCAATCAATCAATCAATAGACTTATTTGGTGTCACAATTACTGCAAGTCCCATAAAATAATTAAAAAATGATAAATTAATAAATGATGACGAACCCTCTAAAAAGTGATAAAGAGAATTAATTTGTACTCTCTGTTCAAATAGAGGTCCTCTATTTGTTTGCGCAAGTAACTAGTGAGAGAAAGGACACCTGATTCGAGTTAAATTGTTTTGCAAACCCATTCATTGCGGGTAACAAAATCGAGAACAGCCGAAACAAGCCATGTTTATCATTACCACGGCAAGTTGTACTCATTAAACTATAGCTACAAAGATGAAAATTTCCAAAATTTCCCAAGCTCTAAGGACACAAAATTGGTGAAACATGCAGTACAAGATATTTTCAAACGGAGATTACATTATCATCAATGATCATCAACATCAACATCATCACCATCATCATCATCATCATCATCGTATTATTATTATTATTGTTGTTATTGTTGTTGATGTTGTTGTTAATCAAAACGCCTGCCTTTCTTTGAAATCGTCGAGTTCTTTCCGTTTCTCTTCAAGTGCTCGTTTTGCTTTCAGCGTTTGTTGCTTATAAGAAGACCTTAAAAAAATAAAAAATAAAAAAAACCAAGAAGACATGAGAAACCATTGAGGTAAATAGTATATTTTCTTAATAGCCAAGAATGCCATCAGCTGATAATTTCCATAATATCATGGGTGACAAATTACTCCTTAATTTTGGCGCGAAATTTCACATGTGAAATTACAAAATTGCTATGGCAACGGGTCTATAGCTCAGCGCCAAGATGGCGTCGAGGTTAATGAAGATGTTTTGTGCAGAACTAAAGCTATTCTGGAAATATTCATTGAGGACTCAATCGGTAATCTGTAAATTTTGACTTTTAATTGACTGAACTTCTCAGAAATCAACTGCGAGTCAAAAAGAAGAGATTGTTTGTGATAGTGTGACAGCGAAAATTTTTGAACGGCGAGCCAGTTGCTGATAAAGTGATTGACCGCGAACTCAGAGAAGTAATTCCGTGGATTTGGGCACTTCTTCGAATGAAATAAAGGTCAGTTTTAAATACAAATTTGCTTCCGAAGTTTACTTTCGTTAAAACAAGTTTTCTGTGCGTATTTTGAATGCATTTGTGAAGCCTTCTGAGCCTTGCTCGATGGAGCAACATGGTGCTCGATTCAGTGAATTTGCCGGATAAAACGCGGATAACCTTTGCCAAGCGATTTGCTTTGGTACTTTTCAAGTAAAAATTCAGAGTCTGGTGTATTTTGCTGTTGGTTACAAATACACGAAATCGTCAAAGCGTGGTAAAAACTTCCCACAAGATTTTTTCATTATTTCACTCAGAAAAATGTCAACTTTAGCCAATCTGTGTGCTTTAAACTTTTCAATGCTTGGAGTTCTCGACACGATAAACAACTCAAAACCCTGACGATTGTGAGCGTAATTTGTCACCCATGATATTAATAGGTAATCAAGTGGTATACTAGTGAATTTAGGAAATAATTTATATATCTGCGGCGTTGTCCCATTCAGGGCCGAAGTGAAAATGTACCTGGAATACATAAAGCTGGGAATGCATAGGCTGAAGGGGAAAGCCGGTTACCAGTAACTGAAACATTTCCGTAATCCAGCCCTTAACCCTAGACCAAGTTATGGTGAGATGAATTGTCACTCTAACTTTTTAATATATTGACAAAATCCTACCGTGTTACCATTCAAATTAAACCTCTTTGGCAGAACTTTTGCATAGGACTATTTATTTCTTAGGATTTTAATGAACGAAATCTGGAATTTTGTGGTGAATTTTTTGCTTTGGCCACTTTAGGAGTGAAACGGTTAATTTCTTTAGCACAAAAGGAGAGACAGCCCAAGTCCTTGCCAAAAACAGATGAAAACTGATCTCGAGCCATTATCACTCTGGCATGCATGCAGTACCAAGCCAACAATACCTTTCTGAGTCGTAAAGGTGTCTTGGATCTATTTTTGCTTGTTCGTGTAGCTGTTGCTCGTATTCTCTTAACTGCTTCTTTAATTTCTCATTTTCCTCCGTCGTTTTAGAGGCAATGTCAACACTGGTGAATATAAAAACAAACATACAAACGTTTTCGCATCATTATTATTAATCGCGGAGCCAGCGCGCTAGCGCGTCAGCGGAGCTCCATTGCTAAGGAAATTTGGTAACCTATGAAGCCAAAACATTTTGGTAGTGACGTAATAGTCACGTGACCGTCCGTCCGTACGGCCGTACATCCGTACGTCCGTCCGTCCGCACCACAGGGCTACCAATACACTTCATACACTGGATATAACCCTGTGCTGACTCCCGTGTGTTTTTCGCGCGAAATCGCATGTTGACCCGCGTTGTAGCAAAACAAGCAAAGACAACAAAAGTCAAAAACAAATTTGTTAATGGAAAAAAACAAGTTCAAAAGAACACTTAGTTGTCTTTTTGGTGGAAGGGGAAAAGTTCAATTTAGGCGAAAGAAATTCGGCGATAAAGTTCAGGCAAAAAGTTCAAATTTGTCTCGTCGGTTCTGTTCAAACTCGGTCGGGACACCGCTCGAGTTCGCAGCTTTTCGCAGTGGTTTCGACGCCAAATATAGCAGAGCTAGTGCTTTTTGGTTTTTTCTGTCCACAACCATGGTTTTTACGGCGTTTCGAACACATTTTTCCAGCATTTTCATGTTGATAGGCAGCTTGTCACGAAGAAAGAAATAAGTACTAATTAAAAATTAACTTCTGAAATAACGTTAAACGCCCATGGCCTAGTGGACTAGTCACCGGCATCTCGCACTGACGAGCCGGGTTCGACACTCAGCGGGAGCAGGTACTTTTTTTTCTTTGTTTTTTTTTTTAACTTTAACGACTTGAATGAGAGTATTTTCACAAATTAATAACTGCCAGCAAAAAAAAAAAAAAAAAAAAAAAAACACAGACAAAACAAAAAGGGGGGCTCCGCTTTTAGGGTTGGCTAAATCTATATATTAACAATTGGGTAAAACGCCTTGTTTTGAAAGCGACTAGGTCGATGAATTCACGGCCGTATTGGATATAATGAAATGACGTATCGAGCATTGCAAAATGTACCCGTTTGACAAAATAAATCGTACGAATATGGGTTGCTCCCGTATGGTTTTATGTAGTGGAGCCATAACAAGTAAAACTTCCAGGTTTGTTATCTTGACAAACCAATCGTGCATTGGCTTAAAAATACAGCAAATGCTGTGGTTTTGCAATTAGCACCCCTCTCCTCTTAACATGTTTTGTTTGGTCACGTATCTAGTAACTTGGTTTGATAAAGGAACAAGAAATTCTGAAGAATTTACAGGCGGCAGATAGTCTCTCACCCCCCTCCCCTTTTCCTAAGGAAAAAAGGTTTCTTCAAATAACTTTAGTAGTTCGTGGTTTCCGGTGACCTGTTATGGACGATTTGCACTTCCGGTGTGTAAGGAATAAATGAATGTAAACATATTATGTTATGGACGTCCGATATGGCGCACTGTCACGGTGTCACCGTATTCCCTTTAAAAAACAGTTTTATAAGAACGTCTGCAGCGATTCTAATGTATTTTGTCAATACTACCCTGAAGTTTCCTGCGATCTTAGATGGAAAATTAAATTCAACTTTTAAAATAGATCTTCAGTAAAGGTCATGATTGTTTATTCACTAGTATGTCCGGTATTTGATAGATTGGATTTCCAACCTGATAAAATCTATGTGTTTACGTCATTATAACATTTAGGCCATTGTTCAAAAGGCCGAGCGAACTCAAGAAGACTAAGTAAATGACGGACACCACGACGACGACGAAAATGAAAAACAAAAAACGTCCATTTTACGAGTCTGCGTGACATGCGTTACTGCACGCCTCCGCCTAAAAAGGTTAAATCCCAACGCTTTTACGACAGTTGGGTCAAGTTTCCTTGGCCTCTTTTGTTTGTTTGTTTGTTGTTTGTTGTTGTTGTTGTTGTCTTTTTTTTAGTATCCTCGATTTTAGCATGTAGATAACATGGTCAGATTATTTTGCCCCACCAACTGACAACTGTCAAACAGGAATGAAATTTCGGGACAACTTGTACATTTTTCTAATACGGCCTTGTAACTTATCACAGTCTCGACCGCATACCCTAGCAGCAGACCTCGCTTACCTTTCCTTTAAGAGCTGTTGCAGCCGACTGTTATTTTTCTGTAAAACCTCCGTACTGTTCTTCAACTGCTGCTGGTAGTGGATTCGTAACTGCATAGTTCTTTAACGTTAGGGAAAAATTAGGAACGCTTAGTTATTACACCATTATCTTTCTACGTCGACAAGATTTAAGAATTGGTTTATGCTTACCTTTTGCCAATCGAGTTAAGCCCGGGATGCATGCAGGGAGATTGATATGGAAAGCACGAGGGACGCGTAATAACGTGAAATGCTTGAGGCGATTAACCGAGTTTCTCTCCAAACTTACCAAGTGCACCCATAACTCGATAGATGCACAACTAAAGCACAAGCCAATTCTTTTACTAACATAGCTAATAGATAATCCTGCAATGGTAAGAAACATAATTAATTCGGAACTAAATTTTCGAGCGAACAAAACTACAAAATTAACAACCAATTTTACTTGAGTTTCCCAGGCACTGGTTTCAGTTCTTTCTTAATTATTTTCATTTCAATTATTTCCTTCTAAGAAAAACGCACAAAAGAAAAATCATTTAACTGATGTCACAAAAGAAGGTAAAGAAGTTTAATGGCAGAAAGAAGTCAATAAATCACTTAATACATCAATCACTAAATCAATCAACAAATGAATGGGATAATATGGGCTGACCAACAGATAGACATGGACAGACGGAGGGACAGATGCCGAATTCCTGAAAAATGAACCATAGTGTATTGCATTGTTTGGTCGAAATACATGTCCTCGGAATGTGTTTCTAATACACTGAGTCACCTCGGTTGACTGCAATAACATCTATACTAAGACCAACCAGAGCACAGCTTGACTCCTAAAGAAAGCTCTTATCTGCCGTCTAATCGAGGTGGTGAGTCAACGTCAATTTATCCAATAAATTATGTCTTGGCTTTTTAATAGGATACCATAATACTAATGATACCCCCCCCCCCCTTGAGGCTTGACATCCAAATTTCTGTTAGTCAGTATTCTAATGTACTTTCGTTTGATATCACTGAGAGTGACTAATAGCAATGATAAATTAATATGTCTACTTTCACAGTACTTCTCTTCTTGTTCTCTTTTGAGTTCCCTTTCTCGAGTTTCCCAACGTGATTTCCAGAATTCCTCAGCTCTCCTACTGGTCGAATTGACCCTAGGAATTGAATACAAGTTAATACATTACACACCGAGTAATGCAAATAACCAGCATGCTGGCAGGTGTACTGGAAACAAAGCTTCCTTCGACTTGCCAAAAGTTAACACCTTAAAGATTAATTTGATGAACTGACTGCAAACTCACACATCCAAAAATACATCTCGGTTAATTTATAACGTCATGCAATAACGCTTTAATGACCATAGTGTTCGGGGCTATTCCGACGATTCACGATTCAACGATTCATTGCAGAGAAGCATGAATCAGTGCAATTTTATTTCTCCTCCACTGTCATGTCTGATCCTGCGAAACGAAACACCTAGATGTCTCTGAACGATGACAGCCTAATGCACCTTTGTGAAATGATTTTATAGTCAGGCGACCTACAAAATTTCCTATATCTCAAGGACGAAGGACTGTTTTGAGGGCGACTGTCTTTTTTTTCGTTAGTATTAATGGATACACACGAAATCAAAATTTATTTTGATCTTGGTGTAACTGTTAGGAGCTGAGCTGTTATTAACTTCTTTGAGCGCCGCGTGACAGAGGACATGAATCATTGTGCTAGGTAATAAATAATGTACAGCTAAGCCGACTTGACATTGCGTAAGACGTCAAATCAACATAAAGAACCCTAGTATAGATACCGAATAACTCCACGATGGTGAGTAAGGAACAAGTTTTCAAATGAAACTTATACTTAACAATCCATCGTACTAGCTCATGATACGTTGCTGTGACTATTAATTGATTTAAATACAGGAACTCTTTTTTCAAACAGTCAATTGTATATCGATCAAATTTGATTTGGAGGCGAACTCTACATGTTATTAAACAAGATGTACTAAACTTGAACAAAAAGTTTAAGATGGAAGAGCAGTTTATAGCATCCATATTAAAATCACCTTGAAGGCGACGACTCATTCGCTTCTCTCGTCAGTCTCCTAATTTCACGGTCCAGTTGCGTCAACTCTTCTGGAAGCCTTCTCAATAACTGCATAAATTCAGCATTAGAAGCGAGAGAATCTGACTGACTTGTATTAAACGACCCGCTCCGACTTCCAGCCCTTGAACTAGGCGAAACAGAAGTTCGTCCTGACATGTTAGTATTCAAAAGCCACCAAGCTTAAAACTGAACGAGTTTGCGATTAACATTATTCCCAGAAACTGACTTCCACTTTTTTCCTTTCGCTTTCAAAGAAAACCGGAAGTTGTCACGCACGCTGATTCCGGTACAATGTTGTCAATAGAGGAATTTAATGGTGCATTCATTACCGTTTATTTATTTATTTACTGATTTATTTTTCACCTAACTAATAAAGACAGGAAAAAAAAAAACAAACAAACAAGAAAGGAAATCTTGGAAATGGGAATACGTGCGAGTGTCCCAGATATTGTAATGAGGAATTAATCAGCCTGCTAAAATAAATTAAACGTCAGATGTCAAGCACGTTGAGCAGGCAGCACCATACCTTCAACACGCTATTGGCTAGCTGCAGTTCCGGGAAATTTCCCTTGATTCAGATGCGTGAAGCTATAATGGAGCCGTTTCGTTCCTCGCTGTTTTGAAAATCTGTGAAACAAAAACTTGTCTGTTGCTGATATGGCTTTGTCACTAATGGGTAAGGACATATATTATTATAGATCATTGTGTACAAAACCGAACCTATGCGGGCGCCGAAGGAACAGGCAGGAAAGTCCGTATAATGAGGATGTGACCCATTTAATTAAAAAGTAGAATTTTGATGTAATTGGGTCTGCCAAGGCCAAGTGAACTGGTGGTAGTAGTAGAAATGTGTCCTTAAAAAGACGTTCCACTGTACTATTTTAAATAGTAAAGCCTTCAAACTGTCTACAAAAACATCGATGCATCGATGGTCAATCACATGTGAGCTCTCTGGGAAATGTATTCTTTTGTGGTTAGTCTATGGCAATGAAATATGTTAGAACTCGCATAAAAGCTCCGTTTAATACGTCTTGCTAATCACTCATATTGTGCATAAGCTCAGAAAATATCAACTTTTGCCTATGTCCTGGTGGATCATCTTTTGTTTTAAAATATTCACATTATTAATGATGATTATTCAACAGGATAACAGGATATTCGGAAGGTGTTCCTTTTTTGTTGATTCTGAGAACTCCAAATATATCTATCAGAAACTTTTTCTTGGGCGATTTGGTAAAACGAGCACAAATTAAAATGCAGCATCAAAATAATATCTTCTGGCATGCATCACTGAGGTTGTCATTGTCAGGTTTCCAGCCTTTTATTTCGACAGGATCAACTTTCTTAAGCCGTTCAACTAAAGGAATTATCAGTTGACAATATAATGAGTTGCAAAATTAACCAACAGGGACTAGAAGGGTATTCTGGGGATCCGGGATTTGGCCAAAATACGGTGCGGGATTCGGGAAAATGCAAATATCTTGACGGGATTCGGGAGTTGACTGCTACCAGGGAAGCGGGATTCGCCAAAATTTGGGCACGGGATGCGAGATTATTTTTTGCTTGTCTGTCGGGAATTCGGGAAATCGTCACGACCCAAGGAAATGCGGGATCAGGACCCCCCCCCCCCTTCCAGACCCTGAACCAATTCGTTAGTCCATTCGTTCGTTCGTTCGTTCGTTCGTTCATTCGTTCGTTGTTCCTTCCTTCGGTTGTGCGTTCATTCGTTCGTCCTTTCCCTTATTCACTCGCTCCCTGGTCGTTCGTTCACTCGCTCGTTCACTCACTCTTTCTTTTGTTTACTCGTCAGTTCCTTTGTCAGGGGCACCCAACGACAAAATTTTAGCGAAATACTTAAATATCATTTCCTACTTTCTTAGCTTTTTTTTCTCGGAGTTTTAAAGGCATATTCGTGTATGCTAACACAGATTGATATGTTCGAAGTTTTTAGCTGAAAATTTAGGCCACAGAAAACTTTAGGAATCCTTTCCTAGCTGCTGATAGCTCTCCGAAAATGTCAGCTGACCTTATTTTGCGCTCTTAACGACATATCTTTCCTTCCAAAAACAATAGGAAGCAGTCTGTCCCCTTGCTACGAAAGTCGGAGATGATGTTTTGCCAAATAAAAGCCTAGTTTTCATTGCAATTAGATCCGAATATCTCAGGTGGTTAAAATTAGGCCTCACCGAACAGATATTTCCCGAAACAAACCGTTGGGTGCCCCTGTTTTGTTCGTGCGTTCACACATTGATTAATCGATTACCTGACTGACTGACTGACTGACTGACTGACTGATTGATGTTCGATCGATTAGCTAGCTGGTTGGCTGGTTAGTTGATTGATTGATTGATTGATTGATTGATTGATTGATTGATTGATTGATTGATTGATTGATTGATTGACTGATTGATCGATCGATCGATCGATCGATTAATCCATTTGTCTGTTCTTTCGTCCGGGAATACCCCACCTCCCAAGCCTACAGAGCCCTAACTCAGAGAAAAGGGAGCTGGTTAATATGTGGACCTGACCAAGAATATATCAATAGTGTTAACAAATTCCAGTAAAACATATCCATGCCTAGTTCACATGTATAAGTTTGCTTTTACTAATTTTCTTCAAATATTATTATTTAATTTTGTTGGCATTAATGTTACCGAGTGTTTTGACGTCGTTTGAGTCATTGGGCCAATCCAAAATCAAAATTGTCATGGACATAAAACCATGCAGGCACTTCGCATTTTACATTCCTTTAACTCCCTACATTTTTTTTTGTTTTCTTATCTTTTTGTTTTTGTTTTAAAGATACATTAATGCCAACCAACTTTTCTCTCTTAATAAATAGAGCATTTAAAATGTATATATTGACCCCTTGTAATTTTCTGATTTTGATCGTTGGAATTTAGTTAGTTACTCACCTATTGCTACATGTACTATCAAGCCATCTCTTTTTTTTCTTTCTTTCTTTTTACTGTATTACTTGTTTCCTTTTTCCTTTGTTGTATTTTTAAATGATATATATATATATATATATATTTTAAATTATACATCATATCTAGAGTTGGCGAAGTGGAAACCTAAACTATCCACATTGAACAAAGACTTAACCGACTTGCTTTATTGCTCGTTTGCTAGTTAAATTAAAGTCGTTAAATTTAGTTTATTTGTTGGCCAGATCTCAGCGACTCCCTTCTACATCTGGAAAAATCATTCCTTGCAACCGTAGCCATAGACTTTGGGACAACTTACAGTGGATTTGCTTTCTCCTTCAACAAAGAGCAAGGTGAAGATTCAATTTTTATGAACAGAGACTGGGTGAATGAACTGGGTCATAGAACAAGCAAGACACCGACCTGCCTGCTGCTTAAACCTGACCAGTCATTTGACTCGTTTGGTTATAAAGCTGTGGAGAAGTACTGTAATCTCAAGAGTGTATTCGAGGAAAAGGAATACTGGTTCTTCCAGCATTTCAAGATGCATTTACACAATAACGAGGTAAGCGTTTTATAAAAACTCTCCGTTCTTTCACAAAAAACTATGCACGTGTGACTATTATCTCAACAAAGAATTGCTTTTTCTGCTGATGACTGATGCCAAACCTGGATAATATTGCAAAGCTCAATCCCTTTTCCCAACCCCAGTGGCCGAATCCGAGACTTTGTGTGTTTAAACTACTGCAGTGTTTTCACATTGCAGAACAAACACAAAATTTACCAGTCACATTCCCCATTAGATATTACACCTTCCTGGCTCTCTTTAAGCATACAACTGAACCCCGCTTTGCAGAATCCTTGTAAGTAACGGTATTATTGTTGTTTCCGAGTGGTATATTATTTTCTCTGTTATTTAATTGCTTATACTACAGAGGATCGGTCGATCGGACACCCTGCTAATACGGACAATGTCTCTGGTCCAAACGATACCCGAATCAACTACTCCAAACCAATTACAGAAAAAAAAATGGATCCCATATGATCTTTTAACTTTTACCTTGATTCCCGAAACAGGACTTTGGAGCCTCAGAAATCTCGTAACCCGAACTGGTTCAGTAAATTAACATTAAACAATCTGAAATCGTACGAAATAATGAGGCGATAGCTTTCGTGGCCGTGCTTTGAGCCTTATGGTTATGTTCTTCCCAGTACCGCATTAAAACTACATACATGACGTACATGGTTATTGTGCCTCTTCACTTTAAAAGAAGTGAATAAACAGTACATATTGAAGGTCGTTTTCATTTTCGTTCCTGGAAACGCACTTAGAACCTAAACTTGGAGACCAAGATACAAGCAGCCAATGGAAAGTGTTTCCTGGCCAAAACAGTGTTTGCCCACTCCATCAAGTTTCTTAAGAATGAAGCGGTCAACGTCATTCGACAGGAGACTGGAGATAAAAGTTATAAAACGGAAGACATCCAGTGGGTCCTAACTGTTCCCGCAATTTGGTCACCAAAGGCCAAGCAGTTTATGAGAGAAGCAGCTTACGAGGTATGACATTAAATAACCGAACAATATCAGAGATTTCATTCTTCAAGTTAGCCTCATGTGTCAACTAAGGAAGATGTCATCGCGAAGAAAAGCAAGGTGGAAAGAAGTAAAGAAAAAAATTACGACTTTGATAATGAGTCCGGTCTCTTATAGGGTGAACTAAATTTTTCTGAATTATGAAGCCGTCACAAGAGACACGTATGACACTGTTGCTGCGACGCGGAAACAAACTTAAATATATTTTGGGAGAAGAAGAAGCACTTGCTCTAGCCTGCGAGCACTCCCTTCCTCCTGCTCAGGGATAGTCGAGCTAAAATAACACAATAGCAGGCACGGGAGTAGACTAGCATGTGGAGCGCGTGTAACTTTCCCACGAGGCATGATACTTTAGTGCGTCCCTTCGTTCTTCTCCCTCGTAGTCTATCTTACCCCTGAATTTCGTGTATGTGGGTAAAAAATACCAACATCAGATTAAGCACATTGCAACAAGGTGATGTCTTGTCTGGGGGCTCTCTACGGCAATTTACTGAAGCTCCTAGAGTGGAACCCTGAAATATTTATTTATTTAATACATATGTTTCTTTTGTCGACCTATTGTTGGATTGCTTTCAGGAAAATAGTCTTTCTCTTGTCCGTTCATTCTAATTCCCCGTAGTTCCTTTCATTTTTTTTCTCTCAGGTTGGCAGCTCAGCTCATGATAACAACCGAATCGAATACTAATTGTTCGCTCACCCCTTTTAAAAAAATAGGCCTGTGCTGTTGAGCCTGTACTAAGCAAACTAAAAAAGCTTGTTTTTTTTTCTTTGAATTCGACAGGCTGGCATTGGGTCACGTGACAACCCAGAGCAACTATTGATTGCTTTAGAGCCTGAGGCTGCTGCCGTTTTCTGTACGGAGAAGAAACTAGATGACCCTGCGTCGGATAAGAACGTCTTTTCTGTTGAAGGCCAAATTTCTGTACCTGAATCACACTACATGGTTGTAGATATTGGGGGTAAGTGTCTCGCAAATTATGCCGACGGTGACTGACATACAGGAGAGCGGTGAGATTGCCGCCACTGGAAAGTTAATTGAACTACACGTAGATACATTGGCGCTCACAGGCTTCGCACATTTTCAAAGGCATCTCTCTCTCTCTCTCTCTCTCTCTCTCTCTCTCTCTCTCTCTCCAGAAGAAAAGTCAGGCACTTTTGTAACTTTTGTCTCTCTTGATGATAGCTATGATTAGATCTTTGCAGAAAAATCTAAATAAAATCAAGGGAATACTTACTGCTGTAAACCGACTGCATGCAAGTAGTCAGTTAATACCACACAAATTTGCGTGTAGTAGGCTCTGATGTGTCCCCGAGAGGTTACGAAAGTGCCTTATGTTGTGGTAACTGTTTGTTTAAAAGCAATAAAATCCATTTCTGTGCAAAATTGTAGCTATTGCCTTACCATTTATACGCCACACGATTCTCTCAATTACCACGGCACTTCAAATTTGAGTTATTTTGGCCTACGAAAATTTGTCGTGTATCTGTTTGACTTTTCATGTCCATGAAAAGAATCACGAATCGGAAAAAGCCCGTTTTTTACACAGCGACTTTGAAAAGACCAGTTTGACAATTTCTTTTAATCAAACGCGCTATAATTTTAAGGCAAGTTGAAGCTATTAATTGGCAATCTAACAAAGAAAACTTGGAGTGAATCGGATAAATCCTTATCTCTCTATGAACTTTTAAAGCTACCAATGTCTAAAAAACGGCGAAGTTGCAAAAGTTCCCTATTTGCTAGAAGTTCCAGAAGGGAGTTTCGCCATAATTTCTTGAGAGATAGTGGACTTCAACACAACCAAATTAAACATTAGTATGGTAGCAATAGTTGACCAAAAATTCAAGTTTGTCCTTAAAAAGGAAAAGGAGTTAGAGCTGTTAAAAGGTATTTATTCCACTTTGGCGCTTGTTGCGGTAATGGCGGTAAGGGTATATGGCTGCAAAAATTGTATATATGCTCAATATATCGCTGAATTATTATACAACTGGGTAATTTTAAAACTGTAATATTCACCTAACTGCTTGTGTGGTATTCCCTTCCTTAGAAATATTTCCAAAGCGATGCCAAAACAGTGACACTTCATAGAGTACCGAGACAATCACTAGCGCTCTGTCGTAGAAGAAGGTGTGGCCCCTGGGCAACTTCAAATACAATATATTGATTTTCCAGAGAATTACACTTAGAAGTAGAATGTTTTAATAAAAATGTGTCCGTTTTAGTGTAAATGAAAAGAAAATGAGCTACCAACTAAACTTGCACTGCTCTTCACGCGGTCTGATCTGGAGCGCGGCTTAATGAGTTAGGACAGCCTAATAAACTGTTTACTGGTCTGAAGGAGCGTTGACCTGAACATTTCCACCTCTCTCTCAGACTATTTATTGACGTATTCTTCATTTATTGATACCTCTGTATATTATTGCACCTAACTAGAAGTTCCAAATATGGTCAAACTCTAGCTATATTTAAACTATTAATGCACATTAGAGTGATGAAAGGTATGTTCTTAACTGCTCTGCGTTGTTCAACGTCATCTGTTCAAATAAAAAGCAATTAAATATAAAATTTACAGGGCCCACATGACTTTTAAGGCCATCAGCTGTGACACCGTAACCCAATCTATATCAGTACACAGGACGACCAACAAAACTCTGCTTACTAGTAACCTGTCGTGGGAGAATTTTTTAAAGAAATAGAAAAGAACGAACCCTTTGTTCTAAAATTCATATTTATCTCTTCTAGTGTCAAAAAAGGGAGGAATCCTTTCGCTTGAACCTTTTCTAAATAGTACGTACTACCCTAAGTTGCTGATGGAGAAGGTTTCCAGGTTAGGGCGGGGTCCGCGAAAACTGATCTTATCGATTTCAACAGATTGTCAACGTGATTTTAGATTTTGTATCCTTTTGCATTAATTTTGAAATGCCGATGATATAAAATTTATTATCGCTATCGGCTGTCTACAAACTTTTGATTCCTAAGTGCATTTTAAGTTGAAATACCTTTAGTCTGTGATGTGCTCTACAAGATGAGGTATATATTATGGGTTGCGGTGCTGCTGGGGGCCTGTGACGTCGCCATCTTGGATTTTACCCAAAGTTAGAAGTTATCAAAAATTGCGGAAATTGACATTTTTAATGCTAGACATGTAGAATATGGCATAATTACGCTCTCTGCTTCTTTTTGTCAACATTTAGTTCTTTTATCACCCCAAAATGACGAAAAACACTCATTGTTTACTTAAAAATGGCTTGACCACCTGCTACTTATGGCGTCATATCTCGTAACTGTAGTAAACGATTCTCACCAAACTTGTGCCTAAGGGATATGCGTACAGCAGGTGCTCATGAAGAATCATCTTGGAAAAATTCAAGAAAAACCTTACGGGGGATCGGGACCCCCCCCCCCCCATCCCTTGTATGCCCGAGGTTAAGAATTGAGAGGAACGTTTCCTTTGAGGCCCAGTAACAACATTTTATGACGTCACCTGACGTAGGAAGTACACTATAATTTCCTTGCTTTTTCCAAAACCTTCAGAAACCATTAACATTGGACCAAAAGCATTAAAAAGCAACATAGGAACCCTCAAATGGTGTAAAAATGTAAAAGAAATGGAAAGAAAGTTTTTTAACTTAGAACAGTAAAACTTTAAAATGTGAAAAATTTACCTGTGAAGATATGGTTGCCATGGCAACATCAAATTGGATGAACAAGGACATGTCACACCAAATTGTTTCTAGATAAATTTTAGGAAAAATAATAAAGTTTGGTGGCTTTGGTATATTTAAAAAGTTATCCTGCATTTTTTGAATTAATAGGTCGCTAGGGTGAAGTGCGCCGTTCTATATCAATCTGTGGGCCTACACAATAAGACCGCAAGGTGAACACTGCGTTTCACGAGCGCGGGATAGAATAACATTACAAATAAGTTAATTGATTTTCCCCTGACTATTTTCAAACCAATTTGCAACGTTTCTTGACTAAAATAGCCTATAATTACAGTGAATACAAAATTTAATATCAAAATCGTATTAAACAATGATGAGAAGAAATATTTGATTACATAAAAAAAATGAAAAAAAAGGTCTAATGTGGGCATAAATACAAATTGCGGACGTACAAGCAAAGTCACACCCCACCATGGTACAAGGGGGAGGGGGGTTGATGGACCCCCTCAGGTTTTCGTTAAGTTACAGAAAGAGAAAAGATTTCACCTTTATAGGAAGCCTGTGATGTGCTCTGCAAAATGAGGTACATATTATGGGTTACCGCGCTGCAGAAGTCCTGTGATGTCATTCAAGATGGCCGCCATATTGGGCGCCAAAAATTAGAAATTGACAAAAAACGTTAAAAATTGGAAAATTTTGATGCTGGACCTGTGGAATATGACATAATTAACCATTTTGCTGTTTTTGTTGACATTTTTTGCATTTTTCACCATAAATAGGTTAAAAAAAATGAATTTTTCTTCAAAAAGGCTTGACCACTGGCTACTTATGACGTCATATACAATAGCAACTGATTTGCAACAAACTTATGTGAAAATGTGTCTCAGGGATATGTGCACAGCTACTGAAAACAGCAGGCCTAGCTAGTAATTCGTCTTGAAAAAATTTAAGGAAAACCTTAAGGGGGTGGCATCCAACCCCCCCCCCCCTGTTGTATGCCCAATTAAAGGTTAAAATTCACTTTTTGGTCATGTCACGGACGCTGGAAACCCTTAATTTATACAATTCCATATGCGTCTTGCCTTTTCTTAAGTGTTGCATTATTTTTTTATGGCATGTCAGAAGGCTTTCTCCCTTTAACAGAATCCACTGACACCTAGTGACACCCTTTGCTGGCTGCCTCTGGCACCCTTGGTCTTTGTGTTTACTAATTATATGATGTTCTTTTAATTCTCGTAACAACCCAAACCGTTTTATTTATTTTTTCTTACTTTTATTTTTTGATTTTTGTGTAACACCACTTACATTTGTTGGACCAAAACGGTTCTCTCCTTATGTAAAATGACCGTTCATTGAATACTGCTGCACCTTTTTTAGAGCAAAAAGTTGACTAAAAGTAGTTTTATGTGGGCTTTGCAGTCACAGTTTCAACTAAGTCCAGTGTACCAATCATTTCAGGTTATCCGACTTGAAGATAGATTGGAAAATTATTATTATTACTATCATCATCATCATAATCATCATCATCATCATCATCATCATCATCATCATTATTATTATTATTACTTTGTCTGAAAAAAGTATGGAGCTCCTTATTGGGTAAAATCTATACGAATTCTGCCTGTATGAAAAAAATGTCATTTTTGACAGCTTAGGCTTGGCAAAAAAAAAACATAAGAATGGTTCGCAAATAGTATGGACAAACGTAGGGAATTTTGCCCTTCAAATTCCGTACAGACGCTGAAGGTGATCAGGCTTGTTTTGTTAACAAATCGTTAACAGCAGATTGTAACTATGTATTTTGACGAAAGCAATACTGATTGGATTTGACTACTGAAACAATCGGCATTTTTCTAGGTTGATTAAAGAGGTCATCTTTGCGTAGTAAGAACCACTGTGCGACACCTTCCCTACAGTCGTTACTTAAGTCCCTGCTTCTACGTTACAAAAGTTCCTTGCCGTTACCAAAGTTCCCTGTCGTTACAAAAGTTCCCCATTATTCGTTACAAAAGTTCCCTTTTTTCGTTACAAAAGTTCCCGACGTTACAAAAGTTCCCTTTTTTCGTTACGAAAGTTCCCTTTTTTCGTTACAAAAGTGCCCTTTCCTCTGGCTCTCTCTCTCTCTCTCTCTCTCTCTCTCTCTCTCTCTCTCTCTCTCTCTCTCTCTGGTCGATTTTCTTTCTAATCAATTCTGATTTCTGTTTTTCCAGGGGGTACACTTGATGTGACAGTACATGAAAAGCAGGACGATGGCACCATCAAGGAAGTCTACAAAGTAACTGGAGGACCATATGGCGGCATGAAAGTGAATTGCCAGTTTGAAAGCCTTCTAGATGAGTTGTTTGGTGGTCAAAAGCTGTACGATTATCGCGCACAGTTCCCGTCTGATTGGCTTAAGATAATGATCGATTTTGAAGCAAAGAAACGAGGTGCACGTGCCCTTGAAAGGAAAGAAACAAGAATTCGCTTGCCACTTAGCTTTATTTCTTTCACCAACGATTTTCGTTCTGCGTCCCTGAAACGGTATCGATATGGCGAAGTTAGAATACTTAACGATGAATACCTCTGTTTGAGTTCTAGAGTTATGAAAAAGCTGTTTGAACCTGTGCTGGAGGCCATGAAGGATCATTTAAAAGCTCTTCTTAGTAATCAACAGCTGTCAAAAGTTAAAGTGATGCTATTGGTTGGAGGATTTGCAGATTCTCCTCTACTACAAGATGAGATCAAGACAGCATTCACAAGGTACAAACACAAATCTAAAAGAGGACTAACGATTGGGTATCATGCTTGCTAAGAGTGCCCTGACGAAAACTGATAGTGAGAATATCTCGCTCTGTATTGCTATGATATAATTAAACCAGCTTGTATGATAAGGCTTAAATGACCCAGCTTTTGGCTTGCTGTGTTTTGTTTTGAACCGAGCAAAAGCCGTAATTATTATTAATTTGTTCCCCGAAAGAAGGCGAGAAATACTTTTCCAAAAAAATATATTGTGGTAAATAATTGAGTAATAAAAGAACCTCATTATCAGAGATTGTACATGGAGTTTGGCACTTTGAGTAAGGTTTGCTACGAATTTCATGTCGAGGGCTAATGCTGTTGTCAATACATATTGTCCTGCTCTTGCTGGGAAAGTAGCATTTAACCATTGCAATCAACATTTGCACTAAAAATATGCAAATAAAAAAATCAGCACAACAACCCATGAGGAATTCTGCGAAGTCAGCTATTCAAACAAACAGCAATCAAGCGATCGAATAATCATACGCTAGGGTTTATCAAGGTTTCGTTACTCCGTGCAGAGCGCCAGATAGTGAACCTTGAGGGTAAAAATTCTGTATTAAAATCTGATGATAATTATATTTCAAATTCATTTTTAGGACATGTCGAGTGATAGTGCCACGTGATGCCAGCATAGCGGTTGTACAGGGCGCTGTGATGTTTGGCAAGAAACCCACAAAAATAACCCAGAGAGTTGTCAGCAAGACCTATGGCGCCGACTGCTGTCGAGAATTCATCAAGGGCGTTCACCCCGAGGAAAACAAGTTTGTTGCCAATGGAAAAGAAATGTGCAGTGACGTCTTCAACTGCTTCGTCAAGGAAAATGAAGTCGTAAAGCTTGGACAGAGAATAAAAAGCATGTATCGTCCGCTGTACCCTAACGAGAAACAAATCAAATATTCATTCTACGCTGCTGACAACCCTAATGCCGTGATGATCACAGAGACTGGAGTAAAAAGGATCGGACGTGTTGTAGTTCAGTCGCCGGATACTTGGAGAGGTGTGGACAGGGAGCTGGAAGTCAGCATGTACTTTGGTGGAACAGAAATTATTGCCACAGCACGTGATATTTCAAGCGGAAACACGGCACAAACGACCCTCAATTTCTTTCAGATTATGTAGTATTTTATTTGTCTTTCGGTGCCGAGTCCGGGTTCAAAAGCTCTGAATCTTCCGGCTTGCAGATTTGGGCAAAACTGTGACTGTTCACATGATTTGAAAGCTCGCTGCTTGTAAATAGCTAAATACAGTACCATCCACAGTCCAACATTGATACACAACCAGTGTTCAATGACAGTATACTTATTCAAATTAGAGCAATCATTAAGGTCGGCAATGAAACGTTTGGACTTACAGAAAGCCCCGTTGGTACTCAACTTTCAAGAAAAACACTTAAAGACATTGAAAAGTTACACTGAAGAATAGTAAATCAAGGATAATGTCAGTCTTACTTGTGGGAAAATCTCTTGCATTAATAAGATTTACATTAAAACAAAAAAGAGTGATATAACTGATTGATGAATTTACTATTGAATACTTAGCATGGTTTGGATTTTACCAGTAATGCTAAGAAAAAAGCTTCGTCACATTGCATTTGAGAGTATTAAAAAAACATGACTTGTTTATGTTATATCAAACCGATTTTCAATATCTAGCCACACGTATTTAGATTTGCAAGGAGCTTGCTCCTTTTTTTTGATACCTACACCTCGAAGGTATGACACCTAGTACAATACTATTGCTAAGCCTACCACAATAAAATTACTTACACTGCATACTTCTTCCATTGCAATACTATTGCTTACACCACCACCGGTATAGTGAAATTACTTACACTGCATATAATTACTTGCACTCGGCTTGCAGATGTGATTCCTACAAACCTCTAAACTAACTTGTAGGCCACGCACTATTATCATCCACAAGGGTTTTTTATTATTGACTTCAATAGTTGCTTAAGAGAACTTTAGTATTTCCCACTTCTACAAGACAATACAATACAATACACTTTATTTAACGAGGGTGAACATATTAACCTTTTACAGTTTTCTAACATATGGCCCTCAAAATAAACATTAAACATTACAAATAACAGATAATAAAAGCTAAACTATAAGTAAGAGAAGTAATAAGCTAAGAAACATAAAGTAGTCACATACTAAAAAAAACAGCGGCATTTAAGAAGAAAGCGGCATTCATGGCAACAAAGCTCCGCAAGATGGGAGACAGTATTGAGGTTTTGCAGGAAAAGGCCACGAAGTTTATGCTTTAGCGAAAGCGAAGAGGAAGGCAAAGCACTAGGCGAGGCAAGGCGGTGCGCAGCAAGTATCTTTAAATCAACCTCAAGGGCATTAAAGAGAACAGTGGCGGAATACGAGAAGGTGCGCTTACCCAAATTTGTTCTAGGCTGGGGAATAACTAAATTATGAGAAGTTGTACCTCTAGTTATACGAGTAGTCCGTGTTGTGGATAGAAAGGAGACCTTCTGTTTAAGACAAAGAGGAGCTTCATGATTAGCCATAATAGAGAAAAGTAGCTGCAGTTTCCTACATTTTATCATTTCATTTACTGGGATCCATTGAAGTTTAGAAAAAAGGGCAACAGAAGGTGTAGAAAAGTCAGCCCCGCGAATTATACGAGCAGCATGTTTCTGCACGCGAAGGAGACGAAGGAGTAGTGTCTGGGAGCAGGTGCCCCAGGCGCTAGAACAATAAACAAGCTGACTGTGAACACAAGCATTGTAATAATGCAGGGAGCCTTCTTGTGTAAGGAAGGAGCTAATTCTGCGCAAAAGCGAGAGACGGCTGTTCAGTTTACAACACAGACTATCAACATGCTGCTCCCACGAGAGATGGTGGTCAAATGTCACGCCGAGAACTTTAGCCTCGAGGACTTGGTCCACAATCTTCTGTTGATGAAACTTGAGCCTGTCTCTCCTCTTAGCAATGAGATATTCGGTTCATTCGATGTATTTTAACTTAGCTATTAATCGACGTAAGAGTGGCTTTGTTTTTCTAAGCCGATTAGAATAAAGTAGTTGTTTACAAACAATGACAATATCGTTGAGGAGTGTCCATTGTGATCTTTCTTTTCACTGACGTTTAACCTAGCAATGGTGACATTAGATTTCTTCAACCAGGTAATGGTATGCATCCGGAAGTCTTTGCTGAATTGACAGTGTAAAAACAGGTGCTGGAGGGATTCTTCGTACTCTCCACAAAACGTACAGAACGAAGTATCTGCGAGCGTAAGTTTTCAGTTTGTTAGTATATATTATACTATTAAGTAATTTGAATTAGAAAATTCTCATTCTTATGTCTAGGCTCACTTTAAAAATCAACGATATACGTGAGACATACGTCTGTCTTACGATTTGTGAGGCTGGGGGGATATTCTGTGAGACGATGGGTGGGGGTGTGCACCAGGAGACTGAAACTCTTACCTTATCAGCGGTACAAACCCATACAGCTTATACTATGGGAGTACGTCCCCCGGGCTTTGAAGTGTTTTGCATTCGCAAGTGTGGATCTACTTCGAATGCCTGTTTTGTGTACGTGAGGTCTGGCAGGATTTTATTCGCGTTGTAGTCCTGTGTTTACTTAACTGAAGTACAAATTTCCACAGCAGCAAATACAAGACGGACTTGCCAATTTGAGATGTTGTATGAACAGAACGTGGAAATTAACGTTACTTCGATCCCTAATTAACAGTGAAAGAGACAGTTTTTAAAGCCCAAGTTAATAACGATAGTGAAAAGACTAGAGTAAAACAGCATAAAATTTTTCGGGATTATCTCTCGGTAACAGCGAATCTAAAATTTGCAGTGTCATTTTTGAGTGCGTGTTATAAAACATGAACCCATTTAAAACTAAATCGGAAATTGCGCGGCTTGTTGCTAGCTATTCGTAAAACTGAAAAACTTGAATGAAACTAGTATTAAAATCCAAGTCACAGTGGTGATCAAGGAATTAGAGGATGGATGTAGTAAAATCTTTACAAGATACTAAACGTTATTTCGGGGTTATTCATAGCTCAAAGTGTAAAGAGTATGTTGAGCAAATTTGCATAGCTGACAGCTGTAATTTCAGTCGTAGGAATGTAACGCAACACGTAAAACATCTCGAACCGACCGAAACAGTACTGAAAGATTAACAACAACAGATATGTGACAAAGCATTCTAATAGAGACCTGTTGGATCAACTGGAAAGCGAGCTGAATTTGAACATTTTCGAACTGTTCGAAGGCAAAGCAAACGAAATTTATTCGGCTGTAGGTTGAGACTCAAAATAAACACGTGCGCTAAAAATAACTTTGTAGGGTGGGAAAGTTACAAATGTAAACATACTTTGGTCGATTTGTGAAGCAAAAAGACGAAAATTATTATAGCCGACTTGATTACAAAGCAAGCAACTTCAATCAACAGGGGAAATAAATATAGTTGCAAAACTATTTGAGTCGTGTTTATAAACGCTAGTTCAAGCCGATTTCGAACGAAAATATTGTGGATACAAGAAACGCCGTTTGATGGCAGACTCCTGTTTTGACAATACAATGTACTAAGAACGTAAGTGGTTGACTGAAACGTCTGAAACCTTACAAATTAAACAAAGTAAAGCGAGTTGCGTGTCACGAAAATCACGCAGAGCGTCAAAACGGCACCCTTTAGAAAGTTGACCGTTTATGAGCACTGAAAAGTATTGGATACTCGCCGGTAGAAGTAAGAAATTAAAAGGTTCAACTGCAACTTGCATTTATTTCTGAAGTAAAATTGTTAACTATCCACTGATCTTTGCCTAAATTATGTATGCAATTTTTTTCGACGGTGAGTTTAAGTTTAAGTTTATGCATGGTTCAATTCTACCTGTTACCATCCCCCCCGGGCATACCCCTGGGGATTTGCAATTTTTTTCTCACTTGGCGGTCTATTCCCCACCCCCGGGCACGCAGAAAGAGACAATTCCCCACCCCCGGGACTCCTCATCGACCACCAATACGTTGTTTTGTAGCAAAACCAGACGTTTTGGCAAGAACTTCAACTATTTTTTAGAGTTTATTGAACGAAGGACACTATATAACAAAAACATGAACACTATATTTGAAAAAGAAAACTGAAGAAAAAGCTCCAACCGCACTGGCATACGGCTAGCAAGTAAAGAAATGTTCTTTGCCACGTGTTTTATTCTAAATCTAGCGTATACGCACAAGAGGCCCGTGAACAAACTGATGGCAGCATTTTACCGAGGGGCTTTCTTAGCTTGTTTCATAAGAACACTGGACTGAGATCTCTGTTTAATATTAAGCCGTGCGTCCGTTTTTATATAAAGTCTATTTTATAAGTCGTCTTACATTTTTATACATAAATACGCTGAACAAATATTTCTTTGTTTGTTACGAACGCCATCCATCCGCGCATCAATGCGGGCACATTCGTTTAACAATTTATAATAATAAAGGTACCTTCGAATACAAATTTTAATTTTGAGAGTTTATTCTTCTTTAAACAGTCTGCTACAAATTCTAGAGATTTTCCCCGGGAATAGGCAATCTTCTCCGCGCGGTCCGGCGCCATCGTGTCAACCGAGAAGTGACGTACTTTACAAGAACAGCAAGAAGTTTTTTTTTTTAATTTGCCCCGCCCCCCTCCCCCCGGGACAAGACCGCTTCAAACAATTCCCCACCCCCGGGCCTGAAGGGCTGGACTTGTCCCCGGGGTTGCCCGGGGGGGATGGTAACACGTAAAATTGAACCATGCATTACTTGTTTTTGTCTCTGTTCTTTGAAGAACCGTGAAATAAAGAGCTTTCTTCGGTTTCTTTACTCCGTGTAGTCACGCTGCTCAATCATTACCAGGTTTTATAGTGGATAACCACAAGATCTTTTTGGTGGTGGTGGGGGGGGGGGTTGGGGCTGAGGGGTTAGGGAGGACTTACCGGAGATGTAAAGTCCCATAGGTTGTCAGGATAAATTTCACCAGATTGTGAAAAAAAACGTCATTGGCTCTGCGCGCATTGCGTGCCTATGTTTCTCTAAAGAAGTCCCAAGGTTTTGATTTACCGTTCAGGAGAAGGATGTCTTACTCTTGTATCAGCTTATTCCTATTTTCCTCTTTTTTTTATGAGGCAAACCTTTCCAGACTTTGAAAGGAACTCCATCCGGTGACGTTTTGCACCGTTTGATATACGTATTTGTTTTTCAATGGTCTACACTGAAAAGCGCGAAAACTGTGGAACTATGGAGAGATTGCTCGTTTCCTGATATGTGTCGGTCGTGGTCCAATCTTGCTTCTTCTTAATTTGCAACGGGTACAATATGATTTTGAGGAACTTTCAATAAATAATCAGAGCTGCCTGATATCATTGTGACAATTAAACACACTTTTGCATTAGTGTTTACAAAATTCACGCTACTATGCTTTAAAACTAGAAAAGTCCATACACTTCCACTCGCATGACTCGGCAAGACAGTATTGAGGACCGCCTATTTACATGAAGTTTAGACGGCGTTTAGCAAAGCCAAGGTCCATACTTGAACGTAACTTATAATTACGGTAACAGTGTCAATAATGTATATAGCACAGTCTACGAAAAACTATTTAAAATATACTTAAAATGATCCACTTATAAAAGATTTACCTCGTTTAAATAACGGACACTGAAAGACTGACGAAGTTGTATAACTTCTTGAAATTATGGGAAATTTAAACTGAGCATGGACAGTTCTTCACTTAAACTACTTTGACTGTCCAACTTCTTCAATGACCAGTGCATACGTTCTCAGCATCATTTTCTAGGAATGCATATTCGGGGAATTGAGTATGAGTTTTTATTTTCTGAGAAACGAAGGATGTTTACAGATGTTAAGTGTCATCTTTCGTTACGTATCAATTACCATGACAACTCGACTTGATAAGGCATGGAATACAATGCTTCTCGGAAACAGACGTAGTATTGGCTTTGAAACGTATAGCCGAAGACGTGCACACGATCTGTAGACAATTTCAGAAGTTTTTCAAGGTGTAGGGCGACAGATATGGCCTCGAATGGTAAGCTAAGAGATCAAGCAATTGGCTGAATTAAGCAAGATTTACGATAGGCAGTTATATCGATCTTTGCACACCGATCATGCTTAATATAACCAATACTGGCAATTTTAGCATGTTCCTGTTTAAGAGCCAGAGTCTGTAACTTTCGAGAATCCGCGGTCAGGAAGCGAAAATTCGAATTTTCGTTTTCTACACCAAAAAGACCCTTTTGATGAACCTTTTTAAAAAATGATACCCAAAAGATCCAGCGAGGCCTTATTTTGACAAAAACGGGCAAAGTTCGAAAAGCCGCCCAACCGCCGTCGAAGGCCGAGGTAAATTATGCAAATTAGCGTATTTTCAACTCGCCAGAACATGACGACAAAAGCTCGGACTAAATTCACTTTTTCGCCATTTGTTAGTCATCCCTTGGGCTTCCTTTTAAACTATATTTCATTGCCATGTTAACAATTTTTGTTTGCTATCCACACGCTTAAAAAATATGACATTCGCTCTTCAGTTGATTCATCAAATTTTACCTTATTTCGGAAAATCACAGCGCCAGGGGTATACGTATCTAGAAGCCAAAAAGGAATTCTATCGATCGGGCAATTATTCTTCTTTATCATACTGAAACGGTTAGTTTGGCCCGTAAAAAGCAAGCGCGCTAGAGGCAAAAACGTAGAGCCCATTTTCACACATTTCGCCGTTTTCTCAGTTGTTCTCATTTTACAAGCGGCACTTCGTTTTGAAGCAAAGCGCAACAGTATTGATCAGCGATCCCATTTTTATTTGTTTAATTTACATTTTTCAATTGTTGACTTGTTTCTCAGGAAAACCAGATAATTTTCAAATACGGAAAATGTGAAGTACTGAATAAACAATTCAAATTGCTTACACGTGCGTGTGAGGCATAAAAGATCGCCTTGCTCACAATGCTCGATAAGGGATAGTTTGAACGTCGCTGACTCGCTTATTTCTCATTTCAGCGACTTTTTATACATTTTAAGCTGACATCTTAATCAGGCGTTGTCCGTTCGAGGAATTTTGAAACGAAAATCAGTGTTGTTGGCCGTGGTGGGTTTCAGTAAAACCGTCTGTAAATAACTAAACTGTATTCGAACGCGAAAGCAGCGAAAACGAATTGTGCACGTAAATGCCAGGGCCGTAGCCAGACTTTCAGAACAGATGAGGCAAGTGTCGCGAGCACCAAAGGTGCGAGCGCCTCTAGGGGTCTGAGGGCATGCTCCCCCAGAAAATTTTAAAACCTACTCTCTCTGAAATGCTATTTTCAGCATCTTTTCATGAGATTTTTCTTCAAAATTCAATATTGTTTAAGTGTAAGAAGGCAAGATTTTTTTGTGCTTTCAACACTTTTTATACCCACTATTAGGGCATGTACCTGACTGGCACCAAGTAGATGACTATCCCGAATTTCGCATCGCACTTATACACCCCCATCCCCTCCTTCCTGCTCCCTTGCTAGCAATGGCTGGTTTCCAATATCTATCTCATCCAAATACCTTGCTGTTTCAAGATTATCAAATTCAGTTGCAGTTGCGAACTGTAGAACTCTTCTGTGGCCCGAGACAAAACTTCATCTCCTGATCTCACCAGTAAACAGCATGGATGTTCTAAAGAAAGACCTTTTACGAAAACTCCGCTCGGTGAAAAACGTTGAGCCAGCCTAAGAGCTCTTTTAGTAGCCATCATAAAAGTGAAAGTCTTGACCAGCATCAGCTTTGTAATCTTTTATTTTAACTTATGAATTGATGATTTATACAGTTTTTAGGCAATGTATATCAAAAAGTGTGAGAATGTAGCTTAAGAAAACATGGACACTGATTCTCTAAAAGGTTTGACTTTTGTAAGCCATGATTCTTTGGATGAGGTGCCTGTGGATTAGGGTCGATTTCATTAGCTGCCTGTTGGATTAGCTGCCTATGAATGTGGATTACAACACAAATAAAGCTAACAGCCGAAATACAAACCAATTGAGTCTTTTCAAAGCCTTTTTTCCTACACCTTACTTGGGTTAATCTTTTCTCACTCAGCGGCAAATGCTTTCTAGGGATTATTTTTCCAACAGTTTTTTTTTTATTTTGGCATAAAACTTGTAGACGAGGCAAGTGCCTCGTCTTGCCTCATGCTAGCTACGGCCCCGAATGCGAGATGTATTTGCACTCTTACACGTCGAAGTGTGCAGTGTTAATTTAGCTTGAATCACACAGTCCTGACTATACGCTTCAAGTCACTTTCTGAGAAAACAATTTGGTCTATATCTATTTCGTCCTATTCTATAGATGCATTTGCATACAGTATCGTTCGCCCGTAATTTGTCTTCGTGTAATTCTGTAGCCTTAGTTTGACTAAAAATCGTAAAAAGCTGACTTACCTGTTTTAAGGCTGGATGTTTGTGGTAAATTTGCTGAAGACATTGGTTTCCTCGCAAAGCACAGATGGAACATGTGCAAGAAATGCTATTAAATCGTAGCAACAAGACGTCACATTGCGTGACAAATGAAACGTGATATGCTTGTGCGGGAAAATGGCCAGGAAATCCTATGTCAATATTTGCGTGAACAATGACCTTTTTCTTACCCGAGTAGCTGAACATTTTTCGCAAAAATTGTTTAAACGCTAGGAAAGGAATTTTTGGGCAGACCAATAATAAAAATGAAGAGAATAAAAATCAAAAACAAGTGATGCGAACTAGCGATGGCAGCTTGTTGCAGAAACCCTGAAAAAGAGAAAACAAACAAAAACAAAACAAATACGTCTTCTTGTCAGTCAAACCCACGAATGAAAAAAAAAACCCACGGTCTACTCGGCTAATGAAAAAAGCAAACAAATTGCGCCAGTTTCGAAACTTCATTGCTTCATTTCTCAATACTTGTACTATCGAGCATCAACGTCAGTTTGCTAATATGGCATCTTGTAGCTTTTCGTCCTTATTCAACTGCACTACGCCATGTGGATCAAGCTCCAGAAATCCACAAGATTTGCAATGTGTCACCCTGAAAGAATGCAGAGAGGAAGTTAACCCTCATCTTAAATCACTTAATGTCGGCGCGGATGAAGCAATTCGCGATGAAATGACGCTGTTATTGGTGAGAGCAGGTAAAGTTTTCCTTTAAGCGAACTCGCACCTCCTCTTTGTGTCTTTGGAGGATTTAGAAGATGCATTTACTAATGGGCGGCACTGCACACTTCTTTACGTCTCCTTCAGGTATATTCTCAGTAGAGATGTCCCACTTATCGCTGACTATTTGCCCACACCACCGTGAGAAGTACGGTCTTCGTTGGAGGAGTGGAAAAGTGAGATGTTGTGTTCCAGATGAAGTGGCAGGACACAAATCTTCAACAGTGAAAGGTGACCGAGGGATGAACAGTAACGAATCTTCGTTTGTCTCTAATAAACCGGGGAACTTTATCCTGTAGTTACAGCAAGAGGCTTAGGGAAAAATGCAGGGCCGTCAATAAAGGTCAAGGGCCTGAGATCCTCTCTGCTGTTGTGGATTTGGGTCTCACCTACAGTGAGATAACTCATGGAAGATTTGGCATGCTTTATAGACTGAGTTATATAAACATCACTTTGAACCACTCAAAGCATACATCATTTTCATTCTTAAAAGAATGAAAATGATGTATGATATGAGTGTACATTTACTGCATTCCTCCACCCCTCCAATAATATCCATCACTTGATTAATCATCCCCTGAAGTAATCTTGAATAATCAACCCCTCAGTCACCTGAACAGTTGAAATGTCTTCCCATTCTCACCTTTTTCTCAAGTTTTAAAAGCCTTGCTTGTCTAGGAAAATGAAAAGTTGTTCAATTAAATAAAAAAGCAATATAAAATTCACAGTTATCAACAACACACGGAACACAAATAAAAAATGTCGTTGCAGCTCTACAGTATAAATTGCACAAAATTATTTAACCCTTGGTTATAAGCTCATGGCTTTAAAGGAAGCATGTCATAAATGCCTATGAACATTCATGATTTACTCTCTTTTTTTCCATTCACCTAGTCATTTCTGCCCACAGTACAAAATTTATTCCGGCAAGAAATGCAAGAGAGAATGGTGGCCATATTTTTGTGCTCCAATCATCAACTAGAATGAAGTGCATAGTAAGAAAACATTCTTGAAAAATGCTTATGTAAACCTAATGAGTACTTGATTACAAAGCATTCTTGGCAAATGCTTAGGAAATCCATGTAGCTAATGAAGATGATAGATTATAGCTCAATCAATTTGATCATTAAATTTGTTAAGCTAATCAGATCGACAATCGCTTGTGGCACTTCTACTTGGAGTTTATTGTTGGGCGCAAGGCTTCAAATCTTTCCATGTATGTTGGTTATGCCGAAGATCTAATCTTTGGGCCTATGGTTTTGGCTAGCAGGCATAGAATCATCATGTCCACAACTTCTGCCTTTCACGTGGATCAGCCTGTGACAAAGCTTCAGACACACCCTTTACATAACGTTTTCAATTGACAGCTGTACAACTTTTACCATTGAAATCAAAATAAAATTTACATTGCAGGGATCCATATTAGCAGTCGTCAGGTCATCTGAGACGACTATAAAGTCGTGCAGACAAGTATCAAAAATTACAAACTTGTCCGGCGGACGAGTAAGTTTTAAGGAGCAAAATTTTTCTTCAATTTCTCCCCAGTCAATGTAACCATGTTTTGAACGTCCACCAGCTATTCAGTGATTCCGTACTGTAGCGAACAGAAGATTTATATTCGGTAAACTTCGCTTTGTTGCTCGTAGGATACCTCATGCAGTAATCTCTCTTGCATCTCTCTTGCACAAAGACTCTCGCCCTTTGGTTGCACATGAGTTTTGCAAAATGTGGTGCTACTTTGACAAAGTGTCGCCACCCCCGCGGAAGACAAAAAAAGTGAATCTTCCGAGCAAAGTCCTAGATACGAACAAGAGCAACAAAAGCATGCATTTTTATTATTGTTGCAGCAAAGCAGGTCTCGGCTTAAGTACCTACATGAAAGTTTCATCAAAATTAAAAGTTTGATCGAAAAGTAAATGCGCAAATCAAATGTTAAACAGTGAACATTTGACATGCAAAGTAGGTCTGTCTTTTACGTCCGTGGAGTTGAATTGGTAAAATGAAAAAGTTTGATGGGAGCCTTACTGCGGTGCTGTTTCGCTAACATATTGAAAATAAAATGCAATCTTTCCAGTCACGTGTTGTTAACTTTACGTTTTTTTACTGTATTTTAATTATTACGTAATACTGAACAGGCAAGCAAAATTTTGTCAGGGCAAGTATCTTTTCTGACGTACTTGCCCAATTGACGAGTTTGAAAAAACGCTAATATGGATCCCTGCATTGTAACCCCCTTCCGCTACTAGGATGAAACCTTAGTCCTCTGACTAGTGGTGAACCAATAACTAATCAAAACATCTTGGCCATGCAACGATCGGTTACCCTCCATCCATGTTAGATTAACACACACACACACACACACAAACAAAAACTAACAATTAAAATTAACACGAGAAAAAATAAAATACAAATTTAAAATCCTGGTGTGTCTTGTCTGTTACCTTCTTTAGGATGGAAAATGGCAAATACAATCCAATGAACTTGCCTTTAATTAGCCTTAAATACCTGGTCCATCTTTTTGGAATGTCATTCATTGACTGTATTAAGTCAGTACAGTTGGCCTAGTTACGGCTTTCTTTCTAACAAAATTAAATTACTTCTAGATAGTCTTAAAAATTGCAACAAGCCAAATTTACCAGTGGTCCGGACATCAATCATTATAAGAAATGAAAGGGAAACAGGTCAAAGAACCAACACAGCTCGCAGCAAAACAACCGATTGTCATGGCAGGCTTGTTCCTAGTGTCCTCTCTTAGTGTTGTTTCATCTACATGCCAATTTCAACATGGCGGCTGCAGACCAGGAAATCCACAGACATTTTTTTTTAATTACAAGTGATGATCAATCAATTGGGGCAATCTGATTACTTCCGATGATTGATTATGAACTAACTAAAGTTGGTTCTGATTTATGAGCCTGAGGATAAAGTTTTAAACTGAAGCAAGACCATCCAAATGGAATCTTACAGTGTGTTGAGTAATTGAGCGGTACTTAACTGTGTTGCTGCTTATTATCATGCACACGTACAAGGAAGTTTTAACATTTGAGTCTGCTATTGCTCAGATCGAGCTTGACTATCCTACCCAAGGTGTTTCTATGGTTATGTACATGTGGGATGGATGAAATCATGAGGCTGTGATTAATTAAATTCTAGCTTTGAGCTAACTTTTTTTCCTGTGGTGTAGATGCTGGTTATTGTATATGTTATGATGCACAAGTTGCTTGTAAACTTTTGAGTAGATGAGCACTATCTGATAATTGCTAACTTATAAAGTGTGACCATTCAAATGAAAGTGTTTAAATGTCTGCTGATGAATAAAAGCTGCATTGTCTTATAAAATCAGCTGACTTACACTTTATAGTTTCACAGACGAGAGCATACAGCTTCTTCTTCCTGAGAAAATGGTTGTTGATTACCAAAGACTTGGCGGTTTCCTGTCTTTTGATCACTTTGTCAACGATGCTCGCTGCCCAAGAATACAGCGCCGACATTTTGAAAACAAGGAATATCAGCTGACCAGTAAAGATTGTCAACACACGTTAGTACTCAGGCCTCTATTCATTTATAGAATGGGGGAGTGGAGGGGGAATTTGACTGCTCCTCCTTGACTGATCTCAACTTGAAAGTTGCACCGTGTGTCCACCTTTGAAATTGCTTTGCGCAACGTTGCGCTCAATTGTTGCAGAAGTAGAAGGGTGTCTGTAAGACCCGGAACACCCCCGGTACACCCCAGAACTACGACTAGTGACACAAGTCGATGAAACACCCTCCCCTCATTCCCCTATTCAATGTTGCATAGTGTTGTGAGCGCTTGTCTTCATCAATTTGGTTGAACCTTTTTTCCAACATTGCCTAGTGGGAGAGGGAGGGAGACACAATTGTACCAACAGTGTTTCAACAAAGTGACACTGATTGTATCGAACGGAAAGGCTTTAATTACGTGTCACGGCATACAGGTCTTTGATCGCAAACTACTTCTTGAAAATTGACAAGTAATAATTATATGGTTGGGAAAAAATGCGTGGTGTCTCAGACGGCTCGTTTACGCCTAAAACACAGAAAACTGGTATTGGCTACAGACCAACATGTACCGGTGAAGAGAGGACACCAAAATCACCCCCATACAACTGCGTTTAACCATTTTGGTAGATGTCCAAGCCTTAAGCCAACAGAAAACGCTCATCATCTGATGTGATGCGATGTGCCAAGAAAAGAAGCGTTTGAAAATTCCAAAATAAGATATGCACAACGCTAAATCAAATAGCATCACCAACTTTAGACGGCTTGTAAAATACCGGAGTAAATGAAGGCGCCATACTTATGCTCCAGCAGACACTAAAATCCAGCTCAAATTATTCCTAACGCTTTTTTCATAACAGCGTAATGCCTTTTTTGCACCGGTCTCATATAAAATAAACGAAACGAGCTATTTCTACTACGATCTGGACACAGTAATCAAAGAGCTGAGGACATTTGCGGCGCATGTTTACGGGTTGTCAATGTAACCCGTCAAAATTTAAAAATAGATGTAACCAGATAACTTTTAGCAAGTCCACGGGTTACAATGGTAACCCGATGTAAATTATGAACCATTGTAAAAGAAACCACATAACTAGCTTGTTTCATATAGCACTACAGTTCCTTCAGAAGACTGTCCTTCTTGTGGGTTTTTAAGTTTGCTTTGTTCAAGTGCGCTTTTAAGCCGGCGAAAAACTGCTCTGGAAGCACATGTGATGTAACCCGCTACGGGAAGCTGAAATAATTGTTGTTGACGCATTTTAACTGCTGAATACTTTTTAAGGAGCCTACCATTCAACGAGGAAATCGGTACATGCTCAGTGAAGATATCTGTCGGGATAGCGCAGGCAAAATAGGCTTCAACGTATGACTTGATTTTAACAGTCGTTTAGAAATATCACGCAATTTCATAATTAATTTCAAAGATATATGATTCTTTTAAATCATATACAACCAGTGACACAAGTCGTTGAAACACCCTCCCCTCCTTACCCTATTCAATGTTGCATAGTGTTGTTATCGCTTGTCTTCATCAATTTGGTTGAAACGTTTTTCCCACATTGCCTAGTGGGAGAGGGAGGGAGACACAATTGTACCGACAGTGTTTCAACAAAGTAACACTGATTGTAGCTTGTTCCAAGCGTTCAGATAGTGGAGCACGAGCGAAAAATAAAGCGAGCGAAAGAGCGGGAAAAAAAACGAGGGGAGACTGGGGAGATGTTTCCCCCAGTCTCCCCTCGTTTTTTCCCGCTCTTTCGCTCGCTTTATTTTTCGCTCGCGCTCTTTTCGCGCTCCACTATTAGAACGCCTGGAACAGGCTACCCCGGAACATCCCGGAACACCCCGGAACATCCCCGGAACACCCCCAGAACAGCCTGAAACAGCCCGGAACAACCCCACAACACGCCTGGAACATCCCATACTACCCCGGAACATCCCATAATGCCCCGGAATGCCCTCAATACAGCCAGCAACACGAGCGAACAAATCAACAAAATCAACAACCAATTTTACTTGAGTTTCCCAAGTACTGGTTTCAATTCTTTCTTTGTTATTTTCATTTCAATTATTACCATTCAAGAAAAACGTGCAAAAGAAAAATTATTTAATGGATGTCACAAAAGAAAGTAAAGAAGTTTAATGGAAGAAAATAGCCAATAAATCAATTGATACATCAATCACTAAATCAATCAACAAATGAACGGATTGATTGGCGGACGAACGGATAGATTTTGATTACTGTGTAATACCATGGCATATTTTGCGCGTTCTCTTGACCTCATACGGTAAAATGGCGCAAGAGTGGAATTATAAAAAAGTGTAATTTACAGCCCAAAGTTATGCACCTATCGATGTTTAAAGTACGTGGTGATGGTAACCCTGGGCAGATGTAGGGTGTTTGTTTACTGTTTGATTAATAATAATTATTGAATAATAATTCAATATTGTTCTATCTTCATCAACAAATAAAATTAATATTATTAAAGATGTGGCCTTATTTGAGCCATATTTTACTCCAGGGAGTGTAGTTTGTTAAAAAAATCTTTAAAATGCCATTCAAACTGTATGCCCCACATCGGCGTCCCCCCACCCCAAACCTCAGAGTTTACATCGTTTGGTTTTTTCGATAGGTTCAAACTGGGATGAACAACAACATAACCTTTCTCCCTAGGCCAAACATTTAAAAATTACTCTGCTTCCTGTTAACTGCACAGTGACCCTATTACTATTTTTACTCTACAACTGTTAAGTCTGGATTTTACTTCCTTTATTTAAAAGGAATTTAAACTGGTGTCACCAGTACTTAATAGAAGTTTCGTAAAAGAAGCTTGGATCATGTTTTCTGGTGTAGCAGGAACTGCAGTAATTTTATGAGTTGTGTTTGTTGACACGTAATTTCTTGTATGGGGATAGTCACTAAAAATGCCTCCAAAATTGTAACAGTAATGATATTACAGTACTCAACATTTAATCCCTTAAGCCCTGATATGAAAATGCATATTCTCCAAGTACTATTGTCCATACATTTCTTATGAAATAGTAAGGAGAATTTGTCTAAATATGAAGACATCTTGTTCTTGGCGATCACTTTCTCTATTGTTATCACTTAAATGTTTGAAGAAGTGTAGGAGCCAGGTTAATGCGACCAGTAGGTTTTGGCGCAAGCTACCAGTTTTATGCACGTGTTGTATTTTCTGTGACGGATCATTTTATTAAAAGCGTTTGGAAGTGTCTTACATGTGTTTGTTTCTCTATAAATTGGTGGCAGCGGTACGGAAACCATGTCTGACAACGAGGGAGAAGGGGCGACTGGTGGCTCTAACCAGAAGCCGGCAAAACCTCTTCATGCGTCCGGCGAGAAAGGCGCCATTGGCGGCGTAAAAACCGAGACAACAAGTCCACATGAAGACACGAACCCTGCATCGCTAAACGACCTGGTCAAGGCCATACCGGGAATTTTAAAATAAGATCAAGGGTGCGAGGATTTTAATGCGTATATATATATTTTTTATAAAGTTTTTTATTTTAGTTTTTATTATTTTGCACGACCCCACAAGCTGCAGAGCTTTAATTTTAATCGTGCTGAAATAAAGGCTGTCTGTCTGTCTGTCTGTCTGACTGAAGCCTTCAAACTGTCTGTGGCTAAACCGAGTACAAGTAATAGCGATTCAATCGACCATAACATCTCTTTGAAGCAGCCGAAACCGTATTCGCTCGGTAAAAACTTCAAAGTGTGGTAATCGCAATTCGACGAATACTCAAAGCTAGCTGACATCCCGGAACAGAAGAAGAAATCGTTTATGATTACATTGTTTGATCAGTCAGCCTACAGAGCCGTTCAACTTCTTCGAATCCCAGAGAGAGAATCAACAGTTCTTAGAGCGCATCACGACTCCGTTTGATTCAGGAAAATCCACAGGAGATTACAAGATGCTACTTCGCGTTCGACAGCAAAACGCTAGCGAGGATATCGAAGCGTACGCCGATAACCTGTTGGAACTGGCAGAGAACGCCTACCCTGATGGCGACTACCGTTTCAAAGAAGAACTAGCGAAAGACCACTTCTCAGAGAGCGTTCGTTGTAGTGATGGATTTCGTGAACAGTTGTTCATGAAGCAAGCGGATAGCCTCGCAGCCGCCGTTCGCCTAGTGCGACAGTTGCAAAGCGCTCGCACTGCTTCGCGTAATTCGACCCTATCTACGCCGGCACGGCCGCA
The DNA here is from genome assembly GCA_964017195.1 of Siderastrea radians. NCBI lineage: Eukaryota > Metazoa > Cnidaria > Anthozoa > Scleractinia > Rhizangiidae > Siderastrea > Siderastrea radians. The sequence continues at coordinate 18,809,870 of OZ024899.1, forward strand.
GTTGAATTTCGTCGAGGGAGGTGAAGATTTTTCCGATGTAGCAGAGCTTAGGAGCCTGATGGTTTCAACTCAAGACTTGAAAGGTTGGAACAACAACGACCCCAACGCGGCCGACGTTCCTCACGGGCACTCGCCATCATTCAATGTTATTGTTGTCAAAATTATGGCCATTACGCCCGAGATTGCCCTAATGCTTCGGGAAAAGGACAGAGGGGACTGCCACGGGTCGATCAGTCCCCTTGAATCATCTAAGGACCCAAAGTGTTTCTACTGGGAAAGCGTCGAGGAAAGACAATTTGTTTGTTCTCAGTGGACGTGGTGTTTACGTTTCTGGTCTGATCAATCACGCTCGGATTTCAATTCTACTAGATACTGGCACCACCTCCAGTGTACGCAATGAAGAAACTTGGAAAAAGAGCGGACGTTATCGTCCAGATAAGCTTCAAACGATTAACGCGACTCTCACAGTGGCTAATGGTGAAGTTTTGGCTGTTCAGGGAAGAACGATAATATCACTACGCCTCGGAAATTCTACCTTCAGGGTGCCGATGTTGATTGTTCGTGACATTCCTCACGCGTGCATTCTTGCATCAGTTTTCTTCGAAAAAGAGTCGTGTCGAATTTTGTACGACACGGAAACATTCATGGCCAAGGGCGAAGAGTTGCCGATTTTTTATCAGAAGAAGGCACCGAGCGTTTGCCGTATTGTCCTTACAGAACGAGTTGAGCTGCAACCAGGAAAGGAAGTGGTTTTATGTGGAAAATTAGAACCTGGATTTGAAAGGAACAATGGGACACCCGGAATTATGGAAGGGCTCAGGAAAGATACGGTGGAAAAGTTTGTGGACAGCTTTTGTGTAGCACACACATTAACTATTCCGAAGGAGGGTAATACGGCTGTTCGCCTAGCAAATTTCTCCGAGAAGGCCATTGCTCTAAAACCTAGGAAAACAGAAGGACAGTTTCACCCTCTCGATCGCGTCCCGGCCTCTGTGAACTCGTTCCAAGTGGATTCAAATGCCAGTAAGAAAAGTACATTTTTCAAAGCGAACCAAAGTAATCAGGGACCAAAGGTTTCCCTTGATGAATCTGCGTGGAAGACAAGTATTCGTGCTGACTACTCAGGCCTCTCGGTAGAGCAACAAACTTCATCAGTTTGCTAATTTACTAGAAGAATACCGGGACTTGTTTGCTACCGGAGATGGTGAGCTGGGCCGAACTCATTTCATTGAACACACAATTGACACTGGCTCAGCCACACCCATGAAACAAGCACCCCGTCGCTTACCACCATTTGAGAAGGATGAAGTTGACCGACAACTCTCCGAGCTCATGACACAAGGGATAATCGAACCATCCAATAGCCCCTGGAGCAGTCCCATTGTTTTGGCCAGGAAGCATGATGGGAGCTACCGTCTATGCATAGATTACAGAAGACTTACTGCAGTTACTGTAAAAGATGCTTAACCCCTTCCGAGGGCAGACGATATTCTGGAATCCCTGGGTGGGGCAAGGTGGTTTAGTTGCCTTGACCTGGCTTCAGGGTATTGGCAGGTCCCTGACGCCAAAAAAGACCGGCCCAAGCCTGCGTTCGTCACGCATCGAGGTCAGTTCCAGTGGACTTGTTTATCGTTTGGGGTGACTAATGGACTTTACGCGGCTAATGAACTTAGTGTTACGGGGCCTTACCTGGCAGCACTGCTTACTTTACTTAAACGATATAATTGTCATGTGCAGTACCTTTAAGGAACACCTATCCCGGCTACGATCAGTGTTTAAGAGATTACAAGAGGCAGGGTTGAAGTTGAAACCGCAGAAGTGTGCCTTCCTTCAGCGAAAGGTCTCCCTTCTTGGTCACGTGGTATCAGCTGAGGTCATCCATACTGACCCAGAGAAGACAAGTGCTGTCCGTGACTGGCCAACCCCGACTAATGCTTCGGAACTGAAAGGTTTCCTTGGCCTTGTAACATACTATCACAGATTTATTCCTTGCTTCTCAGAAAAGGCTGAACCTTTGAACTGCTTGACTAGAAGGGGAACATAGTTCAGCTGGGGGCCTGAACAACCACTTGTCCTCGCATATCCTGACTTCAGCGCATCTAGCGGCCAATTTGTTCTAGATACTGATGCGAGTGGTGGCCATGGCATTGGAGCTGTGCTGTCTCAGAAGCAGGCTGATGGTACAGAGCGTGTTGTGGCCTATGGAAGTCGAACGTTACACCGCCATGAAAAAAACTACTGTGCAGCTCGCCTCGAGATGTTTGCGTTAGTGGAATTCATTGACCGTTTTCGTTACTATTTGCTTAGGCGTAAGTTTCTTATCCGAACAGACCACCACGCCTTGAAGTGGCTGATGTCGTTTAAACAACCCGAAGGACAAGTAGCCGGCTGGTTGGAGAGACTCCAAGAGTACGATTTTGACATTGAACACCGTCCAGGAAAGAGTCATGTCAATGCAGATGCCCTTTCTCGCAAACCCAGGCGGAAACATGGAAGTTGTCCATCTTGCGTTGACACTGAATTTGTTGCGGCGGCAACCTTGCTTGAAGACAAGCGTGCGGAAGAGACACCTGAGTCCCGGGAAAGCGACTTTTCATGGTCTGCAGATGAGATTGCGGAGGCACAACGTAATGACCCCGATCTCCACCCAGTGATTACACAAATAAAGGAAGGAAGATCCCCACCCACAGCGAAAGAGCTGCAGTCCCACAGCCCCCTTACCAGAGCAATGTACGTGCAGTATCCATTACTAGAACTGGAGGACAATGTATTGAAGCTGAGGCCTAAGGACGAACAGAAGCATTACAAGCCCCGAGTCATCCTCCCGGCGTGCCTGGTACAACCTGCTCTTAAATGACTGCATGATGGGATAGAAGGTAGCCACCTTGGGCGCTTAAAGACTTTACGCAAGGTGCAGGCAAGATTCTGGAGACCGGGCCTCACTAGTGCTGTGAAGGATTACAGCGTGGCCTGTTTGACGTGTGCTGAGTGTAAATCGTCGAGGGAAATTCCGAAGGCACCGCTTCACCCCATTCCTTCAACCTACCCTATGCAACGAGTGCACATTGACATCATCGGTCCCTTCCCTAGAACCAAGCGTGGTAACTGTTAGATCATGACCGTCCAGTGTTCATTTACCAAATGGGTGGAAGCGTACGCCTTGCCTAATCAGAGAGCCAAGACTTGCGCAAGGGCACTAGTGGACAACTGGGTTTACCGATATGGTGCGCCTGATGCCATCCACACTGATCAAGGCCGCAATTTCGAATCACGGCTGTTCAGTGCCCTCTGCCAAATGCTGGAAATCAAGAAATCCTGCACGACAGCATATCACCCAGCTGGTAATGGACATGTGGAGAATACTAACAAGACAGTCAAAAACCTGCTAATGGCGAAAGTTGACAGTGAGCCGGAAACTTGGGATCAGCACCTGGGACCCTGTTTGATGGCATATAGAAGTAGTGAACATTCCTCAACAGGATACACCCCGTACTCGCCACTGGATGTAACGATGGGTGACGTAGTAACAATCACAGACAACCATGGGGATTATGCGTCACGGTTAAAGAACCATCTCAGCAACGCATATCGGGATGCCCGGGAACAGCTTAAAAAGGCCCAACACCGACAGAAAGAATACTTTGACAAAGGTGTGGAAACTTGCCAATATGCACCCGGTGACTTGGTATTCCTGGTCAATCCTCAGGTGAAGACAGGCGAGGCTGCGAAGTTTCACCGCAAATGGAAGGGGCTGTATGAGGTTCTGGAGCCCACAAATGAGGTTAAAGGGCCCTTGCCAACCAAACTCCTTTGCGGGCGTGTGTTATTGTTATCATCCGGGCAACTTGATATCTCTCGCAACCAAGTGCGAGAAAAACTTGCGAGAGCGCCTCAAGCGGACAATAGCGGCAAGCAGACTTTTGCACATCGGAATTTAAAGTAATGGCTTCAGCGCGCGTTAATGCGTATGGATCGCTAATGGAAGATGAAAATGAGATGCCACAACAAGATGCGTTGGAAGAAACTGGCAGAGGAACTGAAGGAACCAGCGAAAGAACAGTAAGCGTTGTTTACATTTTGTTCCCACCTAGCTTACAGCCGATTTGCTTCTTCGGCTACACAGTGAAGTCCTTTCCACGGGAAAATGTTGCAAAGTTGCAAGGCTTTAATCTACTTCGAAGGAAAGTTTAATTCAAAATCGTATACAAATATTTGACGACCAAAGAGATCTTTCATTCAATTGCCCGCACTAAGCTATAAGCTTATTTCCTCCTCGATGTGCAGTGATATGTGTGACATTCTCTTTGTGTATTGTCTTTTTATAGTTCTGCCGTTGCAAGAATACTTGCAGGAGAAAATCGGGTGAAAGAAGAAGAGGCTGCACATGCCGCGACAACAATCTTCCCTGTTCTACAAGGTGCGACTGCGGACCCGCGGGCAAAACTTGCTCAAACAACAAGGAATCCGACCAGCGAGCTGTTGTCCCGACAAGGGCCGCCACCAGCGCCTTTGACAGGCATGCAACAGACCTTGCCAAGTCAAAAGAGGAAATTCAGGTACGAAATTATGTTGGTAGTTTTACTTGTTATTTTTTTATTGACCAGACATTGCATAAAACACTTAAAGATGTCACCACAAGTAAGGGAAAAAGCAGAACACCGTAGATGTTTATTGTGGTTCTGTTGTCAGTATGTATTTATGGTAGAGTCAAAGGGGCCATTTTTAGAAGCCCAGGCTGGAATTTTTTCCTCCCAAGTTATTATTTTTGGCTGAAACCTGTTGTAATCACCAGCCCAGTCTGAAATTCTTCATGCGATCAGCTCCTACCTGAAACCAGTAAAAATTCCCTGACAAAACATGAAGTTGTGCGGTGTATTTTAGATGTCCATATCACTGGTAACTACTTGTCCAGTTGTTGGGTACAAAACACACTGACACCTTTTCAACTACTGATATATTTTCAGTCCTATATCGCAACCCTAACAAATGACCAGAAGGATAGTTTGCTGCTGGAGCTTCTTTCCAATGGCAGAGGCAGTCTGGACTATGCAAAAAACATGGTTTCTGGTGACCGAGGGGCCGAAATGCCACCGCCGAGCGAGGCACCTGAATGGTGCATCTGTGGTGTCTGCCGTCCGATGCAAACACCAGAAGAAGACAAATGTTGTGGAAAACGACAATGTGTCACTTCGTACGAGCTGTTTCGGAACATTTGCCTTGACAGGGAAGTCCTTTCGGTAGCAATAAGAGCAAGATGTGACATAAGGGTAGAGGAACCCAATTACGAATCCAATAGCTATCGAAAAGCCGCTTACAGGCAGTACATTTTGTGGCGGTTTGGAAAACTAGGACGGGGCAACAGAAAAGTCTGCCCGTCTTGCGTGGTTTTAGTTGTGAGGAGGACCTATCCAGCCGCAGATGGACAGTATATGGGGTTCCACCAGTCATAAGCTAACAGCATTGGATGGGCTCTGGTAGCTTAACCCCCCCCCCCCCCCAAGAAAAAAAAAAGCAAAGGAATCGTTCTTTTTGGGTGCAAAACAATGTCAAATCACTGAAGTATTCATATCTTTGAGGGGAAGGGGAATGCATGGGTACTCAGATGAAAGTGAGGTGCAAATGATTATATTTCATAATGGAAGTTTTAATTTTTTGTCTTTAGAATTTAGCCCAGTGTTTTTGGTAGAAATAGTCTGCAAGTAGTTGCATGTGCAAGTTTAATTTTCCTGGAATCAATTTGTGATCAGTCCTGGCCCATGGTAACTGTTGGGGCACAAGAATTAATTATTCCTGCATTCACATCTCACAACCTGAATGACATCTTAGGGGGTGAGGGGTGAGTTTACCAGAGCCTTATTCACAACTTTATGGAAAGAATCTTACCACTAAACGACCATGTTTGTACAGAGTCTTGAAAGAGGCCCTGACAGGGGATGGGGCATCCTGTATCACTTTTCTGAATTTCAAAATATTCTGTGTCAATATTTTACTGTTTTTTATGGCTGTGTTTCATCTTATGTGCTGTTGCTAATTTATGGGCCATGTTTTATATCAGAAGTTTCCTTGGCAGGGCCTCTTGGAAAGTAAGTAAAATACAAGGGAAACAGACAAATTCACCTGTAAATTACATTTAATGGTTATACACAACATTAGTCTAGTAGATACTGACGGTTGACACTGGTTGTCATTTGAAGTCGTAAAATGGGTTGGTCTGTATACTGAAATTGTCAAGAAAAAGTAGATAATTATTGATTTTGTTTGTTGTAAATACACTAGTCTAAGAGTGGTTTTTACCCGATTGTGTAAAGATATAGTATTTGCTTTGGTTTTGAAGTACTATCCTTTGTGAGTGGTGAGAAAAACTTGTTCGACTTTCTGAATCAATTAGAATTGAAATCCAAACCAATCATCACTTGCTCACTTTTAAGAATCACTCCATAGTACTTCACAGGATAGTTTTAAACATTTTGTAAATAATGCTTCTTATTATAAATTATGGGTCTATTTACCAAGTTTTGTTTTTACACTGCCATTAAATTAAGATTAATTTGCAACAATATAGGTACATAATTTTTCAAGTTTAAATACTTTGTTGATATGCATGCAAAAAGACCGTGTAGTATACACACTGGTATAAATTAAAGCTGTACCACTTTTTCCATCATGGTCATTCCAAATAGGGTACACAGCAAATGTAGTAAAGGGTTCAATTTTCATTTAATGGATACTTTTTATTGATTTATTAAATTCAATTGTTCCTACATTTAAGAAAACAGCCTATACTGTGTCTGCTAGTGTATGGGGAGCTACAAACAATGGATTCCCATTGATTCTAAGAACTAACTTTTTTGTCTTTGAACCGTGACAATCTTGCTTCAACCAGATCCTTGGTTGCAGGGGGCTCTCGCATTGCTATTGTTGGAGCCAAATTCTGAGGATTTGTTTCAGAAATTTCAACGGGACGTAAAATTGAATTGTTGTCCTCTGCTCTCCTCTTTAGAATTGTAGAACAAAGGACACCCCAATACTGATACGTTTTTGGTTCCTTTACTGGAATCACACGCCAGTTTTTGGACCTTTTGCTGTAGGCTTTCTTGTATTGCCCCTCAACAGTGCTACGAAAAACATGGAAATTGTGGTCCAAGACTACCAGAAGAATTCTTGCCACAAAAATTTCATACCTGAAACAAATAAATTCTTGTCAATTATCCTAAATCCTCGAATAGGCCCCACCCCCTAATTTAATATGCACACCTCACATCAGTCAAAATTTGAATAAAGCACCCCCCCCCCTCCTCCTCCTCCTGAGTTTTTCTTAGTGTTGGTCATGTTTATCACTGAGCATGTATTTCAATAATTCAGTACAGATATGAACAGTTTTGTACATAAGAACATTCACGCTATACAAAAAACTGTATATTTACATGTTATTTAATGTTGTTTTTGCACACAGGAATACCAAAAATACATGACATTCCAGCCAAAATTTTCAACCAATTAAAGCATCCTCCCGCCTCAGATAAGTGCCCCAGCCTTATTCCTGTCACTTATTCAATGATTTATTGTACCTGTGTTGTCAACTGATGATGAATACTGAATCACATAATGCATCAAAATTATACATGCACTGAATTAAAAAAAAATCTCAAGACACTTACGCAAATCCTATCCTCTTTGGAGCATATTTGAGCACCATAGAGTTGAAACTCTCTAACACACTGGTATGCCTATATAGTAATCCAAATGTAGAACATCAAAAATTATATAATAACACTCATTAATTTAAAACAATTGGTCTTTTTTTGGCTTCCCTTTCGGGAGCCTCAAAACTGAGTGGGGTGGGGTGGGATAAACAAGGCATGCCCGCTTTTTTTTTCTTTTTTAGCACAAGGTTATTACTAAGAAAACCTATTTTTTCCTCAAACATCTAATGAAATTTTCATTTGTTCTAATTCATTTCAGGGATTTTTCGTCTGCAGGGGTCATATGGTGGCAACCATTGGTCTGGTACCCCATATCTCAGGATCCTGCCAATCCGTCGGCAAAATTATATGTATATATAGATCCCCTAATGTTGTTGCTTAAAAAAATACAGAATGGGTGGGATACTAGTCAGGTTTTGAACTATCAGACATCCAATCAGAAGTCTGATGTGTTAGCCACTATGTGACCACCGCTCTGTGACATGTTTGCAACTCTTTAACACTACTTACCTAAAAAAGACGTAAAACTTTAGTGAGTTGATCCATTGGGCATCATAAATTATGTCTCGTAACGCTTTTGCAGCTTTAGAGTCCCGTTGAATGTACTCCTTTCCATCTTCTAGTGTTGTCAGAGGTCCATGGCTGCACTGCCCATCTGACCACTCGTGTTCACCACAAACATGGTGCATCACACCCAGCCACATACTCTGCATTGAAAAATTAAAAAAAAAAGTTACGCAGGGTATACCATAACAGTCAATGAAAATGATATACCGGGGTATTGATAATTTTACTCTAACGTCATAAGAAAATGATCTATTGACTCCAAGCATATTATGCATGTGGGGCCTGGAGGTTTTACTGTTATATAGATGTCATGGTTAGCAATATTGGCTTATTATTGCACACCTCTCACCTTTAAGGTCTTTTCGTCTCCTTCACAATTCTCAGCACAATGCCAAAAGTGGTTTCGTATTGGCTCATTCCACTGCTGTAAAATCTCACAACCCCGTGTTTTGGCTGCCTATAATCGAATTAAAGAAAAGTAAACATTAGAAAAGGCTATAGTAAAATTCTAGCAGATCAATGCTACCATCACCTACTCAAAGTGAACAGCTTGTAGGAAATTACCAAACAAACTTTGTTCTCTAATCCCTGATTGAATTGGAGCACAGATGACAATCAACAACAAGCATGGCTAACATCAAACGCTGGGTCGGGGAAGTGAACCCAGGCTGCATTGATGGAAGGCATGCACTCTAAACACTGCGTCAGTCTACTCCCCAATGGCCTGGTTTAAATTGAAAACTATTTTGTCAATTCTTTTACTTACAGCACTTATCTTAGCTGTGAGCTTGCATGACTTGTGCCAAATATCCAACGAATGGAAAAAGTCTGCCAGCTTCTCTGGGTTCTGATCTAAAACAAAACATTATGAGTACATAACAAGAGAAAAGTTCTAATGAATGTGAAGATATAGAAATCAATATGCAAACTGATGATGGAACATGAATGACTTTTGTGTTCCTAGGAGTGCTGCAAGGATCACAGATTTCATTCATGTTTCATTAGCAGATCACATAATTACACAATTTTCATATGTTAAGGTTCATTTATCGACCATCATCAGGTATATTCTGAACTCACATTGAACCTTCTCGTACATTGCCTTGATAGCTCGAATGGCTAGAGCACTTCAGCAGCATTGAATGCATCCAGTTTCAAATCTCTTATCAAGTCAAAACAATTCTAAATTATACATTTGTTTTAATTTTTATCCTCTGTTTTCCTTTCTACAATAAAAAAAAAGAGGTTTGTCCAATACAGACCATTTGATATGATCAGACTAAGACAAATTTCATCTCTTAGAAATGGACAACTTGGTATGACCCTAGAAAAAGGGTTGCTGATCCAAAAAGTGCATCTCATCAGTAGGACTTAGAAATATTGCAGCCCATCTCTAAGATGGAATGTACTGTCAATATTACTTTAGATTATACTGCATTTAAAAATTAAATAATGATACACATTTCAAACCAACCTTTCAAGTCCCTCAAAAGCTTGATGATCACATTTGAGGCATCAGTAACCACTTCTTTGATTTTGAGCTTCTCCATCATGCGCTCCATGATGCGTTTCAGGCCCATTTTCTCCATGACTGTGGATGTTCCACCAGCTTCCCGCTTGTCTACTATCTCAACATCAGTTATGATATCGAGATAATGGTCCATAATTGTGTACACACAATACTTTGCTGAAAAGCCAGGGGAGTCCATTCGTGCATCACCACAAAGCAGCAGGGCCTCATCCTTGAACGCCTCCCATATTTTCTCCTTCATTTCTGCCCAGAAATCTTTTACAACAGGTACTGCATAGAGGCTTTGGATGCGGTTAAAAGTTGCACTGGATACAAAGCTCATGTTTAGCATTTTGGCTAAAAGAAGGACCTTTTCAAAATTATTTCCTGTGAGAAGGACTGAAGAGGAAAGCAGCACAGATGTCACAAACACATTCTGGCCTCTTTTTGTTGTTAAGACAGAGGATGAGTGCCACACACCACCGTGACCTTCAGTGCACCTATATGTGACACTCATCACTCCGCCTTCCAAAGAATATCGCACCACCTTTCTTTCAGCTGTGCAGCCTTCCCTTTCACATTTGCCTTCAACCAATTCCAATATTTTGTTTGTTTCAACTAGGACTCTTTCTTCTTGCATCATTTTAGCATACCGCTCCATTTCCTCATCACACTTGGATAGTTCATCAAATAAAGCAGTAAGTTTTTTTCTAAGTTTATCAGACTCATCTTCCACTGATACATCCTCGTCTTCTTGTTCAAGAGAACTTTGGAGTTGACCCGTGCTGTCCAGAAAGGTCTCAAATGCAGTTCTAGTGGCACTATCATCCTCCGTAGCCCTGCAAGAATAACCATAGTTCATGCAATTGAGGGGGTTAGGTGTAACGATGTACCAACATTAAAATATTGTGAAACTTTGTATGGAATAGATGAATAGTTGATTGGTACCATCATCTCACAACTGTTGTTTACAACTAGACAACTTAATACCCACATTGCCCATTACATCCAATTATGTATGAAACGGTATGAGTGAACAGTTAGGTAAGCCAAACAACACTTTGCGATAGACAAGCAGTCTATACATGGAGAGTGATATTAAACATTCTTGGACACTAAATCATATGGATACCATAAAATCCTATGTGAAATGTTTACTACACTGTAATATTAACAAAGGGCTCTAACTTGGTAGAGGGGTCAGGGAGGTGAAAGCTTCTCCCCAAGTACTGAATCTTCCAACTCTAAAGAGACTCAGTATGTATTGTTGACAGGGAACAGGGACTATGCAAACTGCTGACCACAGACCAGACTCCTGCGGCATTGATATTTCATCTTGTTAACATAAACCAGCATAATTTGCAAACATTCTCAATCAACAACAGTTTCCTCCCAACCAACAAAATTCCCCCCTCCCCCCCAAAAAACCGGATCTTTGGCTGCTCAATAGCCATGAATGCAAAATGAAACATTATTATATAATGCTATTTCATGCAGAATGAAACATTATAGTATACCATTCACTCAGTTGGTCACAGCAAAATCACTGTAAATGGCCATGGATATTCCTATACTGACTAAATACACAGACAACAGACAAATTGCAAGACACTTACCCAGATATAGTTTCTTCATCACTCTTATTGTCATCAAAACTTTCATCTGAAGTGGTTGACATCTGCTCATCAATCTCATTGTAATCAAGGCTATCACCAGAAATGATTGAAGACTGATCGTCAAGACTAATAAATAAAAGAAATAAAAAATGATCAACAAACACAACATATTTGCTGTCTTTCCACGCCCAACCATAAATTATAATTTGCTGTCCCATTATATGGTGTTTTTGTTTATCAATTTCAATTTGTAGTCTCTTGAACACAACAATAACCCAATCAAATGCATCTTTACTGGTGGGTGACGACAATGCCCATTGTAAATACATGTTGACAACAAACCTCCCTGATACATCATCCATGTCCTCTTTATCAAAAGGACTTCCAACCAGACTGGCAAACAATGGATTGATGTTTTCTACTGTCCGGGAATATGTAGTGTCTTCCATATGAGAAGGTGTAGTTGTGCGAATGGTGGAGACAAGAGAACACCTGAAAATACAAAATATAAATAGTCTAAGGGTCCTTTCCATTTGACATGGACTGCAACAGCTCCATAAGACTGGTGGAAGAAGTTGACAGAACTGCCACAATCCATTTAAGAAATGACCAATCCTCCATACAAGATGGAACTTGTTTTTTAAATTATTGTTGTTCGTTCCATTTCTGCATCTGCAAGTTATACGAAAGTTGGTCATACGAGGGTCGATTAGAAGGTTATTCCAAGTCCTCCGATGTGTGGTGCGCCCTCAACAGCCCACAAAATTTTCACCAACTAATGGTTGTCAGGATAACCCTAACACTATTGTAACTATAAACAATAAATAAGAAACATACACAGGATCCATTTCGACTCCACTAACAGGGGAAATAGGCAATATGTTAGGTACAGACTGATGCCGCCTCACGGGAGTGGACTGAAATAGTGAACGCCTTCCATTTCCTGTCAGGTTTTGAATAAAAGGAAGAAAACAGTGCAGATTTGTGTTAGTCTTAGAGAAAATGAGACTAAAATATAAACAACAAACTTCCAATTCACCAGCTGTCATTGTAATGTCTCTTTATTTTACTCTATCTACAATTGCATTGTCCTTAGTAGGGTTCCGCCGGCTACTAGCTAAGACACAAAGAAAATTGATTGATTGAGTGATAGATTGATTGACTGATGATACATAAGCTAGTTGATCCCAGTAAATCAGCTCAAAAGTTCGCGCATGAATGTTTTGTTCGTATGACAAAAGAACTATTCACATAGTAAATTACAGATGATAATAGAGTACTTACGGTTACTGCTGCTTACAGTCGGTGAAGGCTCGCCATCGTCACACAATCGACCAGCATCATTTCCACTATCGACATTTATGGAAGCATGTACATTGTAATTATGAAGCAGCAGTTCTGCAAATTCACTGTGTGTGACACCCTCAAAGCCAAAGTCTACTTTTCTCTGACACCAGAGGTCATATGTAGACTCTTCCACGCTTCGGGGGTGAACGTGACATGGGGGCTACAATTTCTCGGTCTGTGTGACGGAATTTCTCGGTCTGTGTGACGGAAAACCCCTGGCACCACTAGCTCTGTAGGATGGTTACTTTCGGTGTTGCGAGAGGCAAGACCCAGTTCGAAATGATGCTCAGTTTTTCATGCAAATGATTCACGTAAACTACAAGATCCATGTTTCCCAATCCGAGGTGTTTTTACATAACCAAATAAAGCAGAGTTCGCAGCAGGAACAGTACAATGTTGTGAAATTTTTCACACCAAACATCACGTGTATCACCCATGAATTTCATTGATGTTCAAAGGTTGTTTTACAACGCAAAATTACACGGCATTACACAACATTATATCGTAAACGCTAAAACTATACTTACCTCCGAAAATACATCAGACTGATAACCCACCTTGACCGCAATCCTGATCAATCTCTCAGTTCGAAATGTCCGGGTCTGAAAGTGTTTTGTCTTCCACAACGATCGTGGCCGTTCAAAAACGAATCAGCAAAAAACTTCGCTCAGATCACTACATTTTGAACAACGGTAGCAAGAATGTATAGTTCTCTCCAAAATGAAGTAGATACGTGGTAAAAAACACACAGAAAGCGATTTTTTTCGCTAAAACCGTCTGGCAGCCATTTTCGGGTGCCGCGAAAATAGCCGCCTAAAGGGTTTGAGGAGCGCAAAGGATTTTGGTTGGCAAGGGCCCTTTAACTATCGGATAAGGAAACCAAGTGAGCCCAGAAGTCGTTCGAAAGTTGTGCATTTTGACAATTTAAAGCTGTACCAGCGCAAACAAGGCGAATCTACACGGAGACAGGAGAAGGACAGTGAGGGAAGCGGCACCGTTGCCATGGACAGTCGGACCGACGCGGAGGAAAGTGACGAATTACCTACAGATCTTTTCTCCTTCCCACGAAATTCCATGGTGGTGTCTTCACCTGAAGACACTAACTTGGAGGCACCAATTGAAGAGACCACCCCTGAAGGGACCACCCCGCAAGCGCAAATTGAAGAAACCACCCCTGAGGACACCACCATGGGAGCCCAAATTGGACATGAGGCCCGGCATGGCGGCTTACACGTTACACTCGTGCCTGTCGAAGATGTGGGAGAAGTACAAGAGAAAGCGGTTGAAAGCAGTGTGACCACGGAGTGTGACGAAAGCAGCAGTGTCTTACATCTGCTTGTTTCTCTACAGAAGTATTGATAATGTAAAGAGAAATTTCATTTTCGTCACTGTTAAGGCTTGAAGGGTTAAGCAAAAAGACTAGAATTTGGAGTGTTAATTAATAATATTAGAATGCGTTGTTCCAGAAAAAATCCATACTCCCCCCCACAGAGGGTTTCTTGGTTTGAATCGTCATACATTCCTTTAAAAATTTTGGCAATTAAGACCACCCCCTCCTCAGAATTTCCAGTGATCCCCTGTGGTGGGGGTATAGATATTTTATGGAACCACACCTGTGCATGCACCTAACAACTGAGGCCACTGTTGAAATTGGCTATGCAGTTCAAATTCAATGATGGTTTTCTTGAAACCAATCGATTGGCTACAAGTTAAAGTTAGTTGGGTTTCTATCCTCAAATTCTGATTGGATGGTTGATCTGTATGATAATGGAACTAATTAAAAGCAATCACACCTTTGCCAGCATTATTAATGTAATGCACCTGTCAATGTTACGCACGAGGAAGAATGACAACCTGTGTGTTTTAATCCATCGGTCATTTTTTTCTGTGCATGAAATAGACCATCCGTGAAATATTTCTGTGAACAGAACCGTAGAACAGCCGGCGGACAATTCAGCAAAGAAAACAAACCGTTCAAAGAACTTAAATGAAGCACTTAAGCCCAGGTCAGGTCTTTCGCGCGTTAAGTAAAGTGCTTGTTTGGAGGCATGCAGCAAATGAACCACGATCATAGTATGTTCTTTATTATCGTTTGCCTATACATAATTATACAGTTGTAGTGGGAGAGGTTTAGAAAAGCTTGTGGACTATTCAGGACAAAAATAAATAAATAAAATAAAGGTTGAATTTTTCATCAACTGGAATGTTTATTGTCCCCATTGTTGGATAACTCTTCAAGAACAAAAATGAATTCCATCTTCAAGTCATATCGATTGTGTGGCTTCCTCCTAAAATACTGGGGACTTTGCGGGAAAAAATCCTTCTAAAATACTGGGGACTTTGCTGGAAAAAAAATCCCCCACCGATGGGGAAATACAATAACTTTGAAATGGACAATTAGTAAAGCCCCCATGTCATCCTGAGGTCCCCCTACCCCACCCCATTGGAAGCCGATCACAAGTGCATTAGACTAGTTTGATTGGATTGTAACTCGTAATGTTCGCCGTTAACGTAATTGCTACTAGGGAGAATTGAAATTAGTAGTAGTTAAGTTGAATAGTTGTAACAAAAATCGGTCATTTCTCTAGGTTCCGCAGGTTCCGCAGGTTCCGCGGTTCCTCGGTTTGCAGTTCCGCAAATTAGTCCTGAAAAGCCCCTTTGGGGAGGAGATAATAAAGCGCTTCAGATCATATTTGTTTACGCGTCCTGAAGATTGTAATCGATTTTTTCTCTGTCGTTCCAAAAACCTTTTTCCTCCGGATATACTTAATTCTACATACTCAAATATAATTCCAGACATCTATTCGAAGCAATATAGCAAGTTTTTGAACGTAAAAAGCATTTCATTGTAGTTCAGATCACGTGCATGTTCGCAGGGTCACATACACAATAATATTTAGTCAACTCTTACCTCGTTTCGTCACTTTCATTTGCGAGTTCATGATCAAGTATGCTCTCCTAATGGCTAGAAATTTGTTCATTTTCATTGTCTGCTTCGACTAGCATTTCTAAAACCCTCGAAGTGTCATTGGTAATGTATCTTGATCGCTTCCCGAAGGACGCCATATTTGAAAACTCAAAAATATGACAAATACGTTTTTGAAGAATGCGTCATGTAGGCCACATTGAAGCATCCTAGCCCAAACTTTTATAGGCACGCAATTGTCCAAATTGTACAGCGATTGAACAAAACGCGAATTTTTGCGGGCTTTTTAATCCTCCTTCTTGAGGGAAGGACCTCTTGGGAAAGAGTTAAATTATATAATTATAAATTAATTAAAAATTGCCATAATGAAAAGTATGATAAGAGACCCTTTATGTTTTTCTAATTGTTTAAAATGAAATTTATTTTTTCTGACCCTTATCATTAGGGTACAATTCTTTGCATGTTCTCTTAACAAAGCATCCCCCTTACAATGTAACTGTAAGATCGGTTTTTATTCTATAAAATTGGTAAATGAAAGAGTATCCGATTAGGGGGCGTATTCGATGTTTCAGCCGTTCCACATTCGCCTACATGTATTTGGGCAAGGCAGTTGATTAAACTTCTTGAACAGCAAGACAGGCTAACTGATCTTTTTACAGTTTATCATTCACTTTAGTCAAGAAGGTGGAGAATTAGGCCAGGCAGGGAGGGTAATGAAACTGTACAATTATCCTCACCTTGCAATGGGTCCTCACTGCAGTTAACATGAATACAATCATTACGACATGAATGCCATTAATCCGTTGATTCAACACATGTTTGCGTTAAATGTGGCTGTTGACAGGAAAAATATGCTTTTTTGTGCTATTTATTTTTCACCCTTTTTAGTTTGAAGATATTAAATTCATTTACTTGCAAACTATCCTAAAAGTGATTTGTCTGGACCACACAGGCAAAACATAGTAGCAAATTTCTCCTTTATATTAATTTTCATCCCTGAGTAGATGTTTATTTATGAAGTTTGTTGTAGCTTGCACACAGGCTAAGTTCATGTTGTGATCTATTAATTTTAATAGGACAAGAGTGTGAAAATGAGAATCCCGTATTGAAAAATCGCCTGCCAGCAACACAGCAGCCTGTTCGGGAAGTAAACGATAGGAACCAGTTTGAAGATCTTCACCTAATTGCAAGAGCAAGTGCAGTCGGTGTGCAATACGAGTTTGCACAGCATGGTATAGTGGAAACTGAGGATGACAAGAGAAGAAGACAGCGACGAAACCAAAGGAAAATAACAGATGAGGAGAAGAGGTTGCGTGAAGTTGTTGGAGATCTACCACCACCTCCGTTGGCGGGATCAGGAGCAGGAGGATAACGCATACTGTGCTATTCGTGCATTTGAGGTGGAGCAGATGACATATGCATTCAGTCACTGTGAGGTCTGCACGAAAAGGCGCTTGGAATGCAAAAGCACAAGAAACATGTGCAGTCGCTGCAAGAGAGACAAGAAGGTACCAAAAGTTTGGTCTGATGAAAACAACATGGACCCGTTGTGTGTTCCTGAAGAGTTGTCTGAAATGTCAGGTGCCAAGCAGATGCTGATAGCAAGGCTAGCACCCACTGTGCATGTACACATGTTGAAGCATGGAGGTATCGCTTCAAGGGGACATTGCATTGCATCCCCTCAGGCTGTGCAAGAACCGCAACTATTCTCCAATGCCTACCAGCAGAGGTGGATATCATACGTGTGAGAAGACAAGGAAAAGATGATACCCATAAGGACTTCAGGGTTAGAAGGTACCATGTCGAAGGAGCTCTCCGTTGGTTGAAGGAGAATATTCCTGCCTATACTGACATTGTTATTGATAACACCCGCATACAGAAGATAGTGAGTTGCCCAATTTGAGAACAGTTGAGTTTTTGAAACAGAACATGTGGATGACCAAGGCCCTGCACCGCAGCAGTTGGATGCCGGCGAATCAGACAGTAACGATGGCTCAACAGTCAGGAATTATTCTTCCTGAGCCTGGAGTGAATGTGCAAGTTCATGTTGAAGAAGCCATAAATGAAGTTTTGTCTGAACCTACGGAAGTTGAAATAGAAGGCGCACGACGAGGCGTAGAGCGACCAGTGATCCCATGACCGACCACGCACACTACCCCAGCATCTAAGTTTACCACTCAATCTGCGTGATACGGCACAGTACTAGCATCAGAGACGCAGAGAGCTTCGTGCCTTGGTCGGGTTCATGGTCAATGAGAAACGCGGATTGCCTTAATTTTTTCATGACTGGAAGTTGCGCAGCGTTTTCCTTTCCCCCACTAACGTGACTGTTCGAACAGTTCATCTTGCAGACTATGGGGGTAGAAATCAACCTTGCTGAAGATAACAATGCCTGCTTCAAGGCTGTTCAAGAGAATACTCAAGTAGTAGTGTGCTACTTTGATCTACGTACCCAGTCATACCATAAAAAGATACTGAAGCCAGTGTTTGGAGTTTCTAATTATTGGTATCGTTATGAGTTTGCAAAGTCCCGGGGTCAAATTCATTGGCACCATCTCAGCTGGAGAGATGACAGCAGCCACATCAGCTGTTGCATGAAGCTCGCGAAGGAAGCTGTGGCGATGTTGAGTATGCAGCTAGACTTAGCCAGTGGGCTGATGAAAACTTTGCCATGACATTATTGTACCCAGCTGGCAGCAATGATGAAGAAAAGCCAAGAGAAGACCTCTGGCCACCACCTGACGGTTCAGCTGACCCGATATCAGACGGTAGGGATCCCCTTGTGAAGATGCTTATGCAAATAGCTGCAACACAAGATACAATACTAGAAGATCATTTGCTTTTTTTGAACCGTGTTGGGTTGCACAGGTGTTCAGATTACTGCTTGAGGACTCCTCGTCATCCTGAGCCAGGTTTGCAGCCAAGAGAACGTGTTAGTCGGATGGAGTTTGGAAGGTAAGAAACTGTGCAAGGGCCCAGAAATTGTGGAAGATCATAATGGATCTCCTTGCCTTGAGATGCCTCGTGTCCATCCGCGTGTGGTTCAGCAATCTCGTTATCAAATACAATCTTGGAGAGCAAATGAGGATGTGAGCTTGATTCTCTCCAATTCTCCTCCGGACAATCCTAGCACAGATGATATCATAGCCATAATGGACTATGTGTGTGGCTATGCTTGCAAGGATAGCGAACCCACTGGTGCAACTGCTGATCTCTTTAAAGACATGGTCAATGCCGTAGATGCAGCTGATGCAGACCAAGTGACTGGCAAGTCACTGTGTGCTAAAATGCTGATGAAGACTGCGGGCAGACGAGATATCTGTGGACTGGAGGCATCAATTTAGCTGAGTGGACTAGCACTTTGGAGATGTAGCCGTCTATTTACATACTTGTCAATGTCAGGGTCAAGGCGACTTGAACGGGATGGCAACACTGCAACTCGCAGCACCCCATGGCCACTGGATAAGTACCTTGCACGACCGAGAGATGAGCATTGCTCTTGGTACCATTTTGCATCCAAGAATGGTAAGGTTTCTGTGGTAAGTGGTGGTGCTACGAATGCGACGTCATTGAATGAGGACTACTGTAAAACAATGCTTCTGTTGCATTGGCCAAACTGGTTTGACATCCAAGAATAAAGGGAGATGCTGAACCTTGGATTGATGGGTTTAAGGACTTTGTTGCTACTAGTGAATGCCCAACATTTGTGAAAGCCCAAGTTTCTAAGGCACAGCGTTACACAGAGCGTCCACAAGAACCAGTATTTGAAGAGAATGAGGATGACGATACTGTGGAAGTAGAAGAACAACCAGACCTGGTGGACGTCTGTGCAATGCAGAACCAAAGATATGAGGAAGTAGAGAAGGACTTTGATTTTGATGATGGTGGAGATGACTATGACTGAAGCAGTACCTGCATTATTCTTCCTGAGGGCAAAGACCCCAAGAAGTGGCTTCAAGAAAGCATCAAAGAAAATGACCAACCGGAATCGGAAACTGTAGAGCTTGAATTACCACAGGTGTCTCTGTTGTATCTAAATGAGAACCAGAGAGCCATTATAAGTGAGTCTGGTGTTGCACACCCTCTACAGCTTTGTTGAAAACCCGCAAGATTACCATCCTCTGCGACTTGTTGTCTCTGGAACTGCTGGAACTGGAAAGTCGTACGTTATCAAGTGCCTTCAGAGATTAGTGCTGCAAGTGTTTGTAGCCAACGATGCTATACAGGTGATAACCCCGACGGGGAATTTTGCCTACCTTGTTCAAGGCGGAACGGCTCACAGCTCACCTACCGGTGGAAGGTCTTGCAACGAGTTGACTGTACCTTTAGGTCCTGTGCTAGAGAAAATTCAGAAAAGGTGCGAAAATCTGAAAGTTTTGGTCGGTGATGAGCAATCAATGTTTGAACACACCACAATGGGTTTGATGGAACAGCACGCACGTTATGCAATCAACAGATTAGGCAATGCAGACGAGCTGTGGGGAGGTATTCCTGTAGTAGTGTTTATGGGAGATGATGTGCAGCTACCTCCTGTGTGTGACACTCCTGTGTACATTCCAGATTGTCGTAGTGCACCGTCTAACCATAGTCGCTTGGTATGGACAAGTTTGGATGGTGCTGTGGAGCTTACTCAAACTGTGCGGTAGAATGAATCTGAACAACAGCTGAGAGATGTGTTGATGTCACTGAGAACTTACAGTACGACAGCACGGCAAATCCGTTGGCTACAGCAGTTCCAGTGGCACAATCTCCGTATGTCCCATGGCCCAGAACTTCTTGTTAGGATGGATGAGCAAGGTCTGTATGTGTTTCCTACACCTCGTCTGGAATGGGAGCGCAATAAAACTAAGCTCCTTGAGTGTAACAGACTGCCAAACCACCCAGTAGCCAAGATCAAGGCAGTTTACAATGGCAGGCATGCACAGAAGGCTGAAAGTAATAAAGCAGGAGGACTGTTACCCCTATTATATCTTTGGCGTGACAGCAAAGTCATGCTGGTAGTAAACTTGAAGGCTGATTGGGGTCTGTACAATGGAGCAGTAGGCACAGTCGTGGACATTGTCTACAAAGTTGGCTGTAGACCTAGTGATGATCCTGCACCACTACCTGATGTTGTGTTTGTACGGTTTCCAGGATATAAGGGTCCACCGTATATAAATGAAGATCCAATACTTAGGCCCATTTTTTCTCTGTAAATCGGTCCACTGAGTGCACATGTCAATGCAAGCGTATGCAAGTTCCGTTGAGACTGGCATGGGGAACAACGATCCACAAGTGCCAAGGGATGAATGTGGGTGTTGGTGAAGCATTCATGTATGTTGTGATCCACCCTGGAAAGCACGACTTTGAAGCCAAGAATCCAGGAGCTCTATTTGTGGCATTGTCACGAGCAAAATCAGCAGGTGGATAAGGTTTAGATCCTGATTTTGCATTTCATGAAGATGTCCTAATAAACGATGACAGCTTTAGACCTGTGGACACTCCAGCTACAAGGGCTAGAGCAGTGGAGATGGAAAGACTGTATGAATTAGCATCTCAATGTCAGTAGAGAGAGGCTTTGGCACAAGCCAAAGGGAGGAAACTTTTCTCAGACTGGTAGAGTGGGCTCAGTCTCGAGGACATCACTGAGTCAGTCACTTGGTGGCTGAGGGCCTGTGTGGCCATACATGGCAATTAGAAGAGCAGTTATGCTGTAATCAGCCTGGGTGGCTGAGGGCCTGTGTGGCCATGCATAACAAATAAAAGGATCGTTATGCTGTAATCAGCCTGGGTGGCTGAGGGCCTGTGAGGCCATGCATAACAAATAAAAGGATCGTTATGCTGTAATCAGCCTGGGTGGCTGAGGGCCTGTGTGGCCATGCATAACAAATAAAAGGACAGTTATGCTGTAATCAGCCTGGGTGGCTGAGGGCCTGTGTGGCCATGCATAATAAATGCATAAGGTTTCTTTGTTTCTAATTAGCCCGGCGACAATGAGAGAAGGTGGTCCCTTCATGAGACCCCCGCCTTTCTGGGCGTATAATACACAGCAAGGTCTGGAATGAGATCTTGAAAAATGCTGTGGGGGACCGGGAACCCTCTTTGTTTTAAAACCACCTTGGTAACTTGTCTTGCACAACATTAGAGTGATGTGACATTTCATTCTTATTTGTGACATCATCCACACATACTTATCATGTTGATGGTGTAGAATAATAATTGTTTTATTAATAACAGTAATAATTTATTCATAGTGGAGCTTGCACGTGTAGTGCGCCAGGGGAGCACCATTGCCAAGCAAATTTGGTAAACTATTATGCCAAGAAATTTTGGTAGTGACGTAATATTCACGTGAACGTCCGTTCGTCCGCACCACAGGGTCACCAATTGAGGTGGCTTACAGTTGAGATAACCCTGTTCTTTCTCCCGCGTTTTTGGCGCGAAAATCGCATGGTGACCCGTGTTTTAGCAAAGATAGCAAAAGTCAAAAACAATTTTATTAATGGAAAGAAAAAAAGTTTAAAAGAATACTCAGTCGTCTTTTTGGAGGAAGGCAAGGAGTCAACTTAAGAATTTGCCTTCAAGGACTTCATCTTTGTTGTTGGTTCTGCTGCAAACTCGGTCGGAACAACGCTTGAGTTCGTAGTATTGTGCAGCGGTTCTAAGGCCAAATAAAGCAGAGCTAGGGCCTTCTGGTTTTTTTCTGTCCACAACCATGGTTTTTGCGGCGGTCCTTTCATAGGTAGTGTCAACCTTCGCGGCCTAGTGGAATAATGCTGGCCTCCGACGCCGGCCTGCGACCCTGGCGAGGCAGGTTCGATACTCAGCGGGGACGTTTCTTTTTTTCGCTTGTTTTCTTTTCTATTTTTATTTGACGACTTGAATGAGAGTATTTTCACAAATGGATAATTGATTCACAAATTGATAAGTACCAGCCAAAAAAAAAAGCAGACAAAACAGAAAAAAATGTGGAGCTCCGCTTTTAGGCTTGGCTAAATCTAGACATTACTTTGTTTGTTTGTTTGTTTTTTGCTGGATATTGAACACAAATATATATCATTTGGTGGTTTCCTTTTTACTGTTTTCTTGGCCGCCATTTTAAAGCCAGTTTAATCTGCGGCGATACATTCGAAGATAACCATTTAATAGAGGTCAATTTAATCAAATACGACGTGCAAAATTATGTCACATCTGTTTTAGTCATATAGTGGGCTAACAGCTGTTGACACTATTTCGGAATGAGTTTGTTTTCTTAACAGGCTGCATTGAAATATTGAATGAATTTCTTTTGCAAACAATAAAAGGTCTTCTGCTTCCTTTTCGCATAATTGTTCGTAGTGTAAATGTAACGTATGAGTATAAGGCGTGTTGACTGCGAAACAATGGGATAAGGGCCTTATACAAACTTTCGCCCACCCTTTTTAATATAATAACATCGTATGATAGTCAGTAGAGAAAAAGGCCCTTAAGGCTAACAGCAATAATCAGTAAAATTATTTGGCTTCGTTCCCATACCTTTGCATAAAACCCTTTTATTGAGGGAGTGGCCAAAGCGCACATCCTCAGGCTGCAAACGCCAAAACACAGATCTTACATCCATTCAAGAAATCAACCCGTCTCCACCCCTATTCTCCGTCCATTTAGTGCCTTTTTCTTTCTATTTCGGGTAGCCCTTTTTATGGCCCTTACCTTTGCTACAAAGTATACAAGGACTTTAAGGCCAATTCTTTACTGTCACTAACTCTTCGATTAATTGCTTTCCATAAGTTTTCTAATTGGAAAAAAAACGTTATCAAATGCTCTAGTACACTAAGCTTGGCTGTTGGCATCAACTGCAAGTCACAATGAATTATGGTAATGTTAAAATTATGCACAATTAAAATTGCGCAGACTTCTCTTAGTCTCTATTGTCAAGTGAATTTTTTTTCCCACTAAAGTACACACTTAATAAAACATCTTTATCTTACGTAAACAACTGCTTTCTTGGCAGTTTTGTACGAAAAAATAAACAAGTACTTCTGACGAAGGTTAAAAAAATTCACTGACTTCGTTCTGGAAATATAGTCAAATACTTCCAAGATAGTATTTACAAGTGCTTGAAGGTTACAATTTTCCTTTTTTCTTTCTTTCTTTTTTTTCCCTCAAACTGACTTTGGTGACCTAAAGATTAACTTTTTGGGTGTAAGGCCACCGAAATTAATTACTTTTGGCTGATCACTAGAAAATGAAATTGTGGATTTACAGTGCTTTAGTTAATAGTCAGAATAAATAATATTATAAAAAGTCAAGCGACTGCACTTTTTATGCACAAGCTTGCAGTACATGTTACTTATGAAAAAAGTCTAAACTGGTCTGGGCTTTATTACGACTAGTTACGTCCACTGCTGTGGCGACAATTTCCGTTCCTCCAAAGTACATGGTAACTTCGAGATCTCTGTCTCGGCCCCGAGATGCGTCAGGCGACAAAACTGTAACACTTCCAATCTTGCTTACTCCTTCATCAGTAGTAAACTGGGTATCGGGGTTAACAGCGACATAGAATCCAAATGTAAACTTCGTGGCATTTGCATGTAGTGGAAAAAACATCCTTCTAACACTTTCTCCGAGTTTTGCGATCTCGTTTTCTTTGACAAAACTGCAAAATATATCGCGGCATATCTCACAGCCATCCACTATGGCCCACTTTTCTTTGGGATGAATGCTTTTATCAAATTTCTTCGTGGTATCGGCACCATAAGTTGTACTCACCACTCTTTCCGTTATTTTTGCTGGATTTTTTCCGAACATCACAGCCCCTTTGAGAACTGCTATACCGGCATTTCTAGGCACGAGAACTCGATACTTTTCGGAAAACTCGTTTCGCAACTCTGCGCGAAGCAAAGCAGAATCAGCAAATCCGCCAACCAGTAGCATAGCTTTCACGTTTGACAGCTCTGGCCTCTTCAGCACACTCTTCAAATGCTCTTTGATGCAATCCACGACAGAGCGAAACAAATTTTTCATAACGTTAGAACTCAAGGAGATATATTCCGTTTTTCTGATCTTAATGTCCTTTTCTCCGTACTTTTTTATAACTGAACTTTTAATCGTTTTCGTCAAGGTATCAAAACTAGCGCGTAGGCGTATATTTGTCATTTTGTCCTCCACAATACGATACCCCTGTTTTTTCCCTTCAAAGTCATTCATCAGAGCAAGCCAGTCAGACGGATTTCTCTCTCCGTACTTCTTCAGGTTTTCTTCTCCAAACATCTCGCTCAATAGCTCTTCAAACTTGTCATTGACCCTCTCACCACCGTAAGGACCCCCTGTGATCTTGTAGATCTCTTTGATAGTTCCACTGTTGGCTATCTTGTGAATGGCCACGTCAAGCGTCCCCCCTAAAGTTGAATATTTAAAAAGTTATATCATTGAGTTAACATGAAATGGTAGGTCTTTCCTACAACACCTCTTTCTTTTGGCCTGAAAGAGTTTGATGAGTCCATAAGTCTGAGTGATGATTGAGTTAAGCTTGGGCCTTCTGAGTTTGAGCTCAGTTCTAGTGTCTCGTTGAGATTTTACAACCTATGTAAAAATTAATCCTATAAAATTGATTGTAACTTTCTCTAAATACTAACATCTCCTTATGCCTAAATAATCTTTTTTCCCCAAGTCGAACCTGAACTTTAATGAAGTTAAAGTCCGAGTTGCTGTCCTAGAACTCACGAAATGAACAATCCCGATCCTAAGTTGCTTCTAACACTGTTCCCTTCTTGACATTCTTCAATAGATCATAAAATCAAATAATTTGGGCACCCAGGATGGCGGATTTTGAAAACCTGAAGCAATCAACGTCACACGACGACATAATTAACACGTCTCCTTATAAAGAGCCATTGTCACCCGCAGTGCTTTGCGCGTCGAGGTTCATTTTCCATATATGAAAAATCCGCCATTTTCTTGATTTTTGTGAAGTCTGATTTGTATCTTCTTCCATCGCTGCCGTTAGCGATCTGAAAGCACTAGTGTGAATTTTGAGTTGACATTTAAGCGTCGTCGTATCGATTTCGTTGTGTGTTTCCGAATTTTGAAGTGTTTTCGCTGTGAAGAAATCTTTAGATTGCATGCTTCGTAGGGTTTAGGAAAGCTGAGGCGAAGGCCGTGTCTTCGGGCTCTGCCAAAGTTGTACGGCTGAAGGAGTCCGTGTATAAGTAACCGAGGGAAAGAAGAACATCTACGAGGTTCAGCAATACTACTGACAGTACAGTGCGTTTGCCGAAATAGAACTGTATTCGCTGCCGGATTAACCTACGTCGCAGACGAACCTAAATCCCTTGCTAATTTACTAGCCGAGGGTAAGATTACGTCTGAGACGCAGGCTACTGCCGAATGAAAACAGAAAGAGAGTTAATTCAGTTCGAGGAAAGACGTATCTCGCTACTACAAAATGACAGTATCTATGGGCCTGCTCCAAAATAATGCTTATCAGTGATCATGCGTTTGTGATGTTTTACTTAATTATTCCTTGTGTTCAGCGTCAGGTTGTAAGTGGCTATTCTGGTTTTGTGTCCATGGACATCGGTCGATGCAATCGATCGAGCGGTCAATCGATCAGACGTTGTAATAGATCCATTTATACGCGTTGACGGCAAGGTCACATCTGAGTAGTTTTCTCCAGTTACATCTAGCGATGAAGACCTCAATATTCTTACAACTTGTTTTTCTCTTCTTTCTATATCGAGTGGAAGTGGCTGATCCGGTTTTACGTCCATCAAGACCGCTCGATCAGGCCCTATAATAGCTCCATACGCGTTGACTACAAAGTCAGATCTAGAGTTGTTTTCTCCAGTAACATATTTTCAGAAGCAGCTACTGTACATATCAGCTCGCTGAAAGGTAGTGCAGCACAGTATAATATGCGGAATGTTTGGTAAACGCGCGAGCCAAGCGCTAGAAACTGTTTCAAAACAAAAACACAAGCGCGCAAAGCACTTTGGGTGACACTGGCTCTTTAAGGCGACTTTCCTAGCTGTTCTACATAATATTTAAGGATCCTTATTGACAGTTCGCGCCATTTAGAAACACCCCTCTACCCCCTGCCCTTCCCGAAAAAACAAAAACAGAAAAAACCAAAAAAAAAAAAAACAAAAAAAAAACTACACAAACAAAAAGAAAAAAATTTGCCCCTTTCTGGCCTTCTGGTGGGCTATTTTACATCGGGATTGCAAATTCCGAGATACACATCTAAATAACCATCATAGGTGCTCCCTTGCAGCAGTCTTTTTGACGTATCCATGAATGCTTACCGTGGTAAATTTACCAAGGTGAAGTCCGATTACGCCAAATTTCATTTCTTACCGTGGACATGTCCAGTTAAATCTAAACTCACCTCCAATGTCAACGACCATATACGCAGTGTCCGGTCGGGTAAACGCTACATCTTTAGCTTCTTTACCACGTTCGTTTTCAAGATGGCTCAGCTTTCGCTCCATACAAAAAATAGCGGCGGCTTCAGGTTCCAAGGCGATGATTAGCTGTTTAGGATTTTCTATCGTCCCAACGCCAGCCTAACGTTGTGAATCAAAGGGTGAGATTAAGTAGTTGTTTTCGATCTTGTTGACATTATTTTTTGGATTTAGAAATAAAGTATTCTCCCAATGACGTAAGCAACGTCACTCAAACAATGTTTTACCGGGAATGCCCTTTTGTCTTATCAGTTTTTTAATTTGCTTTCATTTATATTCCATCTATGGGTATACTTCGATTACATATTTTTCAGCTGGCTCGATTTTGTCTGTTTGCTTGTTTGTTTGTTTGTTTGTCTGTTTGGTTTTTTCGGGGGAATATAAATATGTATAATAACCTAATAATTAAAGCTGAGTAAAAAGCTGGTGGCGGCCGATTGTGACAGGGAAGAGCTGGGCAAAAGCAAAACAATAGTAATATTCATTGTTTTGCAATAGCAAAACAATGGATTATAGTCCTCTCTTCGTATTCCCTCATTATTTTCCCCTCGCCTCAGGATCAGTCCGGCTCTCAGAGGATAATTTCATCATCACACAAAAAAGAAAGTAAATGCTTATACTATATCAATCAATATAGACAGTTTTCAGGGGAAAAAAGTCAATTTTTATCTAAGCCGTGTTTTTACAGGACTTGGTCGCGACCATTGATTGGCACATTCGATCCATTTGAAAGAATCCTACCTCGATTTAAATTTGTAGTCTTCAGTAATGAAATACGTCTCGACTCACTTTTGAGTGTGATGTTTTCTTTCCTTTTCCCTTGAAAAGGCACCATTAGTCATTTCATTCATTTAGATGTAACGACAAGGTTAAGAAGTCTATGGATAATTTTCTTCGTTAATTTTCTCGTTTCTGTTTTTCTATCAGCAGTGAAACAGAGTGCACAATGTAAATTCGCAAACAAAGCAAAACCTCTTTACCCTTCTACTTCATTTTGTGCAAATTAATTAGCTGAGGCTTTACGGAATGACTTGTCATTCAGTCGTATACAGTGGAAGGAACTGTTACTTTTCAAGATCACTAAAATTTGAATAAGAGAAACCTGAAAATAAGCATATTACTTGTCCATCGGTGGCGGTACCAGGTGATTGTATCACATATCCAGGTAAATGACCTTACATGATTGACCAGCTCTTAGTTGGGTTGATAGGTTAACGTTGCACCAAATCTTATTCAAGCGTAAATAAGTCCAGCCTTTCTTTGTAAAGTATGGTATGACTACGAGCATCTTTTAATCACAAAATGTTACATCAACAGCACATACATATGACCGTGTCAAAGATAGCCTTTTCCTTGCTGTTTGCTGCAAATGTGTCTGAAAATCTGCCTCAGTCTGTGTTTAGCTCAGTTTCGGCTCAGTTTAAACAACTGATCACGCCAATCAAACCTACTAGTTAGAATTTGCCGTGGAATTAAAGGTTGCAGTCCAAGTTTAGTTTGGCTTTCCTTTAAATGATACTTTCTGCACTAAAGTTAAAAACAAATGGGTCGAAATTAATTTCGACGACAAAGTTACTTTATCTATTACCGATAGCAGAACCAATTACAGGGAAACTACGATGTTGCCACTTCTGGTAAGAAAAATAGGCTGAAGAGTAGTTTTATTATATCATCAAGTAAATAGTTTGAAGTAGTCTGGGTATCGTTTTAATTTTTCCAATTCAGCCTTTGCCTACCGTCCGTCCGTCCGTCAGTCCGTTCGCCCCTCCCTCCCTCTATCCCTCCTTCCTCCCTTCCCCACTCAAAGTCAAAGAGGAAATTCTAGATAAGGTCGATGCACTGATGTCAACACAAATAGGACTACTGCGTAATTTTTTGGCAGCTGTCATTCTTTCAGGTAGAATTAGCCTCGAAGAAGGATACTTGTAAGACATGCATGCCCGTACTTGAAGAAACTGTCGATCGCATGTGGGTAGGAAAAAGGGAGAAATAATTTAAACTTCTCACATTCAGAATCTTTTGGGTTTTGGTAAAAAATGGAGAGAATCAGTAAAGGAAGTAAACTATCGAAACAAAAAATGAGGTCACCGTGCAATTAAGAGAGTTAACTCCATGCATAGATGTTACAATACCCACCACCGCTGTATATATTGCGTCGCGAATTGCGTGCACAGTAAGGATGCGCATAAACAATGAGCGCGAACGTCCTTAAGCCAAACAATCTCTGTTTTCTCGGTCGATGCGTGATTACTTAATGATCTCCAAACATAATGTTCCGTTGATCTAAAAAATGCAGAGGGAAGAAACAAAATGGACGATAATCACATCAGGAGTCGTCGTTACGAGCTCAAATTACGTGACATCATATACGCAAATTTGTTTTAAAAAATGAGTTAAGGTGTCCGGTGACGCAATGCAAATTATTGACAGCCGATTTGCATATTGTAGAAACAAGGATTTGGAAAGGCAAAAATCGCCCATTTAAGGCTTTTTCTCCATCCTTTTTTATAAAACAAAAGAATGTTCAAGATGGATAGATGGATAGATACATGACATTATTTTGAATGCAATGTCCAAAAAACAATTGCTTCTTATCTCCATGAAACAATTATCGAGTCCTTCACCTCACCTCATAAGCTGCATTTCTCATGAACTGCTTTGCTTTTGGAGTCCAAATGGCAGGGACTGTTAACACCCACTGGATATCTTCCACTTTAAACTCTTCATCTCCAGTTTCAGAGCAAAGGAGTTTGACAGCTTCTTCTTTCATGAATTTAATTGAATGTGCGAACACTTGAAGAGCCTTTACGGGCTTTCCATTAGCGGCATTAATTGTGGTTTTCAAGTTCAAATCCTGAAATAAATGTGGGAAAAGTCAAACTCTTCAGCATTGTTTAAAACTACTTAAGTATAACTATTAATTTTTAATCTCAGCTAATTGATCCGGTAATGAACATGGGTTTATATGTGTGATTATTTTGGTCATTGCCCGGGTCTAGGTATGCGGTAG
The DNA here is from genome assembly GCA_964017195.1 of Siderastrea radians. NCBI lineage: Eukaryota > Metazoa > Cnidaria > Anthozoa > Scleractinia > Rhizangiidae > Siderastrea > Siderastrea radians. The sequence continues at coordinate 18,839,969 of OZ024899.1, forward strand.
TGCTGATCTGACAACGCGCCCTGAATAAACAACAGGTCTACGATCTCCACTTTTGCACCCTATTTAATCTGGTCTATTATTGGAGTTCATGAGCCTGGGTTGGGGGATAACCTCACGCCTCTCCCCCCTCCATCCTTAACTCGACAACAAAACTTTGAGGATATTTAGTACGTCCAAAAAGTTCTTCCTCTGAGGTCCGCAACGTTATCTGGTGACGTCACATGCAGTGGGACTTACGTAATGATTTCCAAACGGCGGCAATCTTAGATCTGATATCTCGGATGTCTTGATTTTTCCCAAAAAAAGCATCAACAACAAAGACAACAAGAACTTAAACACTAAATACCTAAAATCAATTAAATAATCTTATTTTTAAACCATAGAACTTTCATTGCAGCCCTGCGAAAATAGTCCAGTTTCGAGTTCCCCAAGACTGCTGCATAAAAAGACCAGAGGTACATTTATAACCTCAGAAAGGAACTGTACAAATGCATTATTTTTCGTCTCATCAGTTTGATGTCAAGACAAATACGTGTAACGTCATCGGAAAAGGACCAACAGAGAGTTTAAGAGTCGTTGTCAGTCACTTTCGAGAATCCGGCGACAAAGCCAAAAATTCGAATTTCTTTTTATTTGCCCAAAAGAACCCTTTTGGTGAACTATTTTCAAAAGTAATATTCAAAAGTTCTAGCGAGTTTTTATTTTGGCAAAAAAGCGGAAAGTTCGAAATTGGCCTAAACGGGCCTTCAGACCCGATGTAAATTATGCAAATTAGTACATTTTCAGAACGCTCGTACAAGACAACGAAAACTTGCCTGGAATTAATCTTTTCACAGTTTGTTAGACATCGCTTGAACTTGCTTTCAAACTAAACTTTACATCGATCTAAACGTTCTTTCCCTGATATCCACGCTGGACACGTCGGACAAAAATGATCAATGCAGGGCAAGAGCGAGTTGCATGTTGCTTGACAATTGAAATGTGATACAGTAGCGCGGGAGAGAAATGACCAGGAAATGACTGTCAATATTTGCGTTTCTTATGACAGCTTTTCTTTCTTTCATTTGTTCCTTCTTTAATTCAAAAAAACAAAAAAACATTTTTAGGTTATACTCGATGAGTTAAAACAAGAGACACGATAGTTTCATTATCAATTCATGATGTGAAGTCATAAAAAGTCTATCCTGTGCGAATTTTGGGGATGCTTTTTATGGGGCCAGTAATTCAGAAGGTCCGGTGTTAAAATAAAGCCTTGTCAGTCAAACTGAACGAACTAATCGGAAAATCAACAAAACACAGCAGTTTCGAAACTTCAATACCTTTTGAAAGTAACATTTCGTTCGGAGAGCTAGTATGTAAATGCACAATGGCAAGTCTTTCGTCCTTATTTTGCCTCACTTCCCTGTGCGGAGCAAGCTCAAAAGACCCACAAGATCTGAAATCTGTTACGCTCTGAGATTGCAATAAGGACGTTCACCCACACCTGAAGTCACTACAAATTGATCCGGATGAAGCGGACGTGAAGGTGCTTCACTGAAATATGACTGCATTTTTGTAAGGAGAATATCAAGTTATTAGTTTTGGAAAAGAAGTAGAGCGAACGTGTACGTTAGTTAACAGTTTTCCACATAAAGAGGAACGGCTACTACGAAAGCTCTAGAAACGGGAGGAGGGGGTGGGGAGGGAAGGGAGATCCTGGCGCGCGAGAGTGGAGGAGGCGAGCGCAAACGCGACAAGAGGGAAGGATTTTCCCGCCACTCCCCAGGTCTCTCTATCAAACTACAAACAAACTAACGCCCTCAACTAAACCGGCGTTTCCCGACGATACAGCATGGATCGCCGTTGCGAATTTTGCTAATTTGCCAGATTACCGTTGCCAATTTCTTCGCGATGGAACTCGGCCGTTTCGCAACGGCGATCCACGATGTATCGTCTAGCCGCTCAGCCACTCTCCCGCTTCTAATTTTTTCCCTCTGTTTCGCCCCATGCCCTCGCGCGTATCCCACTTGCCTCACACTTCTTTCGCTTGGGAAACGGAAACGGAAACGACTGCTACGCAGGCTATGTATCGCCGGTTTATTTTGAGGGCGTTGGCTTGTTTATCGTTTGATACAGAGACCTGGGCAGAGACGGGAAAATCCTTCCCGCCATCTTGTCGCGTTCTCGCTCCCTCCACGCCAGCGCGCCAGGATCTCCTTCCCCTAAAAAATATACGGAACGACTGATCCTTACGGCAGCAAAAGAAAGGCACAGAAGAGAGGCCCTGTTAGGGTTTTAGAATTATGGATTATTAAGGGTTTAGAGAAGGGATACGGATTATTGGCCACTAAATTTAAAGATTACGCATCATTTCTTTTTAGAATTTTATTTTAGGGATACCTTGTTTACAAAATTGGGATGCGGATTATTTCCAAAATTTACCCAGGATTATGGATTATTCAGACCCCCTCTAACAGACCCCTTCTAATAGAAGACGAAATACGTAAAGTAAAAAAAAAATGTATGTAACAAAAATTTGCCCAATATTTCGGTTTGCAAGATAAACCTTCCTCAGGGGCTACAAGAGTAAAATGAGTAAATACGTTACAGGACCGTTAACATAAAAGTAACATAAAAATTTAAAAATAAAATAAGTGAATAAATAAGTGGCCTGAATTACTAGCCCCATAAAAAGCATCCCCAATATTCGCACAGGATAGACTTTTTATGACTTCATAACATGAATTGATAATGAAACTATCGTGTTTCTTATTTTAATTCATCGAGTATAACCTAAAAATGGTTTGTTTGTTTTTTTTTTTTTTTCAATTAAAGAAGGAACAAATGAAAGAAAGAAAAGCTGTCATAAGAAACGGAAATATTACAGTCATTTCCTGGTCATTTTTCTCCCACGCTACTGTATCACATTTCAATTGTCACGCAACATGCAACTCGCTCTTGCCCTGCATTGATCATTTTTGTCCGACGTGCCCATTGTACGAAATTTCAGCTAAGGATTGCTTTGTGAGGGACCAGAAACTGATCCAAACATTGCAAGTAAGTAAATCACCGTATATCTTAACAATGGAATGATTTTCTAAGTCTGGTTATAGAGTTAGCTGTTCTGTTGGCGGAATGAGTCAGTGTGAATGGCCTGATTGCATTATATTTTCAACAAATCTTAACAAACAAATATCAAAGCTAATAAGCTTCATTGGCAAATGTATTTTGGCTGGTGGACTGCAAAAACATGCTATTTACACGCCAGCGGTTAAGTCAAAGCAACACAAAAACATAGCGCAGACGCCTTTTCAGAGGGTCCACAATAGGTTTGGCGGGATGCGGGATTTGGCTAATTTTTGTGGCGATATTCGGGATGGGAGCTGAAAATATTAGCGGGAAGCGGGAATTTCAATTGAGAGCGGGAGCGGGATATTGTGTTTTTGAGGGGTTGGGATGCGAGAATCGCAAAGGGAAAGTAGTGGGATACGGTATTTTAGTTTTTACCAGACTCATGATGATTTGATCAGTGCAGGCTGATAGAAATGGATCGTTTGTGAATGAAGTGTGTCGGCTTTCAAGTAATGTATTGATCAAGGAAGATGTAGCCTACATGTCAAACAATAATGAGTCCTTTGGTGATGTTTTGTGTTGATTTCGGAAAGAGGTATCAAGCCACATGTCTTGTTGCATTTCTTGGCCTTGTCTGCGTTCCGACCCTTTCTATTGAGCGTTTGCTGGAGCAGCTATGATCAGCTATGGTTAGCCTAGCCAGTATGGCAACACCGGCCGACTGCCAAAAACGAGGTATTCGGCATCATAAAATTTTTGTTGCTATGTATTACGAAAAGAGTGTGTGCAGCAATGCCCTTCTTCGAAAAAAATTTCAGAGTGGAAATTTACTGAAAGCAAGTAATATAAAGACGCTGAAAGCTTTGAAATAAGCTGTAAGTTAGGTGAGTCAACTTTTATAAATCTTTTGGTACATTTCATTTTTGCAGATCTCATAACTGGACCGATCTGGCATGACCTTTGTGCCCCTAACCTTGTCTAAGGACACAATCCATTTATACACAGCTGGGTGTAGACATGGTAGAGAAACAATGTGGAGAAAAAGTTTGAGTCTAAGGAAACGCCGACCTTCAGATCAAAACCAAGACGGGCTTACCACCGCACAACCTGAACAACCCCCGTTTTATTTACATACTCAGTAGGTTGTCTCCCCAAAAAAGCAGGACCAAGAATAGGCAGAATATCGTAGCAAACAATCTTTGTCAATTTTTACCTTTCACTTATACATCGCGCAGAATGCCTATTGTTCTCAGGACATTTACTTCCAGTTCAAGAAAGTTTGTAGATCTGTCATATCGCGCGTTATTATTCATAGACGCTTAGAAAGAACTTAATTCATTGGTTGCCATAAACGCACGGCGATACTCATTATCATGAAGTAGCCGACAAACTAAACAATGAATGGAGCGCGCTATTGTTTAACCTTTTGTTTCGTAAAATCGAACACATCACTGACATATGCGCATATTTCGCGTAGAACATTTCAGGAAACGGTTTTCCATTTTGATCCGGTATTGCATGGGCATTTTAGAGTGGTTTCGTCTGGGCAAAAAATACAACACAGAAAAAAAGTTGTGTCGAATCATCATTGCGAGAGCAACATGATTGTGTCGTAAATAAATTCAGCATTTCCCTTGTTTGTGGCGGGATTTGTGGTTAAAGTGCGCAAGCGGCAGACACTGTAATGTTTTGTTTCTGGGTAAGTAAGTTTACATTCCCTAACAGAGACAAAAATCTAAAACTCGATCGTGGTCAGCGATCGTAGCGAACATTAGGATATGCGACACACAAGCGGTTTCGTGATTGTATCTATTACAAACATTTGTTAGTTTATAGACTGACTGCGATCAGTGCGCCTTTCTATTAGCAATCGTACTGAGAGCGACCGAACAGAAACCATTTCTTGTGGCTTTGAATTCCTTTGTGTTCTCTCTTTGCTAAAAGAAAATATTTTGTCTAATAAGCGATATCCACTAGGGCATTTTCGTTTTCCTTGTTCATCTTGCGGTCTGATCGGCACATTGAACATAAATAAATCAGCTGGTGCACCGAGATCAGTTTCAAAGTTCGCGGCAACTGATTAGTTAATGAGACATTTTACATCTGAGTAGTTTTGTTGAATAGGGTATTGTTATAGTCTTGACAACCATTGTTATTCAGTCGTGGGCTTCAGAACAATAGCTCGCCCGGGCAAGACGCGCCATTTTGGAACTTATTCAAACTTAAAATTTTAAAACTGAAAGGGATAGTGGTTCTTGTTCACCAATTTTCAAAGTTTAAACGGATTCTGTTTAAGAAAAGATCAACCTTCCATTTGCCGTGCGTGGAAATTTGGAAGTCGGTGTAAGTTTCAAGAAAATCGCTGTTGAAAGTGGCTTCCATACGAAAAAGGCCCGTTGTTTTGGCATTTTCAAGTGTAAAGGGATAGTCTTTAAACTTTGCAAAACTCATTCGTTTAAAGACAAAATGATAGATACAGCATTCCTCTTCAAAAAGCCGCGCGTGGATTTTTCAGTTATGACTTCTGGAAATCAGAAAAACGAATTTTACCAACGCTACTGAGCCAATTTAACCCCTTTCTTCTCTTATTCTGGGCTTTTCAAAGCGCGCTCCCATTTAAATTTGCCGCTTCAGCGGTCATGAATAATTAATGATGTCCACGCATTCTGCCCGATGCCTGGGCAAGAAAAGGTAAAACAGGTCTAAAACAGAATAACACGAACGAAACACTTGTTACGGTCATTAGTGGCGATATTTTTATATGATATCGTGGCCATCGACCATAAGAACGTGTTTACTTGTCTTCTATCTGCGAGGTATGCGAGGTATGCGAGGTTTTCATCATGAAAGTAGAAAACTATTTAAAAATTTAGGCGGGATCGGGATTTTGACGTAAAGAAGTGCGGGATGGCGGGATTAAAAGGAAAAAATAGGCGGGATGGAGGGATCTGAGAACCCTCTTGTGGACCCTCTTTTCATTTGCATAAGGAGATTTCTGATAGCATCTATGCCCACCGAATTCCTTTATCGTAAAGTGACTTAATGGCATATTTATTCAAGATTTCTTTTTACTCGAATTCACATATCTAAACATTTAAAATTTTAATATTTGCCTAAAGTAACCGTTACGATAGTTAGTTTGGAAAAGTCTGAAAAGCGAAAGATTCGCGCGACAGGGTAACATCGGGTTATCAAAACATCACATTGTCGACAGGGATCTTTCATCGTCTAATTGTTCCATTATTTGAAGCTCACGTAAAATAAGTCAAAACATGGCTTTGTAACTAGATTTAAGATAAGGAAATGCTTTAGCTTACTTTCAATAGAAAAGCAGTATGGTACAGACCAGAAACGTCTACCGTTCTGTCTGAAAAGCATATGTGACTTGAAATAGGAGTACAGTAAAGAAATGGCGAAATCTGTCAAAGTGCACTCACATGTTTTCACCTCGCGCTCTCGCTTTTCACGGGCCAAACTAAATATTTTTATATGATAAACAACAAGCATTTTCAATTACAAAGAGCTCTTTTATTACCGAGATATTTGTATATCCTCGATGATATGGTCTTCTAAAAATTGGTAAAATTCAGTGTATCAACGGAATAGAAAATACAGTACTCTTTACGCGCGTGGATATCAAGGAAAGAACGTTTAGATCGATGTAAAGTTTAGTTTGAAAGCAAGTTCAAGCAATGTCTAACAAACTGTGAAAAGATTAATTCCAGGCAAGTTTTCGTTGTCTTGTACGAGCGTTCTGAAAATGTACTAATTTGCATAATTTACATCGGGTCCGAAGGCCCGTTTAGGCCAATTTCGAACTTTCCGCATTTTTGCCAAAATAAAAATTCGCTGGAACTTTTAAATATTATTTTTGAAATTCGAATTTTCGACTCTGTCGCCGGATTCTCGAAAGTTACTGACAGCGACTCTTAAGTCTACTCTGTTGCATATAAATTGTATGCTCTTTGCTTTGTGTCGATAATAAGTTATGTGTCCGTAACGGTCATTTCAAAAGCACGCTTTGTACGGACACCGGGATAGTACGGACTATTTTGCGTGGTCTTGTTGTTTGCATACCCCAGGTTCAACTTTGATTTCAATAGATTACTGTTACATTGTTTTACCTCGTTGCTATGAAGTTCCATTTTAAAATGTTGAAAGAAAAAGTACTCCTCTCCCTCTTTCTTACTTTGTAGATCAGCATACTTTTCGACTGCGTCGTATCCAAACGAGTCAAATGACATGTCAGGCCTAAGAAGGAGACAAGTCGGTGTCTTGCTTGTTCTGCAGTTTTGTTCATTGGACCAGTCTCTATTCAAAAAGATTTCATCCTTTTCTTGACCCGCGTTGAACGAAAAGGCAAAACCACTGTACGTCGTCCCAAAGTCTATGGCCACAACAGCAAGATATGACTTATCCAGTTTGCAGGGTGGGACTTCTGGTACTGGAAATGCAAAAATACAAAACATATCAATCTCTTAACAACAAGGTGACAAACCTTCTAAACTTATAAACTTGTAAGCCATGAAATAACAAAAAAGTAGAAAAACCTCCGCAAAATGAAAAGAGGTTAAGAAAGGCAACCTTAAAGACCCATTGGAACATAACGCACCGTGTTGTACGTGATATTTCGCTTGTGATGTAGTAGAAGACATTTTTGGCCGCGATTGGAATTTTTCCGTGGAGCGATGCCGCCAAAGGCTCAGGGGCGGTGGCAAGAAACTGCAATCTTCGGGTTTGACTAATAAATTCGGTCTTTCACGTTAATGAAATACGTGTATCAGATCGCCTATAAGTGCCCCTGTGTTATACAATTTATTTTCGAATAGTTTTGCTATCACTTTTTAGTGTACTCGTTTACTCTGAGTTGAGATTTCATTTAAATTCTAACATCAATACGTGACCGTTCGGCCGGAAAAAGTATTGTCTGCACGGCAAAATATAGACGAATGACAAAACTTCTCCGCTCGCTGACGGCTTCGCTTTGTTCTGCATTGAAATAAACTTTCGGCGAAAGTCGAAGGAGGTTTTTCGCGTCTCTAGCCGTCACAACGTTTTCGCTGTGAGCTTCGAAAGTAGCCGAAAACGGCCTCCGCCGGCGGATCTCATTTAAAACTAAGCCCGATGCAAATTAGATGCAAAGGACAGAAAAAGAGAGCCGCCTGGAAGTCCAGGCTGAAAGTATGTTAGCCTCAGGCTAGAAGTATGTTTTTTTTTTCTTTTTTTAATACAGAAAACTTCCCGACTCGCTTGAGGTTTCAATTTCGTTCGCATCCATCTCAAACTTTCGGTGAAAGTAGGAAAATTTTCCCGCGTCTTCGCCGTTATTTTTTTTTCGACGGGATTTTTGGAGGCGAAGAAAATGTCCTCGGCGACTGCTACACGAAGGCGGGTTGGGTGGCCCAAAACAAAGTCCGCAAAAGTGTTTGACGGGCTTTTGATGTCTGACAGGGCCGTTTCTTGGGACTAAAAAAATTACTGACGACCAAAATTTCAAACTCAAAGTTCATTTCTTCTTCGAGATGAGAGACCGTACGTAATCTTTCCTCTCGTTGACAGCCCATCCGGTCGAATCAAAATGAACAATGCGCAGTGCATCACAGTGAGTGTTAATGGGTGTTTAACCCTATTCGGACCGGGCTTTTTTCGACCTTCTGGGCCCGGGGGGGGGACTTCAGCTATGGCCACCAAATTTGCACAGCAGAGTGTGCGCGCTAACTCTAATCACTACAGATACTGTGATGGCACTGTGACGTGGTATGACATCATTATGACGTCATTTATATGATTGTATTGCCTAAAAACGTACTTAATCAGTATTTCCATCCGTTTTGAATGCGTATTCACAAAACTTTAACAACAGCATGTCCAAAAACCTTCCAATGTCTCTAAAGAGTTTTATTTTTACTGGTAACAATAATGACGTCGTTATGACGTAACGAGTATTGAAATAACCAACTGAAACTACCAACAATACATATATCATGAACAAATGATAAAAGTCCTGAAAAAAATTCACAGACCGATACTTGCACAAACGTTAACGAGTTAAGACATTTTGTCACCATAGTAACGACATGAGACGTCAAAGCTACGTCATAAACGTAGACTCTATGTTTCACACTCTAAAGCAATAAATCTACTGAATACTGTACCTGAAGAAGTAAAAATACATCTATAATATATTTTCTGAATGTATTTTGGAAGAAATGAAATTATGCAGATAAATTTCATATTAGAGTTAAAATGACCATTTTGGTGTCCGCCATCTTGGGTCTGCCCTTTTGAACTTCTTTAAATTCATCTGCTTCATTAGTAAACAAGAAAATGAAACTAGTTGATTGTAAAGAGTTTATTTAAGGGGTCTGAACACAGTTTGCGTGCGCTCTACGATTTGCACTGCTGACGACGTGAATTAGCGCACACACAAAGCTTTAAAGGAAAAACAAACATGGTGCCTGTACACCGATCATTTTATTTTGTTCAGTGACGATTGTGCAAGCGTTTTTCCGTCTTAACAATCAAGCAGTTTGTTATGTGTGAAAAACGTTTATTTTTTAATTTATTAAAGGTATTTGAAAATACACTGCATCTCTGGGATTTTTTGTATGGATCGCGAACCCTGTCAAATGCAACGCATGTGCAGTTAACCAAAAAATTGTGACTGCATACTTTAGTGGAAATGCACTAATTTCTACGGGACCGCTCCTTAGATTTTCATGAAATTTGATAGAATAATAGTTCAGAAGACGCAGACTCGCCTCCAAACAAAAATTGAAATCTGACTGAAGACATGTTCAGGAAACGTTAAAATGCAAAACACAAAATTACAGAAGATTTCACAAGACCAGTGTCAATAGGCCAGTATTTTTCTGAGTTTTCTAGAGACAAATGATGGAAAAAATCGAACGACTGGATTTTCTGAAAATAAACCAAACCCATTATTTAATGGTTGTTTATTTCCAGCTGTGTAGCTATGGCAACAGTGCTTAGTCCAACAAACATATCAAAATGTCATCTTTTTTACTTGAACTTGCATCTTGCCAGTTTTGGCCGCCCAACTGCCAGTGGTTTGAGAATAACGATGAATAACGCATAGGTGCAAGAAAACTGTGTTCGGCCACTTTAATTAATTAACAATGTCATACACTTGAAATGGAATAGTGAATTTATAGATTGCCATGGCAACGTCAAGTTTGTTGGACACAAGACGCTCATGCCAAAATGTTTCCAGTTAAATTTTAGGAAAAGTACCAAAATTTAGTGGTAATAGCATAAACGGTTACGAAAAATTACACAGCTTCAAAGTTGGGCGGGCCTCAACCCCCCCCCCCGGGGGGGTCTGAATAGGGTTAAGGTACAAGCATGGGAAATGCCGCAATAGTGAACTCACCCAATAGGACGGCGGAGTAAAGAGAAAAGCAACATCTATCTGTGTGACCAGCATGAGAGCTGATAAGTGACTCATTTAGCTGATTTTAGCTGATAAGTTACTCGTTCGGTGGTTGCGTAAACTCACTACATGAATTACATAAATAGACTGGAATTTGCAGTGGCATATCCATACGTGGATATACCACTGCATATAGTCTTTTGTTTTAAACTTTTGTTTGCACATATCCTTGTTTGCATAAGTTCTTGCCCTGACCCCCACACAAGAATTCCCCGAGCAGTAAAACCAGCGACTGTAAAAAACTTTGCTTGCCCTGTATGACACGAGCAAGCCACTCCAAACTGTTTCATTCAGAGAGCAGTAACATCGGTCTTCCAGTCTGTATAGATTAGGACATTTTTTGTTTGCCAAATCTTGGCATAAATTATCGATGTGCTCGTGTACGTAAAATGCAAGCACGCAGGTACGCAGGCATATCTGTTTAAACTCATCAAACACAAAAGCTATTTCAAGTACGAGTTTCTTTCAGGCTCTCTCTTTAAATGCCCAAGTTTATATTTTGCACGGCGACGATATCTTTTTATAGATATTATTTAATTCGCACTTAACATATATCGATAATTTCTAAACATCGGCCCTCTTTCAACAGTTAAGGTTCCGACACCTGAAAGACGTATTTTCGGTTTGCGTGACTTTGGTCAATTGATCAGCAATGAAGCTTCTACCTCGGCAACTAGCAAGTATTTCCAAACCATTTGGTAATAGTGATTTCTTTTGGGGGGGGGGAGGACTATTTTCTATTATTACTGTTCTTTTTTTCCACCAAGTTGCTCTCAAAGAATTGTTTTCCTTCTATTTCTGGAACTAACGTTTGCTTATTTTTGCCACTCCGGCGTTTAGCTTTGACAGGTTACTGAGAGGCTTAGGCCTTCTCGTTCAGGTCAGCTTAGATGTCTGAATCAGTTGTTCACAGACCGCTCGGCCAGCCTGTAGATATAAACGAAAATGATATCCTCAAAGTACTCTATTTATCTCTACTGCCAATTTAATGATATCGCGATCCTCATCCTTGATGGGCGAACATATCTGTCAGATCTGAAAAGAGCGGGGTTCAACGAAGTCTTCGCATGAGCTGGTTTTAAGCCGAAGGATTACCATGTGCACTGCTTAGAAAGAGACAATGTATTCCAAACGTCCACTCCTTCATTCCTACATAAAATACTATCAACATAAAGAAGACTACATGTACAAGTCTCGAAGACACAGCATTAAATATAATCAACAATGACTTCGAGGACACAACAATAAATATCAAGAACATGACTTCCGCTCTCAGGGCGGAAGTGAAGTTTATCACTTGTTAGTTTTTTCAAAGAAACTGGGTTATTATTCCCTGTGGGGTTTCACACTTCGATAACACATTATGGACTCTGTAAAGGAATTCTTAGCCGAACACAATGAAATCAGTAAAGGAATATTCCCCATCATTTGTCAAATCATTGATCATTAACTTTCAAGGATTTATTGATTTGAGACGCACGGCGATGAAATCGAAAGCGATCCGAGCCAGTTATGTTGAAAGTATAGTCCTGTACCAGCTACAAGGTAAATTATAACATCTTTCTGCTGCTTCCTATTCGACATTTGTTCCTATGAGATCCTAGATAAGGTTCGACGACAAACGTGTATCATTTCACTGGTCGCCCTAAAATATAACTTGATCTCTTGGCTCCGGCATGTTTATGCCGAAAATACCGCCATACAGATCAAGCCATTTAAGTTCACCGTTTACAACCGCTTTTTCGCCAGCTTCAATGTAAAGAGATGAACCGATTAACTTTTTTTTTGCCATACGCGAATAGACATGCACGCTAACTTAACGTAGGTTTATATTATGAAGAAGTTGTTACTAATACACATACATAAGATTAACCGGATTGCTTCTGCAGTATTATCTCTGCTAACTGTTTTTAATATTAATATTAGCCTTGAATCTTAACAGCCCTTACCTTTCGAAGCCATCGTGTTTGTCTTGTATTCTCCAGGAGTCTCCCGCAAGCGCCAGAACAGTACGCTAGAACTCAAACAGAAATATACCTTTCCCAAGAAACCGCCAACGGCTTCCCCAGGGCCTTCCCCGTGTTGTCACGAGAGCTAAAAAGGTTCCCGGATGTGAATTTGATGCTCACAATTTGTATTCACTATTCTATTTTTGGAATACAGTCATTATCATTTTTTTTTTCTTTTTCTAAGTTTTACAGGTCATGGAAAACTTGGAAAGTCATGGAATTTGAGTATTTCATTTTCCAGGACTGGAAAATGATGGAAATTAAGTATTGGCCTTGGAAAGACATCATGGAATATGAAGTTCGTTGTACAAAATAAATTAAGCAGTTGCCCTTTCTGTTAATGAGAAGAAAATTAATGGGTCATAAACTGAATCTAGTTCACCTGTTTTGTAAACAAAAAGCCAAATTTAGGTCATGAAAAAGCTTTAAAGATCATGGAAAAGGTCCTGGAAAGTCCTGGAATTTCAAAATCTTAGAAGGGCACGAACCCTGTGTATAATTTTCCACCATTCACAACGTTGAGAGGAGAGAGCTTTAGAATTGGGCCTCAGATGAGAAGAAAATGATGTTCAAAATGGCTTTCAAATAGAGATAATTCTGAAAATGACTTGTAATTAGGGCTGATAATTAGAATTCAACATGAAATATCGTTAAGAAATAGAACTAACTTCTCATTTAACCCTAGGACCCAGACGTACAAGGGGAGTGGGGAAAGGATGGATGTCACCCTCCCTCCCCACTCCGCTTATAAGAATTTTCTTGAATTTTTTTGGAGGCGATTTTTCATCAGCACATGCCCTTTTGAGCAGCTGTACCCGTATTTCCTTACACACATTTTGACAAACGTATAGCGAGAATCAGTTGCTATGGTCACGAGATATGACGTCATAGGTAGTTGATCGAGATATTTTGGAATGACAATTCTTGTTTTTTTCACATCTTTTCCGTGCAGAAGCACACACTGCCGACAAAAAGCAGCAAAGTGTTCAATGATGTCATATTCTACATGCCTAGCATTTATTTCCGCTGTTTTGTGATCATTTCTCATTTCGAGTGAAATCAAAGATCGCGGAAAAGATGGTCGCCATCTTTTTTGACGCCACAGGCCATCAGCAGTGTCACAACCCATAATTTATAAGATTGGGTAACTCTCACCGTCTTTTTACCTCATTTTGTAGAGAACATCACACGCTATCTATCAAAAGTACAAACGGTTCGAAATACCAAAGTGGTTCCATCAACACCCCCCCCCCCCCCTTATACCATGGTGGGAGTAACTTTGCTTGAACCTCCGAGGGTTTAGCTAAATATGCAAGTTTCCATCTTCGGCTTAGCTTGAACCGTTGTATGTGACTACTTTGACTTTAAGGATTTTAAGATATAGCGGTATTGTTACAGGTAATTGTTACCGAAAAAATTAAATACTAGAGAATTTGTGTCGTATGCTTCAAAGGCATTTTCTCTTTCTGCTTTCTACCTCGACGTATTGTTATAAGCTAACTGCGATTTTGAGACGGTTGAAAAGTTGAATATCGTTTTCCTTTATCTTTCAAACGGCAAAGCAATTTACATTTCTGGCCGCTTTTGACGCGAAAACTTGAATTTCTGTGTTTAGTTTTATTGACGTCTCAAAAACAATCGAAAAAACTGAGAATTGTGATCGAAAAGAGACCTGAAGGTGGAATGCTTCTCTCGTAAATTGTTTAAATTGTTTTGCAAGTGGCTTACCATCGATCTCAGAGGTCAGCACACAAGACATTTTTAGCGCGCTTCACGGTAGCCTACGTCGCAGACGTAATCTAACCCTCGGAGCTAACCACAGGTTTAGTTTCGTCTGCGACGCAGTCTAGCTTCACGGACAGCCTATTTAACTCTACTGTTTGAGAACAAAAATGATTATGGGATCAAAAGATATTGATCGAAAGTTAGACAAGACTGTTAAAGGGGTCTATTAGAGTCGGGCGGTTAGGAGGGTTTGGCCAATTTTGGGGGTCGGGTGGCGGATAGATCCGTCACTTTTTGACCTGTGTTGCAAACATAGGTCTTAGTCGGACTGCAGTTTGCCGCTGTCTATCTTTGTATGTTTGTATGCTTGTATGTTTGTATTTTTGATCTGGGGGGGGGGTGTGAGTGGGGCGGGGATGCCTTTCGGAAATTTTGAATTAAAGGCCTAAAAGACGCCATTCTAAAACAAGACGACGGGCATCCGCCGGCCTTTCACGTGGGAGTGCGTCCCCCCGGTATTTATGAGTCCTCTACGTGGCACCAATCAGATTGAGACTACTGTGTTAAGAATGCGATTGACCGATGAAAAAGCTGGTTACAATCCGCTTTATCCTGAAGCTTAAGGTCAGACAAGGTTAAGCTAATCGGCCATGTTGATACATGAGGACGGAAAAGATCAGAGCAAAATGTGCTTTTATACTTTTTCCTGTGGAATATTACCGGTATATTTTGAGTAAAGGGTTGGTGTGGTGGAATGGTAATTTCCAAAAAAACTACTGTAAAAAAAGGTAGGCAATGTTGAGCTTTTTCGGAGCCAACGGTGGAATGGGATAAAAAAACAGACTTTTTTTTACGACAAACTATAATTTTTTTGTTCATTCATGATAGGCGTAATGGGATTAGTGGTCAGTGTTTGAGTTATCATTGAGCAAGATGTTGGTTGAAAAAGCTGTATCTGTGCTTGATGTCGTCAATTTTGATTGAACTTTGCAAGGATTTTAAAACATCTTTGTTTGGTAATTTGAAATCAATAGCAATGTATTTAAGATAATTTAAATGTGAAGAAGGTGATCTTTGGTCGGAGCGGAGCATGAATTTGAGAACTTCCGTGGTTATCCTTATGTTGTGCAACATTTTGGCTAATTTTGACAGACGACGCTTTTTTCTTTTAATGCAAGAAACATAGGAATTTGTTAAGAATGTACGATCTGTTGTCCACGTGATAGGCGCGTGAAATAAAAGTAAGTATAATCTTGAAGCGTTAGTCTCCAATTTGCATAAATTAGTTTGTTCCGTCAAGCGTTCCTGTAGGTTTTCCCACGTGTTTTCTGTTCCCATTATACGGTTAAGTGTTAGTTTACGAGGTTGTGTCCATGATTTATGTCATTCATATCCCCAGATTTTCCAGCCGACATAAAATGATTTCTCTCTTGGTTTTATCATATCCAGGAACATATGGCATGAAAATTTGTTAAAAAGAAACAATGATCTTTGCTCTCTTTCGGTCTTTAATTTGCATTAACAAGTTTGTGCAACCAGGAGTGCTCCTGGCTGCCCTCTCCTCAAGTTATTATCTAATACACTTGTTTCTTTGACCTCTTGTTGTGACCTCTAATTATACCATTCAGTATTACGAAGACAATTATTAGTTGACCTTAACTGAGGTTTCAGTTTTAGATTTAATTTGAAATTCTTATGCAGTTGTTTTGTCAATTCAAGGGTCGGTTTGACTTTTCAGCCTGTGGACTACTAGCCCGATGATTGCTCTATCTCCTGATTTTGGCCCGACTGGTTTTTTAGTAGAATTTTGTTTTGCATTCCAAGGGTATTGCTGAGTAAAAAAAGATAAAGCTGTTTTTAAAACAGTTACTTTCCATCAGCGCTCACATGACCAGCACATGAGTTGAGATGGGCGTAATGCAACACTTGCAACAATATACACTCAGTCTACTATAGTGGTGGGGGGATTATTTACGAGAACGATCGCGTTTGTTGTTTTGTCCTCAGAGGCTGTCTTAAAAATCGCAAATAAGCTAGAATGAGACTTGTCATTTCAACATAGGTCAAGCACACAATGCGTGCCTATGTTTACTCCCATGTCCTCAGATAACACTTTTCTCTAAAGATTACGTCTCAGGTACGACGCTAATTATGAGTTGAAATTCATTCATCCTATGTTCAATGTTACAGACGTTGCGGTCAACAAAGTTGTGATCACGTGATCGCATTCTTTTTCTGACCGCGGGGTGAAATCAACAGTCCGTAAAGTAGCCTAAAATTGCGTTGTCCACGGTCGTCAGAGATCGATAGTAATCATCCTGGGAGCTCAAGGAAATCCTGTTCTCAAGCAATCTCAAAGGCCTGAGTGCAATGAAATGTTCTTTATTATAGCAATTAAAAGTTTGAAGAAAAGAAAAACTTTCTTTGACACTTTGGTGAACCGTGAACCATAATTTTAATAATAATAATAATAATAATAATAATAATAATAATAATACAGGAGAAAGAAGTCGGATTTCTTTTTACTTTTGGAGCAAACAATTCGAATTTTGTCTGCCGCTGCGGCTTGGCTCATGGAAAGTGATAAAGACTTTGGAGGAGCAGCTTATGGTACGATGCAACTATCAACGAGTCCACACCAAATTGAAGTGATTCTGAGACCAAAAAACAATGTGTTTGTCACTATGTATGAACTCCTTGTTTCTAAAATTTGAAATTGTTTATACTAGTTTTTAAAATATGGATATATATTTTTAAAATGTTGCCGCTTCCTCCAAACAACAAAAAATCTTATAACCGTGCGGGACATTGCAATTGTTGAAGATTGAAATCTTCTTATCATATTTCCTAATAACTTCCTTTTCCTCCGGATATATAATTACTTTTAAAGCAACAATATTAGAAGGCATAGCGCAGAGGTATCATCTTAAGTCACTTTACATCACATAGTATCATATGATAAAGAATGCTGACAAAAATCACTTTGTATAGAGTATATGGCTTATCTCACTTGCATTTTATCCTTATTCAGACAAAGCAGTTTTGGTCTTGTGGGGCCGCGGGAGGAGCATTCCGCCCCACCTCCTGACTCCGAGAATACTGAAGCTATGAAAACGAAACGTAGAAGGCAGATAGTACTTCCAAAAATGTTTGTTTGAGGTCCGCAATATGAACTGATCACATGATATGACGTAACAATTACGTCATGTTATCAAGCGGCAGCCACTTTGGATCTCCACATTGGATCCCAGAATTTTCTCTTAAACCTCCAAAAACGCTAAGATTGACCAAAAAGTGATCAAAATAAAAAGAACAAGGTTAACAAGGTTAACTCTAACTTCATTCAAAGAGAAAAAATGAAACATCTGAAAAAATGACTTTCGAAATGTGGTTGTCGTGGCAACGTCAGTTGTGATTAACGAGGTCTTACTACACCAATTAAACGGTTATCGGATAAAATTCAGACAAAATCACGAATTTCGTTGGCTTATAATTGCATGTTAAAATGATATAAAAGTCCAAATTTCGTGAGAGCAGCTTTCTGCTCCCCCTTCCTCTGGTCTGAATAGTGTCAAATTGATTTAATTGTATCCAGCATTAACAACGAAACTCTTAAGTTCCTTTTCCACCGTCCTTCTGGGAGAAACGTTTGCTACATGGTGGTAAAATTCACTTTCAAAAGGAGCCGGTTGGTTCACACAAAACTTCTCCAGGATAGACAACTCTACCTCCTTGCTCCAGAAGAGCAGGCCAGATATAACAGACAATGTTCTCACTTGGGCGAAGAGCAGTGTTCTTGTCGTTGTAATAAAGCCCTGTTAGTTTGTGCATGTTTTTATTGAACCTCGAAGAATTGTACTCCAAGTGCAAAGGTGGTACCTGCGTCACCAGGCGCCAGCTCAGTCGAATGCACGCTTTTATGTAATGACCAAGTTCTGGTATTACTTCCTCTGACAGAGCCGGCAAGAGGGACTTCTCTTTGTCTTCTTGAAGGCACTTTCCCCATCTTTCCCACACCATCTGTTTGACATCCTTATTAATTAAAACAAAAGAAAAAGGTTTGCATAAAGTACACAAGATGAGATTTTAGGAAGAGTTTTGTAACATTAACACCACTGCAGTTGTTATGCGTGTGGCCCACCATCTTCACAAAAACGACGGAAAACGTTGACGTTTATCAAGAAACGGACGTTTTTGAAAACACTCTCAAGAGTAGAGACTTCTGAAAGCAGAGGTTTCTGTTTTTTAATGTAGACTGCAAACGCGCAGCTTTCCAAAAAGGCCACAACTAATTATAAAGTCGCCGGTGGTGTCGGGAGTGCCTTTCAAGGAATCGCACAAGATAGCATAAAGTTCCGGATAAATCCTGGGGATGCAGACACATCTTTCGATATCCGTTTTTCTTTCCTTAGTATGGGCGCAGCTCTTTTCATCCGTTTTCTAGACGCTAAAAACAGAGGTTTTCGAAAACGCATTAGTGTGGACGGGGCCTTCAGTTCACCAAGTATTGAAGCTGCCAGGGATGGAAACCTTTTTTTTTTCACTGAAGTTCCAAGGTATTACACGTTGCATGAATTATGGCAGTCAAAATGATCTTGAAACCTCACCTACTTACCCCCAACTCTCTGCCTGCCTGCCTGCCTGCCTGCCTGCCTGCCTGCCTCCTTCCCTCCCTCCCTCCCTCCCTACCTACCTACATACTTTCGAATACAACGCGCATTTTTTTTTAAGTTCATCTCTTCTACGATTGTAGTTTGCCCTTCGTTAGAAAGTTTTGTTCTTGTTCGGTTTATTTGAAACACTGATTACCGTTAAATGGCTATATTCCCATTTTATTTTCAAGCTTATTACCTATCCATTGATCGATTTCTACTAATAGGAGCACGCCAAAATTTAGCGTTGTACCATAAAAGTAGATAAGCGGGTTTGTTGATTTATGCACCTCTCAATAACACGCCTACTCTGAAGTTGAAATACCAACTAACAAATGTAATTCAAACCACCGTGAATGATATTTGACGACGAAAACGAAGGGGCAACATGGCTAGAAATCTACCAATATGAACCCAGGAGTGTGACCTTTAGCCCTGCTTTGTTCGTTGAGCTGTCTACTAAAACAGTTGAAGACAGCGAGAATGCAACCATTGGTTGGGTTTTGATCGTCGGAAATCTCGAGGCTGTTGAAGGGTGTACTAACAGTAATAGTATAACTTACGTTTTCGAAGCATTCAAGGTTGCAGAGATGCGCAGTCTGCTTTAAAGAATGCATCAAACTATCGATGGCATCTGTTGCATCCTCCGACTTTTTCTCCACGGACACTTTAAACTCAACAGTAAATTGTGCTGAATAACCATCCTCATTTTCATCCTTTAAGCAAACAAACGGACAAAGAAAGAAACACAGTGAAAAATTAAAAGTAAAATAGAAATTGTTAACAAAGGAATTAAACGTCTTTGATTCATGAAGATTTTCCCCTTGTCCAGTTTTCATCAACTAACATTTACTATTTGTACTGGATGTCCATTGTCATGGAGCGCTTTAAGTGTATAACTTTCTCACATGCAGCCTTCAGCCTGCAGCACATCGCCGCCATTTTTTAAGCCTCCCAGTAAATCACACATGAAAATGACGCAACAGTACAGCGGTAGGCATTTGTTTTTTGGGGGGATGGCGGGGGGGGGGGTGGGGGTTAATTATTAAGGCCTATATACTGATTATATATTTAACAATTATTCTACGAGGGCGCGCTGGATATGAAATGATAGATAACCAACGAGGCGCGTAGCGCCGAGTTGGTTATAATCATTTGATATCCAGCAAGCCCGAGTAGAATAATTGTTTTATTAAAAACTTAACTACTATTTTTGTTAAAAAAAATCAAGAAAGAAAGAGAAAAATGAGAAAAGGGATAAAAAGGGAGCAAGAAACGATCACATGACTGAATGAAAAAGGCGCCAAAACCTTGCGAAGTGTTGCAGCGTTTCATTGCAAAGCTGAATGAATCAATGAAAACTGCTCGAAAGTGAACGAAGTGGCACAAGTTTGGGAAAAAAAATCTTCTAATTATTGGCTCTGAAATATGGTACATGTTTGATTTTTCCCGAAACATTGTTGTAATCATCGTTCAAAGCGGGCTGAAGCTGTACAATTTCACCATATTAGCTGCTGGAATTGAAACAGAACAGGTTTGTAATCTGTTCGCACAACGGAGCCATCATGTGCGTGTTTGATCGAAATGAAGACAGAACCAATTTGAACTTGAAGAAGTAATTTCTATGCAGCTCAGAAGCAAGATTACTGTAGCGAGGAACATTAGAATTCACCATCATAGTTTGTGTAATGCAAAGCACAAAATGCAGTTGTTCTCGGTTTAGAGGTTGCGGACGGAATAGTAAAAACAACATTCAAACAACTGGAAAAGCGATTCAACTCCGTTTACATGGCATCCGATTTCTATCTGAGCATTTGGACCTGCTGGAACACAGAGCTACAACGAGTGCAGGTAAACCAGTGTCAATTTTGCGTGTTAAAGCCGAAAAGAATTTTCGCCCTTCCTTCGGCCTTTTTGGTAGTTTGCAGCTGTAGTTTGTTTAGTACTTGTTTAGACTGCTTCATGATTTCCGCACCGAATCGTCATGAATGTGTGACAGTTGTTATTAAATGCTTCTGCCCCATTTCACTGTGTTTTATTTTGTCTTGTCTTGATATTTTGAAGTGGAAAGGCTTCCTGATAAAACCTACCGTTTGTTCAATTTTAATGATCGACGTGACGATCGATAAAAGAAATTAATTGTAAACACAACGCTCAATGCTTAAATTTCTAATTTCTTTCTGCACAGTTTCTTCAAACAATTTTGACTTGGGTCAGACGACGCTGTTAGTGACGCTGTTGGAATTTCTGCTTAATTCAAATTCGCTGCCAAGTGATTCTTCTTGTCCATTTTTCTCGCCGGGTTGCTGGCGAAGAAAAAACTTCCAGCTCACTTTGTTCATTTTGTTGTTGAGTGTTCATTGTCCATATTTGGTCACAGCAGGTATATGGGCTGATAGCCTGGCTCCGTTCAGCCAATCAGAATGGTAGAAATCCAATATACCTAGTCCAGTTTTTAATAAATATATATATCACAAATGACGACGTATATTTCGACCACATTCAGGGTGACTAATAAACCGTTAGCGTGTATTGTTTTCTATTGTTTTCTATTAGGACAGAGATGCTTGTGACAAGTTTCTTTCAGAGAGAGAGAGAGAGAGAGAGAGAGAGAGAGAGAGAGAACTCAGTAAGCACGTATGGAGCCTGAAAGAAAATTAAGAGCCATTTTCTGAGAATATCGAGAATCGAAAGACACTCACGAAAAATCCAATTTTTTTTTATTTTGCCAAAAAATCCCTTTGGGTAAGCTAATTCAAGAAAAAATAATTCAAAGTTCCAATGAGTTATTTAACGGACGAAAATTTAAAAAGTTCGAAATATGCATAAAATGGTGGTTTTAGGGTCTCTAAACGGGTCAAATTCTCACTCAACTTTAGGAAGCCAGTGAGAGCGTAAAAAAGATTCTTTTAAAACGAAACAAACCATGAACATTATTTAACCTTTGTACTTTAAAACTGTGTAACAAGTTTGTCAATGTTTGGTTTCGAACATTTTCAAGCGGCGTTCTTATCGAGCCGCTCTTAACCTCGTTTATCACAAGGTAAAATTAAGACCAACTTCGGCCGCTTAAAACGGCATCTGGTATGTATCATTCAACGATTAAGACTACACAGAAAGGAAGCTCTGTCATTGTACTTTTAACCAGGAAAGTTACAGCTTTGGGAATTAAATACTTTTCCGTCAGTAAATTTTTACTGTTTAGTGATCTGAGCGGGTAGAATTATACGCAAATTACAGATTTAATTCCTGGAATACTGCTAACAATTACAAAGGTCGTTAAAGATAGGCTTACCATTAGTTACACATCCATGCACAATGTTTTTCCTGATCTTTGAAAGAAGGTTCTGCTTTCTTGAGTGGTGCTGAGTCTTATTATGTTAAAACAAAGCAGATTTTTAACGGCATTTCAACAAGACAGGAATCCACTCATTCAACTGAACCAAGATAACATCGAAAACACTGTGAAACAACGTATTATGCCGCCTACCTTGCCAACCAAAAAAGCAACAATACAATAGAAAAACATTCCAAACTGTAAACAAACGAATTTTCAGGATCCTGATCGAGCGAAGATAATTTAAACTCATCGCGTAGAGGAATAAGCGGAAAGACAGGTGACCTCTGTACTGACCCGCATGTGTCACACCACACTGACAGATAGAGTCACGTATTCCAGTTCTGTGAGGTGATTTGAGATATAAATACAGGAATAAAAACTTGGTGGGAAATTAAAACTGTTTCTACAAAGTGCGGTAATTTCGTAATGTACGTATATATTGCAGTAAATTTCGTTCAGGGTGTGTTGTACTGATATATATATGGCGTCAACTAGTTTTTCCGCACTTCTAAAGAGGGTTACTGCCTGTGGATTAAGCAGTGATTACCCAGGCCACGTTGAAGTTGTTTCCCTAAAAGAATGCACAAGAGCCATCTCGCGGCATCTTCAGTTGCGACCAAGTGCAGATAAAGCGGTTGACAGTGAATTCAAGTTGTTTTTTTAACAGCCCGAGCAGATAATGTTATTGCATTTTGTTCTGGAATGACTGTGTTCCGTAAGTTTGGCCTCAGATACTTCGTGGCACTCGGCGTCCCTTAACCTAGGTTCTGCAGAGTAACACCACTCCCGGGGGGGGGAGTAGAAAGGGGGACTTTTGATAAATGTTTGGGTGCAGGGGTGTCTCGGCGGGTTTGACACCCTGAACATGTTTAGGACAGAAAAACGAAATGGAATGTCGATCGTACTGACCATACCCGATAGAGACCAAAAACCGTATCCTGTCCAGCGGCACATCCCAGTATAGTCCACATAAGGGGGTAACCCTCCCTTCCGGGCGGGGGGGGGGAGGCGAGGTGGTGCCGTGTTTAGCACGACGATAGCACGGTATGACTTCAGACGCCGAAAATTGAACTTCAATGC
Source organism: Siderastrea radians (assembly GCA_964017195.1). Taxonomy (NCBI): domain Eukaryota; kingdom Metazoa; phylum Cnidaria; class Anthozoa; order Scleractinia; family Rhizangiidae; genus Siderastrea; species Siderastrea radians. The sequence goes on from OZ024899.1 coordinate 18,863,279, forward strand.
AATCTTCCTTGGTAGCAGTTCGAGCGAGAGAGACGCGGAAACTGCGCAGGCCCGTGCGTGAACTCGCCCACATGATCCCTTTTCTCGCTTTGCCATTTTAGCTTGCACTTTTTTCGTTTTTGCGTCATGAGGTTGAAAGCTTAGAGTTCAAAGTATATTTATCTTTGATTTTTGGTTATTTAGGCTTTTTTTTTTCAGTAGAAGAGTCCCACCAATATGTCCTCGCCACAGAGTGGAGCTTTCGCTGTGGCATTCGCTGGAGATGCTCTACAGTGAGATGAAGTGTTCCTCCTGAAATGGCCGCACATAAAACAGCCACAGCTGTGGCTGTTTTATGTGCGGCCATTTCAGGAGGAACACTACTTCTCATTTTAGAGCATCTCCAGCGAATACCAAACTCCGCTCTGTGGCGAGGACATATTGGTGGGACTCTTCTACTGAAAAAATGCCTAAATAACCAAAAAATCAAAGATAAAATTAATATACTTTGAACTCTAAGCTTCCAACCTCATGACGCAAAAACCAAACAAGCGCAAGCTAAAATAGCAAAGCGAGAAAAGGTATCATGTGGGCGAGTTCTCACATGGGCCCGCGTGGCTTCCGCGTCTCGCTCGCTCAAACTGCTGCCAAGGAAGATTACATCAGGGGAAGTTCAATAATCCCATCGTGCTATCGTCGATGAATATTGTGCTACAGTTGGGCGAGGTAAGGCTAAGCACGCCCCCCCTCCCCCGGAAGGGAGGGTTACTGCCTTATGTGGTCAGTACTGGGGTGTGCCGCTGGACAGGATATGATTTTTTTGGTCTCTGCCCCTAAACATGGTATATGCAGGTTTTCCCCAACCGGGTATGGTCAGCACGATCGACATTCCATTTTGTTTTTCTGCGTTAAACAGGGTCAGGGTGTCAAACTCGCAGCTTGAACCTACACCCAAACATTGGTCAAAAGACCCCGTTCTCCCCCCCCCCCCCGGGGAGCCGGAGGGCAGAGGAGTAGCACGACTCTGCAGAACCTAGATTAAGGGACGCCGAGTGCTATGAAGTAAGTAAATCCAGAACAAAATGCAATAACATTACCTGCTCGGGCTAACAACTTGAATTCACAGTTAACCGCTTTATCTGCACTTTGTCCGTGCAATTGAAGATGCTGTGAGATGTCTCTTGTGCATTCTTTTAGGGAAACGTGGCCAGGGTAATCACTGCTTAATCCACAGGCAGTATCCCTCTCCAGAAAAGCGGAAAAACTACACGACGCCAAATAACAGTACTTACACACTGAACGTAACTTACTGCAATGTTTATTTTATTTCATGAGCTGTAATTAAATTAGAAGTAAAATTACAACAGCACGTACGTATACATTGCGAAATTACCGCGCTTTATAGAAAGAGTCGTGACCGTAAAAACTCTTTTGTGGAACTTATGCTAAAATGTAATCCAACAAAGTACTAGCCAAGTGTTGCAAGTTTTGGTTTTTTTTCTTTTTAACTTTCCACCAAGTTTTTATCTCAAATCACATCACAGAACTGGAATACGTGACTCTCTCTGTCAGTGTGGTGTGACACGTGCTGGTCAGTGCAGAGGCGCTTATTCCTCTACGCGATGAGTTTAAATTATCGTCGCTCGATCAGGATCCTGAAAATTCGTTCGTTTACAGTTTGGAATGTTTTTCTATTGTATTGTTGCTTTTTTGGTTGGCAAGGTAGGCGGCATAATACGTTGTTTCACAGTGTTTTCGATGTTATCTTGGTTCAGTTGAATGAGTGGATTCCTGTCTTGTTGAAATGCTGTTAAAAATCTGCTTTGTTTTAACATAATAAGACTCAGCACCACGCAAGAAAGCAGAACCTTCTTTCAAAGATCAGGAAAAACACTGTGCATGCAGGTGTAACTAATGGTAAGCCTATCTTTAACGATCTATGTAATTGTTAGCAGTATTCCAGGAATTAAATCTGTAATTTGCATATAGTTCTACCCGCTCAGATCGCTAAACAGTAAAAATTTACTGACGGGGAAGTATTTAATTCCCAAAGCTGTAACTTTCCTGGTTAAAAGTACAATGGCAGAGCTTCCTTTCTGTGTAGTCTTAATCATTGAATGATACATACCAGATGCCGTTTTAAGCGGCCGAAGTTGGCCTTCATTTTACCTTGTGATAAACTAGGTTAAGAGCGGCTCGATAAGAACGCCGCTTGAAAATGTTCGAAACCAAACATTGACAAATTTATTACACCGTTTTAAAGTAAAAAGGTTAAGTAATGTTCATGATTTGTTTTGTTTTAAAAGAATCTTTTTTACGCTCTCACTGGCTTCCTAAAGTTGAGTGAGAATTTGACCCGTTTAGAGACCCTAAAACCGCCATTTTATGCATTTTTCGAACTTTTTAAATTTTCGTCCGTTAAATAACTCATTGGAACTTTGGATTATTTTTTCTTGAATTAGCTTACCCAAGGGGATTTTTTGGCAAAATAAAAAAAAATTGGATTTTTTGTGAGTGTCTTTCGATTCTCGATATTCTCAGAAAATGGCTCTTAAGCACCAGAACATTAAGTTCGACATTAAATGGCGTAAAGCAAAACAAGCTCGATCTTGCTCGAACGCTACTAAGAAATGCAATTTGTGTAATTTGTGTTTGTGGGAGAAATATTTCACAATATGTAAACCTGAAATGTCAACAGTCAACACAGAAACGAGCTAGCGTCATGCTGTAGGCATTCTAGGAAATTCCTGCTGAAAAATGTCATCACTATATATACATTTTCGTATTATTTTAGTTCCGTTTAAAACTCGTGTACTCTCACCTTTGTCTCAAATTTTCTTTTAAGGCAGAGCTCCTGGCTCCACCTCGGAGCTTCAAAAGCTAATTGTCGGGTAACGTCTTTAAACAAATCATACGTTGCTTCTTTTGCCTCCTCCACCTGCTCGTATGCTGTCTGAAATTTTAAATTTCAAATTTATATTCAAAATACTTTAAAACACGCCGGATACTTTTCCCAGGGACAAGTAAGTGTTCCCTGTAGTGTTAACACGAGAAGAATGGTTGCAAGGATACGTAATTGTTGCTAGACTTAGGCGCCTTTTACATGAGTTATTTCATCCCGGGATGGTTTCACCCCGGGATGACCTTCATCTCATCCCGAGATGACTTTCATCTCGGTGTTTGGTCATCCAGGGTCTAGCCCCTTCAATCCAAGTGCAGTCCGCGTTACCTAAAAAAAATACATTGACATTTGATGGAAATCATAGGATCAATAGCATTTTAAAAAATTGCTAACGATATATTGGGCAGTACCTAAGGCGTATTACCAGTTATATTACGCAAGTATTCATTTAAGCTCGTTCATCGCAGGCTCTCCTCCACCGGTTTGTCCCTGCAACTATTATTATTCACCGGCATGTAGAAGAGAAACAACAAATAGAAAAACAAGTAAACAACAGAACACAATGCAAAGGCTAAGCCTTAAAAGAATGACCCTCCAATCTCTCGATTGAACGTCCAATGCGCTAAAAACTACATTAAGGCGCTTCCACATGAAGCATCATACTTACCACAAATATTATGCAGGCTAGGTAACGAATTTGCACGTCAATATCTTCAGTAGGAGAGAGTGTGGTTTCAATTTTGTCACATGCATCAATCCTATCTCCGTCAAAAAAGTCATTAAAATCTTTTTGCACGTCAGACGGTGTGTTAAGTTCTACTGTATTTTCCACACTTCGCTGATCACGTTTCAATCGTTTTTCGAAACTCGAGGCCAACCTTCGGGAAAAAAGGGAAAAGTACATAAATGTGACACATCTGTGTCTACTGTGATGTTTGGTTCCCATCTCATGTCATTTTACAGCACATAATATCACAGGGTGAGCAGTTATAACAGGAGCACTGTATATGCATGTATATCCTTGCACATCATTGCACTTCAAATTAACCGGTCAAATGTGCTGAATATACTGTTATAGTGAATAAAATCGTTAGAATATGAAAACAAACGTTTTTAAATAACTTACAAATCAATCGCACATAAAATATCATATCATTCGCTTCCTTGCATCAGAGCTGGGATTCCAGAGAGCAGCAATTTTTTCTGTTAATTATATACTAGTGGCTGTGACACCCGAGGTCAAATACTTTTTCTTGAAGTTCTACTTTTCTTACTATCGTTAAATCTAACAAGAACTTCGTGAGGTTAACCATTTTTCATTCCTTAGCCCTTCAGCCTATCAAGCTAATAATCCGTCACTTCAAAAAGCGTGATATAGGGCCTTCTTATACGTTACCTTTTCTTCGCCTCCTTAAGCTCTTCATGAAGTTTCTTCAACTCGTTATCTTTTCTTGACAATCTTAAAGTTGCAACATAAATGAGAAAAGAAACAGTCTCTCCTCCGTCGCTGCCCCCACCCCCACTTCGTTTAACATATGCTGTGAAGCTAATTTTAGGCTATTGATTTAGTTCTTTTTCTAGCCTTGAAATAATTTTGGTAGTGTAATTTTTGATCTGAGTGTTTTCCTGTTTGTCTACGTAACTAAGGGCGTGCTGTAGACAGGTTTGCGATTTCCTGTAAGCTTTGCCAAGGCCTCCTTGAACATTGAGTTCAAGGGCAATTTCTTCGCAAACACTTAAAGTTTTCTCGTACTGGATTGGCCGAACTTTATCTGTCTTCCCTTTGCCAAATGATTCCTTGGTCTCAGCTGTTCTTCTTTTGAATTATTTCAACTTTATCTTCTTCTGGCACCATCTGGTCTTCCTCTAGTTTGGGCGCAAACATGTTTACAGCACAGCATAAAAGAAGCTTGATTGTAGCTAGTAGTTAGTTAGTATCAGCAAAAGCAATAAAGAAGCTTTCCCCTAGCAGAGTCTCGGTACCTCTTGCCTAGCCAAGCGAGTGCTCAACACATAATTAGGAGCCACCTTCCAAGTTAGATAGTAGCCGTTGCCTTCAAGATAGATCATCTCAATTCATCTACATTGTTCCTTGACCAAAATTAACAGGATTTAAGTTGGATTCAGTTTCTCAATCAAGCAAACGTTTTCATTGGAATACAACTTACATAAGTTTGGGTGCAAACACTGCAAAGGCATTTATATTAGACTACCTTTTGGATCATTTTATTACATTACCTTTCGAATGAACCAAAAAATAATAATAAAATGCTTACAGCAACAACAACAACAACAACAACAGCCGGCAAACATATTTTAAACTCACCTATTTTTTATCTGTTCTGCCTCAGTCTCCGCTTCTCGTACATAAGTGTTAAAGTCTTCACGAAGCTTTAGGTAGCTGTTAAAGATATTATTTTTAAAGTTTGAAATTCTCTTTTTCAAGCAAATAAAACTGCAAGTAGGATAACGGATAAAACATGATTTAAATGACTCTATATGCCTATGAGCCTGAAATAAGCTTAGTTTGCTACTTCGAAACTGATATCCATGGCAACTTCTATACATTTCGACACACACTTTTTTGCTTTTGAATACACTATCGTTAGTTGAAGGAGTCGTTAAAAGTATAAGCACCCAATGAGACGACACAATGGCTCTCTGCAAGAGAGCGTACTTGTGTTATGAGATATCGCTCACATTATCACATCATAACGCAGCATTTCTAAATCATACTTATTAATACTCATTTATTAATAAATATAAATCTATTTTGCGGTAAAGGGGGTAGCGATTTCCCATACGTGCACATTCTCTTAAATGAAATCCACGACAAACGAATTTCTCAAATAATTTACGACCTAATTGTTGTGACCTAAGTACTGCTTCTGTTCCCGTGCGCAAGAGTGTTTCTCTTCTTATAATCTGACCAATCTCTGATTTGGACGTTTAGAGCCACCAAACTTTGAGACTTTTCCTTAATTTAACTGGTAACAATTTAATGTGGGAACTCCTTGTCCATCAAGTTTGACGTTACCATCGCAACCACTTTTTGGCAGGCCTTTTTAGAATTTAGAATTTTCATCTTTTTAATGAACGATTATAACTTTCATTTTTAGATCATTTTTGTGTTCTTTCATTGATTTTGATTATTTTTGGTCAATTTTGGTGCTTTTCGGAGAATTTGGAAAAATCGAAATTCAATATAGCGGACTTAAGATGGCCGCCTTTTGAGAACGTGACGTAATGCTAACGCCAAATGACGTCATCAGCTCATTTTGCAGACCTCAAAGGGAACATTTTTAGAGGTACTTTTTGCCTTCTAATATAAGTTGGTCTGAATACGGTTAATAGGGTTGCATTTTTAGTACATTCTATAAATGGTGCTATTACACCTTAATGTTAGGAAACCTTTGTACATGTAGATGTCAGATCAGAATCTGATTATCTGTTGAAATCTGTTGCGAAAACGTAAAACAGAACAGGGTAAGTTGTTGACACGCCTACGGCAACAATTATCTTGACTTTACCTCGTTTTATAGTACTGTAGTTCTTCCTGAAGTGTCGTTGAATTTTCCTCTTCCTGTGACAACCTAGCTTAGTAAATGAAAGGATGGTTAGGCAATCAAACAACCAGCCAACTAACCGTCCAACGAATCAATCAATCGATCAATCAATCACCAATCAAACAATCAATCAATCAATCAATCAATCAACCAATCAATCAATCGCACCCATCCCTTCAATCTCCAACCCAGCCATTCAACCATTCCATCGATCGATCTATTTTCTCATTGAATGAATGAGTGTATGCGTGCACGGGCAAGCGAGAAAGCGAGCGAGTGAGTGAGTGATTGAGTGAGTAACAGTAACAGTAACAGTGATCTTTATTGCGCCGTACTCTCCAAAGGAAGGCATTGGTCTGTTTACAATAAAGGTTTGAGCATTAGCTAATACAATTAGGTGAGTGAGTGAGTGAGTGAGTGAGTGAGTGAGTGAGTGAGTGAGTGAGTGAGTGAGTGAGTGAGTGAGTGAGTGAGTGAGTGAGTGAGTGAGTGAGTGAGTGAGTGAGTGAGGGAGGGAGTGGTTTCGTGGGTGAATAGAAAGAGTTGGTGGTTGAGGGGGTGAAAGAGTGAGTCAATGGCTGTACGCATTCATGTGTGCATGCATAAAAAAACAGATAAGCGCACAGAAATTATGTTTCACTTGAGTGAATTTTCCTCCAAAAATACACCTACCTTTTTACGTTTTAAAGACAGTGAGTTGAACATACCAGCAAAAGATAAGTTATGGGTTCTAGTCGGGTTTGATGGAAAAACATACTGTAATTCACCTGCTTAAGTAGTACTTTAAATCGTTCTGATATTCTTGGGCGTTTCTCTGGAGTTCTTTAGTCTTCAACTGTTCGTCTGGATACCTAAAAGGAAATTTCAACTGAAATCGCCTTTGAGAAACATCACTACACATGAATCTGCAGTTGTGATCAAAAGTCTTGGGCCACATTTTGCTTACCCCTCCTTTAAGCCTAATAATAATCTTTCAATGCGTCTCTGGGTCATATATTTTTTAAATGTCCGAGCGGCTGTTGGCCAGCACTGTTACGTTGTAAAAAAGGGGGAGATATCATGACAGCCCTCACAATACAAATGGGTTAGGAATAACCAAGTTTTCCTAAAATGAGCCCCTCGTGTAACATTAAAAAATGACGACCATCCCATAATTTTATAAATAAAACTAAAGACAGTACTTTGGGACATAAAACACGAAGAATTCTCAGCAGAATTCGTGGAAGTCCCAGGAGCGCCCTTGCTCTTACAACTTTAGTTGCATTTTAGTACATGCTGTGCACGGTGCTATTGCATGGATCGGTTGGATGGCTGGATGGATGGATGGGTGGGTGGACATATGGGTGCGATTGATTGGTTGATTGATTGATTGTTTGATTGACTGATTGATTGATTGATTGATTAATTGATTGATCCGTTAGACGGTTGGTTGGTTGAATGATTGACAAACCATCCATTCATTCACTTATTTAGGTTGTCACAAAAGAGGAAAATTCGACGATACTTCAGAAAGAACTACAGTACTATAAAACAAGGCAAAGTCAAGATAATTGTTGCCGTAGGCGTGTCAACAACTTAACCTCTTCGGTGCTATTGCATTTCACCTGCATTACACCTTTTTTAGGTAATCTTTGTACATGCAGATTTCAGATCAGAATCTGATTATCTGTTGATATATGTTGCGAAAACGTAAAACAGGAGAGGTTAAGTTGTTGACACGCCTACGGCAGCAATCAGTTTGAGTTCACCTGTTTTTATAGTACTGTAATTCTTTCTGAAGTGTCGTAGAATTTTCCTCTTCCTGTGACAACCTAAACTAGTGAATGAATGGATGGTTAATCAATGAACCAACCAACTAACCAACCAACCAACCATCCAACCAACCAACCAACCAACCAATCAACCAACCAACCAACCAACTGGCCCACCAGCCAACCAACCAACATTCTATGCACAGCGTTATTGCATTTCACCTCCATTACACCTTGGATAGGTATCCTTTGTACGTGCAGATGTCAGATCAGAATCTGATTATCTGTTGTTATATGTTGCAAAAACGTAAAACAGAAGAGGTTAAGTTGTTGGCAAGCCTACGGCAACAATTAGTTTACCCTAGGCAAGATAAACGTTTATTCGTTTGTCTCACGATGGAATCGCTTTGAGTTGTTGATCGCGACGTTTCGACTGCAATACTGCTAGTCTTCATCAGGCGATGAGGTCGATTGTTTACGTGTCGCTATTTGTAGCATGATGGTTCGCTGCTATTGGTGCATTTCGATCCTCATTATTATTCCGACTATTAGATGTTGTTCCCTCACAGGTTCGCTTTGTGGTTGGTCGGCTGTTGTGCTTTCTGATCGTAGGTATCCAAGCTTCAGGAATTTCGATTCCACTATCTCTATTGATGTTATTAGGATGAAGTCTTATATGGCTAGCCTCTTTGACCCTACGTGTGTACCAGTGAGGGTCACGATCAATAAACTTAACTTCTTTCCAAATAGGAAGATGCCCTGTTTCGTTAGGGTGCTCCGAAACTGCGGAGGTTTGCGTACGAGCAAGCCGTATATCTCTGTCGTGTTCTTTTTTCCTGTCTTGCATCGCTCTCCCTGTTTCCCCGATGTATACTTTGCCGCACTCACATGGAATCTTATAGACGACCCCGACTTGTTTAGTTGGTTCAAGGGCGTCTTTCGGTCGCACTAAGTGAGACCTAAGAGTTGTGTCAGATTTGAAGACGGTGCGTACGCCTTGGTGTTGTAGGCAGCGGCAAAGAACCTCTGATACACCTTTATGTAGGGTAGAACCGCAGTAGATTTAAATTTCTGGGTAGGTTCTTTGTGTCCTGTTGGTCTTGTTGTCTTTGTGAGCTTTCGTGCAAATGAAGAAAGATATCCGTTTGAAACAAGTACCGATGATAAATGTTTCTTTTCTTCAGAGATAGCTGATGGTTTTTATGTGAGGTGTTTGGCTCGGTCGTATAGACGCTTAACAGTACCGCGTTTCACTGACTGAGGATGGGATTCCATCGTGAGACAAACGAATAAACGTTCATCTTGCCTATCTTACACCACGATGAACAACAAACACATCTTTAATGACAATTAGTTTACCTGTTTTTAAAGTACTGGAATTCTTTCTGAAGTGTCGTAGAATTTTCCTCTTTCTCCGACAACCTAAATTAGTGAACGAACGAATGAATGACTGACTGACTGACTGTCTGAATGAATGAATGAATGAATGAATGAATGAATGAATGAATGAATGAATGAATGAATGAATGAATGAATGAATGAATGAATGAATGAATGAATGAATGAATGAATCAGTGAATGAATGAATGGTTAGTCAATCAACCAACCAACCAACCAACTAACTAGCCCTAACCCTAACCATAACCAACCATCCAACCAACCAACCAACCAGCCAGCCAGCCAGCCAGCCAGCTAACCAACCAACCAACAAACCAACCAACAATTAAAATACTTTCCATGCTACAAATGGTGCGAAAGGGGAGAAACAATGAACCTTTAAAGACAACAAACACTTGATCATTTAAAAATGGACTTGATCAAAGATTTCTGGACTTCCAAAGTTAACCATTTTAGGACTCGTATCGTTACGATTTCATATAATATTTTTTAAAATTAACCTAAATTTAGGTTTATTCACATACACTTGGTCGTTTGCTCTCATTTTATTGAGTTTTTCACATACAACAGCAAATTCACTAATTATTTTCCTCCTTATTTCACATACTTTCAGTCCAGTTAATCAACGCTGTTTTACTCGTCTTGCAAAATTGCGCAATCCATTTTCATGCATATTTCCCCTATCGTATTTGGCCGTCTTTCCTTTACACCTTATAGGACCCTTTTAAGCTTATATTTTCTTATCTTAATTCCCGCCAAGTTCATATACCAAGAATTGCCCTGCCAAAACCGTAAATATAAAACGACTGGAATTCGGGTTTGTGCTAAAATGGTATAAGCATCGAGCGCAAATGTCGATTACTAATGGATGTATACGTCTAGATCTGAAATATAATATCCATACACCAATTTAGTGGTATAACATCCATACATAAGATGTGGAGTATAACATTCATACATCAGATCTGAAGTATAACATCCATACACCAGGTCAGTGGTATAACATCCATACATGAGATGCGGTGTATAACATCCATACATCAGATCTGAAGTATAACATCGATACATCAGGTCAGTGGTATAACATCCGTACATCAGATGTGGAGTACAACATCCATACACCAGATCTGAAGTATAACATCCATACATCAGATTTGGTGTATAACATCCATACATCAGATCTGTGGTATAACATCCATACATCAGGTCAGTGGTATAACATCCATACATCAGATGTGGTGTATAACACCCATACATCAGATCTGAAGTATAACATCCATACATCAGATGTGGTGTATAACACCCATACATCAGATCTGAAGTATAACATCCATACATCAGGTCAGTGGTATAACATCCATACAAGTTCAGTTCGGAGGTAATCATTTTGTCCTTAAATCCGTATATTATTATCCGTTTACAATCCTTTTAAAACACATGAGAAACGTCCCTTTTCACGGTGTCTACTGCTTACTTTAAACATGCCAGATTGTAAAAACAGTCTACATATTTTTAATTACGCTAATGAAAGTCCATGCGAAAATAACAAATAATATAGTTTTTAATGGTTGATTACAAATAACGGTGGCATGTCCGAGCTAATAGCCTCTTCCATAGCAAATCTATGTCACTCGTCCTTAACGTCGGTATGATTAAATTTCGTTCCCAACAGAAACTGCAAAACAACCCTTTTAACCAACAACTCATTTCAAAAGAAATGAACGTGGAATTATTATAATTATGTAAAAAGTTTCCGCTGTAAACTGATTATAATCATCATGATGCAGACGAGAAAGGTTATCGGCGAGGACGCTGTAGCTTGAACAAAAAAAAATCCTGGTATGACAATAGAAATGACAAAAGTTAATTTTTCGGCAACTTTCTCTTTAATCAGAGGTTGAGTCGGCATCGCCGGCTTCCATCTTGCCTCCCTTTCTGTTTCGGTGTAGATACAGTGCCGTCCCAAACTTAATCCGGCCTTAATTGCTGCGCCTATGAAAAGGTAAATATAAGAAAGGTAAATGGTAAATTATTTGGTAAAAATGAAAGAAAAAATTGATATATATTACATTGACGGTTCGTGTAAGTAATGGAAACTATGTTAAAATGCACTGAACTGTGCAAACTTCACTGACTCAACTGAACTTAGAAATAGAAAAAAAAAACCTTCACTGTTCAGAGCTTTTATAGACTTCGAGCAGTCACTTTCAAACACAACTCACAAACAAGTGCGAAAATCGCCTGCCGGGGCTCCCATATCAGAGGTTCGAGCGATTAAGATGTAAATCACCCCCATCACTTTTAATTGGAAGTCCCCAGGGACGGACGGTGAAACACGTGAACAGTGCTCACTTATAAATTAGAAGCTCATCACGCCCGAGCTACTGATGTTTCCACACAACAGGCGATTTTCCGCGCTCGCTTACATGTTCTTTTTGCTTCACTATCCCAGACCGGCGAGAGAGAGACTGCTTGTAGTCTATAGATTTTTACCCTAGAGAGACCATCTCGGTACACGCTACTTTGAAAGGGCAGGGTATGTGCCACCAATATCTACCAATAGAAAGACCACCTTTGTTTTTCTTTCTTGCACACAATCACAAGGAATTTTTTTGACTGGACTAAAATGTCTAAAATGCCATCGATCTTTGCCATGCAGATTATAGGTCAACACACGGATTACTGTTTTCCGTTTCACGCCATCTCGTGACAACAAGCTTAAAAATCTTATAGCCTACTATAGCCAGCCCACTATTGATTTACAGCACCACTATTTTTTTTCCAACCCACACACATTAAGCCTTTTTTCAATCTTCAAAAACTCACTCGAAAGAATGACTTGTTTTTTCTTTCATGCAGAGAAATTCTTGCACATAAAGGAATTATTCGACAGGAATATTGCGACATGTTCACGTAATTGATCTTCTTTATCCGCGAAGCCACGCAAACTTGAGACAATGGTGCTTATAGTGATAGTCAGTCACTCATCACAAGCAATTATATCCATTTTTGTATGCTATAAACTACCTGTTTAGGCGTCTGCTGCTATCAGGCGTTAACTGACAAGTAAATATGAGTGTTTTTCTCTCCATGATTGTCGGTAAACTTGTACAAATCATACGCTAGGCACGCTATCGATTTCGCCCCCAAATTTTTATTTTCGGCTTCACTGTCTTTTAATCGTCAACATGACTGAAATGTTTATTTATCGATCCTTGCCTATGTAGTTAGGTGAAGTCGGCTGTGGCACGCTATCTCGTGACAAGTAACTGAAAAGCTCTTCTGGCTTATCCCACTCATGAGTCACCAAAGATTTTGAGCACGCCAATCCTCTGCTGTTTCTGGCTGGGCGATCACACACGGAGAGGAATGATATCACTTAATAATTACGTATTTTTCTAAGGGAAAACTACGGTTACTGGAAACGGAAATTCAAAATTATTCTTTTACAGATTCAGTCATGCGAACTTTATGTTATCATGCGGCTGTTGATGTACGCAATAAAGAAAAAATTAAAGTGTACACCAGTTAAACGAAATCAACGGAAGTTAGTTACATTAAACGTTTCGAACGCTTTCGTTTCACTGGGTAATCTTCTGTTAGTGCTATTGAAGGAGACCATGCATGCGGGAGAAAACTTTAACCTGCAAAAGTTAATTTTTATCTGTAACCCGGCCGGAATACATGTTAATCTAAAAACTCTTACTCCAAACATAAACAAAGGGAAGGAAATTTCTTTGGGGAGTCTTATCAATTTTGTCATTTGTACAAGAATAATCTATCGAAAGATTTGACTATTTACGCATTCGCTAGTCACAGTGCACGGAAAATGAGCACCAAAAAAATATCGTGTCTCAGCAACTTAGAAATGGAACTTTGCTAATAAGTCAAGGATATTCTGTCTTAGGAAAACGGCCCAGCGAAAAATAAAGAGTTGATGCATATTTCAGAAACTGAGCTAACCCAGTGTGTTCTATTCAGCACACTTTCAACATCCAAACAGAAGATCGTAACTGGCGCGCAATTGGTAATTCAAATAAAATAATGATGCAAACTTTAACGACGTGACGGGCTAAACATGGATTCGATACAAGTCCTTTTCTCTGCTTTTTCGCATTTCATAGAACTAAAAGTTATTGGACTTACCAACTTTGCACTCCTCCAACCTCCGCTGAAGAGGTGAAAGGACATCTTCCTTTGGCAGTTGCTGAATGATTTCCACGTCCGAGTCATATAGTCTTCGCTTTCTCGTTCTTTGTCTCTTATGCGAAGCAGCAGTAGTAGCAGGACTGTCAGTCGAGCAATGAGATGTAAGCTGACTCGCTCCTGTTTGATGGTGTTTGACTTGATTTTAATTGCTCTTTTCTTGCAAATGTTTAAAGCTTTAACTTGAAATCTGCTGCTCTTTTGCAGTCGCCAAAGAGTACAACAAATTTGTCCTCAACGAAATTAGAAATCTTTACCGCTTTACCACCATGTTTACATTTTTATGTTTAAAACGTTTTCTCCACGTCTATCAGGTTTGAAATCTTCCAAACGTCCAAAATCTATGGCTACATTTTCCTTAATACTGCATGAGGAATATGTCGCCTGCCCTTGGTGAACTATTAAAACTCCAAGCCATTTCTTTAACTGATCTTATGAGAGTGCAAAACGTCAAGAGCGCGCTGACTTTCTGTTAATTATGTAAAGGACCTATGGCAAATTGAATGACAGTTATAATAAAGGTACCTTTTTGCAACCTGATAATAGAAAAAAAGGGCTTTTTACGGATTTAACGTTAAATCCGTGAGCCCCAAAATTAAACGTTGCACATCCGCAGGATTTTAGTCATATCCTGCACGCAAATCTGTAGGTGTTTTTTTGCTGTTCGCACCCTAGTTGGAACGTGATTTGTACTCCATAGCGTACGTATAAAATAAGTTCCTTTATGTATCTTGTTTAAACTCCCTGATGAAGTCTGTATGATCAGACGAAACCGGTCAGACAGACGAGATCTGTTGCTGTGTGCTGCATGCTGCTCACTAGTATTTTTTTAAAAATTGTCTAAGTCGCAACTAGCAGAAGCCACAATATGCCCAGCAACACTTCAGATCGCCAGATGACCAGAAGTGTCTTGAAACTGAAAAAACGGCAAGAATCTGCAGAGAGACAGAATCAGGAGCGTGACGAGGTCCTAGATGATCATCGAGCAACAACAGCCGAAGAATCAACCGAATCCGAAATACGGATCGATGACCACTTTCAACGCGTACTAAAAAATCTTGTCCATAGCCAAATCGAGGCTGAAAATCAGTTTTATGGTCTACAAGAACGTAGACAAAAACTTGAATCCACCAAGAGCAACGGGAAGGTGCCCAGTGGCTTGAAGATTCGCTGTGTAACCGCTAAAGGCCGGAATGCCCAGCTTCTTCAAGACCAATTCAACAATATCATCAAAGAGGCTGAAGTAAAGCTTCTAGACGCCACTATCGCTTCCCTAGAAACTGAAGAACAGCAAGCAAAAGAACGGTGCGCTGTAGAGAAGCAGAAGATCTTCGCTGCCATAGAGACTTGGAGAACATCATTTCAATCCAGTGATTCTTCTCTTGATATCGAGGCAGACGAATTTGTTAAGTCGGCAAAATGTTTTGCAGACAGCTTCTACTTCGAGTGTGCCGCAACACGAGCTTCTAAACGGGTGGCGGAGAACATTAAAAGAGCTTCTAAAGAGGCCAAAAGAACAGAACAAATGGAAACCGAATTTACTGTTAACGAACAGTCAGTCCGCGACATGGTACAACGTGCCGTTCGACAGGAAGTTTCCAAGCTCAGCCCAGTTTCTCCGTCAGGAAAAACAACTCCACCACCCCCAAAAAAGTCCAAGAGCCGTGCTAAAGATAGATCTAGCTCCAAAAATCGGAATCAGCAACGCCGTCGAGATTCCAGCCAAGATGCCCGTAACCAGCGTAGCTCATCGCCCGCAGCCAAAAATGCACAAGGGAGACGAAGTCGATCAAAACGGCGGAGACAGTCTAAGAAATCGAATGTAAGGTTTTTTGATAGCCGCTTTCCCTCTGTTTCTCTTCGCCAGCATTCAAAAAACGGAAGAGGCCACGGAAACGGCGTCGTAAAGTAGATGCAAGAGACAGTTACTCTAAATGGCTTGACAAAATGGCGAGAAAACCGATTCTGGACCTTTTACCACGTAACTTGGTATTTCACAATCTTTCACACGTCACTCTCACCCCAGACCAGTCACGAACTCTTGGCTTGGGTCCTAATTATAGACCTACGCTTAGACCGCCTACCGCTCGTGTTTTTGACAATCAAATACAGGATTTCTGTCGTAGCGTCCGTCTGCACTACAAATTTGCTGATCAACCTGATGACCCGGACTTCAATCCTAAACTGTACGTTAAAACAGGATGGAATCCTCCTCGGGAAGATCCTGACCTCGAAGAAAACCTGTACAAAATCCGTCAGGAGCTACTGGAGAACTTTAACCAGACCCCGCCTCGTTGGACAAACAATTTGACGTTTGACGAACGGCGAGGATTGCGTGAGCTCAAGGAAAACCCCACGGTTTGCGTCTTAGCCACAGACAAAAACCTCTGACCTGCTCTCGTCTCTACAGACTGGGTAGAAAAAGAGACTCTTAAACACCTTAATGACACTAAATCGTATTATAAAGTCACGAAAGATGACTGGACGTTTAGACGTCAAAAGGTAATTGAGACCAGAGATAAACTTGTAAATAGTTACTCTAGATTTCTACCACCCAACTCTCTCAAGTTCCTCCGTAGCTTAGACGACAGTCCTAGGAGTATCGATCCCGCTAAATTTTATATTATTCCTAAGATTCATAAGTCACCTATAGCTGGGAGGCCTATCGCGGCTTCTCACTCTTACATCACCAGGCCCATTAGTATTTTTGTTGACGAATTAGTCAAACCTAACATTACTATGCCTACGGTGTTGCGTGACTCGGTTGAACTGATCCAATGTTTAGAGAAAGTTGAGCTACCCGCAAATTGCTTTCTTGTTACGGCGGATGTGGCATCACTCTATCCTAACATTGACACAAAGAAAGCAATTATTGCTCTTGACCTCTTGCTTAGAGAGGGCAAGGTAGTGCAAACGCCTCTCTTGGTTCAGTTAGCTCGGTTAATCTTTGAAAATAATTTCCTTAAATCGGAATTCAGTAGCGATATATACCATCAAACGTTTGGTATCGCCATGGGTACTCCCTTCGCGGTTACAGCCGCAAACGCGTTCATGTATTATCACGAAAGGGATATTATTGCATTGTATTCTCGCAATTTAACCCTTTACAAGCGTTTTATCGATGATGTTTTTGTCATCTGGGAAGGCCCTCGGGATACCCTCCTAGAATTTCTCAGTGCCATTAATGCTAAGGATGAACGCATTAAGGTAACTTATGAGATTAGCGATTCTAAGATCTCCTTTCTAGACTTGCTACTTTTTAAAGGTCCTGCCAACAATACGTTGCAATACTCTACCTTTCAGAAACCGCTTAATAAGTATTTATATATACCATATGAGTCATTTCACCCCGCTAGTAACAAAAAAGCTTTTATCAAAGGCGAGCTCATGCGTTATGCCAGAAATAGCTCGACTTTTCACTCATTCGATGAGACAGGTCAACTATTCTGGAAGCGCTATAGCAACAGGAGTAAACTACAGCAACAGGAGTAAATGGTTCTCTAAGCCTAGGCGGTTATCTAGGCATAGGACAGTGGTGTTCAAATCCACGTATAATTGCAGTTATGTTGGAATCAAAAAAAGTTATTCTTAAGCATTTACCGAACCTTAGTTCTATTGTTAGTTATAAATCTACCAATACGTTAGCACATCTATGTAAATAAACGTTTTTTGGGGGCTCACGGATTTAACGTTAAATCCGTGAGCCCCAAAATTAAACGTTGCACATCCGCAGGATTTTAGTCATATCCTGCACGCAAATCTGTAGGTGTTTTTTTGCTGTTCGCACCCTAGTTGGAACGTGATTTGTACTCCATAGCATACGTATAAAATAAGTTCCTTTATGTATCTTGTTTAAACTCCCTGATGAAGTCTGTATGATCAGAGGAAACCGGCCGGAGAAAATAAAGCAAGTTGACAAGATCTGTTGCTTTGTGCTGCATGCTGCTCACTAGTAGTTTTTTAAAAATTGTCAAACTCCCTGATGAAGTCTGTTTGATCAGACGAAACCGGTCGGAGAAAATAAAGCAAGTTGACAAGATCTGTTGCTGTGTGCTGCTCACTAGTATTTTTTTAAAAATTGTCTAAGGCTGTAAACCCAAAAATATTGGGCAGTACATCAAAGAATTTCGAACGTAATGATAAATTCCTAGAACGCTTTTGTCGAAACCGAAGATGTAAAAAACAGGGGATCCCCAAGCTACACGTCAATAAAATATAACTGATCTTTCATTAACCCTCGGACGTACAAGCAAACTCATACACTCACCAAGGTACAAGTGGGGGTTGTACAAGTGGGGGTTGTATCATGGGTTGTGGGACTGCTAGGGGTCTGTGACGTGATCGTCTTGATGTTAATCAAAATGGAAATACTAAGCAACCTGAAAATTTTTCATGCTAGATGTGTAAATATGATATAAATAACCTTTTGTTCCTGCTTTGTATCCGTATTCCCCACTTTTTCACCAAAGAAAATGGCTTAACCTTTTTCAAATATGGCTTAACCCGTGGCGTCATATCTCATAACCATAGCAACCGATTCGTACTAAACTTTGCCAAAATGTGGCTGAGAGATAAGTGTACCCCTTCTGAAAACGGTAGGTGCTAATGAAAAAAATATGCTTCATAAAGCGTAAGAAAAACCTTACAGAGGCTGGCCTTTACCCCACTAGTACCTCCCGAGGGTTAAATTTGAGGAAAGTGATCACGTCACGACCCAAGGAGTTAATTAGCGTAAAACGACTGAGGCCCGGTATTGCAGAATGGTTACCAAAAGCAGGTTATTAACGAATAACCTGCCTTTTCCCCTATAAGGAACCTGGATGTAACATACCATGTCAAGTGCTGCGTGTTCAAACGTTTTTGCCGCCATCCAGAAATTTGCCAAAAAAAAATCATTCAAGGATTACACTCGTGTTTGTTAGAGATGAGGTGATGAGACGAAGCGCGTTGCGCAGAGTTGGTTATATCCAACACGCGCTTGAGGAATAATTGTTAAATAAAAAGGTTTCACTTTCTGGTATAAATTATATAGTTACAACAATATACGTTTATTACTACACATTCCCACGGAACTTATTTTTTGGTTATTTAAAAGGTTTCATAGTTTTGTTTAAGTTACTAACCTGTTTGCATAGTGAAGAATCTCTTCATCTTTTAGTGTTAACCTGTGTTTCATTCAAAAATGTTAAGACCATGAACCATAACAGACATTTGTTGTGTCAGTAGTTAAGACTAGAATTAATTCTCCACGTGTACAACTTAATCTCTCTCTAGTTTGTCATGAAATGGCTATTTGAGACGGTCAGTGCACACTGCTACAACCCTATTGTAGACGCATCCCCTGCACCAAATGTGTCCGACCTGAAATAGTGTCAGCTAGCCCCTTATCCGGTTCCAGAAGAAAGCAAAAACGCCTGGTCGAAAAATGGTTAAACAAGAAAAGCCCCAGGGGCATTAACCCTGCCGTTGTTCTCTCTCCCCTCGGGGTCCAAAATATATTACGACCACGTATGATACAAGCCCAAGTAGTGTAAATTTTTGAAGTTGGTGATTAATTGTACCTTTTATGTGTTTGCCATGATAATATAAATCAAGACATGACCTGCCTTTTCTTCGGTCAGCCACCCTGTTTTAGCGCGCGTGATGAAGTATTTTGATCGTAGCGTGACTCAGTCTAACCCGAATAGTTATTGCGCTATTAACCCTATTTAGCCTGGGGGGGGGGGGGGCACATGGTGCCCGCGCTGACTTTAACGAACTATAACTTTTAAGCGGCTAGCCGAATAATCACCAAATCTCGTGAATTTTCCTAAAATTTATCAGGAAAAATTTTCCTGTGTCAAAGACGTGTCTATGATGATTGACGTTTCCATAGCAACCGTGTACTTGGGAGTATACTTTGACAATTTTCTGTCTTTTTTCAGTCTTTTTTTTTCCAGTTTTTTACCCTTCGTTTTAAGAAAAAGATAATCTTTTGCTTTTTGTGCTTGTTTTGATTAAGTGAGTTTCCTAGAACAAATTCATGTATTTTTCGATGTCGTCATTGTCAACTGTATGACTGCAGGCTAGGGATCCAAGATGGGGGCCTCCAATTTAAAATGGCTGGTTTGTGACGCCATTATGACGTAATGACACGTCATAATTGACACGTCATAATACCAATCTGTAATAAAAACGTGCCAAGTTTCATCACAAGAGCGTTAGTCCTTTTCCAGATCTGTAGGTGGGGACGCACTTTGTGCCTCCCCCCCACCCCAGGCTCAGAAACTTATAAAAAGCCCAGGCGAAATAGTGTTAAAATGCAAATAAATGCCAGCTCGATTCGTTGGCTTTCAAAGCTCGCCAACATCTTCCTCCTTGCTCTCATCGAATAGAAGTTCACTTCTTTGGATTCTTGGTACTTTTCTAGGCTGATTTCCCTAAAAACTTTGGCGAAGTAAACCCAAACTGCCGAAAAATGCTTGCATTTCACTGTTGAATATTTAACCTTGTGGTCGAGTGGCGAAAATAACAACTCTCTAACAAGATTAAGTCGGTGGCTTTCAAAGCTTGATAGTATCTTCGTTCTTGCTCTCATCGAATGGATTTTTATGCCATTCAATCGCCAGTGATTTTCTACACCAACGTTCATGAAAATCCTGGCGAATAAACGCTAAACGAACGAAGATTACCGGCAAGTATTTTTATGGCCGAGCAGAAGTCTGGGGCAAGTGACCACGAAAAAACAAGAAAAGCCCCAGGGGCATTAGACCCCGCCGTTGTTTTTCTCCTCCCGGGGTGTAAAACATGTTATAGTCACTCAAGATAAAAGCCCTTGCCTGTGTAGCGAAAGACACGACGAGTATTTGTTTGGCCGAGCGAAAACCGGAGGTCTGGGTGAAGTGATCACCCAAAAAAATTATAATGAAACAAGAAAAGCCCCAGGGGCATTGGACCCCGCCGTTTTTCCCCCTCCCCTCAGGGTGCAAAATACATTACGGTCACTCAAGATATGTGCCCAAGTGGTATAGAGTTTTGAAGTTGATGATTTTTCTTAGATTTGACGTGTTTGCTGCCATCCCCCCCCCCGACGTCTTCTCTGCACCCTTCTCCTTGTGATATCATGGATCCCTTATAGTATGAACACCTTTCCCATCCCTCATTCCTTGGTCATCCACCCGTTCTAGCACTCGCGAAGAAGAACGTGACGAAATAGTTTTGACCATGGCGTGACTCAGTTGCGTCAAGTTTTTTTTTAACGAACTGACGTCTCAGCGTAATTCTAAATATTAAACAAGGGCACAGAAATTTAAATAGATTTATTGATAAAGAAAAAATTATCCTTAAATCTAAAAGGAACGGTTATCTACTGAAAAAGAAAACGTAAAAGTCTACTTTTAGGCCATGATTCGATAAATGCTTTAGCGAAAGCAAGGAAATTCCTAGAATCGGCTTCTGTCTTTCAATGACGCAATGTTTACGTGTTACGGCTATTTAAGCGAATTCATACCAGCTTCAAAGCTCGCTAGCACCTTCGTCCAAAACATAACAGCCCAAGTCGTGCAAATTTAAAAGTTGGTGATTTATCGTACCTTTGACGTGTTTGCTGCCATTCCCCCTTACGTCTTCTCCGCACCCTTCTCCCTGTGATAACATGAATCCCCGATAGTATGAACCCCCGTCCCTCATTCCTTGGTCATCCACTTGTCCTAGCTTTCGCGAAAAAGAACGTGACGAAATATTTTGACCATAGCGTGACTCAGGTACGTCACGTTTTTTAAATAAACGAACTGAGGGACATGTCAGCGTAATTCTAAATAGCAAGGGCACGGACATTTAAATAGACTTCTTGGTAAAGAAACTTGTTCTAAAGTCTAAAGTAAACTGGTAGCTATGGAAAAAAATTAAAGTCTATTTTAGGCCGTGATTCGATGAGTGATTTGGTGCAGAAAGTCACTTCTCCGAATCGCCTTCTGTCTTTCAATGACGTAATGTTTATGTACTACGGCACGTAGCATGAATCATTGGCTCTTCGTCCTTGTTGTCATCGAAGAGAAGTCAACTCCATTGAATTTCTTGTACTTTTTTACACAACTTTCCCTAAAGATTTTGGCGAAGCAAAGCAAAACTGCCATAAAATGCTTGCATTCACTGTTGAATTATTCAACTTGGCGAAAGCAAGGGACTTCCCCGAATCGGCTTCTGTGTTTCAGTGATGTAATGTTTACGTGCCAGGGCAAGTTAGGCGAATTCATGACAGCTTCAAAGCTCGCTAGCACCTTCGTTCTTGCTTTCATCGAAGTGAATCGCCAGTAACTTTCTACACCAACGTTCATGAAAATTCTGGCGAATAAACGCTAAACGAACGAAGATTACCAGCCAGTATTGTTTTGACCGAGCGGAGGTCTGGGGCAAGTGACCACCAAAAAAAAACGGGTATTACTAGAACGCCCCCTCACGGCGGGGTAAAAAAAAATGGGTATTACTAGACCCCGTCCTGACGGCGAGGTAAAAAATACAGGAAAAAAACGGGTGTTACTAGACCCCGTCCTGACGGCGGGGTAAAAAATTCAACTAACCCTTCTTCTTCTGAAGAGAGCTTATGATTATTGAAGATTTATCCTATTCAGACTAAGCTTTGTTTTCACTTTCAAGACCAGAAAGGGGGTTGACTCTCTCCCTCTGCATAAATTCAAGAACATTTGAGCTATGAAATTAAAGCTTGGGGCCAAATAGTACGTCCGAAAATGTTGAAATTCCTTCGAGTTTAAAAGATGAGACGATTACGTCCCCAGAAAACTATCAAAATGGTGTAATATTATAATTAATAGAGAATTGTAAAGAGGCCACAAAAATATTAAAGCTGCGACAGAAAAGTTAATACATTTCATATCCATCATTTAACATTTCATTCAACATCACAATTTTTGAAAAGCGAGCCTGCCGAATTGTGGTTTCCATGGAAACGCCAAATTTAATGCTACACTGCACTTGCGCCAAATTAATTTTAGGAAAGGTCACAAGGTTTGGTTGGCTTTGTTATTTAAAAAAGTGATAAACGATCAAAGTCTAAAAGTGATATATTTGCAGTATTATAAAGTGTGGCTGGATGCCGTGTATTCTCTTTGGTTAAATCAGGTTAATCTGAAAACAAAATCACTTATGTCGTGAAAGAGGTGGATGTTCATCATGGTAGGTACAATAAAAATAAAGCGCATTATCGTTCATCTACGACCTACCTTTTTTTCAGTTCATAACAATTTTGTTCTAGACTTTTGTTTCTATAAGAGAAAAAGGAACAACGATTTATAGATAACAATTCAAGTAGTCGATTAAAGGGAGTATTATTTCCTTAATTTCAAAACCGTGATTTACTTTTCAGTTTCGTAGTAACATGAACTAGTAGCTACGTTATACTGCTGAAAAGAAGGTTTAAGTCGTTCGAGTACAAGCGGAATGTAACAAGCAAATGTTGTTACACTTAACAACGGTGTTTCCTTAGTTACTGGTGAAAAGCAGAAATAAGACGAAACTGGGAATTGGTCCTGGATGCACTATAGCTCGTTGCAAACATTTATTGCTTCTGGTGAAAAGTTAATGCCATTTTCAAGTTAATGTATCCCAACTTTCATACTACATGCAACCACAGTTACAAGTCGTTGGGATTCCAAACCATTTTAAAAACGTTTTGACCCCCTCCTTATTCGACATAGGGCTTTTAATGACAACCTCGTGTAATTTGGTAGAGACTCACTCTCAGAGGGAAGGGGAAGGGACGCTCAAGAGGTAAGTAAAACAGTTATGGACCTTGCAAACACTAATCAATGAACATACAATATCATAGTGTAACTTCGAAGTTACACCCGAAATTAATTCTCGCAAAATGTATCTCTAATTTGTTAAAGTTTGTATGTGCCTATGCGCTAAATATCTCCTGAACTGTCCGGCAAGACTCTCACACTTTGAAAGTTTAACTTCTCTGATCTAAAGGGAAAAAAGGGAACAGGAAAACAAAACAAAACAAAACACAACATAACAAACAAGGAAAACAAAGCACGATATATTTATCGGCTTTTTTAAGGTTTCAAATGGTACAACTTACTTTCCTGTGAGTTCTTTATTCTTAAGTTCTACAGCTTGTATTCTGTGATTTGTGATAAAACACAACAAAAAGAACAATAACATAAACAGAAAAAAAACCATTGTTATAAATATCGTTACTCATTATTAAGAGCCAGTGTCTGTAAATATCGAAAACCTGGCGCCAGTTGTGAAATTTTCGATTTCTTCATATTTTGCCTAAATAAACCCTTTAGTCAGTTATTTTCGAAAATACAATGAAAAGTTCCTAAAGCGCTTTAGTTTTTTCAAAATCGAGGAAAGTCTTCCCGCCGCCATCAAAAAAAGGGTAAAATGGTGCATTTTCTATTCGCTCGTACAGCTAAACGCGGTAATGTTTACCGATTTACCTTAAACAAATCATAACACCATTCCTGCTCTTTCCAAAAGTGTAGTTTATTTTTGAAAAGCTTTTGAATTTTATATCTTTGTAGCTGTTTAATCTACCCCGCTCTAAGCGCTTCAGCGGATAAGCAAATTTTAGCTAATTTGTAAACCATAGAAAGCCCACTGGTACATTGAATTTCAAGCCGAAACTACGATGGTCGTTAAGCTTATACTTCATATTATGCTGTGTGAAAATTTCTTCCGCGGCCCGACAAAAGTGTCCCGTTGAGAGACGGAAACGATGAGTCAATTTTGGCAACGCAACCAATTTGTACTGCAAACAAACGTCACTGTAAATAAACCCAACATCAATCAAAAATCAGCTCAGAAAACCTTCTACAGTGCAATATCAGACATCATACACATTGTAACTTAAAATAATTTTTATTTTGATGAAAAAAACATCCTGACTTTGGGTATTCGTCGTAAAATAGATGCTAAAAGAAGAAGCTTTGATTCTAGCTTTCGTTATCCGACACCGAATAAATTACATCTCAACCACAGGTCGCAAAGTCAATGCAATCATCTGTTCGTCACACAAGGGTCGTATTTGAGTATTTCCCTCCTTGAACTGCAAAATAACGTGTTTTATAGCAAGGAAATTAACTTATTATCTTGAAAAGTTAACATTCGTGGTACTTTAAGCGTTCTTAAAAACAAACATCTGTTTCCACTCGCTTACATTTGCGTGACAAGAATTCGCTTGCTGCTAAAGCGGCAAACTGTATCGAAAAGATAAAATGCAGTTTTCAATAGATTAAAACTGCTCATCGTAGGGAATATATTGCAGAATTTGCGTGGAATAGTTACTGGCAGCTAGGAGGACTTAAAGTCCTAAAAATAAAACAGTGACAGAGTAGTGAAAGCCAGTCATTTGAAATTAATTTCCAGCCAGTCTGTCCAACTGAAATACCCTTATTCTGAGAAAACACAACAAAGTCTAACATGGTTAAACTTACCAAGGTGGTTGAAGAATGATCAACTTGACTGTTAGTATTCTGGTAAAATAATAGGAATGTGTTTCTTGCCTAGCTAGTACTAAAAGCTTTAAGACGGCCATGTCAAAGAGCCTGTCGTGACAAAATTTGTTTTAGCGTGATTGGGGATTGGGGCGAACGCCGGGGAGTGGGTGGCGGTAAGGGGAAGGTAGGGCTTTCGGAGAGAAAAATATGCAGGTGTTACACTAAAGGCTACATTACTGAAATGATACGAATAAAGAAAGTTACAATGCACATTGATATTTTTGTCTGTATTCCCGTTGTTATTTTTATAATAACGTTAATCGACAATGATCCCTTAACCTGTCCAGTGATATAAACAAAATTCATATTTTAAAAAATCTATTTGTATACATATACTCTGCGACTAATTGTTTTACTGTAACCTGAATCGAAAGTAAGAAATAATGTGTATAAAGTCATTTCTTTTTCGTAAAACCCTTCCTGTTGCGGTAATATTTGTTTTTCGGCCCACGGCACGAGCCAGCTACAAATCAATCTTGCAGTGTTATTGTGTGGTCTTTTTAAATTTACTCCACAGAGCAACTACAACAATCTACTAATTCTTAAAGAAGAGAAATGTAGGGTACATTCCTCCGTACTGGCGGGGTTGGTGCTTGAAGTTCCAAGGCAACCCCACAGTTAGCTTTTATATTTCCTTGCTTTTAACTAAGGCACACAGATCGTACTGATCGACAACAATAGTGTGGGCGATATGAGGGAAGGTGTCTCTGGCTGTAGAGTAGTTAACTTGCTCTTCTACCGCGAGCACATCTTGCTCCGTCACCTGCACTTCTTGCTGACAACCTTTCGCTGCCAAACGAGAGAAGAAGGATGAAATTTGCTGGGCGGATAGAATTTCCGTTACGGCAAGCAGCTTGTCACCATTTGGACCGCGAGCTCGAAGCATTTCTTTGGCGCAACATCGGGGTTTACTTTCTTCCCGGTGCCAGTTAAGACTTCTGCGCGTCCCTAAATCTTTCAGCCTCAGGCCCAGTCGTCCTTGTAGCCTTGGTCGTTGTCGGCTGACACATACGAGGCTGGGACTTGTAACGAAGGCACAAGGCCTGTACCTTCCTGAAGGTGAGAGGCGTACTCCTGTTTTGCAAGGTCTAAAATGCAATACTTTTCAGGGGACAGCTCGCAGGCTTCCAAGGAAAGGTGCCGTTCAATAGTAGAGTCGTTGGAACACACGTACACAGCCCTATTGTGGACACGAGAACAAATCTCCAGTACTGGGCAAAGCAGGAGTCTTACGAACTTGAGGAACATCGGTTGTTTCTGTGCTGGATTGCCTAGGCTGCCTGACCGTGGATGTCGTTTTAAAATGACCGTTTGAAAACGGAGCAGAGAACCAACTTTAGTTTACATCTGAGATAAAATAACAACTTTGGATTAAATTACTATACCAATGGTAAAGAATAAGTAATTTAAATAACAGAGTGCGAAAATTGAGATGTCATTGGAGTGCCATCCAAGGCCCCTTCCCTTGTACACCCTAGGGTAAAACGTTGCTTGACTTTGAATTTATAAAGACGTTTCTGTATGAAATTTCACCTCAAAATTCGTTTTCTCGTAAATAAAACAGTTATAGAGCCCTTTAATACCAACATACTACCTTTTTAAAATCATAAAATAACAAACGTAAAGCGACTGACCTGTATTTTTGTCCACCACAAATCGCTTTCCTGAAACAATGCCATGAGCTCGCCATACCACATTTAGTTCCCCATCGCCAAACTCGAAACTGTGCAATTGATTATTCCAAGGAATAATAAATTCAAAGTCAGGCAATGTTTTACCTACGTCTTACCTAAAAGCCAAGTTTGACATCGGTCAAAGCACCGGGAAGAAACTAGACCCCGATGTTGTCGCCAAAGGCATGCGTCGAGCTCGAGGGCCCAAATGGTGAGAGGTTGTTTGCCCAGCAAATTTCATCCTTCTTCTCTCGTTTGGCAGCGAAAGCGTGTCAGCAAAAGGTGCAGGAGACGGAGCAAGATGTGCTTGCCTTAGAAGAGCAAGTGGACTTCTCTACAGCCAGAGACACCGTGCTTTCCTCCTCTCATATCACCCACCCTATTGTTGTCGATCAGTACGATCTGTGTGCCTTAGTTTAAAGCAGGAAATCAAGAGAAAATAGGGGGGCAGAGAGGGACACTGTCAGTCTAGGCTTTGGGATTTGTCACGTTCGGTAAAGTTATTTTTAGATAACAATTCTGGAACGGAAGTCTGTTTTTCGGACGTCCGCATAAAGGCAACCTCGATATGGCGTTTGAAGATCCATTCAAAATTTTGCTTGTTATGGCGGACCAAGTGGTGTTATGTTTTGTCGATGAAAACGACTTCGAAAAACAAGGGAAATGGTATTTATACGGACGTTTCGGGAAACAGACCCGTTGAAAAGCCAGTATATAAATAACTTTTGTAGAATTGACATATCCCAACCAACGCCCTCAGTGCCCCTCTCTGTTTCCTTATTTTCTCTTGAGGAAATATAAAAGTTAAAGGTGGGGTTGCCTTGGAACTTCAAGCACCAACCCCGCCAGTACGGAGGAATGTACCCTACATTTCTCATCTTTAAGAATTAGTAGATTGTTGTAGTTGCTCTGTGGAGTACATTTAAAAAGACCACACCAGGGGGGGGAAAGCAACTTCCCATACATTCTCTTAAATGAAATCCAAACTATGTTCTCACAATTTGCAAAGCAATCTAGGAGGTTCTAGTCAGCGGATATACCTCCTACGCGTGCGCAGATGTTGCATGCTCCAACGGAACTCGGATGCTGAAGGGAAAAAATTATGGCGGCCAAACGCGGCGGATTCGGTTTTGTCCCTTCGTTTAGGTAATTGACGAATTGATCGTATTTTACACTTTTATCATGTTTTCGTGCATTTTGCTTCTTATAAAGACAAAAGTTTACTCTCGGAGTTTTTTAGTCGCAAAGTAGAACAGTAGCGCTTAGATCAATCCAGTCTGTGCTGATCGACTGTATAGAATCAGATAGAATTTTCTAAAGCTGGGTTAAAAACTGGGATCGGGTTCAAAGTACTGAACTGTGAAATGATCTTGTTAACACATAACTGGATTATTGATAATAAAAGTCGTATTTTGTGCGTAGGTATTGTTTCCATGCATTAGGTTATAGCGATTTTGATTGAATTTATTTCCATTGATGTTTTATGGCACATTTCCCGTTGCAATTTATTTAGACCACGCTGGAGGAAAACATGCAAATCGAGTACAGCCATAACTGTCTCATCTCATGCTATCAATTCGTTACAGAATGAGATGTGAAGAAACATTGACAGTATTTTTATTTATCACATGCATCAGTTCAGCGATAGACAAAGACCAAAATTACGTCGCGGAGTACAAGAAATAAAATCCTGAATAGTTCAAGCGCTTTCTCTCGGTGAGAAGTTTATTTACGTTGAATTATCTAATTCTAGCATTCAACTTTGAAACGTTTGTCGCAAACCTGGTCTCCAAGTATAAACAAGCAAAACGTGACTGCCGTACAGCTCGCAAGCTGATCCACTCGCCACTGCAACAAACAAGACATTGCGAAAACAGAAGCGTCTTCATCGATGTCGCTTCCATCGAATATTCTCTTGTACGAAACTGACAGTAAGTTCCATGAGAGATTAGCCGCTCACCGCTTACTTTCCCCCGACAAAATACACAAATTTTGCAAACTATTTCGAATAAGTTGATCGTCGATCGGAAATATTTATTATGACAAACACCGCTGTCCACGTTTTGACTGGACCGCTTTGCAAGTTGTGAGAACATCGTTTCTCGGTCCCAGGCCTCGCTTCTATCCCCCCCCCTGGACCACACAATAACACTGCAAGAATTGATTTGTAAAGCTCATGCCGTGGGCCGAAAAGCAAATATTACCGCAACAGGAAGGGTTTTACGAAAGAGAAATGATTTTATACACATTATTTCTTACTTTCGATTCAGGTTACAGTAAAACAGTTAGTCTGGCAGAGTATATCTATACAAATAGATTTTTTAAAATATAAATTTTGTTCATATCACTGGTTAAGGGATCATTGTCGATTAACGTTATTATAAAAATAACAACGGGAATACAGACAAAAATATCAATGTGCATTGTAACTTTCTTTATTCGTATCATTTCAGTAATGTAGCCTTTAGTGTAACACCTGCATATTTTTCTCTCCGAAAGCCCTACCTTCCCCTTACCCCCACCCACTCCCCGGCGTTCGCCCCAATCCCCAATCACGCTAAAACAAATTTTGTCATGACAGGCTCTTTGACATGGCCGTCTTAAAAGTTTTAGTACTAGCTAGGCAAGAAACACATTCCTATTATTTTACCGGAATACTAACAGTCAAGTTGATCATCCTTCAACCACCTTGGTAAGTTTAACCATGTTAGACTTTGTTGTGTTTTCTCAGAATAAGGGTATTTCAGTTGGACAGACTGGCTGGAATTTAATTTCAAATGACTGGCTTTCACTAGTCTGTCACTGTTTTATTTTGAGGACTTTAAGTCCTCCTAGCTGCTAGTAACTATTCAACGCAAATTCTGCAATATATTCCCTACGATGAGCAGTTTTAATCTATTGAAAACTGCATTTTATCTTTTCGATACAGTTTGCCGCTTTAGCAGCACGCGAATTCTTGTCACGCAAATGTAAGCGAGTGGAAACAGATGTTTGTTTTTAAGAACGCTTAAAGTACCACGAATGTTAACTTTTCAAGATAATAAGTTAATTTCCTTGCTATAAAACATGTTATTTTGCAGTTCAAGGAGGGAAATACTCAAATACGACCCTTGTGTGACGAACAGATGATTGCATTGACTTTGCGACCTGTGGTTGAGATGTAATTTATTCGGTGTCGGATAACGAAAGCTAGAATCAAAGCTTCTTCTTTTAGCATCTATTTTACGACGAATACCCAAAGGTAGGATGTTTTTTCATCAAAATAAAAAGTATTTTAAGTTACAATGTGTATGATGTCTGATATTGAACTGTAGAAGGTTTTCTGAGCTGATTTTTGATTGATGTTGGGTTTATTTACAGTGACGTTTGTTTGCAGTACAAATTGGTCGCGTTGCCAAAATTGACTCACCGTTTCCGTCTCTCAACGGGACACTTTTGTCGGGCCGCGGAAGAAATTTTCACACAGCATAATATGAAGTATAAGCTTAACGACCATCGTAGTTTCGGCTTGAAATTCAATGTACCAGTGGGCTTTCTATGGTTTACAAATTAGCTAAAATTTGCTTATCCGCTGAAGCGCTTAGAGCGGGGTAGATAAAACAGCTAGAAACGATATAAAATTTAAAAGCTTTTCCCAAAGAAACTACAGTTTTGGAAAGAGCAGGAATGGTGTTATGATTTGTTTAAAGTACATCGGTAAACATTACCGCGTTTAGCTGTACGAGCGAAAAGAAAATGCATCATTTTACCCTTTTTTTTGATGGCGGCGGGAAGCCAAAATGGCGATTTTCAGACTTTCCTCGATTTTGAAAAAACTAAAGCGCTTTAGGAACTTTTAATTGTATTTTCGAAAATAACTTACTAAAGGGTTTATTTAGGCAAAATATGAAGAAATCGAAAATTTCACAACTGGCGCCGAGTTTTCGATATTTACAGACACTGGCTCTTAATATTAACATCATCATCATCACCACTCATTTTTATCATCATCATTGCCTGCACAGGACGAAATGGCAGATTTAATGTCACTTAAAGGTTTCTTAAAGATAGAGTAAAGAACGGTTTTCTGTTTCTTTAAGTGTAACTTAAACACATTAAATGTTTATTTCCTTCATCTTTAAGACATTCACTTAAAACACTTAATGAACCATTTACATGCCATTTAAGCAGTGTTCTTAAAGGGTCAGTATAGAGTTTTTTAAGATCCTTTAAGTGACATCTTAAAGGACAGGATATAATCCTTTAAGAGGAAATGTTTCCTTAAATGTTAAGTAAATGGTAAGGAAAGTATCCTTTTCGCATATATAATTGAAATTATAAAGGGCCAGTAAAGATTGTTTTAAGACCCTTTAAGTGACAACTTTAAGGACAGGATAGAATTCTTTAAGAGGCTATGTCACCTTAAATGTTAACTAAATGTTAAGGAAAGCATTCTTTAAGTATCTTTAATTTCAAATTAAAGACAGGAAATGAAATTATATGAACAGGAAATTCCGTTTAATCGCCTTTAAGTGACAAATTAAAGGGACAATACATTATTCTAGCATCATTTTCTTGTTCTTGTTTTGCAATTACTGCCAATTTTATATTAACTACACATTCGATGTAAATGAATTATCACCCCCACGTATGAGAGAAAAACAAATACATAAACAACTTTCCACTTACAAACATAAACTTTTTATTGTTTCCTTTCAAGCTACTTAATGTTTTACAAAGGAACATAACACACTGTAAAGTGGTATAAATTCTCTACAAGTAACATTAAAATCAGAGTTCTGTAAAATATATATCATTTTAACAATCAACAGTTACTTTTTCTCTATAAGATAAAAATTATAATTTGAAATGGACTTTAACAAATATTCAAGATTCATAATTTCCTTAGATAAAAATTGTAATTCGAAATGGACTTTAATAACTATTCCAGATTCAAATTTCCTTAGATAAAAATTGAAATTCAAAATGGACTTTCAAAATATTCCAGATTCAAAATTTCCTTTTAATTTATTTTTTATGTATATAAATCTGTAGACAATTTCTAATTCAGTGAAGAGGTAATGAAAAGCTTTCTTAATACTTAGTAATAATCAAATACTGCAAATTTAACATTAAAATTTGAAAGTTATGCACTTGTTGACTGAGTGGGAGGACTAGATGGGATGACATTGGCTCAAGGACATGGCATATAAGTGCCAAATGGCACATGGCAAACAAATACCCCAGTGCATCTGCTGTGTACAGGTAAACAGGTCACCCAAGTAAACAACAGTTAGATTAGAAACAAAACTACACACAACCTTTGAAGCTGCCTGCTTACACTCAAAACAAACAATCATTAAAAAGTTACTTCACACAGGCACAAAAAAGCCCCAGTGCATCTCCTGCGTACAGGTAAACAGGTCACCCAAGTACACAACAGATAGATTAAAAACAAAACAATACTCACAACTTTCGCAGCTGCTCGCTTACACTCGAAACAAACAATCATTAAAAGTTACCTCAGACAGGCACATAAATGCCCCAGTGCGTCTGCTGTGTACAGGTAAACAGGTCACCCAAGTACACAACAGATAGATTAGAAACAAAACAATACACACAACTTTCGAAGCAGCTCGCTTACACTCAAAACAAACAATCGTTAAAAAGTTACTTCACACAGGCACATAAATGCCCCAGTGCATCTGCTGTGTACAGGTAAACAGGTCACCCAAGTACACAACAGATAGATTAGAAACAAAACAATACTCAAAACTTTCGAAGCAGCTCGCTTAAAATCAAAACAAACAATCATTAGAAAGTTACTTCACACAGGCACATAAATGCCCCAGTGCATCTGCTGTGTACAGGTAAACAGGTCACCCAGGTACACAACAGATAGATTAGAAACAAAACAATACTCACAACTTTCAAAGCTGCTCGCTTACACACAAAACAAACAATCATTAAAAAGTTACTTCACACAGGCACATACATGTAAATACCCCAGTGCATCTGCTGTGTACAGGTAAACAGGTCACCCAAGTACACAACAGATAGATTAGAAACAAAACAATACTCACAACTTTTGAAGCAGCTCGCTTACACTCAGAACAAACAATCATTAAAAAGTTAGTTCACACAGGCACATAAATACCCCAGTGCATCTGCTGTGTACAGGTAAACAGGTCACCCAAGTACACAACAGATAAATTAGAAACAAAACAATACACACAACCTTCGAAGCAGCTCGCTTACACTCAAAACAAACAATCATTAAAAAGTTACCTCACACAGGCACATAAATGCCCCAGTGCATCTGCTGTGTACAGGTAAACAGGTCACCCAAGTACACAACAGATAGATTAGAAACAAAACAATACTCACAACTTTCGAAGCAGCTCGCTTAAACTCAAAACAAACAATCATTAAAAAGTTACTTCACACAGGCACATAAATGCCCCAGTGCGTCTGCTGTGTACAGGTAAACAGGTCACCCAAGTACACAACAGATAGATTAGAAACAAAACAATACTCACAACTTTCGAAGCAGCTCGCTTAAACTCAAAACAAACAATCATTAAAAAGTTACTTCACACAGGCACATAAATGCCCCAGTGCATCTGCTGTGTACAGGTAAACAGGTCACCCAAGTAAACAACAGATAGATTAGAAACAAAACTACACACAACCTTTGAAGCTGCTTGCTTACACTCAAAACAAACAATCATTAAAAAGTTACTTCACACAGGCACAAAAAAGCCCCAGTGCATCTGCTACGTACAGGTAAACAGGTCACCCAAGTACACAACAGATAGATTAAAAACAAAACAATACTCACAACTTTCGCAGCTGCTCGCTTACACTCGAAACAAACAATCATTAAAAGTTACCTCAGACAGGCACATAAATGCCCCAGTGCGTCTGCTGTGTACAGGTAAACAGGTCACCCAAGTACACAACAGATAGATTAGAAACAAAACAATACTCAAAACTTTCGAAGCAGCTCGCTTAAAATCAAAACAAACAATCATTAGAAAGTTACTTCACACAGGCACCTAAATGTCCCAGTGCATCTGCTGTGTACAGGTAAACAGGTCACCCAGGTACACAACAGATAGATTAGAAACAAAACAATACTCACAACTTTCAAAGCTGCTCGCTTACACACAAAACAAACATTCATTAAAAAGTTACTTCACACAGGCACATAAATACCCCAGTGCATCTGCTGTGTACAGGTAAACAGGTCACCCAAGTACACAACAGATAGATTAGAAACAAAACAATACTCACAACTTTTGAAGCAGCTCGCTTACACTCAGAACAAACAATCATTAAAAAGTTAGTTTACACAGGCACATAAATACCCCAGTGCATCTGCTGTGTACAGGTAAACAGGTCACCCAAGTACACAACAGATAAATTAGAAACAAAACAATACACACAACCTTCGAAGCAGCTCGCTTACACTCAAAACAAACAATCATTAAAAAGTTACCTCACACAGGCACATAAATGCCCCAGTGCATCTGCTGTGTACAGGTAAACAGGTCACCCAAGTACACAACAGATAGATTAGAAACAAAACAATACTCACAACTTTCGAAGCAGCTCGCTTAAACTCAAAACAAACAATCATTAAAAAGTTACTTCACACAGGCACATAAATGCCCCAGTGCATCTGCTGTGTACAGGTAAACAGGTCACCCAAGTACACAACAGATAGATTAGAAACAAAACAATACTCACAACTGTCGAAGCAGCTCGCTTACACTCGAAACAAACAATCACTAAAAGTTACCTCACACAGGAACATAAATGCCCCAGTGCATCTGCTGTGTACAGGTAAACAGGTCACCCAACTACACAACAGATAGATTAGAAACAAAACAATACTCACAACGTTCGAAGCAGCTCGCTTACACTCAAAACAAACAATCATTAAAAAGTTACTTCACACAGGCACATAAATGCCCCAGTGCATCTGCTGTGTACAGGTAAACAGGTCACCCAAGTACACAACAGATAGATTAGAAACAAAACAATACTCACAACTTTCAAAGCAGCTCGCTTACACTCAAAACAAACAATCATTGAAAAGTTACTTCACACAGGCACATAAATGCCCCAGTGCATCTGCTGTGTACAGGTAAACAGGTCACCCAACTACACAACAGATAAATTAGAAACAAAACAATACACACAACCTTCGAAGCACCTCGCTTACACTCAAAACAAAAAATCATTAAAAAGTTACCTCACACAGGCACATAAATGCCCCAGTGCGTCTGCTGTGTACAGGTAAACAGGTCACCCAAGTACACAACAGATAGATTAGAAACAAAACAATACTCACAACTTTCGAAGCAGCTTGCTTACACTCAAAACAAACAATCATTGAAAAGTTACTTCACGCAGGCACATAAATGCCCCAGTGCATCTGCTGTGTACAGGTAAACAGGTCACCCAAGTATACAACAGATAGATTAGAAACAAAACAATACTCACAACTGTCGAAGCAGCTCGCTTACACTCGAAACAAACAATCATTAAAAGTTACCTCACACAGGCACATAAATGCCCCAGTGCATCTGCTGTGTACATGTAAACAGGTCACCCAAGTACACAACAGATAGATTAGAAACAAAACAATACTCACAACTTTCAAAGCAGCTCGCTTACACTCAAAACAAACAATCATTAAAAAGTTACTTCACACAGGCACATAAATGCCCCAGTGCATCTGCTGTGTACAGGTAAACAGGTCACCCAAGTACACAACAGATAGATTAGAAACAAAACTACACACAACCTTTGAAGCTGCTTGCTTACACTCAAAACAAACAATCATTAAAAAGTTACTTCACACAGGCACAAAAAAGCCCCAGTGCATCTGCTACGTACAGGTAAACAGGTCACCCAAGTACACAACAGATAGATTAGAAACAAAACAATACTCACAACTTTCAAAGCGGCTCGCTTACACTCAAAACAAACAATCATTAAAAAGTTACTTCACACAGGCACATAAATGCCCCAGTGCATCTGCTGTGTACAGGTAAACAGGTCACCCAAGTACACAACAGATAGATTAGAAACAAAACAATACTCACAACTTTCGAAGCAGCTCGCTTACACTCAAAACAAACAATCATTAAAAAGTTACTTCACACAGGCACATAAATGCCCCAGTGCATCTGCTGTGTACAGGTAAACAGGTCACCCAAGTACACAACAGATAGATTAGAAACAAAACAATACTCACAACTTTCGAAGCAGCTCGCTTACACTCAAAACAAACAATCATTAAAAAGTTACTTCACACAGGCACATAAATGCCCCAGTGCATCTGCTGTGTACAGGTAAACAGGTCACCCAACTACACAACAGATAGATTAGAAACAAAACAATACTCACAACTTTCAAAGCAGCTCGGTTACACTCAAAACAAACAATCATTAAAAAGTTACTTCACACAGGCACATAAATGCCCCAGTGCATCTGCTGTGTACAGGTAAACAGGTCACCCAAGTACACAACAGATAGATTAGAAACAAAACAATACTCACAACTTTCGAGGCAGCTCGCAACTTTCGAGGCAGCTCGCTTACACTCAAAACAAACGATCATTAAAAAGTTAGTTCACACAGGCACATAAATGCCCCAGTGCATCTGCTGTGTACAGGTAAACAGGTCACCCAAGTACACAACAGATAGATTAGAAACAAAATAATACTCACAACTTTCAAAGCGGCTCGCTTACACGCAAAACAAACAATCATTAAAAAGTTACTTCACACAGGCACCTAAATGCCCCAGTGCATCTGCTGTGTACAGGTAAACAGGTCACCCAAGTACACAACAGACAGATTAGAAACAAAACAATACTCACAACTTACGAAGCTGCTCGCTTACACTCAAAACAAACAATCATTAAAAAGTTAGTTCACACACACATAAATGCCCCAGTGCTGTGTACAGGTAAACAGGTCACCCAAGGATACAACTTGTATACTATTGGTAGCTTTCAAAGACATGAAAAAGGCCCCCCCCCCCCCTCATTACTCTCTCCACTGTCCTTTTTTCGGGAGTGTCTTGACTGCATAGTTTTTAAATTTTGTTAA
The DNA here is from genome assembly GCA_964017195.1 of Siderastrea radians. NCBI lineage: Eukaryota > Metazoa > Cnidaria > Anthozoa > Scleractinia > Rhizangiidae > Siderastrea > Siderastrea radians. The sequence continues at coordinate 18,900,367 of OZ024899.1, forward strand.
ATTTATATTTCCTTAAGCTCCTCGCTCTCCCAAGGAATTTCTTTGATGACAAAGACCAACTTGTCGCCTTCTTCTTCTGTCTCGTCTGAGGACGTGTAAAGCTGCCATCTTTCCTTTTAAATTTGCACTCCACTTCTTTGCTTTATCCAAGGCAATAATCCTCCTGGCATTTTCTGCAGCACAAAAGTAAGAAAGGTTTTAAAAGCTGTAAAAAATCAACACTTACAATTTCTGGAGGGTAAGGCTAGTGTTTCTTTGAAGTTCTTACATGATTGTGTGTTGGGACAAGGTAAACAATGAAGCCCAATCCTGGAGACACAGAGTGGCTCAGTCACCAGTACACCTGTAAATAAGGAAACCTTGTCATTATGGAAGGATTACATTCTAGTTTTTGCCTTTGTCTGCAAACAATAAGCACTAAGATCTTATATTGTAAACTGAGCCTTTGTAATAAGCTGAAGTGCATCTTCAATCAAAACTAATAATTTCAAAGCTGAATCCAATATTTAATTAGTGTAAATGTTCTCACAACATGCACACTTGTACCATTCCTGGTGAAAATCGTATACAGGACTGGACTGTTTTAGCTCTTTCCCTGGTTCTTAAATGACAATACACCTTATGAACACCTGCTATGGACACTAATTACACTTATTGTATCTTTTAATTACAGTAGCTCATGACACATATATCACCATGCTCTATGGACACCTGCTGGTGAGGACAACAGACACTTTTCTCTGACCAAAGTGAAAATTTAAGTTTTCTCTTATATCAACCATCCATAGCAGTAGAACACAATTAAAGTGAATTATTTTCATATTTAAAATAAGAAAAAAAAAACTGTTGCTTTTGACTGACATTTTCTCTTGAGGTTCAGACAAACAGACTGAATATTGTTCAATCCCATCAAGTGACATTAAAATTTTTATGGCAACATTGTCACCTTGACCAGTCTGTTGTACATACTAACAGAGCATGCTGATATATATGCGTGAGCTACTGGATTGGTGGGGACAGAAGAATTGCAATTACTGTCTGTTATGAGTGTCCATATAAAGAAAGTGTCTGTCCCACAATTTCTTTAGTAGCAGATGGTAACTGCCGGTTCATCAGTTTTCAATTCAATAAAAAATATGTACATGTATACAGAATTACATGCAACACATAAATATTGGAGACTAAAGTGCAAGGGATAACAATGATCTTTACCTCTCTCCAAAGGAATCACCAGTAGCATCTTGTTTTCTCTGCAAAGTGAGAAACATATTTTTACCAAATATGGGGTTACACTAAATGTCTAAATTTAAAAACTTAAAGTAGTCCAGAGTTCACTGAGTGTGTCAGCTGATTTTCATCAATTAAGCCCAGCCTTGATTTCTACCACTCACTCGGGTAAGGCTTTCCTCCCCGAGAAAAAGGGTGGTATCTCTTGATAACATAACATTAATTACATGCACAGAACACCAAAATCATTTCACACATTATGTTACATTTGTAATTCTGCTCTTCAGTAATCACTGAATTTCTAACTCTCTGATTGGCAATTGCACACCGGTTAACTGTATCTGCAAATAACTCTGCATCCCCGGGATCGGTAAATGAATTGACCAATGAAGCTGTTATGACATACAAGTCATGTAACTATACGTACATGTATTTATCAACAGCTACCAAACAATCAATTTTAAAAATGCAGTCAAGGGGTTCTGACTGATTATTTGATGGCTGTCAATATGCCTTCTGTAAAATAATTAATAGCTAGTACACATGAATGATTGTTTACAAGAGATTCAGTCAGGCTATTTTAATAGAAGCCAGTGGCCTTGTACAAATTCATTGGCTGAATCTCTTGCAAACAGCTACCACTCATACTTGTTGTCATTCAGAGGAAAGAGAGCAGCTTTATACTCATCGCCAGGTAAAATTCCCGGATGGAGCTATTAGACGGGTTTTACATAAACTTTCATTTTCTGACTCAAGCACGCATTCTCTGTGTTTATGGAAACAGTTGAATATAATTATAACTGATGTATGGGGCTGTGTGGATTTTACCCATAAATGGCGGTAGTCTGCTTAAATGCACAGTAAAACAGGCCAAAGGTCAGTCAAAATAACGAATCTTATACTCACCGATCGCGATATGTTGGAGGGACGTGACATTGCGATGCAGAAGGTACGGAAGATAGTCAAGATGTGTGTTTTCTTCCTCGTGTCTCTCGATGAATTTTAGCTCCACTCGAAGTTTCCGATCCTCAGTGAACAGAACGTCTGCATTCTCCACCGTACGCTCCCAAAGAAACGTTGGCGAACTTAACACTTCGCTGTTTGAAAATTCGATTTAATGCGCGCGCGCATTAAATCTATGCAATGTATTTTGGCGCTCAAAATACTATTAACTGCACCGGGAGTGGGAGGGGAAAATTGTTCATCCCATCACCGTACTATTATCAGGACTCGCCTTCCAAAAATGTTTATTGTTACAGCTTTTTTTTCAATAAAAAATTATCAGGATATGTTTTTACTATGAAAGAGTGTGCAAATTAAGTCATTAAATAGCCATAACTGGCTTAACCGGTCGACTAATGTCCCACCCCTAGACAGTCGATTCGCATGTCGACAGTACAACCAGTCAGCGGATGCAATTTAGCGCGCCAAATGCGCCAAAAAGAAATCGCCAGAGAATCTTCAAAGAATGGATGTGGACGATTTTCACGAGAAAAACAAAACAAATTGGCGTTGTTAAGCATGGCGAGATTAAACACAGGAAATACGATGAACGGGATGAAGCGGAGGCGTCGAGAACAAAACAAGGCAAACCGAAAGCACTGCACTGCAATTTGTTTATCATTATTAGTTTTGAAAGTGGTGGTTGTTGAGTTTTTATCAATCTATCTGTCTTGTCTTTGGGTGACATTCAGTTGTCTCTTTTAGCTGATATTGCATGCGGCTTGTAATGTTGACAGCCTTGCCCTAGGACACCTTCTTAGATCATTTTGTTGCCACACAAACAAAGTACACCACGCGACTAAAACTGAGTGAATTGAAAAGGAAAAGATATGTTTCTTTTAAATGGGATTTAAGTGATGTCACTTAAACATTGTCTTTTATTTCCTTGCCTTTAAGTGGAAACTTAAAGGATTATTAAATGGATTTACAAGGGAAAATAATAACATGTTTCTTTAAGGAATTTAAGTGCCGGCTCTTAATTCTGGTAAGACATTTACCTAGCTTTAATGTCCAAAGTAAAGCTTATTAATGGTTTTGATCGATTTAAAATAACTTTACTGGAAGACTTAAATACACAGTTTTTCAAGTAAGGTGGTGAACTAAATTTAAGTTATCTTAAATGCTCTTAAAGACATATTAAAGCATCATACTAACTTTAAGTAATGTAAGAGTCTTTAATTGTAAAATTAAAGATTTTTTGATTCTTTAAGTGATCTTTATTTTTTTCGTAAAGACAAGTAAATCTACCATTTCGTCCTGTGCTGATCACTATCATCACCAATTAATATCAGAAATTATATTATACAGATAATTTCCTAACAACATTGAATGATGAAAACAAAACCATGATATTGAAAGGAGAAAGTCGGTTATTTGTTGTAAGCATTTTTGATTAAAAACAAATTGTATGTTACTTAGGATTTGCGTTAAATATACATTTGGCGCCCACGCAACCTGTGGTGCTGTATTTTATTTGGAATGTAACAATTGAGGTAATTTCAAGTTCATTTTCAACTAAAATAAATATTCCTCGCAATTTGTATTTTGCTGTAACACAAACCTTTCTGTATTACCATACATTCCCTATAAATTTTAACAAAGCAAACAGTTGCCACAGTTACACAGTTTGGCACTCGGTGATATAAATTGTGACGAGACGTATGTTAAGCTTACGAGGGTTGACGTTTTACTTTTGGAGATGATTTGATGGTTTGCAACAAATTCCTAGAGACTCAAAAGACAATAGCGTGGCGGAGAAACCTTTGTTTAGGACCACCAACATGGCGGCCAAGAATATAGAAGATTTGTCAGCTGCTCCCTGTTTTAAAGAAAAAACTTCTAAATCATTCCTTGTTAATTTATGACCTTGTAGTTAATTTATAATTTACAATGTGTGTGTACCGAAGTTTCTTGCTAGCAGGAACGAAATCACGCAGTTAAGAAAGATGACAACACGTTTTAGTTTTGAAGACATGTTTCGGATGTTTCCATCATCAGTTCCACAGAACATAGCACGATTGTAACTATATGTATAAGAAAATTATAACAAAAGAGTGTTGATTACAAAGCAAATGAAGACTTATTGCAGAAGACGCGAGAAAAAAAATACAAATTAACGGTGATAATGAGCGAAACCTTACAACAAAAGTGATACATTTAAATGCTTGAGTTGCTTGTTCAGCGAGGGCCGCTCCCATTCAATGTGTGAGGCTTCTTTTATCTTGAGTTGAAAACTGTAGGGGCCGAGTCGAAGATGGAAAAGCAAGCCTCCGAACAGAGATTCCTGCAGGACTCAGAATCCTTCAAATGTTTGTAAATATGGGAGTTACGATCTGAAAATAAATGCTCCCGAACCCTTGTGGAAAAATGTCTGGCGGTCTCGCCGACATAACAAGCGCCACAGCCTGCGCATGAAAATTTGTAAACCACAGTGAATGGGGGACTGCATCCTTAACAACAAACATGTTTTTCAACTTATAAGATGTAAAAACTAATCTGATATCTAAGTCCTTACAATATTTTTTAGTAATAACCTTAATTCTGCGTTGGGTAGCGCGGGAAAATGGGCCGATGAAAGGTAGTTTGAAAAAGAGTGTTGAGCCCTTTTTGGTTTGCCCATCCCGGGGTAAATTATCGTGGTTGAAAAACTTACAAAGATAATTATTTACCACCCTTTGTATAATATCACTGGGGAGACAGTTTTTCATAAGAATGGATGTTAATTGATTTATGTCTTTGTTGAAACCTTTCCAGGTATTGTTGATCTTAACAGCCCTGTCTACAAGTGTGCTAATAAGGCCGAGTTTGTTAGAACTCGGTGTAAAACTAAAGAAATTAGTAAGAAGCCCTGTGTAGGTCTTTTTGCGAAACACCGATATGACAGGAAATTCAGAATGGCCATTGTCAATGAGAACATCTAAAAATGGTAGTTGAAGGTTCTCTTCCGTCTCTTCCTTCTCCATATAATGTGCATGTACTTTGACTGTATTCTACAGAGGGTTACCTACGCGTAATTAGGCCATCAAACAGGGCTGTTTTTGCTCTAGCTATCTTGTAAGTTGGTATAATGTAGGCTGTATTCCTATCACGCACGAACTGCTGGGAAAATGCTGTAGGCAATTTCATTACTTTTCGCAATATTACACTTATATGGCTGTGAGAAAGGTACTGTGAATACCTCTTTTTCAAGTTCCAAATGACTTCATTTTTCTGGTTCAAAATACCAGTGTACACTTCAGAGAGCTCTTTCAGCTTCTTTCTCTCAGCATCCGCTAATCTAAAATGGATAAACAAACAACATATAAAATTGAAATGGTTAATAATTATCTGGGATGCGCTCATGTCCCATTCGATTGTGTGGAGTTGTACGTAGAATATTACCTGTCCACGTTTTCTTTTCAACTTTTGACAAGGACCAGTTAGCGAAAATGTATCGACACTACTAGAAAGAGCACCTTGAAATTAGAAAACGTGCCGAGTTTGAGAGTGATATGTCGAGTACTTGACAAGTGACTCGAAAGCCTATAACTTTTTCCTTGTTCTAAGTTCTTGTAGCTCCACAATGATGACAGGAAAACATCTTCCGTAAAAATGCAGGTAGACTGACTTACCATATTCAGCAGACTACAACTAGTTCTACAGTGGAAAAGGTAAACATCTAAGAGTCGTTAGGTATCGAGGTATATAAATTGACAGACCTAGTTGAGAGACCTGAGATAGAGCTAACGAAAGTTTCGAGTAAACACAAAACGCAATGCACCATGAGTGTTGGCGGTTGGTGGCGGGCATTTATAAGCTATTTGACAAGGAAATCGGCGAAATCAGGAAAATTGGGACAACGACAGAATACACAGCTATGATTAAATTACTTGAAAGTACTTACGATCACAAGCTTTCCCCACTATATAAGCTTAATACCAATACGAGAGATCTCTCACCGTGATTCGGCCTCGGCAGATTCACGCTGCAGTTCAGTTATATTCGTCTCGGGTAAAAAGTCCATAAAAGCCATTTATCCGCGAATGCAAAGGTTTGCATTCGGCCGGTTAACAAGTTTGTCCTTTTCGGCCGAAACAATGCTACAGGGTTGTTTCTGTGAATACCAGCCGTACAGCTTCATTTGACACGCAAATTCTAGGAAAACCGGAAGTGCGAGTGTCACATGATGTCAAAAAGATCCAATCACTTATTGCTTGTTTTCGATCTCTTGGAACACTGTTGTGATAATTTCGCATATTAAAGCTATATCCTTTACTTAAATTATCACTACGGCCAGTGGGGAAAACGAAAATAGTGTTTCGAATCCGTCGCATCAGTGACACCATGGCTAGGAAATTACCTTGAAAGTGCAAACAATTTGACCTTTCATTTTCCGAGAAGCGTTATATAGTCCGGTCCGTTAAGGGAAAAATCGTGACAAATCGCGTAAAAGCATCAACGATAGGCACACATATTCTTGAGACCAAATAAAACAAATTGAGAAGGGGTGCTACGAGATCCGAGCATCCCGGGGGCCGGGGAACACAAATCTATTGTCAATAACTTGGTCACAGGACAACCAGGCTCACTAACAAATCACTAATAGCAAAATAGAATTATTGTAGGGAACTTTTTAACTGATTTCATCAGCGAACGGAACAAATGATAATAAACGGTCATTAGAGTTACTTGCCACATCAAATTCACATACTGTATGTATATTTGTCTACCAAGAGATCTGCTCTGGTCAAATAGAGTACTGACCGTGACTGGTGGACAACAAACTTAAGCCGGACTAATGGAAACAAAGCTTATCCCAAACGGGTTAAGCAGCTTATCTAAGTCTTAGTTCAAGCTTTCTTTTGACAAAGACATATTAGGGAGAGAAATTTCTTTTCTAATTAAAAAAATGTTGCAAATAAACCAACGCATTCAATAATTCAGTTTGTGATCACTCAGCCACGCATAATGATCGATCGTTATGAGATTATGAAGGGCGACAAAGCATGACAACAAAAACATCAAAAGGCATCAGTTAGTTAGAATGACCTGGCGAACTTCAGATTTTTTTCACCAAACTGGAGAAGACAGACATTAATTAAAAACAACTGTTCTGCAGGCGGTTGTAGGTGTGAACTGCTAAGGCTGTTAGATGCATTCAGAGGAAAAACAAATACATCTGATGGTAAAAATAAAATAACGAAGCAATAGCGTTTTTTTAGTTTAATCGTGAAGAACACGTAATGTTGTCAGAGAGGATTCTGGCCTATTACAATAGCCATCCCCTCTGATCTACGCGTTATTCAAAACACCGACACTGAAACTCTAAGACGGTAATTATTTACATCCCTCGCTATTCTAGGGCGAAAGATTGAGCTCGTCGCCGTATCTAGGCCTTTTCGCTCTCCGTTTATGCGTTGTATTTGGAATCTAGATAGTCGCAAGTAATTTAACCTGATTATTGTTTTAGGCGTTTTTCAGGCGAACGCTTGCCTGAAATATACAATAAAATCCTGTTCTGCAGACCTCGGCGTCTTTTCTTAGGCGCACCAAAGAGAAACTTTAAGCAAAATACTTGATATATCATTTTCTGGTTTCTAAGATTGTTTCCGAGCTTTTTAAGGGCATATCTGCATGAGCTAATACGGGTTGAACTGTTTGGCGTTTTTAGCTGAAAATCAGTTAAGGCGCAGACAATTTTAGGAAACGGAGTCCTATCCGTCGAATTTCCGAGCTGCTTATGTCTTTCCGAAAATGCTAGCTGACCTTATTTTACACTCTAAATGACATATTTGTCCCTCCGAAAATAAAAGGAATTAATCAGTCACCTTTTTAAGAAAATCCGTGAGGTGATGTTTCGCCACAGAAATTTATAGTTTGCAATTAAATACGAATATCTCAGGCGACTTCGGTCCGCCGAACAGATATTCCTCCGAAAACGAACCGTTGGGTGCCCCTGTTTTCTCAGAGGGAGGGATTCGATTAATGTTATCGGTATAAGCAATGTTAAGTACCCGATGAAGCGCTCTAACCAACTGAGCTGTCAAACCAACTGGGAGCGGGTCAATTGAGAGTTCGTATTTACCCCGTAGATGGAGAAATGAACATTAATATATGAAATATACGATAAAATCATAGCGCTCTAGAGCGCTGCACCGGTATCGCAGAGGTCATGGGTTCGATTCCCGTTCAAGCCTGAATTGTTTCAGGTTTCTTCTTTTCAACTGTTTAAGTTAAAACATCTTCACTGCGATGATCTTCATATAATTCTATCATTATCCGCAGTTCAAATATATTGTTATTTCATATATTACGAATGTTCGTTACCAATTTTGTTTGTTCAGTCATTGTACTGTGAATTAAACTGACGTTTAAAGTAAAGGCAGATATGTCAGTGACCTTAAAATGTCTCTCGCGATATGTTTTTCTCAACAGTACACTTAAAACATCTGGCATTTTCCAGATTTCTCGTCAACCCGACTTGCTTTTATTGTCTAGAGGAACTTAATGGGGGAGAGGCTGTAAAGAAACATAATTCAAAACAATTAATAACGGAAGTCAGTTCTCTCAGTTATCCTTCTCGGCCTAATTTAGGTCGGCGCGTACATGTTCCTGAATGTATGACGAAAATAACCCAAAATAAGTAATGTTTGATTAGATGTAGCAGGCAGCGGTTTCCTTTGCGATTTGAGCTGCTGATTTAGGACTGTTTGTCGACTTCTTCGAACTTCTAATTATTCGTTCCCCTCACAGTTATCGGAAGTGTGACGATTCAGTTTGTTAAGTCTATTTGACTACAGGGAACCCAGGCAAGCGAAAAGGGAGCGGAAAATACAAGGCTATGTGGCTCTGTAACTTTTAACGGCTGTTTGTTGTCATTTTCTGCGTTCGCTGACAAGGCCAGTTAAAAAAGCCCATCAAATCCTTTTCAGTTTGCCAGTGTGTGGTCTGTTCATGAGCGTGGGATTCCTGTGATCATGAATGAAAATTTATTTGAGTGCTGTGCCCCCCCCCCCCCGATACTCGGATCACGTGGCACCCCTTCTAAATTTGTTTTATATGCCCTCAAGGACACGTATGCCAAATTTGGTGCTTTTACGCGATTTGTCACGGTTTTCGTAAATTTCGACTCTAATAACGGACTGGACTAATATTGTCCGGTTGAAAAAGAACGAGTTGTTATTATGACGTGTGTGAGATATCTTGATTAGACATTCATTTCGAAGAAAAGTATGTATTGCACAGTTACAGTAAGATAGTAGGGAAATGATTTAGCTAACAAAATTTGTTTCATGTAACTGTGATGGGTAACGTGCGGTATTACATGAGCCGGGCCAGCCCGCCTGCGGCTAAATTTAGAATTAAGCTGTCGTGTGAAAAGATGGCTACATCGAAGAGCATCAATCAAGTGTTCTTATTCTCGCCAACCCATTACTTTGGCGTATCATTTTCAGTTTTACGTAGCTTTATCGTCTGATAAACCTTTATGTGTTATATGGAAAGAGGAATATCGATCTTCTGGTGAGCCATTTTGCTCTGAAGCGAAATTTAGTGACGAGAAAGTGTTGGCCCGGCTAGCCGGGCTGGCCCGGCAATCGCGATTACATGGTAAATTTTCATCCCGGCTAGCCGGGCTGGCTCGGTTTGCTGGGATCTCGGCACGTCTGTGAAACACCCAAAAAATCAACTTCGCGATTACATGGAAAAATTTCAGCCCGGCTAGCTGGCATCGCGATGGCGGGATGAAAATTTACCATGTAATCGTGATTGCCGGGCCAATACTTTCTCGTCACTAAATTTCGCTTCAGGGCAAAATGGCTCACCAGAAGATCGATGTTTCTCTTTCTTTATAACACATAAAGGTTAATCAGACCTTAAAGCTACGTAAAACCGAAAATGATACGCCAAAATAATGGATTAACGAAAGTAAAAACACTCGATTCATGCTTATCGATGTAGCCATCTTTTTACATGACAGCTTCTAAATTTAGCCGCAGGCGGGCTGGCCCGCGGCAGACTTCTACCGAGCCAGCCTGGCTCATATAATCGGCCCCTAAGGGGCCGATTACATGAGGCGGGCTGGCCCGCTTAGCCGGGGCTGGCTCGGTTTGCCGAGATGACTGTTCAGCCCGGTATTACATGAAGCGAGCCAGCCCGCCTGCGGCTAAATTTAGAAGCTGTCGTGTGAAAAGATGGCCCCCTCAAAGAGAATGAATGAAGTGATTTTATTTTCGCTTATCCGTTATTTTAGTGTATAATTTCAGTTTAATGTATCTTTATGGTCTGATAAACCTTTATGTGTTATATAGAAAGAGAAATATTGACCTTCTGGTGATCCATTTTGCTCTGAAGCGAAATTGAGTGACAAAAAAGTGTTGGCCCGGCAATCGCGATTATATATGGTAAATCTTCAGCCCGTCCAGCCGGGATCCCACCTGCCTGGGCCAGCCTGCCTCATGTATTCGGCCCCTTAAGGTTGATTTCCACTGTTGTGCAAATTTTACGTGGATTAGAGAAAGTAAAAACACTCGATTCATGCTATTTGATGTAGCCGTCTTTTCACACGACAGCTTCTAAATTTAGCCGCAGGCTATATAGAAAGAGAGTATCGATCTTCTGGTCAGCCATTTTGCTCTGAAGAGAAATTTAGTGACGAGAAAGTATTGGCCCGGCAATCGCGATTACATGGCAAGTATTCAGCCCGGCTAGCAGGGATCCCGGCATCGCGATTGTTCCTCAAGTGCATTGAATCTCGATTGTCCCTCAGCAATTGTTCCTCAAGTGCATAAAAGGGGCCAAAATGATAAATGAGGAAGAATACCATTGAGAACACTTGTTTCTAAGCTACTCATTTATATAAATATAAATATATATATATGTATTACAAACAAAAAGCTTTTTTCTTTAATGATAAAAAATCGGAACAAAAAATTCTTTTTAGCTCTTAGTCAACCCTTTTTCCCAACTTTTACAACAGTTTGGTCCTTTTGATGCTAAAAGGGCCACTCCAAATAGAAACAATCGTCCCATAATGGGAATGTTCCCAAAACAAAAACGGAAACAATACTAGATTTAAAAAAAGCCACTTAAAAGACGAAGAAATCATACCAAAGTATCTAATGAATCTCTATACTGAATACATGAAACAGCCAAAATTTGATTGATAAAGTCATGTTCAGATGTGGAAATAAAAATTTTGGGAAACGTAGGAAAAGAGGAAGAAGAAAGAGAAAAATGGTTATTACCAGACCCTGTGCTGACAGCGGGCTAATAAGACCTGCGTATTAACACTGGTATTGGTGGTGGCAGGGAGCGGGGGAGGGGGGGGGGGATCACAAACGTTGGCATCTCCAATATGGGGGATAATTAGAATATAATGGATCACGTAAATGTTGCGGTGTCCTCCCCTAAATATTCCGGCTTTGTTACAATTTTGGAGAAATCGAATCGGATTTTATGGGATAGAGCTACAAGGGCGAACGGTTGGCCTAAGCAATAGTGTTGGGTCGCTGGCCTTTAAGTAATTCATTAGTGAAGAGTAAACTAAAAAAAACAGTGTCTCGCACAAATAGCTTTAAAACGATTCAAACCAGATCAGAAAGGCCATAAACAGCGATGGAAACAACGCAGAAATAAGGATACAGAAAACAGCTGTAAAGCATTTTTCTCTTCTTTTTTTTCAGTTTAAGTGATGATTTTCCGTGCATAATTAAATTTTTACATTACATTATACTCTAGATTTAAAAAGATAATTACTTATTTAATATCACTGGTATATGAAGCAGATTTGTTACATTTCCATACAAGCCCTTATATTTCGACGATGGTGCAATAATATATTCACACACGTGAGATAGCCTCAGTAATATATGCAAAGCACATCGCATACTTGGGCTGCCTGTGGCCCTTGAAGTGTTATTTGAAGTTTTTTCTTTAATTTAACAAAAGGAATTAGGAATTACAGAAATAGTGTTTATCTGTGTAACGACACTACCGTGTGTGATTTAACAAAATCACTCCATCTATCACACGATTTCAAATGACAAAAAATAACTGCTCATAGTTTTTTATTCACTTTTGGTATTCTTTTGGTAAAATTTTGCTAATCAAGGTTCTTTCCTCTTCAGCACGAAAATTGGAGTAAAGAAAATTGGAGTAAAGAAATCGCTGTAATTCTTCGTTTGTATTTTACGTTATCGCCGCCACACCATTAACAACAGGTTTCTGATCAGCTCTTTTTGTTCTGGTATACCAACATGGTTGTCACGCCATTGCCATTTAGATATCTAGTGATTGGTCGCGAACCACCACTTCCTGCTTTAAGTAAGCGGGAAACGCTTTAACGACTGCATGTTATTGTTATTTTGAAGTGCTTCCTATTAATTCGCCCCGGACAGATGCCAATAACTTCCGTGGGAACTTGTAGGTTTTCATTGGCGAACAGCACGCATGCGACCGTAAAGTAAAGGACACGTCGAGCATCATTTACAGTTAAGCCCCTTTGGTAAGGTGGGGTGAGGTGCATCCTGAAAAAGCACTAAATACGATGCTTCTGTACCCCGGCTTTGAAAATTTAACGGAAGCGTGGATGGCAAATCTCAAGTTAATGATGCCAGGAACCCCCATTTTTATATTGAACGAAGTTCATGCATACGAATAATCCTTAACTCTTGGACGTACAAGAAAGTCACACCCCCACCGTGGTACAAGGGGGGATTGATGGAACCCCCCTTGGGTTTTCGTTATGTTGCAATATTTTGAAAAGATACCGCCCTGCTGGGGGCCTGTGACGTCATTCATGATAGCCACCATATTGGGCGCCATCTTGGATTTTACCGAAAATCAGAAATGGTCAAAGAACGTTTAAAATTGGAAATTGTTGATGCTGGACATGTAGAATAGGACATAATTAAACATTTCGCTGCTTTTGGTAGACATTTTGTTTTTGCATTTTTCAACTAAAAAGGGTAAGAAACATAATTTTTTCTTCAAAAATGGCTTGACCGCCCGCTTGGCAAATTCATTAAATGGATCTGTACGGACTAATAAGAACCTCTTATTTTACTCCAAAGTATTTCAATTGAGTTAGAGTATTTCTATTAAGTTGGTATTTCTATTCAGTTAGAGTTAATACAGACATACAACACAGACAATCAATTGCGAAATTGAGATCTGAAGAACTTAAGAGTGTGTCAACATTGTTTATCCAATGGCGAAGAACACGAGACGCACTTCCTTTTGGAATGCAGTCTCCATAAATGCGCAAGGAAAACGTTTTATGATGATATTACTTCGAAATACCCTAACTTTATTAATTTCACTACAATAAGACTTCATAAATCATTGTTCCTGGTGATCTTCTGCTATTTTTGCTGATCGCTACTATTTTTGTTACCATAATAATATTATTTACTTTTTTTTACTACTGATTCCTTTGTATGCAACACCATCTATGTAAATGGTAATGCAAATAAACTTTGTTGTAGTTGTTGATCAATTTTTACACTTTGTTGCACCACCTGCCCTTTTTCTAAATCTTGTATTTTGGAATTCAAGTTTAAGTAAGCGATCACTGCTCATTATCCATAACTGTACACAAAAAGTCCAGTGTGGTTTGTTCCACGTTCCCACTTGAGAGGTCCACAGCCGTGGCGGTTATTTCGGTTCCACCAAAATACATGCTGACTTCAATTTCTCTGTCTCGGCCTCTTCGAATGTCAGGCGACTGAACAGTGATACTCCCAATCTTGTTCAAGCCATCATCTGTAACAAACTGGGCCTCAGGGTCGGTTGCAGTATAGAAACCAAACGTGATGAGAGTATCATTGGCACGGACGGGATGAAACGTTTTCCGAATTCTTTGACCAAGTTTCACGGCTTCATTTTCCTTCACGAAACGAGAGAAAATATCTTTGCACTTTTCCATGCCATCTGCGACGAATTTCTTTTTCTCAGGATGAACGCCCTGGATAAAATCTCGGCAGCATTCAGCACCATATGTTATGCCGACGACTCGTGCAGTAATTGTAGCTGGTAACTTACCAAACATCACGGCACCCTGGACAACCGCTTTATCAGCATTACGTGGGATAATTACACGGCACTTTTCTGCAAACTCATTTTTGATTTCTTGCTGGAGAACGGGAGAATCTGCAAATCCACCCACGAGAAGCATTGTTCTGACCATTGAAAGCTGCGGCCTGGTCAATAGGGTACGTAAGTGGCCTTTCATAGCCTCCAAGACAGGACTAAACAGGCCAACCATAATTCGCGGACTTAAACACAGGTACTCGTTTTTCATCATTTTGACTTCATCAACACCATAACGCTCCAGGGCACAGGGTCTAATTTTAGAGAATTGAGAGGTGAAACTGCGCGGAAGGAGGATCCTTGTCTCCTTGCCTTCCAGGGCACGAACACCACGTTTCTTCTCTTCAAAATCATTCTTCAATTTAAGCCAATCCACAGGGAACAGTTGGCGGTAATCATATAGTTCTTGGTCACCGAAAAGTTCATTTAGAAGGCTTTTAAACTGATGATTCACCTTCATTCCTCCATATGGCCCGCCAGTTACCTTATGTATCTCTTTAATGGTGCCATCATCTTGTTTTTCATGAACCGTCACGTCAAGAGTTCCTCCTAAAAGAGAGCGTAATAAATTACAATAAGTCAAATAGTTTCATTGATAAAAACAATACAAATTTTGTGATACAGAAAAACAAGAAGCACCACATCAAAGAACATCGCGTCTTAGCCGTTCATTTGAATAATAACGACTTCACATAACGATTCACCTAACGAGTACAAGACACGAGTTTGATTTATGTTAGGCCTACATGTTATTTACATGTTGCACTCCAGCCGCGTCCAATGTAGTTCATTAAACAAATATTCTTTAGGTGTGAATTGCATGTAAATGCAACGTAAAGCAAACTTGGTTGTAAGTTGAATTACAGGGTAACAGGTTTCCCATTTTTTCTTGTGGACAAAAATAGTACAAAATAAAATAGTAGAAATAAAAACAGAACCAAATTCGATATCATGTCTACGTCTCATTCGTGGTACACAAGCAGTTTCACATCTCTTCTTAATGCTCTGGGTAACATACTTTATCTTGACCATTTAAAAATGTAAACACTGGTTCTGTGTATTTGCTAACAATCATGAGGGAACGGTTGGCAGCTGAAATATATGAAGTAACCTATTAATTGCTTTAAAAGCATTATTGCATTACGTTCGCATCCGTAGACTCCGTTGTCTATTATGGTTCGAACGCAGTTCTTTTCAGCAAAATAACGTGAATTTAATATATTATCTGTAAATATATCGGTTTAGAGTTACTGGCCTCCAATGTCGATAACCATGTATTGGGCGTTTGGCTGAGATAGAAACCCATCAACTGATAAGTTCATTCTTTCGGGCTGTATCGCCGCCATCTTTTTCTCTGTACAAAATAGTGCGGCAGCTTCTGGCTCCAATGCGATAACTAGTTGCTCTGGGTTGTCCCGTGATACGATACCTGCCTATTAATGGAACAGTTGTACGATAGATTAAATTACGTTGAAGTTTCCCAAAACTTGCAAAAGTGTTTCTCTTTTGAAATGCTTTCTAAATAATTTGGCAAACTTTTTTCTAATCAATTGGAACTTTGCTTGACATTTTTGTAAAGGCAACTGAATAAGTAATTGTCCAAAATCATGTACATGTTAACCCTCTGACGTATAAGCAAAGTCACACTCCTACCATGGCCCCGGGGGAGGGTCGTTGATGGAACCCCCTTGGTTTTCTTTTTTTTGATAAATTGCAATGTTTCGAAAAAATTTTACCTTTAGTAGAAAGCCTGTGCTGTGCTCTGCAAGATGAGGTACATACATATTATGGGTTGTGGCTTTGCTGGGGACCTGTGACGTCACCCAAGAAGGCAGTTTTGGCTGCCATCTTGGATTTTACCCCAAATTAGAAATTATCGACAATGTTTTGATGGTGGACATGTAGAACATTACATAATTAAGCACTTTGCTTTTTTTGTCAACATTTTGTCCTTTTATCACCTGAAAAGGCGAAAAACACGCATTTCGTAACCATAGTAACCGATTCTCATCGAACTTGTGTCAAAACGTCTCTAAGGAATATGCGTGCAGCTATATAGCTACTGAAAACGGCAGGTGCTGATTAAAAATCATCTTGGACAAATTCAAGAAAAATCTTATGGGTTGGCATGAGCCCCCCCCCCGTCCCCGTACATCCGAGGGTTAAATTACCAATGAAAGTTGGAGTGTGGGAACGTCGAACATTTTTGACCTCTTTATGAAGAGTTTCATGGCCTCCGCGTCAACTAGTCAATCGACATGTAAAGACTGTGAGAGGCAGAATTATCAAGTTTCACGTCCGCTCTCGCGACCGACAGCAATTCACTTAACAACCTGTTGCAGATATCTTGCATAAGCCTCACCTCATAAGCCGCCTCTCTCATGAACTGCTTTGCTCTTGGAGTCCAAATGGCAGGGACGGTTAACACCCACTGGATATCTTCCACTTTAAAATCGTCATCTTCAGTCTCCTGTCGAATAAGATTAACTGCTTCCTCTCCCAAAAACTTGATGGAATGTGCAAACACTTTCTTGGCCTCCATGCGTTTTCTATTGACGTCATAAAGGGGAGTCTTCAAGTCTATATCCTTTAATAATATTGAACGAATAATGACAATTAGCCTCAAAAATCTCAGAATTCGTTTTTGTAAAAGTCTTTTTCTTTAAAGTTTGCTTTATTTATTATTGTTGCACGACTTGTTAATTACGTCAAAAATGCACTACCTATCGTCCTTTATTTACATTCTGGAACAGACATCTTCACTGTGTTCCTGCATTATAATTAGTTAATTAAATAATTACTTAGATGATGGCTGGAATTTATTTACCAATCGGTGTGGGTTGTAGTTGCTTTTGTTTTTTATCTGTTTTGTTTTGTTTAAGCGAGGAAAGAGACAACTATTAATTAATTTATAATTAAGTCATCAATTAATCAATCAATTAATTAATTACGACTTAATCGCCGTGTCTTCATCAAATTGAAACAAATGGCGTTTTCTATTTATCTCTCTCGTGAAACAATAATAATGATGACAATAGTAATAATAATAATAATAATAATAATAATAATAACAATAATAATAATAATAGTGAGAAAGATGGAATATTCAGTTTGTCACGAGCGTGGGACAAAGAAAAATAATAACAACTTAATTGACCACTCCCCGTGAGGGGCTTTTAAGGGACAATGAAAGAAATAATCTGAATAAACATAACAGCTTTAAGAACCCCAACTGGCGGGGAGGTAGACCAGCTCGCTATTTACAAGCATGGCCGAGGAGTTGAACTTGGGTCTACCAAGAACAACTCCAGCTAGTGCTCAGAGCGGGACTTGAACCCGAAACCTTCGGATTTCAACCGCGGCGTCCTGATCATTCGGCCACGCTGCCTCCAACGACGCGACGTACCGCATTAACTGCGTGTAAAACAACATGCAAGTTTTCTTTCATCCCGAAAGTTTTGTGATATATATCGATTTAGCCAAGCCTAAAAGCGGAATTCCCAAGGAAGAAGCTGACGTTCGTTGTTTTTTTCTTTCTAAATAGTCCTGACACTTTTCGGTCTCAACTATTTTTCGGGGATTTTTTTTTAATTCGTTCTCTTTCAAAGAGTGTTTCTCAAAAAGCCTGAATGTGTTCCAGATTGTCCCCCATTATTTATTTTGGGGATCTGCTATATGAATTCGAGCTCTAAAGGTCATTCTAGAGCACAGCTTTATTATTTTTTTCGGGTTTCAAACTGAACACACATTTTACTCACAAGCCGTGTTGGTTTTTGCAATGTTTCCATATCTTATCATTTCACTGTCAAGGTTTGTCGAATCTCCCCGGATAAGTGGCTGGTTGCTCAAATAAACTTGAAACGTCACTCATTTACAACAACAAAATATAACTTACGCTGAAGTAAACGGGTTACCTTTTTGGGTTTTCATCGTGTTCGGACGTTAACAAATAACACGAACTGCCACTAAAAGTCTAGTCAAAAATTTATACTGGCGTTTTACTGGCATTTTACTTGGAAAATTACCCTAAAGAAAGGTTTTCGCAAGCTTCCAAGCAATTTTTTTATGTTTTTCGGCCGTGAAATGTGTAATTTAATTCGGGCGCTTTGAGTAATCCAAAATACTGTTTTCGGAAGCTTTTCAAATAAAACAGCTCCAATCTGACAAATGTTTCGCTTACAATTACTTAAATAACTTTTATATTTCATTCTCTAACCACACAACATCGAGATTGAAAACAAAACAAACACCAAACATGAAAAATAAGACATAAGTTTTGGGACTTCGAAGTGCATAGATTCGGGCAGTTTTATTTTGAAAAATGAACAGAACTGTTTTCGGAAGCTTCGCGGATAAAATACCTTCAAACCGACAACTGCTTCGTTTTGTTTATTGTTATTTAAAGATCTTTTATATTTCGTTCTCTAACTAGAGACCATCAAGATTGTAAACAAAACAAACACCAAGGTTGATCGGAGCTGCTGACAGTAAGTTTGACCCTCGGATGTACAAGCAAAGCCACAGCCCCATCTCCATCGTGGTACGTGGATAGAACCATGGAACCCCTCTCCTGAGTCTTTGGTGTGTTTCAATATTTCGCAAAGCCTTTGCTTTTGATAGAAAGAATTGATTTCCTCTACAAAGTGTGGTATATATTATGGACTGCGGCCCTGATTGGGGGGGGGGCCTGTGACGTCATCCAAGATGACAGCCAGCATTTTGGATTTTAATCACTAAAAACTAAGAAATTAAAAATTTTCACTGTTTTCCGGGATCTTTTCCGAGGTTAAGAATATTTAAAATCGACGTTTCGATCAGTTTCACTGATCTTCTTCAGGCTGTTGTTAAAAATGACAATATGGCGGATTGTTTCTCATGTTCAGCTTGGTAACCGCACCAATAAATCGTGACTATTACACGACGTATGTGAAAAAAGGGCGGGAAAATGTAACGAGGCCTGTTGAGTAATTTTACATTTGTGATACTTCACTGACTATTACAGTCTCCCTCACGATCGAAGAAGGAGTTCAGGATTGATTTCCACGTTTCAACATGGTCAAAACTGTTAAGCACTTTCATTCCGCGGTGCTTCTGTCGCAGTGATTCAATTCCTTCGAGAACCTTCCTTTGTCTCAACCCTCTCTCTGTCGCTACGATTTTTGCGTTTGTCCAGTCAATACTTCTTTGGCACTCAATAGTGTGTCGTGCTAGGCCTCCATCTTCTTTGCCCATTCGTCTTTCGGCCGATAGAGTGTTTCCTTTTTGAAGGTCTTCATTTGTTAATCTGACTTTGTCCATGTGTTCTTTCTTTCGTGTTTGGAACAGGCGCCATGTCTCTCCTACATACACTGAATTCTGGCAGGTACACGGAATCTTGTATAAAACACATTTCTGCCTTTCACCAAGCGGCTCTTGACATGTACGTTTAATCTCTTTGATCTTTCTTCCAGGCTTGAAAGCAACTCGAAAAGAGTGTCGGTTAGCAGTTCTCCTGAACCGCTCAGACAACCCTTTTAAATATGGTATGGTCACGGCTCCACGACTTTCCTGTTCTTCCTGTTCTTTCTTGTCTATCTGTTGATGTCTTTGCTCCATAAACCTTCTTACGGTCTCTCTTGGATACCCATTCGCTACAAACACGTCTTCGATGTTGTTCAATTCTTCTGCTAGGTGTTTTTCATCACATAAGGCCCTAGCTCTGTCAGTAAAACCTTTCACAATCGCTCTCTTCATACTTTCTGGGTGATTGGACCTTTCCTTTACATTTATGTTTGTGTGAGTCTTCTTGTAATAGACAGAGCATTCTATCTTCTTGGTCTTCCTGTCTACGGAAAGTAGACAGGAAGTAAAAGTATGAAAAGAGCGATTGTGAAAGGTTTTACTGACAGAGCGAGGGCCTTATGTGAGGAAAAACACCTAGCAGAAGAATTGAACAACATCGAAGACGTGTTTGTAGCGAATGGGTATCCAAGAGAGACCGTAAGAAGGTTTATGGAGCAAAGACATCAACAGATAGACAAGAAAGAACAGGAAGAACAGGAAAGTCGTGGAGCCGTGACCATACCATATTTAAAAGGGTTGTCTGAGCGGTTCAGGAGAACTGCCAACCGACACTCTTTTCGAGTTGCTTTCAAGCCTGGAAGAAAGATCAAAGAGATTAAACGTACATGTCAAGAGCCGCTTGGTGAAAGGCAGAAATGTGTTGTATATAAGATTCCGTGTACCTGCCAGAATTCAGTGTATGTAGGAGAGACATGGCGCCTGTTCCAAACACGAAAGAAAGAACACATGGACAAAGTCAGATTAACAAATGAAGACCTTCAAAAAGGAAACACTCTATCGGCCGAAAGACGAATGGGCAAAGAAGATGGAGGCCTAGCACGACACACTATTGAGTGCCAGAGAAGTATTGACTGGACAAACGCAAAAATCGTAGCGACAGAGAGAGGGTTGAGACAAAGGAAGGTTCTCGAAGGAATTGAATCACTGCGACAGAAGCACCGCGGAATGAAAGTGCTTAACAGTTTTGACCATGTTGAAACGTGGAAATCAATCCTGAACTCCTTCTTCGATCGTGAGGGAGACTGTAATAGTCAGTGAAGTATCACAAATGTAAAATTACTCAACAGGCCTCGTTACATTTTCCCGCCCTTTTTTCACATACGTCGTGTAATAGTCACGATTTATTGGTGCGGTTACCAAGCTGAACATGAGAAACAATCCGCCATATTGTCATTTTTAACAACAGCCTGAAGAAGATCAGTGAAACTGATCGAAACGTCGATTTTAAATATTCTTAACCTCGGAAAAGATCCCGGAAAACAGTGAAAATTTTTTAATTTCTTAAGATGAGAGGTGAAAGTTTCAGAAATAGGATTAAAAACTAAGAGTTATTTAATCATCATCAGTGTAATCATCAGTTATGATGCTATACATAATACTGTTCTAAGGAAGGAATTTGATAACAGTCTCTTCGCTTTTACTGATATCTTACTTCACCTATACGAGAAAACATCTTTTTGTGGCACAGTTTGGTGAAAAATTGCCCCAGTTTGCTCCTCTTGGTATGCTGTTTTGAATATGCTTGTTTGTGTGTTTGATCTATAAAATAGTGGTAATAAGCCTAAGCAGAAACTCATAAGGACTTGAAACGTGTAACTCGCATATGTCGGTTTTGACTGATGCTCGTAATTATTCATTTTCGCAAGTTCCATATTTGGAACATGAGGAGAAAGAGAACCGACCAATCAGTTTCGTGAACGACGTGACGTAGTTTGATTCACACCAAGTTCGCCCGCTTGCTCAAAGAATGGCTGACAAACGGGGGAAAAAGAAGCCGACAAAAGTCGCCGACAAAGCTTTCAAACGTTGGAATAACAAAGCAAAAAGAAATACTGGTTTCGAAGACCGAGCAGGAACAAAATTGGCAATTGAAACAACATCGAGCAAACCGCTGGGGTTAAAAGTAGATAAGACTGCGAAACCAAACCAAACTAGTCTAGCGTTGTGTTTACGATTTCTTTCACCGTGGCACTATCAAGAAATGTTCACAAAAGGTAGGTTTTAGACGGAAAACGTTTGACACCACAATATCAAGACATGATACAAAAATATTTAACACAGTAAAACTCAAGAAAATTAAGGCATGGGTGCTCTTTTATTTTACCAAAAAGTTAGGGGGTGGTCCATCTTTTGAAGATTAAGACATAAAGCGGTAAAACGTTGCCAGGTTGATACGTTTGCTAATGTTAACATAATGAATGACAAGACGTATGCAAATAAGGTCACGTGACTTTTTACGGCCACATCATCGAGAAAAATCTATGGAGAAAGATGGCACCACTTTATGCCAACAGTCATTCAACTTCGTCGATACTAAATAAATCATCACGTCAGAGACGAAAGATCTGTGCCCGGACTTTGTGAAATATTTCATTACTTTTGAAAATAAACGCTGTTTTGTACTAGTTCCCAGTCCCCTCGTAAAATTGTTTTCTTATTTCAGGATTTTATGTTAAATTTTCTTCAAAGGCCCGGGCACAGAATTGATGTTACTAGTAGCCTTAACATTATTTAGATGATTGCAGCCTCCAGAAAATTATGAAAAGTGGTGCCATTTTGCCAAAAAGGTTTTTGAGCTAAAAATAGCCTTAATTGGTCACGTGATAATATATGATCCCAAAAAACACTTAAGGTTCTTCAACTTTCAGCTTGTAAGTGTATCCTCAGCTTACTCCGCTTTATGTTAAATTCATCAAAAGATAGACCACTCCCTTACTTGTTTGTGAAATCACTGGAGGACCCATGCCTTAATTGTCTTGAGAATTGAAGAGAACCGTTTAATAATATTTAAGTTGTGTCACATGTCACATTTTTTCGGTTGTTCGCTACCAAAATCAAGCTAAATAATTAACTGAATAAGAAAGGACGACATTTTCTCGGCTTTATAAGCTTACTACACAAAATAACACTGCAGTTGATGTAGCTCTGAGTTCAAGCAGCTCCAAATGTTCACATAAAGAGATTGCAATGCAAAATAAGTTGAATGTTTGATTCATTGTTGTTTTGACACATTCCGTCTGCGGCCTCTGAACCAGTAACCACTACGTTTTGTGTTCATTTCCACTCTCCATCTTCAATGCGGAATTCGTACTGTACAGTGTGTTGCCCAGTTTTCGTACGGGCCCAGTTTTCGTACAAAAAGAACTTTATTTGATTATTTTCGTCGGTCATTTAAATCTTCGTCAACCGAAGAATTCCAAAAGTAAAAGGAACATCTCAGCTATAAATTGCCGGTTTTGCCGGGCTTTTTGACGAAGAGGCAGGTCAGTGCGGACAATTTCTTTCGAGGTGAGTAAAAGTTTAGCGGCTAATATTTGCACTTTTCACTGCACAGTAAAGGTATTGTAGATGAACAAATAGCCCGTTTTGCTGGTAATTTTGCAAGGAACTTCATGATTTTTGGACAGATGATAGACAAAAGATGAAAGTGAATGGAAAAACTTTCAAAGCCAGCTTAAATTTAACTGCTCCTGAATTTTAGCGGTGAGAATCTTCGCATACATTTGGACCTACTGTGCCAGTTTTCGTACACTTAGCTGCGCCTTTCTCAAAACCTATTTTTAGATAAGTTAAAGAACTGAATCTTAAACTTCACTGTTCGAAAACTAATAGGTCGCAAGTGCAGCAAAGATTACACAACAATCCTTGCAAAGTACGATACACTACATGTATTTGTTGTGGTATAACAGCGACGCTTTACCTCCAGGTCACGCAAAGGTCACGAATATTTCATAAACGTAATCCCACGCAAACAATCTAAATCGTCAAATAATTAACTAAGGTAGATGTCTATGCATAGAATGTTGACATACACCGTGAAATATCGTTAGCTTATCGGTTTTACTGATTTTTTCACTCCGTTGCGATTCTAATAAACATTTACAAAAGTAGGTAAGAAAAGCAAGCGTAAGCGGAAACGGAAGTAAAGAGTTTGCTAGTCTAAAGGCGTAAGCGGAAACGGAAAGAAAACGTCGAATCTTATACAGGCCTTTTCTTAAGAGTTGTAATACGCAGAATAGTAACCTGTCAACTACCTTTACCAAGGCAGTAAATGACGTACGAGACAGTGGATTGAGCGTAAGAAAAGCCGCCCAAAAGTGAGGGACCAAAAAATCAACACTACAGGATCGATTAAACATCCACCCCCCGAATAACCATTTGCTTTGTACGCCAAATTTTGGTCGCTAAGCCAATATTTATCACAAAACGAAGAGAAAACACGATAAGCACTCAGCAGGGTGGCTGACACATCAGTTTGCGTCGAGCGTTTTCGTGGAGAAATGTTGTTTTGTCGATGTACGAAAACTGGGCCAGGTGTACGAAGACTGGGCAACTTTGGAGTTTCGGGAAAAATGGCATAATTTTGAACGTACGTCGAACAAGCGGCCAATCGTTTTATATATTGAAGGTAAGTAAATGGGCTATCTTTAATAGGAAATTCAGAAATTTTCGTCTCACAGACGAAAAGATATAGCGATTACAAACTAAAGTGTACGAAAACTGGGCAACACACTGTAGCTTTAATCCACTTTGGACGTTGAATACAACAATCTTTCAGGAAACGTCAAACCTGTACCACATTTTAGAGCCAATATTTGGAAAACTTTTTCAAAAAATTTTTCTCGGATGTTCGGCACTTCGGAGCAGTTTCATTGATCCATTCAGCTTTGCAAAGAAACGCTGCAACACGGTTTTGCCACCTTTTTCTTTCAGTCATGTAATCGATTTTCCCCTTCTTTCCTTTCTCGTTTTTTTTCTCGTTCTTTCTTGATTTTTATGATAACTAGTGACTGAATTTTAAATCAACTGCGCATTTGTATCGCTTATAAGTATAATTTTCAACGGAAGCGAAATGAACTGCAGCATCCTGCCGAAAAATTACTTTCAATAAGCTCATAATCGTTCAGTCAAGTTTCAAAACGCTGGGTTTGGCCCAAACCCAGCGTTGTGAAACTTTAGCTATTGTAATTTACCGAGCACTTTTGCCAAGTAAGTTGCCATCTTCAGCTCACAACCCGTGCGTTGACTGGAGCGAGGGGTTTCCAAATATGGTAGTTTGAAAAATGAATATTCACGAACATAAAACGCGAGTTGCACGTTTCAACCCCTTATGAGTTTCTGGCTTAAGCAAATTAAAATAAATGTAATAATTAAAAAACGATTTCCATATGAAAATGGCAGCAAGCAGTGTTCTAATGCACGTATTCTTACCTCGTTGTTGTGCAATTCCATCTTGAAATGCTGGAAAAAGTAGTGTTGCTTTCCTTCGTAGACGCTTTTAAGATTGGCATATTTTTCTACAGCTTTATAACCAAACAAGTCAAATGACTGGTCAGGTTTAAGCAGCAGGCAGGTCGGTGTCTTGCTTGTTCGATGGCCCAGTTCATTTACCCAGTCTCTGTTCATGAAAATCGGGTCGCCTTGTTCCTTGTTAAATGAGAAAGCAAACCCACTATACGCTGTCCCAAAGTCAATGCCTACGGTTGCAAGATAGGACTTTCCAGAATGGACAACTGAGTTTGTACCATCTGCTTAAACAAAGACATAACAGTATTAAAAAAAAAGTTCGAATTCAGAGCTACTGTGTGAATGTTTGGAGTGAATAGATAATCAATCAAACAAACAAACAAACAAATCAATGAATGAATAAATAAACAAAATAAATAAATAAATATGTCATAGCAAGGGCAACATGTATGACAACAACTTGCATCTATTAAGATTTATCTGCAAAATTATTTTTTTTACTCGACAGAGGAATAGATCTTTTTACCGATCCGGTTGCCATTTTGAGTAAATCAATTTCAAAGAATATTATGGGGTACCAGGGACAAAGATTCAAAAGCTCGCTGACTGAACATAGCGGCACGCTAGTAGTGTCATTAAGTTTACGGTGTTGTCTGATGATTCACCGTTTGTTCATGGGCGATCGACCTGATGAAAACACAAAAGAATTCAGTATGGAGGAGCTGAATGTGTTGAACGTCGAGAAATTGCGAAATTATTTGAAAAATCGTGGCTTTGTTATCACGAGCGATACTCGTAAGCGCGACCTGATGTCAAAAGTTTTACATGCTTCTCGGCTTCATTTTCCATTGTGCAGCACTAAGGAACAGGACGCAGCCAAAATAGCGTCGAGAAGAAAGAAAAAGCTGTTTGTCGATGGAATCTCCCTTCCTTCCCCGGAGAAACTGACAAATTGGCTAAAGGGAAGCCAGTATTTCCCCGAATATATGACGATGACAAAAATCGAGCCTACTCGTCAAAAAACAATGACAGGAAATTGGCGAAAGAGGAAAATATCTCTATGAAAGGGGACATGTCACTGATGATGAGTACAGTAACATATCAGACTGTCTGAAGTTTTGTTATGTACGTGGAAAAGTTGTCCCGCAAAGAAAGAATCAACGAAACCCCGTACAACGCGTGGGTGTGCCTAAATACATGCGGTGGAGAGATATCCTTACGGGGGAGTGCGGTTGCCTGGCTGGGTGTGGAGAGAGCTGCAAACATATATCTACTTTATTACATTACGTAGAATATGAAGTACGAGTGGCAAACAATAAGTCCTGTACCTCCAGCCCACAGCAATGGAGGAAAACGGCAGGTAATAAGTAAAAAAAAAATCCATCGGCCGGATAAGACTAAAAATATGAAAATTAAGAAGACCAAATCCGGTCTTCAAAGTCCAGAAGATAGGGAGCGTCTAAGCAAAAGTTTGTTTGACCCATGCGCACCAGATGACAGATTTTTCAAACTTTGAAAATGAAGACTAGGAGAAAATAGCTGTTGCTTCTGGTGTCAACTGTGCTTTGCTATGTTTTATCTAAACTGATTATGTAAGCAACAAAATTCCAGCAACAGAATCACTGGCTGGCTCTGTCAAATTGCCACCAACAATTCCAGAAATAGTGGAAGAGATAAATAAGAAAAAAGCATAGATCAGTCTTCAAGAGAAATGCATTGCTCTGAAAGAGGCAATGAAATTAACAGAAGAGGAGGCTGCACTTGTCAATAGGTTAACCAATGGGCAATCTTAAGTCTCAAAATGGAAAGTTTATAGAGTTGGGAGAACTACTGCCCCAAAAAGCACATGATGTAATTATGAAGCATAATTTGGACATAACAGTGAAAAATTAAACTGCTGCTGAAAACCTTTTTGCAGAGATCTATGGCTATCTTCCTGAGTTGTAAAGCAAACTACTTCAGTGGGGCACACAAACAGAGCTAGTTGCTCGTAAGACATTCAACAAAAGCATAGATAATTTACCCAGGTTCAACATCAGATGTATGTATGTGAAAAACAACAAGAGTACTTTTATGTATACACTACAAAAGGATACCTTCACGGAGAAGATTGACTTTAATCTAAACTGCACAACAAATGTGACAATCTTTGAACATTTCTTTAATAATTACATATGTCCAGAGCTTTTCACAAAGAAAATAATGCCCAAAGTAATCGCAAGATCAGTTCTTAAGGATATAGTCGATGCTTCCACTCGTACTTCTTAAGTCAAAATGCCCCCGGGTGGGGGGAGGGTACTCAATGAAGTTTTATGCGGGAGGCTCTGCCCGGAGGCTCAAACCCTTACCCTTTAATAAACTAATTTTTATCAAAATGGTACCCCTTTCATATACCTAGAGCAAATTTGCACCCCTTTTTTTATAATTCAAGGATAAAGCAAAACAATAGAACTCCTATAATCGCCTCGTTTTCGCGGTCATTTCTGCCAAAATGTTGCACCCTTTGATATACCTCACTTTAGCTGCCATTTCTTCCACTTTACAGTTGATTTGGGACCCTTGGTGTACTAAAATGGCAATTTTCCTTACCCTTTAATATATTGGGAGCTTAAAAAAGGCACCCCTTTTGGGCGGAGCTTTCCCGTATAGCCCAATATAAGGAGAACACCTCCCTTCGGTCAAGATACTGACAACAACACAAGGCCAATATGGCATCCACATAAAACATTGTTCCACTCATCCAATGACAAGAGGTGGCCGCAGGTTTGTTATTACTCCAGCAATGATCCAAATATAGTCAGCTAAGTCAAGCATGTTCAATGAAAGTTCATTCTTTAACAGTTTAAGACGACCGATTGCTATCTATATGACATAGTCAGGACAACCAGTATAGAGTTTCGTAAGGCTCCCCATTTCCCCTCCCTTCCAGTGGATCCTGCTCAATGGTGCTAATTGGTTCAGTGTCTGAAAGATGAGTCATTATTTTCAACTTTCTGTTCACTGTCCAAAACAGGAGTTTTATCATTTTCTACTTCTGTTTTTCATTCTTCTTGGCCTCTTCTTCTTAGCCTTTGGTTTGTACTAGCAACCTCACCATGGAACCTTTCTCTTCTAACTCCTCGGTCGTAGCCCTTGAGAAAAAGCGACGGATCCGGATGATTCAGTCAACGGGTCTTCCAAATTCAAGATGATTTGAACAAATTTTAGTATTCTTGTTAACCTCAATGTTCTTCCTGTTAAGTCGTCTTGTCCAATCTTTGAACTTCTTTGGATCCTTGCAGGTCCAGAAGCGTATTTCTGGTTTACCTCCGAGGAAACTCGTATGGTCTTTTAACACAAACAGTTCGGGATATGGACCATCTTTATTACACGTGAACATAGCATAACGATCTCTTTTTCTCATGTGAATCTCTTTTGATGTGACTTGACGAAAAATTACCACGAAAAGCGTGCGCTTAGCAGTGCAGAAAAGTAGGCCGACACGCGAAGTTTCGCTCAAGTCTCGCTTGAGTTGTTTTGCACCTTGGGCATCTTATAATTTTCTCAGACATTCATTTATTCAAAATGGCCACCGTACAAGTGAAAATGTCTATTGACTTCAAGTATACTGAGGGGCTTTTTGATCTTCTTGCCCGATATCAGGAGCACAAAGGGGCAGATATTCTTGTCCGTTCCACCTCGTATTGTTCACATGACGAAATACCTCGCCACGTTTAACTTTATATTACGTTATTATAAGGCTGGTGTTTCTAGCCAATATAACGCGCGCTGTAATAGCGTCTATCTTTAATGCGGGATTCTCCCGTAATGCCCACGGACATTACGAGTTATTGTTAATGCCCTGCAAAAAAAGAGAGCAAAAGATAATTCAAAACTGTTGTCTTTTTATCAAAACTGGAACAGTTACAAAAATTGATTGACGATGAACACTCTGAAAGCGAATTTTATTACCCCGACGAGTTAGAATTTCAAGAAGAAAACAAAGTTTTAGCGTTAAATTTCGCGAGTGACTGAGTTGGTGCTGAACCGGAGTCTAGAGACAGCGAAGAAGAAATTGAAGCTTTCGTAAAGGAAAAAAAAGCGAGAACACAGCGAGAAAACCAGCTAGCGACCTCAAAACATTTCAGCGTTATTTAACCTCAGTAACAAGCGACATGTACAAATTTTGCACTTACCAGCTGCTAGAAGCCAATACACCCGAGAATTTTGTAGCTCAAAACGGGCAAAAAAACATTCAAAGTTTGCAGTTGCATAAATCAGTAAGCGAACAGCACCCACGATGTAGATGTCGTTCATTGTACATCCTCAGCAGAACGCGCAAAAAGCTCCAAGCCAGTTTTTGCCAGATTCTAATTTCATGGACTTTACACCATTGGGCTCTATTAAAAAAGGAGACATTCGAGAGGCCAGTCGATGACAGCTGAATCGATACAGCAATTAACGACGACATATTCCCTCGCTATCACCCAAGCAAGTACATCAGATGCGAACAGCCGATTGGCTTTTGCAGCATTTCTGGGTGCAAATTTCAAATCTGCAATAGCCCAGTAAAAAGAGGCCAAGAGCTGTGATTGAAAGTAATGATGAAGACTGAACATTCTGTTTCGCCATGAGGCTGGTTGGCCGTTTGTAGCATGATTTGTCTAGATTCTTGGACATGTCAACAAGATTTAATCTCTCAAGTTGAAACCACAGAGAAAAAATTCAGTATTGATTTCTATTTCAACAATTGTTACAGTTATGCTCACGTCCCAGCAAAACAGAGGTATTTTTGACGGCTACGTTGTAGTTTATTTCGCTTAAAACTTTTGCTGGCTTGAGAAGAACACTGAACAGATCTCCACTTATGCGAGGCGAATTAACCGCGTGCATAACCGGATGTAAAGTAACCACTTCCGCTAAAATCTTCTTGGGCCAAACAAAAGCCACAAAATAACCCACTGATTAAACCTAAAACGTTCGGTCTTTACGGAAAAATCTTAAACTTCAGCCTTGCTGTATTATGTATTGGCCTCGCGATAATAAGTAGTTTTTAAATTACACTATATTGCACAGCATTGTGTGGCATTGCATTTCATTGCCTTACTTCACAGTACATCACAGTAAGCGGGGGGTGAAGTTATCGGGTCGACTGAATATTCAATTTGCCATGTTAATAATTGATAGTTTATTGATTTTTCAGCAATTCATAAGCTTATCTCGTCAGAAACTAACACGATTATGTATCCTTCTGCTAGCTGGTTTTCACGTGACGTCATCAAATTCTAAAATCAAAAAATCGCGAGGTCTTCGGATTTTATATCCCCACCAGGTTGAAGATGGCTTAAAAATATATCTTTCCACCAGTTTAAAGTCCGGTAGCGTCTTTCGTTTTAAAAATACAGCATCTTGAATTTCTGGCTTTTCATCCTACGTGACACTAAACACAGCGTCCGTGACAAGGCTTTCTCTTATGCAAGAAAGGAATCTCCCTGTGATTTTTAGCGGTTTGGACAGTCAAAGCATCAGGAGGGACATTAGTGTGAATGTAGAGTAGCTCACGAGCGAAAAGTAATCGCTTGAAGAGCAGAAGTGAATTCCAGATGTTTTCAATAATTTCTGGCCGCCATGTTTGTGCCCTTCCGAGGGACACCAACATGACGTTTCCATACTGAGTCTGTAAATTTCAGTCGAACGTTTCGGCAAATAACTCAAAAACGGGATACTACACAGATCTGAGACTTGGCGAAGTTATTTATTTGTTAATCGTTTATAAAATCACAAATTTTTGGCTTCTTCCATTGACTGGTTTTGCTTTTAATATTTTACGGCGTTACAGTGAAAACCGAGAACACGAGTACTGTGAATGTAACTCATTTACACTCAAGATCATGAGATCGGGAAATGACTGTCAAATACGACGTCAAATACGTGATCTGTTCGTTGCACTAATTAAAGAAATTAAAATCAACTGCAAGAACCAGAATTCTAGTTATCGGGGTACATTTTGATCAAGGCAAACGAAATTAGTTCGAGTTAGTGTGGAATTCGAGTTTTTCCGAGTAAAAATGACTGAAAAGTGGGGTCAAATCCAAGGGAAATAGGACTTAAATCGAGTTAGCGGGGGAGTTCGAGTTATCCGAGTTCGAGTTACTGGGTTTCTACTGTATTGCATTTAATTTGATGTAAGACCTGAAGTAATCAAAGATTAAGAGCGTGCATTCGATTGGTTGCATTTTGTCAGACAGCCAACAGTTCCGGTTCTCAAGTTGTCACCAAGGAGATGAAAGCCTTTGAGTCCTTTGCTTTCCCGTAAATGAAAGCATGGCTCTGAGCTCGGGTATACATATTGTTTTGACTGAGAATTGCTGTGAAAAGATTTGACCACGGTGAACAAAGTTGCCCTTGAATATGTGCTGACAATGTGTTTCAGTCAGTGGAACAGCGAGTGCCCAACTCAGCTAATATCACTTGCCTGGTTAGCCAGCACAAAGGCTCCAAAACAGGTACTAACAAAGGGCCTGAAACTAAATATCCAGCAATCTTTTAGTACCTGTTTACAGGAGCAAATTCACACGACAAATTTTTTATGACAAAAGAAACTGACATGCCAGTTTAATAATCAAAGACATTTGCAGCAAAACAAATTGACAAAATTTTCTCATCTACGCGAGCAATTAAGGTTTGCCATGGAAAATTTGCCAGTGTGCATGGGGCTTTGGGCTCTACAACGTCACAGGCAGGCATCTCAATATACAAAATATATAACTGGAATCAATTCAATTATAAACCCTTTGGTGGTTTCTGCATGACTTTACATCAATGAATTTGCCAGTGATATGTTTTTAAATGACCATCAAGGTATGCAGATTAACAAGAAAATTTCAAGCACTACATAACAACGATTATTTAGTATCAAGAAACAACTTCGATGTCTCTGCTGACAAACTGATTCACTCGCTTAAAATTCCTCGTGTCAAAAATAACAGAGGCTAGGTTGTCGCGTGTCTCGTCAAATGTCCTAACAGAAGTGTCCACTTTCATCTTACAATTAAAGTAACATTTAGCCTTCCTATCAGTCTTTTTATGGTCATGACTTGCAATATGACCAGTTTCTCGCTCTGAAAGTCGGCAGAAATCACTCTTAAAATTCTTTAAAGTCGGCAACAAGGAATAGCAAAATCTCCGTACGAATAATCGATGTTTTCTCGAGCGCTGTACATCCTACCTCCACCGCTTGTGTTTGTAAGTGGGCTTCAAACTGAGTCTTGTCAACAAACATGAAAGTTTTCCCGGAAAAGTCTTGTGAAACTCGGCAGAAATTAAGAGTTCGTACGAATTCTTCAAGAGTCCCTAAGAATAATCGATGTTTTCTCGACCACTCTACATGCTAGGTACGCCGCTTGTGCTTATAAGTGAACTTGCAACTGTGCCTTGTCGAAAAACACGAAAATTTTTCAAAAAAACCCGAAGAAAATAACAAATTTGCCCTTAAAACCATGATCAATATTCGCCTGCTCTGGTGACATTGTGTTTACACGCTAAATTGATCGTTTGGGGCCTGGGCGTCATGAAAGCGAGGTCAAAGTCCATACCAGTTTCCGGCCGAGCGCAGGCCCCGGCAAAAATCTTCGGCGGGGGGGGGGGGGGGGGGGGGTGGAGGGGGAAGTTAATTTAGGCGTCGACGACGGTTACAGAAAATCTCAAATTTTTCTGCCTGCAAGATTAGGACTGCGTTCTCCTTCGTCGAACGCAATAATATCACTAGAACCCATGATATTAAACCACATTAAATTACACGGCATAATATACAGCACATTAAATTAGATAATACTATTCATTTCGACCTTGCATGCACTGTTTTCAAAGTTTTTCTTAAATGCATGTTCTGCCCCAAGCATTCACTGATAACAGTTCTCCGTTAACCCTTTCACTCCCAAGAATGCCTAAAATCAAAATTCAAGACAAATCTCAAATTTCATTTTGTAAAATCTTAAATATAAATAATACCATGTGAAAGTACTGCCGATGAGGTTTCATTTGAATGGTCACACCATAGGATTTAACCCACAGACTCATAAGTTAGAATCACATTTATGTCTCCAAAACTGACTCTAGGAGTGAAAGGGTTAAGAGTTTTAGGTATTTATCGATCAATTGTATACTGTCGCATACTGTCTGTGAAGTGTCCTCTGTCCAGTCACTGTCCACTACGGTTTAATATGATTTCATGTTCTTACCAAGCCTGTAGGACATATACTTGTTTAGGTAAAGCATCTATCAGTTTAACAAACATTAATTGTGACCTTGAAAGGCAACATTCTAATACTGACTTAAATTGTTATTCTTTTTCTCTGAAATATAAGCTTGTCAATGCTGTCGAAAATAAACGAAATATTCTTTATTGTTAGTTAGATCTGTCGGTGTAAGCTACACACTTACTGCCTTGTTTTGTTTGTTATTACCTCACAAAACGTTGATATGCAATAATAGGCCTGAAACAACGAGTAGGCTACAGCAATTAGCCTATTTTATTAACTCGGGCTTGAGAATAACAAAGCATGTTGTAGATTATAACACAATTGCTTACATGTATTTCGAGGAAAAGTGTCAAGAAGGATTATGGACAAAACACTCAGGGCAAAAATTCTTAGAATTGCAAGGAGCTCGGACAACTGAATGTCATCTAACAGGCAACAGACAGCTGCATTGTTTGGGTGAAGATTTTCAAATCATTTAAAATGAAATAAAGAAGTGGGAAATTATTATTGCCTATTTCGTAGTCTAACTATTTCAATTCAAAACGTCTTCGATTCCTTCGGTTTCGATTTCACATTTTAATATGGGGACTCGAAATCTGTTTCAATCGCGTTTGATTTGCAACAACAGCTCTCTGATGTAAACTTATCATTCCCTGCGTTTTCAGGTCTGACGGTCTCGAAACAAAATGAATAATCAGTACCGTCTTTGCAATCAGTGCGCTTGAGTGTGTTTACACAAATGTACCCAAGTGTTTGTTTTCAGCTAGCTTTTTCAGAAAGCCATAACAATAACTCGGAAATTCGGGGGATAAGTTCCCTTCCCTTAAACGTTCTGCTGCTAAAGTTTTCAGCTAAAGAATCTAAGTCGAACAGATCTTCCTAGCTTACACACATACCCGTTAAAATGCCCTGGAACAATCTGAGAAAACAGAAAATAGCATTTTCGTATTGCTTACATTCTCTAGTTGGGTGCCCCTGTTTGCGAAGACCACGTAAGTATATAGTGCTTCTTACCTGGTGATGAGCAAGCCATGCTTAAAAGCTCCCAACTCCCGGGCTAGCGACTGGAAAGGAAAGAAAAAGTGTTATTCTTCAAGCACGATCAAGGGATATTTCCCGGAATCTACTTAACCAATCAAACATTTGATCCTCTGACCTTTTCTACGAACAACCTTAACCACAATTATTTAAGTCTATGTTTCCGACTTACGTCGCATCCAGAGAATGGGATAAAATTACTTTCGCTTTTGATTTCGTGTTCAGTTTGCTAAGTTGTTCACTGCTTATTTGGGTGAACATTTCAAAGACTATTTTATGTCCGTGCATTAAGCGTGTTTATGTCTCTCATATCCATGGCGATTCTTATTGTTATTTAAAAAGATAGCATTACTGACAATTTAAATGTGAGCTAAACAGGAAGAAAGAAGATCACTTCCGGTCTCGCTTCCAGGAATATCTCACATCCGGGAGATTCATCCTCCCGTCACATTTGAATGCTTTTTATACATTCAAATGTCTTTGAGAAGAAATAGTCAAAAATGGCAATGTTTCTATACAAAACGCCATCATCGAACACTGTTCAGCCTGGTGGAAATGCCTCTTTTGCAAAGGCATCCTCAAATGTAGTTATCAACAGTGAATTGCCAACAGAGGCTCTCATTGAAGCATCAAAGCAACTTCCGGCACGACTTGAAATGCTACAGTCATTACAGCAGGAAAACATGTATCTAAAACAACAAGTGGAATCCTTAAAGAGGTACGCCAGATAATGTTCAATTTAAATACTTATCCTACGATAGGAGTTTATTCGCTTGACTAGAATATGTATTTATAGAAAGATATGGCCTTTGTCTTGACAGTTCAGACCTTCAGACCTTTATCTTAAGATGTTACAAAATACACGTCCCTTTTTTTATTATGATGCATCACGGGGGTAAACATAGCATTGACTGTACCTCATGCATTTTAGTGAGTTTTCCAGATCCTTTGCTGCGAATATATCACACACTACATATTACTTTCTCGAAGTGTCCACGTGAACATAACAGTCTAAGGATGCCTCTCCACACTCCGCCATTCACTACCCGTTGGACCAACATACCGTATCTCTACTGAGAACCTCCCTTTGACAAAACGCTCGGCGCGCACAAACGTGTCACATCAGCTGTCACATTGTCACGAATTCATGTCTTGAAAAGAAACAAAAGGAAAACAAAAATAGATAATCACCAGTAGATAGACCAGCTGCCAGTTTCCCCTCGATTATGGCTGGAATTTTGCGGTGACAACAATTATCTCTCGACAGGTCACAGGGGATCGAGGAAAGCCTCAGCCATGAAAACAGACGGCTTTCAGAGGAAAATGAAAGACTTAAAAAAAGGTATTGCAGCTTAGCGAACATTAACATGAAGATACTTATCACTTCGCCCATGTTCACCCATGTGCACCAAATAATTGTGGAACTTTCTCATGAAATCACTCCCGAAATATATACATAGTAAAGGAGAAGAAATTCGTAGCAGACGATCGAATTACGTCCAGGATCATTGGTATGGTTGTCTCAAATTCTTTCGAAATTTGTTGAAAAATGATATGCTGCAATCCATGACTTTAATCAATTCAAGTCCCGGCATTTCACTGGTGTTACGGTATTGGCCAGATACCCAGTGAAAATGCTCCTCCAACGTTTTACTTGAATTTCTCATCATTAAGAGCAAAGAAATGCTAATAGGCACTATCTTTGAACCATTTTGTGCCATGCAAATTTTCTTCATTTCTCGGCCTTTTTCAAATTTTAGCACCTCCTCGAATGACTCAACATGTATCTTAAATTTTTTTGTTTTGAGTATACTGATGGACAGTTAAGCTCTTGTTCTTCGCTACGGGAGATCTAAAAATACAACTAGATGTATTATAAATATGAAAGACCTATTCATACCACAGCCTCGTCCTCAGGGCCTTCTCCTCATTCAAAATGTTTGTCGGAGAAACCCCTGCCCGACGCTGCTGAAATACTCCACGAATCTGAAGTATTTTGTCACGTGACACATGATAAAATGGCTTTTTCGGAGGTTGCTTCCAGCGTTTGGCAGCCCTGTTTGTTTTCTTCAATCGGAAACCGTTATTTGAACAAAACGAAGACATTTGTCATGTTTTCGTGACGAAATTCTAAAGCACTTTTAGAGCCACTTTCCCAACCTTGGCCAGGGGTTTCTCCAACCGCCATTTTGAACGAGAAGAAGGCCCTGGGGACGAGGTTGCTCATACTATGCAAGGTAGATTAAATCACTGCTTCGAAGTTAGGAAATAACCTGTCTACTTTGTCGTATTGTATCCGTCTTGCAGTAGTATGTTCATTATGAAGTCAAGTACACCTTAATAATGGTATCCGGCACAAAATTTGATAGTAAATCATACGAGGATTAGTATCTGCAAATCTTCTCCGACAAATGTCGCCTTTTTGTATTAACATTAACACAGGCATGCTGCAATGGCGGAAAGAAGAGTGAATATGGATCAAAGAAGAACCGAAAACACGCTAAGCACCAACAGACAATCTGATCTTGAAAGAGAATACAAAGATGGCTTTAGAGACGGGACACGTATTGATGCCATCGAAGTTATTGAGGGTCACACGAGGAGACATAAAAAGACAAAGCAACTGTCTCCAGTAGATCAACTAAAGGCGTACAGGCTTGCGTGCTTTATTTTTGAGGTAAGGAGATTTTTTGATTCATGTCAAATGTTAGCTATTTTTCAGAGCAACGGTCACGTGATATTTCACATGACTTAAGATAACGCCTAATGTCCTTTAAATGTTAAGGACGAGGAGAATTCTTTGTGTGCCAATTTCTGTTTGATTTTCATGCTCAAAGCCAAAACTAACGCGATGACATTTTTTTTCCTGGTAACGTCCTCGACCTAGGCCTTAATTTACTTGTCAATGAGTATAGCAGTCAACATCCCAGGGATCACTTACCTACTTTTAATTGTTACCTTTGATGGGCTGAGAACATAATGTGATATTTCTTTTGGGGGGGAGGGTATGGTTAAATCTCAAGTTTTAAGTTAATTTTTTTTTACCTTATCTGGCCTTTTTCTCCTTTTTTTTTTTTCGTTTAACAAGCGTAATGTCCCAGTATCAATTTATATGCACTCATTTTACTATTTTTAACGCACCCATTGATGTCAAGTTGTAAAGAATCACTCGTTTGAGTTTGAATGGGTTTTCTTGACGGCAAAGCTTGTCGTGCAGTGGGTGGCTATCTTTAGTAAAAACTCTCACGGATGCCTGAGCAGCCTGAAGTTTGTAAACTTGTCGCACGCTCAGGAAACTCTGCAATAGAAGATAGCCTCACCAGGTGTTTTAGAGGTCGCCTCAGAGATAATCCCAAGAGCTTGGCACAGGAGTCAGTCCATATTAGCAAACTAGGTATCCATATTGTAGTTTTCGTAGTACTGTTACACACACCAGCTTCACAAGACTGCTGAGTTTGATGTTTTGACCAGCAGCATATCTATCAAGCCCCAGGGCAGGTTCAGCCTTCATAACGTTTAGAGCAATGTGTTGGGTCATACTAAGTCTTGCATTTATCACTTCTCCGAGGTATATGACCTGTGTTCTTGCGTCACTGGTTGGCCCTCAGAGGTTAGAATGAACAGACGTAGGTTGCTTAGTGAGTGCAACATCCAAGACACCTTGTCCGGTTGGGTTTCCATGTGATTACTCTCTGCGCACGCCTGTAGCTCGTCACTCGCTTTTTTAAAGACTTGATACGGCTTCCACTTGAGAGTGACTGACACAGCTAATACTGTCATTGATAAGTGAAAAAGGGTCTGTGCTTTCGCCGCTCGTCTATTCGACCACATCAGCCGTAATTATATATTAAATAGGACGCAGCTTAGCGGAGAACCTTGAGGGAGTCCGGAGCGAACTTAAAGGGGTAATTAGAAGATTCCCAGGTACCACAACCCGTCTTGTGTCCATCATAAATAGAATCCACCTGACCATGACTTCCGGGATTCTGCAGTTGATCATTTTGTCAGCAAGAGTGGGGATCCAACCCAGTTGTAGGCATCTTCTAGGTCATACAGACCTAAAGCCAAATGTTGTTTGTCTTGAAAACATTCTTTGCATAGTGCAATGTTCGACGTAGTCGAGCACTTAGGCCTCGCTCCTCCTACTTCCTTAATGGAAAGCTTGCCTTTTCTCTTTAGATGATTAGTAACTCGTTTCGCTGCAGTCTTTTCTCAGAGTTTGACTTACGTATTAGCCATGGTTATTATGCAGTAACCCTTCAAAATCCGATGGTCGTTAGACGCTGAAATTGCAGTCGCGCCAGTCGCAAGGAACTAAACCTTCCTTAAGGATGGTTTCCAGATGAGGTCCAACAAATCGTTTAGTAGATCATAGCGGAGCCTGCAGGCAAAGCCCACCAGCGGAGCTCCATTGCTAAGGAAATATGGTAACCTATCAATCCGAGAAATTTTGGTTGTGACGTAATAGTCACGTGACCGTCCGTCCGTACGTCCGTACATCCGTACATTCGTACATCCGTACATCCGTACGTCCGTCCGTCCGCACACTCTGTGGGAGGGGGAGGGGAGTCCCAAGACAACCCGACGGGGGCAGAGAATGCCATCTTTTCTTTGCGGGAAATCGCACGGTGCTTTAGGGCAACCGGCATTTTTCTTGGCGGAAAATTGCATGACCATCGTCACTTTTGAAAAAGAGGTTTCTTTAAAAGCTTAAGCTTCTTTAGCATTTAACGATTGCTCGAGAGTACTGAAGTTTTATACTTGACAAAAAAACATCTAATATATATAAATGGAAAGAAAAAGTTCAAAAGAATACTGGTAGAAGGCGAAAAGTTCAAGTTGCGAAAGCTGCATTCAAAGGACTTCATCGCTTTGTTTTCATCAGGGCGGAGAGTTTGCCCTGTTCTGAAACACAACCGAGTAAGTGAAGTTTTTAAAAGGTCTAAGGTACATGATTTCGAGTATTACGATGAAAGAAATTACGTTTTGAAATGTAAATTTGATTTATGCCATTAGAAATGTGTTATTTACTTTTGACTTTAAAAAACTATTAGAAAACGCGCTCAGATTTGTGACA